>OZ038389.1:7959150-8559150 GCA_964036045.1 Eutreptiella sp. 'Long Island Sound 2002' | reverse complement strand
CGGTCGTTGGTGGGCGTGGCGCAGCACGGTGCCGCCAACCCGTTGGGCGACATTTCCGTTTCGACCCGTGCACGCCTGGCTGGTTCGGCGTTGGCCGGCTTGCGTGTGGTCTGTTTACTGTCAAGTGGTGGCTGCAGCTGTGGTGTGGTTGGTGCGCGGTTGTCGTGGCCGCCTCATGGTCGGCTGGGTTCGTGTGGGTTCCGTTGGGCCGCTGCCGGTGGTCTTATCGTCGCATCCTGCCCGTTTAGCCAGCACGTTTGTGTCTGCGTCGGTTTGTTGCGTCTTGGTTTGTACAAGTGTCTTGTAGTGTAGTTTGGGAACGTTCGTGGGCTGCGTCCGCAGCGGTAGAGTCACAGTGTTCCTCTGTGTTTGTGGCTATGGTGGTCGGGGGGCGCGGCTCGCCACGGTGTCGCCATCTCGTTGGACGTCGCTCTTGCACCGGCCCATGCACGCGCGGCCAGCTTGGCGCTGCTTGGTGTGCGCGCGGTCTGTTCACGGTCACGTTGCGTCCGCTGTAGTGGTTCTGGCGGTGTGTGGTCGTGTTAGTCGCCTCCTGGTTGGTTTGTTCGGCGTTCGTTCCTTGTCGTCGCAGCGGGCGCTCGCGCAGTCGGATTTGTTGTGTGCAGGTGTTCCGCTTGTTGCGATGTTGGTCGGTTGCAGGTGTGTGGGGCCCAGACAGTACGTTTGTACTGTGCGCCGCCCGCCCGCCGCGGGGGAGAAAAGCCACGACAAGTGGTCGGACCGCTGTGAAAAGTTTTTTCCCTGTCAGTGCCCTGTTCCCTGCCCCGTCCTGGCAGTGTTGCATGCACAATCCATTATCCGGTATTTCGTGGTGCTCCGTAGCCGTACTTCCAGTTTGGCTTGTGCCACTCATATGTACAGCCCCTGTCGGTGACAAGGCCCCGCCGGTCACCCCCGGTGTGTCCCTGTGCTCCCCATGGGAGCCCCAGGGTGTTGTTCCAGCTCGGTGTCGCTGTGCTCGTGCTCGTGCCTGTCTGTCTGCCGTGCGCCTTCCCGTGTCGTGCGTTGCGGGTCATTCGGGTGGCGTGTCTGTGTCATGGTGCTGGGTGTGGTGGTCAGGATGGTTAGGGCCGTTCGGCTTGTGCTGTGGTGTCGGGACGCTCTGTCCGACGTGGCAGGTTGGGCTCGGCGTAACACACCCGTGCCTGTTGGCAGGGGGGTCGGCGCGGCCCCGTGTGGTGAGCTTGTGGCCCCCCGCATGCCCCGGGTAGGGTTGTGGAGGACAGGAGTACCGGGCAGTGTTTCAGCCCGGCTCCCTCCCATGGACGCTGTTAACTGTCTGCGGGGAGTGTGCCCCCGGTACCATTCGCATAGGCTATACGTGTCATAAGCTTGCGCGTCCCAGGCGCTCAACTCCCCGGAGGAGGTGCGCGCTGGTCCCCGCGGTGCACTTATCTCCGGATGCTCGCCCTGGACAGTAATTCTCTGCCCGGTGGTTCGTTAACATTCTTGTGGTTATCGGCCCGGCCGCGGGTGCCGTGTATTTGGCCGGGCCCTTTGCCCGGCCCCTTGTGGATCCGGCTCGCGGGAGAGGAGGGTGAGGCGGGAGGACGGGTCCGGGCGTGGCGCCGCCCCGTTCCCTGCTGCAGGTGGGTCGCGGGGTCTGAGAAGCGTGGCCCTCGCCCGGGGGGTTGTAGGAGGAAGTCGTGGGGTTTTTGTGCGTGCTTGCCACCACGGGTTGCGAGGGCCGGCCTCCCTTCTCCGGGCATCTGTTGCATGTGTCGGGCAGGTTGACGTCCGTCTCGTCGGTTTGTCGGACCGTCAGGTGTTGCTGGGGTGTGTTGCGCGGCTGTGTGCCACTGGGTTGTCGCGGTAGCACCTGTGGCCAGGCGCGGCTCAGGGTCCTGGGGGGGCGTCCGATGCGTCGCACCGGGGCGCCGTGGAGGTTACTGAAGTTTGCCTGCACAAGAATTGGGCGTGCCGCCCGGGTCTCCGCGTCAGTGCGGAAGGCGGTTTGCCGTCAATTTCCCAGCGCCAGCGCCCGGATCCGGTGGCGTGCGCTGTTCGACAATACCCCCGTGGTCATCGGTTCGGCCGCGGGCTCCGCGTGTTTGGCTGGCCCCTTTGCCCAGCCCCTTGCGGACCCGTTACGTGGGAGAGGAGGATCAGGTGGGATGGCGGCCCCGGGTGTGGCGCTGCCCCCTTTCCTTGTTGCAGGCGGGTCGCTGGGGTCCGAGAAGTGCCGCCCCCGTCCGGGGGATGTGGGAAGAGGTCGCCCGGGTCGTATTTGTGTCCGACACCGTGGGCTGCTCAGGCTAGCCTCCACTCCTTGGGTGTCCGTCGTGCGTGCCGGGCAGGTGGACGCCGTCCCCGCTGGTGTGTCCGGTCGACGGGTGGTGCCGTAGCATGTTGCGCGGCCGCGCGTTGCTGGGTTGTACAAGAGGTCTTGTTGGGCGACGTCCGCCCGGCCGGGGTCGTTGTGGTTCGTGGCCAACCCCGCTGCCGCTGGCGTGACGGTCATCGTCCGGTCCTCTGGCGGGGGGAGGCAGTCCCGGGTCCGCCGCGCCGTCTCTTCCCTGCGCGTGGCCGGTGTGTTGGACTCGTGCCGTGCGCGTGCGGCCGTGCGTCGTCGCTGCAGGTCCTGTGGTCGGCCGCGGGTCAGGGCCCTGGGGGGTTACCCACACGTTGTACAAGGGCGCTGCGGAGGGAACTGAAGTTTTTGTCTATGAGGGCCGCGTGCGCCGACCGGGCCTTCGTCTCAGTGCGGATGGCGGGCTGCAGCTGCCCGCCCAGCGCCAGTGCCCGGATCTGGTGGATCGCAAAGACGGGGCACAGGTTGGGCTCAGTGGGGGTTTCCGCCGTCGGTTCGGGGATGGCCTCCGTCTGCTGCCGGCCGTCGAGGTAGAATCTCCACGCCGCTGACCACGCCCTGGTGTGCGGCCAGCGGCGCCGCGCCCACCGCCAGAGGCAGTAGAGGGCGTGGCCTGGGTGCCAGGTGCCTGCCTTCCCCGACAGAATGGCCGTTAGGGGGTCCAGGGGTTGGTCTGGGTGCAGGGGGGTAGGGTTGTCCGGCAGGTCCGTGGTCGCCCGGAGCATGGAGTCGACAGCCTCCAGGCTCCAATGGTTGTCCTGCGGGTGTGGGATGATCTGCACCTGGTAGTAGTGGCCATTCTCCAACACGATCAGGGCGATGGCACTGGAGTCACGTTGGCGCGGCGGGGGCGCTGCGCGCGCCGTCTCCGGGTAGTGCGCCGTCAGGTTCGTGAGGTTGTGCCCCCTGCTACGGGCGGTCCCGCTTTCCCATGCCTCCAGGCCCTCGTGCGGTGGGATACGGAGGTTGTCGGGTCTCGGTTGTCGGGCGGCCCGCTCCCGGCCTCCGGTGGTTGGTGCGGGCCTGGGGTCCGTCGGCGGCACTATGAGCGTGTGTACCCAGCCCAGGTGTGGGACCCGCACGCCCCCTTAGGCCGGTCGGTGGGTGTTGAACTACCAGATCCACGCTTCAATGAGGTTGTCAGAGACCTGTGTCCCGGGGGTGACGAGCGCCTGGAGCTGTCGCACAAAGATTTGGGTTGTTGGGGCATGTGGCAGGGGGACTACGGCACAAAGCCTGTTCGGGTCGACGTTACGGAGGTGTTCCCGGAGGGTGGCCACCAGCTGGCTCGAGGGCGTGGAAGCGTGGATGTCGTAGAGCGCCCTCAGTTCCGCTTCGTCGAAGGGACCCGTGCCCTGTTGCTGTGGCGGTCGGGGAGGGCGGGGGGGGGCATGGCCACCCGGTTCTGGTCCAGTGCTGCGTCAGCCGGGGAGGGGTGCCGTGAGGTGGCGCCCGGGTGTCCCCCAGGCACGTACTCTGTGGGGGGTTCCCGTTGCCCGGGCATCGAGCAGGGCGTGGCGGTGGGCAGTGGGCAAGCGGGCTCCTGGGGGCTGGAGGTCCCTGTCATCTCTGTGTCCGCCCTTGGTCCGCTCGCGTCGTGTCCCGGCTGCCGCAATGTGCCCTCTGTGGCCTGGCGGCTTCTGGACTGCGGGGAGGGCTGCCCCCCCGCCCCTTGCGTAGGGCTGGGGTCGGGCGCGGGCTCCCTTGGTCGCGTGTCCGTGGCGTGTGGTCCTCTCGGTAGCGGATCGGCCGCTGACCCCGGGAGGGAGGCGGCAGATGAGCTGGACGTTTCGCCCGCCGTCTGGCGAGGGTCCGCTTGAAGCGTTGCTTGCCGCTCGCCCTCGGCCGGCGTGAGAATGGTGGGGATGTGCGGCCGCTCGGTGCGGGGCCTCTTGGACCGGCGTCTGGGGTCAGAGGTCGATGATGTTCGCCGAGCGTGGGGGTCGCGGGGGCCCCCGTGGTCCCTGTCCATATCCTCATTGAAGACGACTCGTCGCGCTGCGGGGGGCGGCGTGTGGCTGCGGCGATGGGATTGGCTAGGGTGCCTCGTCTCTTGGCGGTGCTCCGGCGTGTCGCCTTGCACCCTCGAGGCGACGGGACTTCCTGGGCTCCTCCGTGGGGCGAACGGCCGCAGGGGGCTGCTGTATGTGCCAGAGGGGGAACCCCCACTGAGTCGTAGACCCCGTGGGTGTTCCGGTGAGTTTCGGCGCGCCGCCTGCCTGGGGGGCTCCAGGACGTCTTTGTTACCGCGGGCGCCGGTGGCCTGAGGCGTGTCCCTGGTAGCCCGGTGATCCAGGGATCTCCCAGAATTTATGGTCCTGCATGGCCGTACAGATGCGCAGGGCGGTGCGCTGGTGCCACCGCCAGTGCAGTCCGTTCATTCCATCTGGGCTCTATGCGCCCATATGCGCCATGAGCCGGGTGGCCACATAGCGCCATTGGCCGGGGTGGTCCATGGTGGCGGGGGGCGTGTGCCCTGTCCGATGACCAAACGTGATGTCTGCCATGGTGCGTGTTCCCTCCCCGAGGTGGCGGGACCGCAAAGAAAGTACCCATCGTATGCGGACCGCCAGTTCGAGCTGCTCCCCTGTGACAAGCCTGGGGATCCAGAAGCCTAGGTCTTGGGTCGCTTCTTGCTCTGCTTGTTCGCTGGGGTGGCTGGCGTCAGCCTCCACCCGTGCATAGTCCAGGTGTCCCCGCCCCCAGGGCGGGGCGGTCCCCGGTGGTGGGGCGACAGGCTCACTTGCGGTGTTGGTGGCCGTTTCCACGCGCGTGCCCTCACCTGGGGCGTTGCGCTCGTCCGAAGTCCGGTCCGCCGCGCCGCTCGCGGTCGCCTGCCCCTCGCCCGTAGTGGCAATCTGCCCCAGGGTGGTGTAGTCGCGCTGGAGGTGCGCTTGTCATGGCACCGTGAGGGGCGTATCGTCCACCTGGTCGCGTTGCGGCTCCAGGTTGACGCGTGGCGTCTCCGGTGCTGGGACTGCCTGGGGGTCATCCCTGCAGGAGTCCATGAAGGCTTCGAAGGAGTCGTCGTCGCGGTTGTGCCAGCTGGGTAACGTTCCTTGTTCGTCTGCGCGCTGGGGCGTGTCGGGCGTGGTTTCCCGGGCCTCTGACCCCGCGCTGGTTTCCAGTGGATCTCGTTGCAGCGCCTCCCCTGGCGTGCTCGCGCCTGCGCGGTTCGCCAGGTCCGCCCAGGGGGGCGGCGCCCGCGTGATCCGCGGACGAGGGCCCGTGGGGGCCGTCCGCACACCCGGTGTCCGGAGCTGGCCCCTCGGGTTCCGCGTCAGGCTGGCCATCTGCCAATGCCTCCTGGCCTCCGTGTGCCATCTCGTTCGTCAGGTCGGCACTCCGCACTGATGGCTGGTCCATTCCCCCGCCAGGTTCCCCTATTGGTGCTGGTGTCTGCGTTCGTTGCGGGGGTCTCTGCAGTTCTTCCGCGCCTACCGCGGGCGCGACGCGCTGCGGCTGGGTTGGCGGTGTAGGCGGCTCGGCGCCATTGTCCGCCGGTGGCGGTTCCCCCCGGGCGTGGCCTCCCGCCACGGGTGGAGGCTCGGGTAGGCTCCCCTGGTCCGCGGGCTGCGGGGCGTCCGCCGGGGCGGCGGTGGGTGGCGGATCCGGGCCAGGGCCTGGGCCGGGGGCCGGGCGGCCGGGAGATGACGGTTCTGCCGGCCGTGCCGGCGGTCCGGTTGGTGGGGCGTGGTGCCGCTGGGGCACCGGCCCGCCGTGGATTGTGGCCGGTAGGTCCTGCGTGCCGGACGTTGCCGAAGCCTGGGGGGTTAGGCCCCCGGTCGGGCCGTGGGTGTGGGGGTGCCCAGCGTCGGAGGGCCGGGCGGCGGTGGCGTCAGTCGGGGTAGCGGTGTGTGTCGGTGTGGGGAGGTTGTCGGTCGGCGTGTACGTTGGGTCCGCTGCCGGCCGGTCAGGTGTGCCATGGTGCGGGCGGGGCTCCGGGTGGGCCTGTGTTGTTGCCGCCTGGGTGGCTGCCGGCCGTGGGCCGTGCGCAGGCGCGACGGGTGGTGTTAGGGGTTGCGGGCTCCCTGTTGGGCTCGGGGCCGGTACCCTGTGCGGGTGTGCGGTGCCGGGGGGCTGCCCGGGCTGGGTACCCAACGCCGCCGTATTCGTGGGACCGGGTAGGGCTCCGCTCCTGGCAGGTGATGCTCGGTGTCCCCGGCTCCCTGTGGCCGCGTGGTGTTGTGTTCGTTGTCTTTGCGCCGCCCGCTTGGACGCACGCTCTTGTCGGGGGCTCTGTGGTGTATCAGCCCTAGATGGTGCCGGATTGCCTGTACTCCGCGTGGCGTCGGCGGCGTGTTGTTGGTGTGGTCCGGCGGCGGGTGTGGGGGGGGCGGAGGTGGATAGGTTGGGGGATGTGGAGGACGTCGCGGCCGACGTTCGGGCCCGTACGTTCGTGGCCCTAGTCGCTGTCGTGGCGCGGGATCGGGGCGGGGGGGGGTGGTGATGGTTGCGGTGGTTCTCCAGGGGGAGTAGGATGGGCCGTCGAGCCGGGTACCTCTGGCCATCATCCTGGCCACCGCTGCATTACCGTATGTGCCCGGTTGTGGTGGCGGGACGTGCGGCTGCAGAGTGCGCTGTATCAGCGATTCGAGGCTGCGTGGAGGGTGGATGCCCCTCCACGTGAGGTAGGCCGCCATCAGCCTCTCGGTCGCCCCCGGGCTCATGGCCCCGCTGTGGTGGAAGAAGTCCCCCCACTCGGCGCCATGGGCGATGCCCATCGCCCATTCCGCGTCCCCCACCAGCCAGTCGAAGGCGATCGGGAGGCGGGTGGTGAGGGTGACGACGATGTTGCGGTAGTGGTTTTGGTTCGTGGGGCCGACGTAGCCTCAACTGTCGGCCAGGTTGCCAATGGGGGGCAGACTGCCCCGTGGCGCGTCGTTGTAGTCTTTGTGGTCCGGGACGTAAACCGTGGGGTCCGCGTCCGGGTCTGGCAGCGCTCAGGTTGGTGCGCGCCAGGGGGGGCGGGGGGGGGGGTGTCGCTGGGTCCTCGTCGGTGAGGACATCCAACCACTCGACATCGGGGCTGCCCTCCCTCGCGCCGTCGTTCCGGACGTTTTGCCGGATCAGAGTCCGCAGCGTCTGGAGTGTGAGGTCTTCGTCTTGCGTTTTGCGCGGCGGCAGAGCCGTGCAGAGTCGGTGCGGTCGCTGGCAGAGTGGGCACGACCACAAGTTCGCGATGCACGGGCTGCAGAACCAGTGCAGCTGCTCCGTGCTGCCGCAGCCGAGGTCATGCCCGCGAAGGGGGTTGCTGTCGTCGTCGTTCACCTCCATGCAGACCCCGCATGGGTTCTCGGCCGTGGATGCGGGGCTTCACCTTCGGGCATCCTGAGGAGAGGTGTCGTTCGCAGGATGATCGGGCCACTACAGGGGAGGGGGTGCGCGCGCTCCGGGCGGTGCTACGGTAGGTGCCTGGCTGTTGCCGCGGGCCCGTGCGTGTGGCTAGTCGCTAGGTTGCGCATGTTGGTAGTGGATGAGGAGATTATAGTACGTGCGGCGGTCGTGGGATGTTTGTTGTGCTTCCTGTGTGTATACTTGGATGCAGTGCTGTAGCTGTGCGTCCGCATTTCTGACGGCGGTGAGCTGCATGTGACGTATTGTGGCCCTGGGTTCTGGGGCGTGGTCGGCGAGGACCCTGTAAAACTGGAGTGGCACCGCTCCTCTGAGCACTGCCTCCTTGATTTCCGGCTGCCGCATCAGGCGTGGAACCTCATTTGCCGCTGGTGTGGCCGGGCCCCATCTGGCGTGTTGTGTGATGGTGTTCTTCGGTGCCCACGTGGCCAGCTGGTTGTCCCCTTGGGCTAATGGGCAGCGTTTGAAGTGTTCCCATGTTTCTGGCTGTTGGGGATGGCAGGGGCATATGGTGTATTCCGGGGGTATGTCTATACCTCGCCGGGCCTACCAGCGTGCCACCCTGTCTAGAAGGGGTTGTTGCTCGAGCAAGAGCTGGGCACGTCGTGTCTGCAGGTGCACCGGTATTGGGGATGGTACAAGAGCCGAGAAGTACAATGCGGTGCGGATTTCGTGTTGGACACGGCTCAAAAGGGCGCTGTCGGCTTGACTGCCCCGAATGTGCGCCATGGTGCGGATGGGTTGTGGGTAGTGGTATGCCCCCCCCGTGTTGTTATAGATGCGATCGTCTGGCACCCAGACTGGTAGTTCCCCGGGGCGTGGGATGGGTGGCAGGTGCTGGAGGTGTGTGTGCATGTGGTCTCGTAGCGGTGGGTCCTCGCCGTCCGGCATGTGCTCGGCAAGCTGGTTGTCGGCCTGCAGGTATATGTGTCCGTTGCCCAGGCTATCCCGATGAGATTCTTGTTTGACGAGATGCAGGACGACGTGTTTGGGGAGGCGCCTCAGGGCTGTCCAGAGGTGTAGAGCCTGGGTGCCCAGGCTAGAGTCAGTTGCCTTGTGCAGGGGTTGCCGCGCCAGCCTGCAGACGATTTGGAAGTCCACCGCTGCGTCCACTACTACCCACACATGGTGCGTCTGGTCACGCGGCGCTTGGTGGGTGTCATTGACGGCGTCCACGATGATCGCCAGCGTCTTTAGTTCTCCGTGAGAGGAGGCCCCGAGAATGGTAGCCCCCGTGAGGTGGCGTTGGTGCAGTCGGTTTGTCGTGTCCACTTCCAACTCTAAAGCCGCCCCCCCGGCCGCTGGGGTGAGGCTTGTAGTGCCGGAGGCATCCGCGAAGATGATCGTGTTGTGGTTGTCCGGGTGCGGTAGGCGGCACCGCATCGTTGGTTGGTAGGCATGGATGTGTGCACCCCGTTCCGTGGTGGCCCACGGCGTGTTGGTGTCCGGTCAGAGTCTCCGGGTAGCATACACCCCCATCCCCTGGCGGATGATCTCGGTTGCCGCCGAGTTCATGCAGACATAGTCGTTGTTCCTTTCATGGCCCTGTGTCAGGTAGCCGTACACGTACTGGAGTAGGTATGCTGTCTGCGGGTGGAATGTGGTCGACTCGACCGTCTGCCAGTCCTGTACTTGGGAGCATCGGTGTTTAACCGGGTAGGCTGGGGCCTCTGGCGTGGCGCTGCGGTGTTTGGCTATCACCGGGAAGGTGATGGCTGGGTGCTGGGTGTTCCACGTGCCCCTGTGGAATCTCCATTCTGCCTTGGCGCTGGAATTCCACACCACTGTGGCCGTGTGACCCTCTGCGGCCTGTTCGAAGTGCGTGTGTAGCCACCGGTGCTGTTCCGGGGTAGCGTCGGCCGTTGGCATGGGGTTGTAGCGCGCCAGTAACTGGAGGAGGGGCCATGGGGTGGCCAGCGCCCGGGGCCCACATCGCCAGCAAGTGGTGGGGATGCCCCTCAGCTTGTCTTGCGATAGTGGCGGCGGACAGAAGGGGCGCGCCATGGGTGGCGGTAGCATCCACAGGTTGCCCCCTGCTTTGCCAGGCCGCAACGTGGTCTTTAGCCCGTTGGGTGCTAGGAGGGATACCGCTGGTACCGTGGCGCCAGCTACATATTCCACTTGCTCTGGTGGCCGGTGGTGGGCCTGGTTCCCTTGCGGTGGGCTCGTTCGCAGTGGTCATTTGTGCATGTTCCAAAACAGGTTGTACGCCTCACGTACTTCCCCATCTGTGGGCTGGGGGTGCCCGGTTCGGGTGGCCGCACTGCGCATGTGGTTCTCCAGGCGTGATTTGTTGGGCCACTCCGGGTGTTGTAGGAATGGGACGTGGTGTGTGCCCACTCGTTGGAGGGCTTTCATCTGGTTCGGGGTGTCCCGTATGAGGTGGAGGGTGGTGCCCCCCAGGCCCAGAGTGGTGGTGCTACCCGTTGGTCCCCCCTCCACATCGGTGTGAAGGACCGCCAGAGGGCCCGTTTTCCTGCAACAATGGTTCGTTTGGATGACGTGGTTGTCGTGGGGCAGTAGGAGTTGTAGGTGGTTCCATATGCGGGTCCCCACCTTGGTTGGGAGACCCCGCTGGTGAAGTATGTATTGGAGACAGGTGTTGCGGTGGTACTGGGCCTCCCGCAGCGTCAGCGTGAAGACTTCTCGTACCTCCGGCTCGTGATTGTGCATGAGACGATGCAGGTGGGCCGCAGTGTGAGCTGTGTACGCGTTGTGGACGAGGTGGTCGGTGTTGTCTCCGTAGTACGGTGGCATTGCCGCACGCACCGTTGCAGGCAGTGATGTGGGCCGGTGGCCGTGGATGGTCCAAGCTCGTCGTACTGTGGTGGTGGCCGCTTGTAGCATGTGTTGGGGGTGCGTTAGGTGCAAGGCTTGGAATCCTATAGCTGCGTTGAGCACGGCTTGTAGGAAGTATGCCAGGGCCTGGGTGGAGAGTGCTGTGATGCGTGCTATAACCAGTGTCCTTGTCAGCTGCCGTAACAGGTTTGGCGGTAGGGTGACCCTGCCTGCGGTGGCCGCTTGCTGGACTCCCAGGTAGGTGGTCGTGTTTACTGGGTCCATGGGCAGGTCTCCGGGGCGGAGGGGCGGCAGCAGTGCATTGTGTACTATGGTGGCAGATTTGACGTTGTGTACCTGCAGCTGATTGCCCTCCAGATAGGTGGTGACGACGTGGAGGACTCTGGTGGCTCTGGCTGGCTCCAGGGTGGTCGGCAGGGGTTGACGCGCGGTGGCGGTCACCACCGCCATGTCGTCCGCAAACGCTAGGAGCGTGGTCCGTAGGGGATATGGTGCCACGTCCGGGTACGTGTGTCGGATGTAAAACGCCAGCGGGAGGGTGACGAGTAGGAAGAGGAATGGGCCTTCCGCACCCCCTTGTGGGACCCCACTGGCGGGGTGGATCCATGGGGTGGTGCCCACGTCGGTTTTTCTGGCGTACATGCGGGTGGCGAGGTACGCTGGTAGGAAGCCCTGGAAGGGGAGTCCCATGTGTTCCCAGACGGCCCGTAGGAGGCGGTGCGGGGTGTTGGGGAAGGCCCCCTTGACATCCAGAGATTTGATGATGAGGCTGATCGGGTCCATGTCCACCACAGCGTCTTGCATAAATATGGACTCCAACGGTGATCTACCCAGTATGGCCCCCCACATGGTGGGCGGTACAGCCCGGTACACTGCCGGGGCCACCCGTTTGAGGATGAGCATCCATATGAGTTTGGCCTCCGTGGTGGCGCACACGATGGGTCTCCAATTGTCGGGGTTCGCCCAGTCGCCTTTCTTATGGAGCGGGTGTACTAGGTTCGCCCAGTCGGGTCGCACGTCCGTTTTCCCGATGGCGATATCCCACAGGCGCGCGGCTAAGTGTCTCTTCAGGTTCAGTGGTAGTCTACGGTAGAGCTCCGCCGGGATTCCGTGCACTCCCGGAGTTTTCCCTGGTTGTAGTTTGTACAACACTTCATCGAGCTCCCGAATGGTGAACGGCGTTCGGTGCATGTCTCGTCGCCGTGTCCGGTTGTAGAGTTTCGGCAGGTGGGATATCACTTCCTCTGTGTATGCTGACAGTTCGCCATCCTCAGTGTTGTGCTGGCGCAGGAAGCTGTTGAGGACTTCTTCCAGGACCACCTTGGGATCGTTGGTCACTGTGCCGTCCTGTAGGCGTACCGCCTTGATGCTTCGGTGGCCCGTCTCCCCCAGGACCTTGTCCACGTGTTTCAGTGATTTGTATGGTTGGGGGTTTTGAAAGTAGCGTTGTTGTTCTTGCGCCAGCCCCTTCGCCTGGCGGACGTGCCATTCTCTGAGTTGCCAGTGTGCGGTTTTCAGTCGTGCTGCAATTTCCTGGGCGTCATGTTGGGCTTGCAGGTCATGTGAGTGCATTGCCGTGTGCAGTGCTCGCTTGTCGTGCCATATGGTTTTCACCAGGGATCGTAGGTCTTGATGCGGGGTGGCGTCGTCCTGTGTTCTGTGTTGCCCGCTGAGGCCGCATGCCGTGGCCGCCTGTCGCATGGCGAGGTTGAGGTCCGTTTTGTCTTGCTGGCCTAGGATGCGTTGTACCGTGCGGTAGTATGCTACCCATCTGTGGGTGTCGTGCTCTCCTGGCGGTTGGATGGGTGGCTGTTCTTCGTGGTCCATGCCATTCCTGGAGGCCGGGGGTACCTGAAGCACATTGATTTGTACCTCCAGGGGTCGGTGTCCGGAGATCTTGGATGGCAGGTCGTGGTATTGCACCCGCGTCACCTCGATGTGTGCCGAGTCCGCCTAGCAGAGGTCGATGCGGGAATCTGCCGTGCCAGGTTGTGGTGGTCTGTGTGAAGGCTGGCCTCGTAGAGAGGCTGTGAGGTCCTGCAGGCCTAGATCTTGCAAGGCCACTTGTACCGCTGCGTCCTCGGGCGTCGGTCGTCCTCCTCGATCGTCCGCTGATGAGGCTGCATTGAAGTCTCCTATGATGACACTCGGGCCCATCATGGCAAGTTGTCGGTAGGCCTCCATGAGATGTTCGAGGAACGTCTCCGTGGCGTCTCCAAAGGGGATGTGTACGTTGATGACATTCAGTTGCCACGTTGGGCCTACCAGTTCGTATGCCGCTAGGCGGCCTTCAACCCCCAGGGTGGTGGTGGATGTGTACTTGGACTCCACTCTTGTGGGACATGGGAACCCCCTTGACCCATGTGGTGCGGTATTGGTGTCCCGTCCTGGTGAGGATGGGAGTTAAGCTGGGGTGGGCTGTCTGGGTTTTGAGGGCCTGCCCCTGCCACACCATGGCGTCCGGGTCGCATTTCGCCATGATGGGCACGTCTTGTAGGTCCGGAGCTTTGGTCGCGTCGTACAGGGCGCCCGGTTCGTTGAGAGACATGAGAGTGACCAGCGCAGTTGTGACCTCGTGGGCGCGCATTGTGGTGGCCACTGGGGGGTCCCTGGCGCGGCGTGGTAGTAGTCATTGTCCCAGTCGGAGTTTGTGGTTGATCGCTGCGGCTATCCTCTCTTCCTTTGGTATATCCTGTTCCTCCAGCCATGTCTGCGGCACGTCAACCGTCCAGACGGTGCCCGGTGGTACCTGGTTGGCGGGTCTGCGGAGCTGCACCGGGCACTCCGGGAATTGTCTGTAGTCCCAGAAATCGAGGTGTGAGGTCTCCAATTTTTCGCCCCATTCTCGGAGTGCGTGCCACTTGATTTTCAATTGTAGGTTGCCGTGTTGGCCCGGTGTGGCCAGTCTGCCCTGTATCTTGCCCCAGAACCATACAAATTGTTTCGGTTGTCCTCTAAGCGTGGCTCCGTATACTCCTTGTACTTCTGCGCCGCCTGGCCATTTAGCGTGCATGGCGGCACGTTCCGCCGGTGTGAAAAGCGGGCATGCTGGGGCCTTCGGTTTCGGTTGTGGATCGGGTGGCGGCGGCGCTGGGGCCACGTTGGGCTCCGGTTTGGGCCGTTTGGCCCTGCGGGCTGAGGCGTCCGCTCCCCCCGGGCAGGGCCTCGGTTTGGGTTGGGGCTGCTCTGGCGCCGGTTTGGGGGCTGGCTTCGGTGCGTCGCGGCGGAATATGCTGTACGCCGGTCCCTGTCCCTCCTGCGGCCTGTGCATACCCCGGAGTCGATTCGTGTGTTCTTGTAGGCTGGTGGTGCGGAGTTTGAGAGTTCGTTCCGTGTCCGTGGGCCAGGACATCCAGCGCTGCGCCTGTGCTGTCCCGTACTTCCGCACATAGGCCGCCAGGTTGCGCGTGAGTGTAAGCCATGTATCGGGTAGCGTGGTGTCCGTGGCTGGGGCATCTACTGTCCAGTGCATCGCCGTTTTGAGGGCTAGCCAGTGCGCCCTGGGGTGGTTGGTGTGGCGGGTGAGGTGGCCAAAATGGTGCCCCACTGCCAGTGGGGTCGCCGGCTTTGCTGCCGGTGTGAATGTGTGGACCCTGTTCGTTGTGCCCGTGGCGTTCCACCGTGCCACCCACCATGTGTGTTGGTGGCACGTTCGTGTCACCGTGGGGGTATCCGGGGGCTTGTCATTAAAGGCCGCCCAGTCAGTGAACTTCGGACCCTCGGTTTTCTGGTCGTGTTGTTCTGGTCGACTGGTCAGGGTCACCAGGTGGTTCATAAGGTCCGGCCTCAGGGTGTCTTCTGTGCCCTGTACCCTGTCCTTACGCGCCGTGGGGTGGCCCACGGCGACGTCCCACGCGTCCGTGGTGGCCGCCAGGGTGTTGGCTGCCAGGGTGATGACATCGTCCGTCAGTCCCTCCACGATGAAGTACTTTTCTCCCGCCGGGGTGGTCGAGAGTTGGGCTGTGTGTTTCATGGTGAGGTGTAGTAGCGCCCTGTCGGGACCTGGGGCGTTTGGGTCCACTGGTCTGGGTTAGCGTGCGCCGCGTCCCGCTAACGGGTTCCGCGGTTTGTCGGCGTTGGGTAGTTGTTGCCCCAGGGCCATGTGGTGTACCTGATCGAGAGGGACGGCTTGGCCCGTGGTGTCGCCCGTTGTGAGGTATACTCCTTTGGCACCTGTTATCGCGTTTAAGTATATACCTTGGAGTGGGGCGGGCTGTGGGGGTAATGGTTGGAACAGTGCGTGGGAGCAGAGGTGGCCGCAGGGAGGGTCCCCGGGTTGCAGTCCCGGGCAGGGGCCATCCATGCCGTGTGGTACTGGATATAGTATGTAGGGCCCCGCCACCCTGCGTAGTTTGTCGGGGCTTAGGGTGTTCAACCACCCCCCCACCGTGATGGTGACAGAGCCCTGATCGATCCAGGTGGCTTGGTTGCGGTCGATGTCGTGGTGTAGGGTCCTTCTGATGGTGCCCCACGTTCGGCGGTGGGTGGTGTCATCTGGGGTAGGGCACCCCGTGTCTATGAGAGGCATTCTGGCGTTTGCGAGGGCGGAGTTTAGATGTTTAGGGGGGGTGGGTTGTCGTGGGTGCCGGCGGCGGTGTTCCCCGCTGGCTTGACACTCTGGTGTGGTACTCGTCCCCCGTGGAGAGGCTGGTGCCAGGACGGGTCCAGATGCCAGATGGGGGCCGGTAGGTCCCCGTACCTTGCCCAAGTGTACACTGTGTATGCCGTGCCCTCGGTGTCGGCCTGCAATCTGTACGTGGGTGACTAGTGCATTTGAGGTGGGGACGGTGTAGTTGAGGTGTGTGTGTGCCAGAGCGTGAGTCATTTGTACTTCCGTGCCCTTTCGTTTGTCCCCATGGTCTTCCAGTACGAAGTGTACCATCCATGGGCTATGGGGTTGGAGGTTACCATCGTTGTCGTGCAATGGCGGGTGTATTTGGCGTCCAGCCTCCTGTGCTTTGTTGGCGTTGTGGTGGGCGCGTTGTTCAACGAGGACGTTCCGTGTCCAGTCCTGTAGGGCACCTTCCCTGTGCGCCATGCCTTGAGCTGCCTTGGCGAGTGCCGCGACGGTAGGGGGCAGTGGGGGCTCAGCACCCTGGGGCACCATGCCGGTGTTTGTTGGAAGGTTCCAGTATATCGTGAACTTCCCCGGCTGGTGGGCGTTGTGGGTGTCCGGGAGGGTCAGAGAGAGCGTCTCTTTGATCTGGGTTACCGCCTCTGGGTGTATGGTAGTGGGGTAGTGCCAGAGGGTGTGCTTGGTGGGGTCCCGGTGTGTCTGGGCGGTACGTCCCGCGGGTTCCATTGTCTGCGGCGTGAGGGTGTCGTCAAGGGCGACCTCGTGGAGGCGGTTGGCTTCTGCGGCCCACCTTGTCTGCAATTCCGTCAGCGTGGGGTTGTCCTTGGTGCAGTCCAGGGTGCAGTGGATAGCCATCCACTCGGGGTCGGGGTCGACGGTAATGTCGGTACCCGTTGTCGTGTTTATCCAGATTGCTTGTGTGGGTCTCGCCTGGGGCGTCTGGTCGTCGTCGTCCAGGGCCGTGCCTTCCATGGTCGCCGTGCCCTGGGCCGTTAGAAAGAGTTGCGTGGCCTGCGTTAGGTGTACTTGGTGTGGTGTAAGGAGGCGCATGGATGCCATTGTTGCTATCCGTGGGAGGACTTTCTTCCGATCGATGGTGCCTGTCGGTAGTCGCCATGTCGTTGCCGTGCTCCTTGTGTGGTTCCCCCCTCGGGGTAGTTGGTAGTTGTCTGGGACGTGACGCAAGGTTAGAGGCTTGTCGAGTTGTTGGACGGTTGTGGTGGCGTTGGGGGGTTCGGCCTTTTCGTGGGCTGCTGGGCTGTGTCATTGTTGGGGGGGCCTGTGTTCGTGTCGCGTGGGCGTTTGGGGTTTCGTAGGACTGGGGGGTATGTGTGGCTCCGGTATCGGTTGTGGCATTGTGGGTCGAAGGCTGGTGATGTTGTGTGCTCCGGTGGTCGCATCTTCGTGCAGGTAGAACTCCAGCGCTGGTGGCCCAATAGGGTGCCACTCGCGTGGGTCATCGTGCGGGGTGTGGAGGTGGATGCTTTGCTGAGTGGACCAGCTGTGGTAGGCCAGGATGGCGTTCGTGATGGCGGGGTCTCTGTTGTCTCCAAACGGGTGGTCGGGTCTGGAGCCGTCTCCGAACGTGGCTCCAACGGTCGTAGCCAGCGCTCCGATGTCTCAGTGCGGTACTATGTCGTCCCACGTTGTGCGAGACGTGGCGCCCAGCGGGCCCGTGTGTCCCTCCAGGACCTCTGTTTCGTACTTGGTCCAGTCTTGTAGCATGCGTTCCACGTATGCAGCCTCCGTGTACGGCCGGATACTGTGCTCCGCTAGGGTGCGGGCATGGGCCAGCTGTCGGTACAGGGTCCAGTGTTGGGAGGTTGGTCTCGGTGGGGGGGTCGCGGCGGGCTTGGGCGTATGCTCCTTCTCTTCCCTATGTCCGTGCCGGCTGGCGTGCATTACGGTGTACTCGTCATCTTCTCGCTCGGGCTTCCATTCCAGGTGGGCTTCTCCCGTGGCCGCAATGCTCGGTCGGCATGTCGCGGTGCGTGTGTAGAGGGGCCCTGTCTTGTCATGCAGGACGATGGTGTGGCCCCGTGTCCAACTGTGTAGGGTGAGGACGAGAGCCTCTGCTGTTTCCTCGAGGGTTGCTGGCGGCGGGGCGTCGGATTCCTGGATGAAATGCAGGGCTTCCTTCGTGTGTGGGGCCCGCGTGAGGTTCGTCCACGCTCCAGATTTGGTCTCTCGTCCCTGTACCACCACTCCTCCCGGTGATTCTTGCTGGGCGTTGTGTATGTCCCTCCGCAGCTCCTGGATGTATGCCCCTGGGTCTCGGTTGCTTCCTGTGCTTGTTATCCGTTGATCTGCTTCGTTGAGTGCCTGGTATAGGCTCCATTTGGGTTGTTGGTGCGCGTCGGCTGCCACTTGCAGCACGCGTTGGATACTGTCCTGCAGTGGGTCGTTGTCCAGGTCCATGGGGTCGTCGTTCATGGAGATGTCGAGGCCACTGGGCAGTGACTCCAGGGGTGGGTCATGGGCCTCAGGAGGGGTGGGTAGTTGGGAGTGGATGTCCATCGCGGTGCCGGAGGTGCCACTGGACACGGATAGCGGTGCTTCGTGTGTGTGGTCCTCCGGTGGGCTTGGTTGTGTTATCTCCGCGGCCATCGTCTCCGTTCGTGGCCCTGGTCCCGGGGAATCGTCCCGGTTGTCGCAGTGCGGCGCCTCGTGGTGAGGCGTGCCGTAATGGTCCGTGTCCTGGGCGCTGTACTCCGTGTGGTTGGAGCCCGGTGTACGCCTGCACGGTGCGGCGTTTGTGGATTGATTCGTGGTTCGGTCGCTGTAGTCCGTGTGTTGTGACGGGGCCGGGTCTTGTTTCGGGTCGTAGGCGTCTCCCCGTGTTATGTGGCTGTAGTATGTGTTTTGGCTATACTCCGTGCGGTCCTGGCTTGGGGTACGCTGGCGTGTCACGGTACTTGCGGTCCGGCTTGTGGCAATGTAGTCGGTACGTTGTGATAGGGTTCGGTCTGGTTCCAGTTCTAGTTGGCGTCGTGTTGCCCCCCCCCGTGTTGTCCCCCCCCCCCTGGGCTCGGGTGTGTCGGCGGTGCCGGGGTCATAGTTCGTGTGGTCGTGGGTCGTTGGATCCTGGCGTTCGCCGTGTACCGCGGGGGTGGGATGTGGGGGTGGCGTGCCTGGTGCGTGCTTCTGGCTTCTGGGGTCGCCGAGATCGTCGGGGCCGGCTGAGCGTTGTGTCCCCCCTTGGGTGGTTGTTGATGGCGTGCTCGGCGTTGCGGGTTTCTCTCGGGCGTCGTCCTCCTGGTGCTCCTGCTCCATAGTGTCCTGTGTTTGCATTGCGTGTGTGGTCTTCTTGCGTGCCACGTATGTGGGTGTGGAGGCTTCCCCTGTACGTGCACCTCCCATTTTTCTGCCGCGTGTTGTCGCATGCGTGTGTGCACCTTACAGGATTGGTAGGCGGCATACCTCTTGCCCTTGGTGTCGGCGTCTCCGGGATCTTGTTTGCCTGCTGTATTGCACAGCACAAATTGCGCTCCTTATCGTCGGTCAGCGGCAGCCATGTGGAGGTGCTGCGGCACATAAGATGTGGGGTCAGGTCACGTTGGGCCGCGGCATTTTTTATTGTGGTTCGTGGCGCGGCGTTGCGTATTCGTGTTGCCTTGTCGCGCCGTGTTGGCTGCCTTTGGGTTGTGCGGCGTAGTGTGGTCGTGGCGTTGCGTGGTGTCGCAGTGTGTGCTCTGCTGTTTCGTTGTGTCGCGTTAGGTGGTGTCCTGCGGTGCCGGGCGCTGGCTGTGCCATGCCTCGGTTTATGTTGTTTTTGTTGTTGGTCGTATTGTTTAGCATTGCGCTGTGTTGTGTGGTGTCGTGTAGCTGCCGTTGGGTTGTGGTGTCGCGTGTTGTGTGCCGTTGTTGGGTAACGCCGGTGTTTGTCGAGTGCCGTCTTGTAGTACGGTACCGCGTGTTGCCGTGGTATTGTGTGGCACGGCACAGTGTGTTGCGCTGTGCCGGGTCATGTCGTGGTGGTTGTATATGGTTGCGTCTGGTTGTTGTTGGTGGTAGTGGTGACGTTGTGTGTAGTAGTGTGCGGTTGTAGTGCGTGGTGGCGCATCGTGTTTTGTGTTGGTTCCAGGTGGGTTCCCCGTGTTGCGCCCACCTTTGCGTTGCTCTGTTGTGCTGTGTGTCGTTGCGTGCGCGAATCGGGTTGTGTGTTTCGTGGTGTCGGTTTTCGCGTGTCGCGTTGGGGTGGTTTTGGTGTTGGGTTTCGTCTTCTTGCGTCATGTGTCTTGGCGTGCGTTGCGTTGTGGTGTGCTGTGTTGTCGTGTTGTGTTTTGGTGCCTTGGGTTGGACGTTGGTGTGTGGCGTCAGGTACCGTTGTTCGGTGTTGTGTGTTGTTGTTTGTCGGTTGGTTGCGTTGTAGAACACGGTGTGTTGCGCACCGTTGTTTTGCCGTTGGTTGTGGTGTTGTGTTCCGTGCTGTCGGGTTTGTTGTCGTGTGTTGTGTCTCGGCGTTGCGTGGTGTTGTGGTTTTGTCTTGTTGGTTGCGCTACGTAGTTCCATTGTGGTGCCATGTAGCTCCGCTGGGTGATGTCGTGTGGCGTGGTTTGTCATGGTCAGGGTTGGGATTAACAAACGTTGTTTGTTAATTTTTTTTGGAAAATTAACGAACAAACGAACGAACGAACGAACGATGAAAATAAACGAACGTCGTTTGTTAATTTTTTTCCTTGTTAATGTCCTTTCGGTTTGCTTCTAATGGTTTGCTTGTGTCTATTCTGCCCCATTAGTCCTTTCCACAATATTTTCCAAAATGTTTTTTCAAAAAAAATTTTTCAAAAGTTTTTTTCTGAATTTTTTCCAAAATTTTTCATGCCATCACTGATGATGTCACTCATGATGTCAGGGCTGATGATGTCATCAGGTGACATGTCCCCATTATATGAAACAAAAACAAACAACATCACATCCTTTGAAATGACATTCCTGCTTGAGTGGTTTTCTCATCTTCCCATTTTAAATCCTGTACTGCAGACGCCATAATGAAAGATCAGACAAAAGAAAAACATTTCCACCGTCGCGACGCTGTCAATCACCCCACTGATTGGACGTGCAACTACTGCGACAAAACACTGAAATGCCTGATTGCCCCTGGTCGTGCACGGGACCATTTATCCGGTGGCAGCAGGAATGTGGCTGCCTGCAAATCCGTCCCTGACGCGGTTTTCAACGAGATGGTGTTGCAGAGAAAAGAAAAAGATGACCAGCAGAATCATGCATGCGGAGTATCCCAAACTGGTGAAGAAAGATGCTGAATATGTGGCCCAAAAACTGGTGGAGGCAAAGCAGATCTATGAGAGCTTGAACGTTGGCAGCCAACTTACTACAATCGTGCAGGACAATGCCAGTGTCATGAGTGCTGCAAACGTTGTTCTGGACGACAAACACAAGGAGGAGATGGGCTACCTCACAAAGATTGGCTGTGTCCTGCATTCCTATTCTTTGTTGTTCAAGGACATGCTGAAGATTGGTCCCACGAAGAATGCTGCTGACACTGCAGTGCTCATTGCGAAGGGCTTCAAGAACAGGACTCGGCCGAGAGATCTGGTGGATGACAAGCAGTTGGCGCTGAACATGAAGCGAACCCCAGCTCCACTCCCTGCAGAGACAAGGATGGGCAGCCGCTTCATCACAGTGCGCTGGGTGTTGAAGAACAAGGCAGCCCTGCAGGCTGCAGTTGTGGACCCTGAATGGCTCGCAGAGGACAGTGATCTCAGGGACACGGTGTTGCATCCAGACACGTGGCTTCAAATGGAGATGTTCACTAGCTTGCTGAGACCACTATGGAAGCTGATGCGTCGCGCAGACACTGATGGGCCAGGTTACGTAATGTGGGTGTACCACGACATGTTGAACTTCCAAGTGCACGTGGAGAACTGGGCACCACCCCAAAAAATGAAGTTCTCAGCCAGCGATCTTAGGTACTTGCGAACCTGTGTGATTGACAGGTGGAAGTTCCTGCACCAACCTGTGTACTCTGTAGCATACCTTTGCAATCCTCAGTTGCACGCCACAGCAAATTGGCAGTGTTCAGAACTGCTGAAGGATCTCCGCTCTGTTATGCATGCTTTTGCTGGTGATAAGGCCTCTAAGGCCTTGCTACAGCTTCAGGACTATCGTCTTAAATGCGGTGACTTTTCAGATTCTATTTTGTGGACAGAGGAAGCTACGAAGGGCAGTGCGCTCAGTTGGTGGGACCTCTGGGGTGGTGGCGTGCCTGAGCTGCAAGATGTTCTGAAGCGCGTGTTTTCTATTACCTGTGTCACCTCTGGCGCTGAGCGCAACTGGTCCATCTTTGGGTTTCTACACAGCAAGAATCGCAATAGGCTGTACAATGACAAAGTTACCAAGCTGGTCTTTGTGTACCAGAACCTCCGCGCACTGCGCAAGCTTCGTCGCACAGGTTATCGCGAGCCTATTGTTGAGTTTTCTGATGAGGAGGGCGAGGAGCAGTAGTCATTCACTGATCTACCATTGCACCTGAGCGGTCCGCTCGGCGCTCAACTCCACACGTTCTGCCAAAACAGTGACAGGCAGTAGGGCATATACCTTCAGGTAAATCTGCGGCGACGCGCCGGTCACTTCTCAGGTCGAACTTGATCTTCATCATCTGCCTTGGGCTGATTCTTGTTCTCACGGCGGCGGTCAACTCAACGCGTTGCGCCACATCAGTGACAGGCAGTAGAGCATATACCTTCAGGTAAGTCTGCGGCGACACGCCAGTCACTTCTCAGGTCGATCCTGATCTTCATGATCTGTCCTCAGCTGATTCTTGTTCTCACGGCGGCACTCAGCCCTTCTTCCGGTGAACTTATCTTGCACGATGCGTTGTTCTGGTCACTGTGCGACCTTCGGGTGTGCCTATCAGCGGCTTATGTTGCCTCTTCATGTTTGCTTGCAGACTCCTGCAGACGCGCTGGTGAAACAATGGACGTGTTAGAATAAACGGTCTGTTAACATTTTCTCGCATCCATCAATTTTCTGTACCTGTGGTTTTTGAAATCCTGTGCATTTTAAAATCCTTCAGTTCATAGGCTCTGACAACGCAAAACATCGGGCACAGCACACAGGAAGTGCGCGCGCTACGCCGCGGCAGGGGCCTGCGGGCCGTCGTTTGTTAAAACGTCGTTTGTTAATAAATTTCCCTAAGCGTAACAAACAAACGACCGTTCAGTCGCTAAACGCTCGCTTATCCCAACCCTGGTCATGGTTCTCCCGCGTTTTTGTGGTGGCGTGTTCGTTGTGGTGTTTTCATGTGCCACGCTGTGTTGTTGTGATTGGTGTTGTGTGGTGTTTTGGTATGTGTTTCCTCCCGGTACATGGTGTTGTTGCGGTGTTGTGTGGCGTTGTACGGTTGTGTGAGCCATGTATGTGTGTTCGTGACACACAGCGTCATGTCTTGTTGCCGTGTGTTGGCTCACGGCATGTTGTGCCATTGGTTCTCAGCCATGCTCGGCGTGTGCTCCATTCCGTGATGCCGTTCACTTCGGTTGGCTCTGCGGGGCGTGCCATACCAATAGGTATGTTGGCCATGGATATGGGATTGAGAGGTTGCACCGGTAGTCAATGTGTCACACTTTACACTTGGCGTTTTCACTCTTTGAATGTTGGCGGCACCCCCGTGCATGCGCTTTCATGTGTGGTTGTTTGGTGTCTGTTTGCCTTGTGCCTCCTTGCCGGTGTCGTAGCGTGGCCTTGTACTCGTCCTTTAGTCGTTTTCCGCGGTGTTCTCGTGTTTCTTTGGTGTTGTGTTGTTACCGCGTGTTGCTGAGCAGCGTGTTGTTTCGTCGGTTCTTCGTCATGTCCGGTGTTTGCTCTGCTCCGTGGTGTTGGTCATATCGGTTGGCTCCGTGTTCAAGGTAGGCACCATGTGGCATAAATAGACAAGGGGAGAGGAGAGACTACCTCGGTTGTTAGCGTGCTATGCTTTATATTCGGTGACTCCACTCATTGGTTTTGGCAACGCCCAAGAGCAAGCGCATTTACTTGTGTTTTTTTGGCGTTTACTTTGTTTGTCCTTGCCGCACCCTAGTCTAGTCTAGTCTTGAGTTCGTCTTTTCATTTGGTGACTCCACTCTTTTGTTTTGGCGGCGCCCAGGAGTAAGCGCTTTTACTTGTGTTTGTTTACCATGTTTACCCGTGCCGTACCCGTAGTTGAGTCATGAGGTCTTCACTTTGTCTTTCTCCGCGTTGTCCTCGTGCTGCTTTGGTTTGGTAGTTGTTTGGGGCGCGGCCTTCTTTCGGCGGCTCCATACCTCGCCGCGTCGGAACATACCTTTTGTCTTCTTCGTCGTTGCTCTTCGTGTCCACGCTCCATTGGACTAGTCCTACGACACGCACTTTGCTAGGTATTTTGGGGCACGCACGGGTTGCACTGTCTTGTCTGTTTCTCCCCTCTGTTCTCGTTGTGGTCTGGTTGTATGGATTTCGCTGCTGACCTCGCCAAACAGCGGCGCAAAAATTCATGGGGGGGATTTGATGTCAGTAAAAACCATTTCTGTGTTTTTTTTTTCTTTTGGTGCGTCGTTTTCTTCGTTCCAATTTATTCTTTCCACGCTTTCCAGCGACACGCGCGACGATTTCGTGGGTCACAGACAGTTCCAGGAGCGCCACGAGAGTCAACTCCATGTGCGGGACCCCTACCTCCATGGCCAACATGTGTCCCTGGACTACGCCGCACATGAGGCTGATTCGGCCGACGACTACGCTGAGCCGGACGACTATACCGTCGAGCAGATCCTGGCCCAGCGTCTGAACGCCTCGGCACCCGGAGGCCTGGAGTTTAAGGTTCATTGGCGAGGCTATGGGCCGTCCCATGACACCTGGGAACCCGTCTCCTCGTTCGTGCCGCGGATTAACACCTCCTTCATGGACTCTATCCCCAAGCACAAGACCAAGCTCCATGTCTCGGACTTGGTAGCACTCACCCGGGCGATTGCAGCCAGAGGAGCCTGATGCCCGCCCTGGGCTCTCCCCTGTGAGCATTGCTGGACTTTCCAGTGTAATTTTGGAATCCACGCTCCATGACATTGCAAAACATATCGTTGCAGTGTGAAGGAGCTGGAGTGTGCACACGCCGGGTGCCCGGTTCAGCCTTAGATGCTTTCGGCAAACATTGTCCGTAAGCATTTTCCTGCTGACATTCCCCTGGCAGGCGCAGGCATGCTTGGACGGCCACAACCTCCTGCTGAATTCGTTGGGAACCAGGGCGGATGGCCCCCCTTCATTATCCCAGATTGAGGCCTTAAGGCCCATACGACATAGCGCAACGGATGCCGCTGTCATCGGCATTGCAATTTCTGGGTGTGTGGTCGGGTCCCATGGCACTTGCGGGATCCAGATCAGTCTATGTGCGTCTGCAGACCATATATGGCCTGCACTCAGGCGCTTTTCTGTCCACCCTCCTGCACATGCCTTACCCCGACCAGGGCGTGGTTTGGCGCTCTATCCAGAGTGTGTTTACATGCCTATTTACCCATTTCTTGCTCACTTTCCCGCCCCCCAGGATATGTGCATCTGTATGTTAAGTGTTATCAGCCCATCACCGAAATATGGACTGTTTTTCCCCCCGAGGGGACACGAATCGGAATACGAAGGCGCCCTGAGTCGTCGTGTACATGCTCCCACATAAGGTCCAGCCTGGACTAGTACCTAAGTACAGATTGTCATGTTTGAGTGCTCGTTATACCGTGTGCCCTAGTGGCTGTGATGTGCTGAGATCCTGATGGCGCCAGGCGGGAAGCCCAGTTGCCTGACTACACTCCCAGCGGTCCGCCACTGTCAGTCCCAGTGTGAGCCTACCGACTCGCAGACGCACTTGCAGTCGGGTGGCGACCTCCGGTGTCCTGACCTCGGTCAGTCTGCCTGGGAAACTGGTGGTTTGAGATTGTGGTTTGGTATGGTGAACAAGGGACGACAACAAGAAGCTGCACAAGGTATGACAAGTATGTTACGAAAAAAAAGAAAACACAAAGACGCCTTCCACGCCCTCTCTATAGGGGAAACTCAAGGCAAAGAGGTATGTTACCGAAGACGCTACGGGAAAAAAAAAAAGGAGGAGACACAAGGCGGAACACGCAAAAACAACCAACCAACCCCCAAAAGACCCCCACACGCTCCTTCTCTACAGGGGAAGAAAACACTGTGGGACAAAAGAACAGGTATGTACTACGCATCACGCATGCCACGCATTTCTGCTACGCGTCTACAGGACCTCTTCTTCTGCTTTTTGAACCATGCCGACGACCGACGACGAGAACCAACCAAGGTATGACACACCCCACCAACCACACACCGCAAGCACACACACGCACACGCACGGCAGCCACACCGCGCACGACCCCCCCCACGCCACCCACACCAACACGAAGGGCCACACAGCGCACACACACACACCAAGACCAAGGAGAAGGGCACCCAGGGCCCCCACCGCCACAACCAGTGGAGCCCAGCCAGGAGTGGCGGGGAACCACGCCCACGGCCAACGGCCAGGAAAGGCAAGGGGCGGGGACACCAAACCGCAGACCACCGGCACACCACACACACGCAACCACACACACCAGCACACGCGGAAGGCACACCCACCGCACCACCACACCACACCACCAACAACGCAGACACCACAAACACGCGACGCACAACACAGCACGGCCACCGCGCACACCCACACACACCACAAACACACACAACAAAGGACACCCCCACCCGCGAAACACACCACCACAACCGGCGGGCCCCAGCCAGGAGTGGCGGGGAGAAGCACACCACCACCGGCAGCGAAACCCAGCCAGGAGTGGCGGGGAGTAGCAAGCAGGAACCTCCGCCAGGAGTTGCGAGGGACCAACCACACCACACACCGGCCACAACCCCTCCACACACCACCGCCGCCAGCGGACCCAGCCAGGAGTGGCGGGGAACCGCGCCCGGGGCCCGCAGCCAGGAGTGGCGAGGACCGCCCACCACCACCGGCAGCGAAACCCAGCCAGGAGTGGCGGGGAGTAGCTCAGAGGAACCTTCGCCAGGAGTGGCGAGGGACCAACAACACCACACACCAGCCAAAACCCCACCAACACACCACCGCCGCACACCAGACACCACACACCACACACCACACACCACGCACCACCGCCGCCAGCAGACCCCAGCCAGGAGTGGCGGGGAACCGCACACCACCACAGGCAGCGAAACCCAGCCAGGATTGGCGGGGAGTAGCACACAGGAACCTCCGCCAGGAGTGGCGAGGGACCAACCACACCACACACCAGCCACAAACCCACCACAAACCACCGCCGCCAGCGGACCCCAGCCAGGAGTGGCGGGGAACCGCGCCCGGGACCCTCAGCCAGGAGTGGCGAGGACTGCCCACCACCACCGGCAGCGACGCCCAGCCAGGAGTGGCGGGGAGTAGCACACAGGAAACTCCGCCAGGAGTGGCGAGGGACCAAACACACCACACACCAGCCACAACCCCACCAACACACCACCGCCGCACACCACACACCACACACCACACATCACACACCACACACCACCGCCGACAACGAAACCCAGCCAGGAGTGGCGGGGAACCGCGCCCGGGACCCTCCGCCAGGAGTGGCGAGGAACGCCCACCACCACCGGCAGTGAAACCCAGCCAGGAGTGGCGGGGAGTAGCACACTGGAACCTCTGCCAGGCGTGGCGAGGGGCCAACCACACCACACACCAGCCACAACCTCACCAACACACCACCGCCGCACACCACACACCACACACCTCACACCACACACCACGCACGATCGCCGCCAGCAGACCCCAGCCAGGAGTGGCGGGGAACCGCACACCACCACCGGCAGCGAAACCCAGCCAGGAGTGGCGAGGAGTAGCACACAGGAACCTCCGCCAGGAGTGGCGAGGGACCAACCACACCACACACGAGCCACAACCCCACCACACACCACCGCCGCCAGCGGACCCCAGCAAGGAGTGGCGGGGAACCGCGCCCGGGGCCCTCAGCTACGAGTGCCGAGGACCGCCTACCACCACCAGCAGCGAAACCCTGCCAGGAGTGGCGGGGAACCAAGCACACCACACACCAGCCACAGCCCCACCAACACACCACTGCCGCACACCACACACCACTAACCACACACCACACACCACACACCACCGCCGCCAGCAGACCCGAGCCAGGAGTGGCGGGGAACCGCACACCACCACCGGCAGCAAAGCCCAGCCAGGAGTGGCGGGGAGTAGCACACAGGAACCTCCGCCAGGAGTGGCCAGGGACCAACCACACCACACACCAGCCACAACCCCACCACACACCACCGCCGCCAGCGGAGCCAAGCCAGGAGTGGCGGGGAACCGCGCCCGGGACCCTCCGCCAGGAGTGGCAAGGAACGCCCGCCACCACCAGCAGTTAAACCCAGCCAGGAGTGGCGGGGGGTAGCACACAGGAACCTCTGCCAGGAGTGGCGAGGGGCCAACCACACCACACACCAGCCAAAACCCCATCAACACACCACAGCCGCACACCACACACCACACACCGCACACCACACACCACGCACCACCGCTGCCAGCAGACCCCAGCCAGGAGTGGCGGGGAACCGCACACCACCACCGGCAGCGAAACCCAGCCAGGACTGGCAGGGAGTAGCACACAGGAACCTCTGCCAGGAGTGGCGAGGAACCAACCACACCACACACCAGCCACAACCCCACCACACACCACCGCCGCCAGCGGACCCGAGCCAGGAGTGGCGGGGAACCACGCCCGGGGCCCTCAGCCAGGAGTGGCGAGGACCGCCCACCACCACCAGCAGCGAAGCCCAGCCAGGAGTGGCGGGGATTAGCACACAGGAACCTCCGCCAGGAGTGGCGAGGGACCAACCACACCACACACCAGCCACAACCCCACCAACACACCACCGCCGCACACCACACACCACACACCACACACCACACACCACACACCACCACCGACAGCGAAACCCAGCCAGGAGTGGCAAGGAACCGCGCCCGGGACCCTCCGCCAGGAGTGGCGAGGACCGCCAACCACCACTGGCAGCGAAACCGAGCCAGGAGTGGCGGGGAGTAGCACACAGGAACCTCCGCCAGGAGTGGCGAGGGACCAACCACACCACACACCAGCCACAACCCCACCAACAGACCACCGCCGCACACCACACACCACACACCACACACCACACACCTCACACCACCGCCGCCAGCGGACCCCAGCCAGGAGTGGCGGGGAACCGCACCCGGGACCCTCAGCCAGGAGTGGCGAGGAGCGCCCACCACCGCCGACAGCGAAACCGTGCCAGGAGTGGCGGGGAACCGCACCCGGGACCCTCAGCCAGGAGTGGCGAGGGACGCCCACCACCACCGGCAGCGAAACCCAGCCAGGGGTGGCTGGGAGTAGCACACAGAAACCTCCGCCAGGAGTGGCGAGGGACCAACCACACCACACACCAGCCACACCACCACCAACACACCACCCCCGCACACCACACACCACTAACCACACACCACACACCACACACCACCGCCGCCAGTGGACCCCAGCCAACGAGGGACCAGCCACAGCACACACCGACCACACCCACACCCACACCAGCAGCAAGCCCCAGCCGGCCCCAACCACACACCCACACACGCACACACACACACCAACACGCACGGAAGGCACACCCACACCCAGGCCGCCACAAACGCACGACACACACACCAACACAGACACCACGCGCGCACGCACCGCGCCGCGAACACACACACTGACAGCGAAACACAACCAGGAGAGGTGGGGACACGCACACAAGCAACACGGCCAGGAAAAGCGAAAAAACCCCCCCACCACAACCACCCCACCCGGGAGAGACGGGAAACCCACCACCGCAAACCACACAGCGAAATGGGGGGCGGGACGAAAAGGGCCCACGGGAGACGCAGGCGAGGGACCCAACCTTAGGGGTTTTGGGCCCCCCCCGGTGACCGTATCGGCCCCACCTGAGCACGCGCAATAAGGTGGGATACGCCCGGGACCGTTGGTCAGCGGCCCGCGGTGGCACCGGCCTTGGGGGGTGACAAATGGGCCTGACCAAGAGCACTCCCCACGGCACGTACTGCGGTTCGGGCCCAGCGAGGGGCTGCGGGTAGGGCACACCGTCCATCGGGGCAGGCAAGAGACACGCCTATCCCGCAAGGACTCCCCTGCGACCACCAGTGTGCCCGACCCCGGTGTGGGGAACGGCTGGAGTACCTGGCTACGGAGCAGGTCCATTTGTACCGAGCGGGTACAAATGGACGGCCCGTACAACAGAGTTACACCCTGACGGGGAGTGCAAGCATCGGCTTCCCCAAGGGGAAACACCAGGGGAAGGGACCCGAGCCGAAGACAGCCGGGAAGGCCCGGGCACGGCACCAGGGTAACACCGCCCCAAGGGACGCGGAAAAGGGACAGAGGGAGGAGGGCACGCAAAGGGGGCGGCAGGGGGACACACCTCCAACAGGCCCCAGCCAGGGGGGGCGGGAAACCACACAGCTGAGACGGGAGAGGGGCCACGGCACACAGCCCCCACACCCACACAGAGCCGCCAAACCAAGCCCAGAAAGGCGAGGACAGGCACCTAAACGCACAACCAACACACCGCACACACGCCCGCGCATGCGCACAACACACACCACCACAACTGCCAGCGACACGAGCCCCACAAACGCACACCACACACCAAAGCGCAAGCACCGCCCGCACCACAATCGCAGAACAAGCGAACCCAAAGAACAAGAACCCAGCAACCTCCCGCCAGGGGACCTGCAGGGCCACCAGAAACACCGCTAGGACACAAAGGTGGACCCACCAAGCCCTCAGCCAGGAGTGGCGAACGGCCACACCCAGCAACACCCAACCGACCACGCCCAACCCCAGGACCCAGGACCAGGCACTACGACACCCACACAAGCACCGCCACCAACAACCCAGCCGGACGCCACAACACCCTCACCAGCGGAAACACCCAGAACCAACGGTGACACCGTGGGCAACACCAGCAACCCCAGCACCCAGCACAACACCTAGAACACCCTCACCAACAACAAAACAACACATAAAGCCACCCAACACTGACCAACGACCGCACCCGGCCGGTCCGGTCCCCCACCGACCCGCATCCAGAACCACCGCCACCAGCATCCACACCATCGGAAACACCAACACCACCAACAATCAAGCCAGCACAACACCCTCACCAACACCATCAACGCCGGCACCATCGCCTACGAAACATACGCACACCAACACCGGTTCCAGCACCTACATCACCAAAGCCAACGGCATCAAACACACCATCGCCAGCATCAACCCACCATCACTGTCGCCACCGGCAACCTCCGCCCCCGAGGAAATTAAAGCAACCGCAGCCGGTGAGCCAACAAACAACCAAGCCCCGGCCAGTACAGGCGAGGGCACACGCCCAGAACCATCAACAACAACACCCTCGCAACCAAAGCAACCACAGGGCGCCATCAACCACGTAGTCACCAGCGGCACCCACACCACCGGCGCCACCAACACCACCCTCACCCACGACACCACCCGGGGCATCACCTGCACCACCTACACCAACAGCATCACCAGCAGCCCACACCACCTACTGCACACCCTCCCAGACAGAGCCACAGAAACCAGCCACCCCCCACTCCTGAACACAGGCCACTGACCACCCACACACAGACCCACACCAACCACCAGCAGCATCAGCAACATCAGGGACGTCATGAACCATAGCAACGCCCGCAACGACCTCACCACTGCCATCACCGACACCGCCACCGACAGTGCGACCTCAGCAACAGCAACCCAGGGCGTCAACGGCAGCCGCCATGGAGACACCACCCGGTAAAACACCATCGACATCAACGACACCAAGGGGGCCAACACGCGGGCCAACGACGCCCATGAGAACCTCCGCCAGGAGTGGCGAGGTCCCATCCCCACCGTCAGAACACCACCATCCACCAGGGCATCACCTACAGCGCCGACTGCGGCGCCCCTGCCACACCGTCACCAGCACCGCCGACAGCAGCAACACAGCGCCACCGCCATCCACCCACAGCACCAACCTTTCCAACACCGGAAACAACCGGCACCACCCAACCAGGACCACAAACCGACCAACCACCAGCCACGAGTGGCACGCCCGGACCTGCCGACCACCCAAACGCAGGCCGCGCCCAGCACCAACACCAACAACACCCACGCCAACAGACCACCACGAGACACGCCAATCACGAAGTATGACACCTATGGCACCCTCACCGTCGGCAACGCCAACGCTGCCAACACCCACGGCACTATGCACACCACCACCAACCCCACCAACGACGGGCCAAGGTGCTGTCACCTACAACACCCCTACCACCATCACCACGACCCCGGCACCAAGAAACACCTAGGGCACCCCCACCATTGGCGTCACCAGGAATGCCAGCACGTCTGGCGAACGTACGCCACGAAGCTCTCAGCCAGGGGTGGCCAGCGCCCACACCCAGCAACACCCAACCAACCACGCCAAAACCCAGGACCAGGAACTGCGACACCCACACCTGCACCGCCACCAACACCAAAACCGAAGGCCACAACACCCTCACCAGCGGAAACACCCGGAACCAACGGAGACACCATCGGCAACACCAGCAACCCCGACAACCAGCACGACGCCTGAGACACCCTCGCCAGCAACGAACCAACACAAGAAACCACCCAACGACCATGTTACACCCAAGGCGTTACAACCGCGCCACCCGCCGACCCGCACCCAGAACCACCACCAGCAGCATCCACACCAACGGAAACGCCAACACCACCAACAATCAAGCCAACACAACACCCTCACCATCACCATCACCGGCGGCACCGCCGTCCTCACCATCGCCTACGATACCTACGCACCGACCAACACCGGATACAACGCCTAGATCACCCAAGCCAACAGCATCAAACACACCATCGCGAGCATCACCCCACCATCAGCGTCGCCACCGGCAACCTCTGACACCAGAAGAAACCAAAGCCACCACAGCCGGTGAACCAGCAAACTACAAACCCCCGGCCGGAGGAGGCGAAGACACACGCCCAGAACCATCAACAACAACACCCCCGCCACCAAACCAACCACAGGGCGCCATCCACCACGCAGTCACGGGCGGCACCCACACCACAGGCGGCACCGTCCTCACCGACAGCATCACCAGCAGCCCACGCCACCTACTGCAGACCCGTCCAGACAGAGCCACAGGAACCAGCCAACGCCCAACCCCGAACACAGGCCACTGAAAATCCACACACAGACCCACACCAACCACCAGCAGCATCAACAACATCAGAGACGCCGTAAACCATAGCAACGCCCGCCACGACCTCACCACCGGCATCACCGACGACACCACTGACAGTGTGACCTCACCAACAGCAACCGGGAGCGTCAACGACAGCCACCACGGCGACACGGCCCGGTACGACACCATCGGCAACAAGAACACCAAGGGGGCCAGGGCAAACACACCAGCCAGCGACGCCCAAGGGAACCTCCGCCAGGAGTGGCGAGGTCCCGCCTCCGCCGTCAGAACACCACGAGGGCATCACCTACAACACCCTACTACGCCAACACTCACAGCTCCCCCGACGGCGCCCTCACCAACACCAACACCAGCACCACCGACAGCGGCAGCACGGCGACACCGCCACCCACCCGCAGCATCGACACCCTCGACCACAACCGAAGCAACACCTGTCACTACAGACCCAAGGACAGCCGAAGAAAATATCCCAACACCAGAGACAACCGGCACCACCAGGACCATAAGCCAGCCAAACACCAGCCACGAGTCGCACGCCCGGAACCGCCGACCACCCAAACGCAGGCGGCACCCAGCACCAACACCAACAACACCCACGCCATCAGACCACCACGAGACACGCCAGCCACCACCGTGACACCCTCACCGTCGGCAACACCAACGCCGCCAACACCCACGGCAATATCCACAGCACCGCCAACCCCACCAACGACGAGCCGAGGTACCGTCACCTATAACACCCCTACAACCACCACCACGACCCCGGCACAGAAGAACACCTAGGGCGCCCCCACTGACGGCAACAACAAGGACGCCAGCACGGCTGGCGAACAAACGCCACCAGCGCCACCCACCAGGCCCCCAGCCAAATGTAGAAACAGCAACACCACACACCATCACACCCACCGCATCAACATCACCCGGAGCATCGTCAACATCAACCAGGGGTCCCCACCACCCAAGCAGCACAAAACACCACAGCAACACCACCACATCCACCACCCTCACCACCAGCGACACCAGCAGCACCCTCCACCAGGAAGGGCGAGGAGAAAACCGAACAACGCGGAGCCACCCAGCGTCACCGGCACCCTGACCAACGGACCGCCACCACCGGCATCAACCCCCAACACACCACCGTCACCAACGCCACCGACCCCTGACACAACAACCACACAGCCCGCAGATACGGCATCAACCGAACAGTCACCGACACCACTTGCAACACCCTGACCTGCGACAAAGCCCGGTGAACCACCTACGACCACGAAAAACCAGAGCAACGCCGACAACATTCCTGGCCAACTCTCAAGAACACCACCGGAAGCGGCACCGTCGACCAAAAGCCACCACACCCCCACAAACCACCAGGGTACGGGTTCCCTCCCCACCCCCCACCATCTGCACAACCAGCGACACCATCACCAGCACCAACCGAAACACCGACGACGGCAACCTCACCAACAACCGACACCCCCGCTACCGCTGACACCCACCAGTCACGCCACCCACGTCAGCGCCACCCACCAACGCCGCACCCTAAACCACACCTACACCCAAAACCTGCAGCAGCACCAGCGGACACCCCACCAGCGACACCACCCTTCGCCAGAAGACGATGATCAACACCAGCAGGAAAGCCAGCCCATAGCGCCCAAAACAACCCAAAAACCTCCCACACCCGGACGCACACCCACCAGCAGCGCCTACGCCGACCCATCATCAGTGTCGCCGACACCCGGAAAGACACAAACCTCGATGAACTAACCACCACAACACTGCTGCCACCGCACCCACACCGTCAGCATCACTGCCAGCACACCGGGCCGGGCCGTCAATGGCACCGCCGCCCATGGCACCCCCTACACTCACCAACGCCAGCACCACGCCGCGCGAGGCCATGAACCCCTGGCGTCGCCAACGGCCTCAACGAACACCAACACCACCAATACCACCACCGCCCGACGGGGACTACCCACAAACCAAGAACAGCTCCACCGCCAACAACCAATACACCACCCGCGGCAACCCACCGTCAACCGGAGGCGACGTGGGCCACATCAACCGTCATCTACAGCACCCTCGCCACCACTGCCACGTCGGCCCCACAAACATTACGCCCCAACAACCAGAAACAACACCCTCACCATCGACACCACTGGCAACACCACATACGCCCATACGTCACCCCCACCATGCTCACCAACCATCACCCTCGCCATCAGTGTCCACGACATCAGAGGCACCAACACCACCGGCGATGACGACAGCGACTACAGCTGACCCACCAACTAACCACCATCAATCATAGCCCAGCACCAACCTCATCTACGCTAACGCCCATACCACCCTCGCCAAAACCACCGCCAGCGGCACAAACATCCACTCCGGCACCCACACCACCCTCACCACCAACATCACCACCACCCCCCAAGGGTCAGGGCTCGCGGGGAACGGAACGGCAGAGCGAGCACGCCACCACCCGCACGCGTCGCCCACCCTATCGTACACCGCTCCACAACACGCCCCCCCGCTTCCCCCGACAGGACGTGCGCTGCAGCCCACTGCTGGGACGACAACTACGACGTCCTCCCGGCCATCCGACACCTACTGGCAGCCACGGCCCCGCGCCCAAAAGCCCACCAGCAACCCACGGAACCGCAGGAGCCCCACCACCCCATGCCACCACGCTCCATATCCTCCGCGTCCACCGCAGACTAGGACGCGGAACACCAGCGAGAGGAGCCCGACCCCGACCGCGCCGCCACCCCCCCACCGCCCCCCCCCCCCAAAAGGACATCTACACCACACTGGCAAGCACCCTAGCCCCCATGGACGCCGAGCAGTCCTACCGGTCCATCCAACGAGACGTCCCTGAGGACCATGCGACCCTCCAGGGGCTGAAGCAGGAGAAGAGGAGTGACAACGAGTGGGGCACAGAGGAAGACCTTCTCTGGGAAGACACCTGGAAAGGCGCCACGGACGCCTTCCTGGAAGCAGCGGCCGAAACCTACCCCCACCCGCCCGGGGACACTAGACACGGCCTCCACGCCCTCCTAGCGTTCCACAGCTGGAAACACCGCCACACCATCACCCTCCACCCCCTCGACCACAATCCACACCGATGGACACCTGAAGACGGTGCCACTGCCGCCATCACCGTACAGCAAAGCCCCGAGAACCCGGAAGAATATCACATCACCTGGAACGATCCGGCACCCTACCCCCCCGCCTCCCCCACCCTCCCAGATGTCTTCGCCACCATCAGCGCAGAACTCCAGGAGGCGAAAGCCCCACAACAACTGGACGAATAGATGCCCCAGGCACCATCACCACCAACCACACAAGACAAACCCCGCACAGAGCCCCTCACCCACCCCATCACCACAATGGAGCTCCCCCCACAACACCGCACCACCCCGGACCGAAACAGGTTTCAAGACCTCCCACGGGAATGGGCGGTCCACAACGGCACACTCCGACCGGACGAAATCACACCGGGGCTCCAGGCCATCCGCCTCCACTAGATCACCGAGCCCACCACCACCTGGGCACTACCGACGGACCGCCACCACCTCCTCCTCACCGTCCAAGGCGATGCCACGATCGCACCCACGGAGGGAGACCCCGTAACAGCAGCCCCCGCCCACGCCGTCCACATACCCCCGCAAGCATCGTCGGCACCTATGACGGTACATCCAGGCCCCACCCCATGGCAAGCCATCGTCATCACCTACCCCGCCCCCTACGACCACACACACACCTGGCAGCAACGATGGGAGGACATCCTGGGGGACCCCCTTCAAAAAACACTTAGGGCTCATGCGCACCCACCACACCCTACACCCGATACGAGGAGTAGGCCAAGCACCACACGGCACACACACCCCGGGAGTATGGGCGTACGCCACACCCATAAACCCACAAGCAGCGGAGGACATCAAGACCGCCCTATCCATCTAGCAAGCCCAGACTCAAACCCCGCACCGCAACACCCAACGAGGCTACACCATATGGTGGGCATACCAAGACCACAACACCCTCATCCCCCAACCCGGTCCCCCCCCTCTAGACACCAACACAACCGCCCTCCTCCAAGCCGCAGCAGCGGCAGCCACACAGGTAGGGGCCCCGGAAACCTGGGGCCCGCATTACCTGGTCAAAACCAAAGTGGCGCCCCACGCGAAGGCCCAAGACAAGTCCCCAACACCGAAGCCGCTCCACCCCCCACTCAAGCTAGACCCGACAGAACACACCCCCCAGGACGAATGGGCGACCCCCTACATCATCTCCCACACCACCACCCGCAAGAACGACGCCGCCAAGATCACCGTCACCCGCCACCTCCCCCACACCACACAGGTGTATGAGCTGACGGCCCCCAACGTCCTCGTCACCCGTCGCCGACACGACGAGCGATACACCATACAGGCGGAAGGGGCCGCCGCGACCACCCTATACACATTGGCAACACAGGGGGACCTCCCACACCCCACCCTCCACCACGCCCCCTCCTGGCCCACCCCCTTCCACACAGCAGACCGCCCCAACAAGAAGCCCAAACACACAGGTGTGCACAGCCCCGCCCAGGAGGCCCAACACCGACACGATGCGAGGCGCAAGGCCCGCACCCTCCGCGACGACCACACCATTCCCCTGCATCAGCGCCCCCCCTGCCAGAGTGACAGATGCCACCCACAACCGCACGATCACAGGCATCACCACGGACTGCCTGAACCCAGCGGCGTCGCGGGCAGACGCTGTGTGGATCAGCGAAGGGCGCTCCCACACACGGGCGGTGGCGCGCCTCCACAACATCCAACCCCACAAACTCCATCGCGCCGTAGGACCCTTCGCCGTACACGTCACCCCGTACGGCATCGACCACCCCCGGTGTGAGCACCATGACCCGCCCTGCTCCACCCCGTGCACCTCGCCCCTGCGCCAACCGCTGCCGGCCCCCACCATCACGGGCAACATGTACCTGGGCACCGTACCGGGTGACCTGGGCATATACATCCTGCCCAACAGGTCCAGGGAACACGCCATCCCCCTCCACGGTGTAGAATCCCTCGCCCTGGGACCGCCCCGTCCAAAACACCAACACCAGCACATCCGGGGGGACAAACGGACACAGGCGCCAGACGGGGGAAAAAAGGCCCACCAACGCGCCCTAGCCCACATCACCGTCCACCCCGCAGCCCACCTACCAAAGGACTTCGGCACGGAGCGCCACATCGTCCTGGAGAGGCAAGCCCGGCACATCATCACCGCCGCCCTGTACACCCTCGCCGCCCACGAACGACACTGGGACCCCACAACCATCCCAGCGATGCCCCCACCACCGCAGGGCCCCAAAGATCCCGTCACCCCCTTCCACATCGATCAACCCCTAAGCCGCAGGGCCACCCCACACCTCGGCCCCTCCAGGATAGAACTAGCCATCGCATCGTGGGACACCCCGGACACGCCCCCCCCAACAACCCGCCATCCAAATCTTCAAAGCGGACGCCCAATGGTGGGTCCTCCACTGGGCACACGGAGTCCTCATGGCGGCCCAGGCCTATACCCCGGAAGTAAACCCGAAAGACCCCCCACGGGGCCGGCAGCAACTCCTCCAGGCCACCACCCTCACAGGCCGCAAAGGCGCCCCCTGGAAAGCCCTCCACACAGCACTCTACTCGGCTCAAGGCTCCCCCAACGGCCAGGACACACCGGAACCCACGGAGGCCTGGGTCATGCAGGCCAAGGCCATGAGGAACTACCACCTTCACATCTTCTTCGACGACAGCCCGGCCGCACTGCCATGGCCATCAGATCCCCCGGAGACCGTGCGCAAGCTTGCCGACATCATTCGCAGCCACGCGAAAGCGAAAATGCAAACACCGGCGGAACCCCCGCTGAGGGATCCGGGCCAGCAAGCAACGCACCCCTTCTTCAAACCCCACGCCTTCCCAGCCCCGCTACCTCCAGTCCCGCCCAAGCGAGCGAGACGACAAAGGGGCGCACCTGCCCCCAACCAAGCCGGAAAAGCAGCGACCTCCCGACCCCCCGCATCCCACCCGACCCACCCGGCGAACCCAGACCAAGCATCCTCGTCATCCTCCCTCCCACGACTACCACCGCCCCACCCGGACCAAGCATCCTCGTCATCCTCCCTCCCATCACTACCACCGCCCCGCTCAGACCAGGCATCCTCATTATCGTCCCTCCCGCCACCAGCACCGCCCCCGCCCAAGGCGTACCCAGGATTCGAAAAGGGCGCGAAGGTCCAGCAGCCCTTCCGCAACGACCACACAGGCGACTGGATCTGGTGTGAGGGCACGATCCAGTACCGCCTCAAGGAACCGGGGGACAACGGGGGGCCACAGATCCGGGTGATCTGGCACCGCCAAAAGGAGCTAGACCAAGGCAGCAGCGCCCCGGACAAGCCAGTAGGCTACACCCTGGAGCTCACCAGCGCCCACCCCATCCGGCTCCGCACCGAAGAGAACAAGGCCCACACAGGCACCAAATACACTGGGGAGCTCCCCCCGGAGTGGAGCCAAGGCCTCCCCCCGCCGCGCCTACCCAAGCGCCCACCAACCGGCAAAAAGTCCCCGGGCCCCAGTCCCCCTCCCTGACGGGGCAAGGGCTGAGGGCACAAGCCTCCACAGCCCCGGCCCGCCCCCAGCGAGGCCACCGTCAACCTCCTCGACCTCAACCACCCGGCCGTCACATACTCCAACGACGCCACAACCGCCCTCCAGGAGCTCCCGATGGCACAGGGGGCGGAGTGGGTTCCCCACCTCCTCACCTTCCAGGAACAAGGCCTACAACGCGACGACCCCCCAGATACCACCCCCATATATACCCCGGACCAGAAGGCGTAGAAAGGCTACTGGCACAAGGGGACCCCCCTATATGCCCAGACCGGCATCCACGTCCACCTCGTCCACCACCTCAGCGTCCCAGGGAGGCTAGGTGTCTATGAGGTCGTCGGGGACGGATGGCAACTCAACGTCATCAACACCCACGTCCCCTTCGGCGAAGCCACGGAACCCTTCCTCCAAGCCCTGGCCGAGGCCTACTGAAGCGGTATGGGGTGCTTCACCCATACCCGCTGCCCAGCCTGTGGCGCTCTTCGCCAGGCCAGATCAGGAATTTTCCTGTTGATGCTACGGCATCTTGATTTCTGTGGGATTTCTGTAAAATACCCCAGAAATCGTCATTTTACGTCTTTTCTGGGCTGGCGACGACAGTCGTCGCCTGCGCGACGCAGCCCTAGATCGAGAATTTAACTCACGATTTCTAAAGATTTTAGGCAATTTTATTATTGTCTTATCGTTTTTAGAACTAAAAGATTATAGCGTGACCTTTTTCGCGGCGTTCCGCGAAGGTCCATTTTTGCGAAAAGTGGCGCGTTCAGGCATTTTTCAAAAAATGCTGAGGCGATTCCAGGAATCGCCCAGACGCCTATGGCGTAGCCCAACAGTGGTTGAATTGGCGCAGAAACGCGTCGTGTCGACTACGCGACGCGTTGGGGGGAGACGCGCAAAATGAGTGTTTTTGACTCAAAAATCAGTTTATTTTGTTGTTTTTCGCCCAGAAACCACTGGTTGGCCCAGTTTGGGCAGGATCTCAGTGGAGATCCTGATGGCGACGCCTCGTAGCCGTCAGATTTTCTGATGGCGGCGACGCCGTCGCCTTCATTTCGCCCCTTTTTCTAAGCTATTTTATAGTTTAGAGGTGATACATATACATTGTACATGTCAACGCATTTATTTTGCATATTTATTTTACATATACCTTCTCTTTGTCCATAGACGCCAGATTGTGTCCGCGGACGCTCCCCGTGGGGTGAGCAAGGATTCCAAGACCATTTACGCAACTCCAATGGAATCGAAGTTTCGAATAGACTTCATGTAGTACTTGGAGAGGTTGGGGTGATGGGTTGAAGGATTTTCAATTTTTCCAATTTTTCTGTGGACGCACGGACATCACCCCCGCCGAAAATGCTTCACTACCGCCAGATGGCCATGCTCGCCTGCACAGTCATCATCGGCGACATGAACGCCGCCCCCAACCCGGCGGACCGAGGGGGACAGGCCACACCCCAGGACCTAGCAGTCCGCGAGACCATCCAAACGCTGGGGCTCGCGGACCTGACGGCCAACCTCGAAGGCCAACCATCCCACTTCCCCCACCAAACAGATGCCGCCCCATCCCGCATCGACGTATGCTATGGCGACCCCACCACCATCATCCGGGCAGAGGCCCGATATGGACCCCTCCCGCTGGGACCCACAGGCCATAGCCCCACCAACGACCCAGCCACAGTGCTTCAAGCCACCCAAGACAGCTTCCTCGGGCAACACACCCCCACCAAAGACACACTGGACCCAGACACCGAGGCCAAAATCGACCGCCTCCCTCGGGTCTTCAACCACGCCCAGAGGAGGCAACTGGAAAAACGCCCCTTCACCATCCGCGAAGTCCGGAAGGCCATCCACAGTCTCCGGCAACACAAAAACCCAGGCTACGACAGCCTCCCTGCGGAGGCAGACTACCACCTCCCCGCCCACCTCCTCCGCATCCTCGCCCACCGCCTCTGGAACATCTTCACTAGGCAGACCCCCCTGCCACCAGACTGGGCAAACATTGTCGGCCCCCTCTACAAAAAAGGGGACTGGGCAAACCCGGACAACTGGCGCCCCATAGTCTGTGCGGTCACGGAGGTCAAAATCGTCTGAACCATCCTCCTACGCCGCATCCGCCCCCACCTGGACCCCCACATACCAGCAAGCCTCTGGGGGGCCATCCCTGGCCGGTCCCTACACGAGGCCATCTTCCTCCACGACACCATCGCAGACATGGACCCGGTGGACCTCATCATCGCCTCCCTTGACGTCAAAGGAGCCTTCCGGAACACCCTCTGGCTCCTTCTAGAGACGGTGTGGAAACGCCTAGGCCTCCCCTTCTACAACTTCGCCTCCGGCTACATCCGCACCCGCAAATACACGGTCCGCACTGGAGCAGGCCTCACTCCCTTCCTGGAGCCAGGCAGCGGGGTCCCCCAAGGGGGAGCAGAAGGCCCCTTCCTGTACCTTCTACTGACGCTCCCCCTGGCCCTCGCAATCGAGCAGGATTACCCAGCCTACGCACCTTACCCCCTCCCCTCCCCCCTGGTGGGCTTCGCGGACGACACCAACCTCACGGTCGCGCACACCCCACACGAACCCCATGCCCCGGACCCCGGGCCAACGGTCACCCAACAGGCCAATGACTTGCTGGACGTGACCATCTCCTACCTCTCCCACAACAACCTCATCGTTCACCCCACAAAGTCAGTGGCCATGATCAAGGGGTCAGCCACACCCCCCACCCTAGGGCCACAAGGGCCCCCCATGCAAGTCGTGACAACCACCACCCACCTGGGGGTAATCCAGGCCGCCAACCCTGAGGACGCCACCCTCCCTCCCAAGTTGCAATCACACCTCGCCCATCTCCCCAGATATGCGTCCCCGACCACCAAGGCCCTCTCCCTGTCCCACCAGAGCCTGGCGTACTACCTCACCGGGGTCTTGAACGCCTCCATAGGCTTCCAAGCACTCAACCTGACACACCCCACCACTGCCCTCCAGCCGGCCACACGCGCCGTAACAGAGGCATGGGCAGCACACGGGGGCTGGCCCACCTCTATACCCACCCGCGCCATCCGAGCGGCATGGCCCCACTATGGGGACACCATAGGGGACGAGGTGAAAGCGGCCTACACCAGACACACGGCCCTCCTCCTTCACCGCATGACCCACAACCACTCACCGGAGGTCCGCGAGGTCACCGCAAGCCGCCTCCAAGCCGCACAACGGGCCCGCAACACATGCCCGCGCTGGGTACTCCACCAGCCGGGCATGCCCACCAACATGAACACGCGCCTGTGGAACAACCTGCAGCTTCTCCTCCGATCCCCACACCACGCCATACTCACCAACCACACGTGCCCAGAGGAAGGGCCTCTAGCGGTCCTCTGTGGGGACCTCCACCATCACCCCAAGGGCACCATCCGCACCATAGACCTTGTCGGGGCCTCCATCACCGTAGTATACGTCACCCTCCCCCAAAATGCGGGTCCTGCACCACAGCGGGGCACACCACACCCCCTCTCTACAGCTTCCCGAATGGCCTCAATACCGCCTCTTCCACCAGTACCTCACGCAGACGGCACGAGCAGCGGGACACACTCTGCCAGGAAGCAAAGACATGCGAGCAGCGTACCGATAATTCACAAAGCAACACTTCCGACCCATCCCAGCGACACCGCCCTACGCACCCACCGGATCGAAACACGAAACCGTCCCCCCGGTGACGGGCCCAGTCCCACCACTAACCCTACTACTGGCCCCGAATGAAGCCAAACCCACGCAGACTGCCGTCATCCACCACGGGGCAAAATGGCGCATACCGAAACACCACATGACGGCCCGAGACCTACCACGGGTCCCTGAAGACTCCCAGAGCATGCCACGCACATGTTGGGCCTGTGACCCCGAGGCACCAACCACACCATGGCCCGTACTACACCTCATAGCACGCCACCACACCCACCCCACAACCCACGTACCACCACAGGCCTAAGCATGGGTAGCCCCATGGTTCCACCGCACCGACACTAACTCCACGGTAGCATAGAACCCCGACCACGCGCCCAAATGGCTCTACAGCGCTACACCCACATGGCCCCACCCCGACCCGGCAGGGGTCGCCATCCGTTACAGCATGTACGAGCCAGGCAGAACGGGCAAGCACGAGCACCCCTACTATCCGCTCCACCACTCCTGCCACACACCGGAGCACCGAACACAAACCCTCGCATGCCACGACCTAACCCCAGACCCAGCCTACATCCTCCACTACATCTACTCCTACCTCACACAAGGACAGCCGGAGCAGGGACTCATAGCCCTGTCACCCCAAGCGAAACACATCATCTCCAAAGGAATAGGGGTGTACGCCACCCCCATCTTGCAGCCCACAACCCCAGTAGCCCACCTCACCATGGGCCTCGCCATATACGCCTACCTGCCCATGAACCCATGCCGCCTCCCACAACCATCACTGGTGGACCGGCTCTTCTTCACCGACGCCTCAGGCGAATCCGCCCTCACGCCCATCACCGGGGGGGCCACCCTGCAGCTAACCCACACCGGGGGACACTACCACATGGACCACCACACGGGCCACACCACCCATGGGACCTCCTCCCACGGGGAGCTAGGGGCCATGGCCACTGCCATCACCGAGATCGCCGGCCCACCTACCCGCCCACTCCCTGCACATCGTCCGAGTCTGGTTCGTGGTAGACGCCACTGTCGACACACACCTGCTCCTCCGCATAGCAAGGCAACAACTTCACAAAGCCACCGCGACGAGCCTCGGCACCCAGGCACTGCTGCTCTGGAAAGCCCTTCGCAGCCTTCCCCCCTACGTCCAACTCCACATCGTGAAACAAGAGTCCCACAGACACCAATACGGAAATGGTAAGGTCGACAACCAGGCAGTACACCAGCGCACAACGCACCTACCAGCCCTCCAGATCCCTGACCTCGGCCGCAACCACACACACCTCCGGCACATACCCCCCGTACCCGAGCCCCATCAGACCCCAGACTGGGTACCAGAGGACGCCCCCTATTCCTCCCACAACAGAGCATACCACTACCCCAACCCCATCCAACATCTCGCCCGCGTGCTCGGCGACGCAGAAAGCCGGGCGCACATCCAGGAGCTCCAGGACAGACTGCAAATCGCCCTCTACCACTCAGCGCTGCGCCCAGCAAACGTCCCAGCCCACCTCCAAAAACGAAGCATCGAGCTCCTCAGGGAGCAACTACCATTCCTCACCAGGGTCGCCAGATGGCTCGCCCGCAAACACATCCACGTCCCCGAGACACACACCTGTTGCCCGTGCGACCACACCAGCCCGGAGGACTGGGAACACTTCAAGAAATGCCTCCTCCATACAGGCAGGGACAGGCTAGTGGGCTGGTCCCCGGCGGAAACCCTACGACAACACGAAGGATGGCCAACCCACAGCCACGCACACCAGGCCACCGAACACGTCTTCCGGGATCCCCTGGTCAACGAAGCCACCACGAGAGGGGCGCTGACACAGGCCCTGCACCGACACCTCACCAAACACACGGAAAGCCCCATGGACGCAGCAGCACACCTCCAGCTAGAGGCAGTCCGCAGAGCAGCGGCCCAAATGGTACACCGCAAACACCTCCTGTTAGGACACGCGGAGCAACTCACCGACCCCACCGCCAGGGAACACATGCAGCGTCTCATCCATTACCATGCCGTGCATGACCCAGACGTCCACTAACCCACTCCGCGCCCCGCACGCGCCCCCCATCTCCATCCGCAGGCCTCCAAGACACCACCAAAGCGCCCCGAGGCCCATCTCTCACCCAAGAAGCCACCCGGCACCGCCCAGTCCGGCCGAGCCCAACCAGGGCCAACCATACGTCGACGTAGACGCGCAAGACCCCGGCAGCCCATCCAGCTCACGACCCCCGGACCCGGGGCAGCCCCCCTCACACCGGCCACCATCCGCGACCCCGACCTCCTCCGAGCAACCCTCCAAGACAGGGCCCTGACCACCCCCCTTGGGCTGGTACCGCCTACAAGACGACTGGATCAAGCTCACCGTCAAAGCCCTCCGGGACCTGACCACCCCAGGCAGCAGCCTCCACGAGGCCATCGTAGACCTCGTACTCTGGCGAGCCCGCAAACACACCCAGGGCCAGCACGTCTGGATCCCCCCCATCGACTGGGGCCAGGCCCTGACGCACGACACCGGCATCAACGTCACGCGTCAACGGACCGTACGCCTACGACGGGCCTCAGCGGAGACGGTCCACCCAGCGGACCCGAACCGCCCGGAGCAGTGGGAACAGGCCACCGCACCAACCCGCGACACCGCCCTCCGCGCCGCCGGCCTCCGCACACCAGACGACGACCTCCCCCCCGCACCTACAGACAGTGACCACCCCCCGCCGGAGGTCTGGGTTACAGTCCTCGAGCGCGGGCACTACTACGTGATAGCCGCTACGGCTACGTCCCCCGGCCCGCAATGGCTCATCAAAGGAACAGACACCATGTTCGCCCCAGGGACCGCCCCACCAGGGACAGTAGGGAACCCCACCACCCAGCACAGGGTCCTCAGGGGCGTCCTTCAGCCAGGGGACAAGCCCCCAGCCCGCGCCCTGGCCCAAATCACCTCAGGGAAGGCGGGCTACCACCTGGGATTGGCCATGCTCTGCCTGACCGGCTGGATCCAGCGCCGCTGGCCACCCATGGGGACCGTGCCCTGGGTTCTGGCCATCCCCACCGCCCACACACAAGTCGAGGCGGGCCCGGACACACGACCAAACCCCCCCCCCAGGAGCGCAGCAATCCCTCACCTGCGGGTACCACGCCATCCACAGGGTCCTCAACTGCGCGCGTCCTAGGACAAAGCTGGCATACCCCCTTCCCAGGACTGACCAAGAGGTCCACCAGATACGCAAGCTCATCTGCGAAATCCTTGCCGCGGCAGCAGAAGACGGCAAGCTTCTCCTCCAAACCGCCCGGCCTACAACTTGCCACGGAAGCGCGCCGCAGCGAGCGGACACATACACTGACACAACACACCCCACCGCACAATCCCCGCTCATGCCCCTCCCCTCTCGCTGCTCACCCGGAGACCCACACACGCCCACCATCGCACACACCCCCGGGCCCCGCAACAAGGGCCTCTCCCACCCGCCCGAACACCAGCATACGCCAGCCACACACCCACCCGCCGGACAACCCTCACCACCCCCCACACTCGACAACCCACACACACCCGCCGAGAGGAGCCCCGCGCCCCGCGGCACGCCCACCCCACCCAGTGGCCCGCCCACGCCCCCCGCACACACCCCAGAAGACGGAGGCCCGGGCCCCCCCCGGCCCCTGAATGCAGCCCACGCGAACTGTTCCCCCCCGCGGACGCCAACCCACACAACCTCGCACATTGCATCCCGGGCCCAGCCAAGCCCAGAAGGAGAAGGCCACAACCTCGCGCCTCCCGCCAGGTCACGACCGGGCCCCCCCAGCCGCCCGCCCCCAACCTACAAGCCGAGGACATGCCCTCCATCCTCCCCGCCGTGGCTGCAGCAGAAGCCGCCGCCCGCCAGCCCGCCCGCATCACAGCCGAACCCGCGTCCACCACCTCCTCCTCATCCTCAGCCTCGTCCACCTCCTCCACCTCATCCTCCGACCCCCCCCTCCCCGCCGCCCTCATCCTCAAGGCCACGGCAAAAGCCAAAGCCGCGGCCGCACGCACCGACCCCCTGACCCCCACACAGGCGACTCTGGCACCCCGGCAACACACCGGGAAGACCCCCGACCCCACATCGGCACCCCCACACCTCCGGACAGAGGTCCTCCTCAACCTGGAACAGGACCCCAGCCCCAAACCGGACCCCAAACCCAAGCCGGCGCCCACGCGAGCACACACAACACCACAAACGCAACGACACAAAACCCAACCGACACCACCCCCACCCGGACCCTCACCCAAGCCAGGACCCCCCTCCCACCACAACCCACGCCCCCCTCCCACCGGCACCCACCACCACCACAGAGGCGGCCACTGAACACGACCCCGTCCAAGACCTCGTCCGCATCCCCGTCACCAAGCACCCCGTCATCCATCCCCCGCAAACCACCACCACCGCCGGCCAAACCAACCCAGAGAAGTGGGACCCCTCGACCACCGTCACCGTCAAGCCTGGCCCCTAACCCGCCCCCCCTGCCCACCACATAGTGCAGCCCCCGGGACTGCCCAAGATGCCCAACTCCCCACCCCCACAAGAGGGACCGGAAGACCCACAAGGGGTCCATGGGCCATACCCGCAACACCAACCCCACCACTACCCACACCACCACCACCAGCGGCCCCACCACCACAACTACCAACACCACCCCCACCACAACCACTGCCCATCGCCCTACCCCACCGGGCCACAACCCCCCGTGCACGAACAGCACCAGCGAACGGGATGGCAGCCACCGAGCACTCCACCCACCTACCCCACCTACCGCCAGGGGCCACCCCGCCCGTACCAGCCACCCCCCCCGTACCAGGAACCGTATCCGAAACCCCCCCGGCGACCACGTCCGCGCCGAAGGGGCCCCCCGAGCCCAACCCCGCCAAGGACAGTCACTCGACCCATACCACCAGCCGCTGCCGCAACCACACCCCTACGTGGCAAATCAATGGACGACAGGGGTACCTCCCCCCCCCCCCCAGTACCAGGCGTCACCACGCGAAGCCCCCCAGGACCCGCCGACGCCTCCGGACTGGCCCGACTCGAGCGTTGAGGCCCGGTCCCGCAAACGGCGGCGCTCCCGCTCCCCCCCCGCACGGCACACTCGCCCACGGCGCCCACACTCCCCACACCGCCACCGCGCCTCAACCACCCACTGGCGCCGCTCCCGCTCCCCCAGGTGCCACCACGACCCGCCAAGACCCCGCTCACGCCACTCCCGCTCCCCTGGGCACCACCACCAGTGCCACCGCCGCCCCATGTCCACCTCCCCCCCCCCCCCTCCGGCCATACAAGACCACCGGCCCCCAGCCCCCGCCACCACCGCTCCCACTCCCCTCGACGCCGCGAGGCACGCCACCGCCGCCCCGTGTCCACCCCCCCCCCCCCCCACAGGCCCCGCCAGGCTCCCCGTTCCCCGCGCCGCCCATACCCATCCACCACCCCCAGCCCCCACCGGCACCACTCCCGCTCCCCCGGACGCCACCAAGCGCGCCACCGCCGCCCCATGTCCACCTCCCTCTCCCGTTCACCCCTCCGCTCGTACCCGTCCTCCACCCCAAGCCCCCGTCACCGCCGCTCCCGGCCCCCCAGGCACCGCCACCCCCGCCACCACCGCAGGTCCACGTCCTCTCCCCGCCGCTCCAGGACCCCGGGCACGGACCCCTCCCCCCCAGGGCCCCGCCCACCTCGCCTGGTGGTCTGCCCCCGCTTTGCGGGAGCTCCGCCGCTGGGTGAAGTGGGCCGGGGGAGCGGGAAGGCACGATGGGGTGCACATGGTACATACCTTCGAGGAGGTGCGCACCCGCACCCCCGCCAACCCCAACGATGCCGCCCCGGAGGCCAGCATGCCACAAGCGGCATGGGAGGCCGTCCTCCGCGATGCGGTCCAGGGCCTCCGCCCCCCCTACACCCCCCAAGCCCTCCGCCAGTGGCTCCAGTCCACCCACCCCCAGGCCTGGGCCGTCGGCGCCTCCTCCCCACACCGCCCCTCCCGCCACCACCACACCAGGAAGGGGGAGGACAAGGACAAGGGAAGGGCGGGGGACACCAAGGGGCACTCAGGCAAGAGGGCACGGAGGGGCCCCAAGTGAGGGCGGGCACACACAGGGACAGGACGCCGGAAGAGACACCACATGGAAGCAGGAAACCACCCAAGAACCAGAAAGGGGTGGTAGCGGGGACCAAGGCACGGAAGAAAAGGGCACCACGGCAAACGCCACGACCCACACCCAGGAAAGGCATACCACGACGGGGGGACCAACACCGCCCCACCCCCACCGAACGCCCCAAGACTCCCGGGGGCGCACCCCCCAACCCCAGCAAGCATCGGACGCCTTACGGATCACACCAGCGCACACCCACCAGCCACCGGAAACCACACGGGGAATGGAGGGCACACCTACACGGGGAGAACAGGCCACAGCCACAGAGGAAGCCGCAGGGAACGCCGCCGCACGGCGCACCACAACGCCCTCACCGCCAGGCGACAACCCCGGCCGCCACAAGGGCCACCTCACAGGCACCGGGAGAGGACGAAGGCACGGCCACAGCGACCAGGACTGGGGACCGAGACCCCCAGAAGACACGGGACCAAGGCACAGGCCCCGAGGGAGGGCGACCCCACGGACCATCACGCGGTCCACCTACCTGACCCACCAGCCCGAGCGGCACGCCCAACCCCCCACACCACGGACCAAGTGAGACACCCACACCTAAACGCAACCCCCAGCCACCAGCCAACCACACTCCGGCCCGCACTCCGCACCACAACACCGGCCAGGCTGACCTCCACTGACCCACCGCGGCACAACGCGAGACCACGGCACACTGCACCACAGCGCGCTACAGTGCAACGCGCCACAGCACGACGCGACGCGACGCGGCACAGAGCGGCACAACATGACGCAACTGACCCTAACCTGAAGGACTAACCAAAGCAAGCCACCGCACACCCTGGAAGGCGCCGCACCAGCACGCCACTGAAGCGGTACCCAGAACCCCATGGCCAGGTTACGGCATACAACCGGTCTCCGGTCCACTAACCCCATGTACGGAGGGAGAAGATTTGTATATCAGAATATCAGGAATCAACAGGGTTTTATTTTCATATTGTTTCAGTCAATTTTTATGCTTCCGTTCTGATATTCACTGTTTTGACTGCTGGCGGTTGGATCGCGACTTTACCGTAACCGCCAGTTTAACTGTTTATAATGCAAATTTTAACGCAATCCGTCACGAAGGCTCCAAAGCCTTCAGGAACTGCATGGACGCTTCCGCAATTTTCACATCTTACACTCGCAACCTTAATCCGAATTTTTCAGGATGTCGAAATCGGATTTTCGACTTCGACATCCCCGCACTTGATTTGACCTCTTTCGAGTGGACCTACGTGCTTCCCTATGCACGAATCAACTTTCCTTTTATCTTGCCCTCCATTTGACTCAGAGATATGGGCAAAACAAAGTTGATCCGTGAGGCCACTTGTAAGGGTCATATCTCGTGCCGCTTGCGAGGAATGACAATAAGGGAACGTGGGATGTATTCACAATACTCCCGACGTAATTTAGGAAGCCTTGTATGCCTTGCGTTTCCACACGTGCGCGCTAGTGTAATGGATCATGGTCAAGAGGGTAGAGTTTGCGTTATAACTCTTTGGCCATGACATTGCGTGCGTTAAGATAACTTTCGAGTGTAGCGCGCAAGTGTTGGTGTTGCATAGGAACTCTCCTTGAGTTCCTATGAGCGATTGACCCAAAGTTATGCCCTTGGAGGGACATGACATATCGTGGTGGGAGCTACCTTTTTGGGCAATATGTGGTATGTGCCATGTGTTGTGTTGCGTGCCCATTTGGCGGGTCCATTGCTCCAAGCCAAACCCGCCAATGGACCTCATATTGTGTAAGCCCCTTCTCCATACTCTCCACGATCAATTACAAGCCTAACCTTCGCGAAGGGAAGCTTGTGTGGCGATCCCAAAGCGATGCGTTGGGAGCAAGGTGTGTGTTTTGCAATTTTCCATATTTTCATGTGCCCACTTGGGAAGTAGCGCTCGTAACCTTTCAAGGCGCCCCAAGTGGAGCACATATGTGGGATCGAAGGTCATTGGTGTCAAGCCATTGTGTTTAGAAGGATTAAGTGATTGCACGATCCAAGCCGGAGATATTATAATATAAATGTGCACCTTTCAATGCACTTTTGTGTGTATTTGTGCGAATTTTGCCATTTTTGGCCCGTCATGATGTCAAGTGGCGACCGTGTATCTCAACGTTGCGCTCAATTGACATCATGACGCAAGTATGTTATGAGGGTACATACTTCGGTAGCCAACATATCTTGGACCCGGCGGATAACTCCTCTTAGGCTTGGCATACCGTGGCCGCCATGTTGGCGATTTGGGACTATTCCAAATCATGGGCTCACTTGGTGACCCTGCCATTCCCAATACCGGGGTAGTTGGGCGACGCCCAAGAGATATGTTGGACCAATGTGACTTGATACCAATCCTATGGCACACTCCGGTCCAAGTCGGGCATGTACCTCATTTGCCCCAACCATGAGTGTGCGCATTTTTGGCCATTTTGAACGATTTTCCACTTTTGCTGCCCGCCGTGCACTATGTTCTAACCCTCGTGCACGCCGGACGCATGGACCAATGGACCATATATGACATGGGTGTTATGGGTAATGGTCCCCATGGTTTACACACCACGTGGTCGAAGCGGAGCCATCTTCGTTAAGGTGCTAGCCCAAAGTGAGTGTGGGCAATTTTGCAATTTTGACATTTGTGGGCCCAATTGGGATCGTCACCACGCCAAGTGGCATGCAGATCTTTGAGGGCCAAGGGCATGGAAGTCTTCGTTGGACTCCCGGTGGATCATGTATGGAATGGCAGATCCGATCTCCAAGCCGGCGTGGAGATATACTATCGGAGGCACACCGAATTTTGGCTCATTTTAAGCAGCCAAAATGACCCCATTTTGGGACCCCAATTTCCCCCCTCCGTGTGGTCAATTGGCGGCCCCATTTGTCTAAGCCCATATGGGGGCCTGGACCTAATTCCACGTTGTACACTCAGATATGCGTCCTAGGTCCTGCCTCCTACCCTGTGAGCCATTGGTCTCACCTTGGCCGGGCAAGCCACGCGTGGGAATGACGCCTATTTTGGTGATTTTGGCATCATGACCCCACATGACTCATCCGTGTTGGCCTCATGCCGGGACCTCAGAGGGAACCAGGTTGGGTGAGGGCTCCAAGGAGTTCGTACTCAGAGGGCATTGGGTCAGTTGCCTCGTCCCTACCTCTGGCGGGTCCGGACGAGGGGTCAATTTTGGGAATTTTCGAGTTAATTTCAGTTTGGGCTGAAACGGCCCATTTTCAGCTACCAACTCCTGGGTGATAATGGCGGGGCCATTTCTCTGGCCCAGAGTGGAGTTGGGACTTGCCATTAAGGAAGCATAGGGAGCTTGTGTCGGTTGGCCTTGGCGTGCCTTGGTTCCTAGGAACTCGCCTGTGGCTGGGCGGGACACCCCCCCTGGTGGCAGGGTTTCAGGGTCCGGACTGAGCAGGGCATGGGTTGTGTTTGAGCCCCCGCCCCCACCAGCCACTGAGAGGGTCGGACCTGGGATTGGGATATGAGTTGGGACTGAGTGTCTATAGTCCTGTGATGCCCTTACCCCAGTCCAGTCTTAACCCCATGTGTACATATCCTGATGTGTTGCTGTACATACTTTCGTTCCCTCATTTCAGAGTGGCAAGGATTCTGAAACGCTTTGTCACATGACATGAGCGCATTGATGCCCCTGTGAGCGTAGTGCATTGCCTGCCTCCTCACTTGCGCGTGTCCCGCAGTGTCCCGTGGCCAGCCCCCCACGGGAACGCGTCAAAAGCGTTTCACCGCCGCGGGGTTACCCAACCCTCGCGTGCCACTCGGGGCCACCAACCCCGAGCAGCGCGGCGCAGCTCGCAGCTCGCAGCGCAGCGCAGCGTCTCGCAGCGCAGCGCAGCGGCTCGCAGCGCCACTCAGCGACAGCGCCGAGTTCGTCACGGAGCCCGCAGCGCCGTCCGGAGCATCGCCCTGACCGCGCAGCAACCGTGAAAGAGGTGCACAGACCAGGACTCCTGCATCAGCCCCATTGGCCGACCCGGAGTCCCATCGGCCGACCAGCAAGGCCGCGTCAACCACCTCCACAACCACCGGCTGACCAGCACCAGCCGCACACCCAGCCCAGTGCTGCAGCACCCGCCTGGACAACCATCACAAGTTCGTTGAGTAGAACGAGTGCACACCAAGGACCTCAAGACCAAGTACGCCCCCCGCTGCCATGGTGAATTGGCAGGAAGCGGGCAGGCTGTGGCCGCGGCCCCACCCCCATGCGGCACGCCTGCTGCGTGGGTTGGTCTGGGACCAGCACTACCGCCACAGCCACCCCCAGTGTGAAGGCGGCATGCCCGGGAGCTTCGAGCTCCGCGAGGACATGGGGGAGGACCGCCTGCGGGCAGTGGAGGAGTGGCTGCGGGCGGATGGGTACGAGTGGCGCTTCCGCCGCAAGCGCTGGAGGACGTGGACCCGGCCGGACAGGCCCGGCGAAGGGCTGCGCCCCGACGGGATTGAGGAGGACGAGGACCCCAACGCCTTACCGTCGGGCGCCTCGATCAACGTCTCCCTGTGGGACGTGATCGAGAAGAACTTCCCGGAACCGGGGAGCGAGCGCAGGCTGCAGGGCAGCAGCAGCGCGTCTCCGGGGAAGGAGAAGCGGTCCGCCGGGGACAGGAAGCGGGACCGGAGGTGGCGGGAGTACCAGGAGTCCCTGGCCGCCGAAGCCGCCCAAGGCGCCAAGGGCGGAACCCCAGCCCCCAGTCCCCAACGGCCCAATGGCGGTCACCACCCCGGCTCCACCACCCTTGGCGACTACATCCGAGTCGCCAGGCAGACCAAGGCCAAGCCCCGTCCGCTGCTCCTGAAGCCCCAGCAGGCCTCAGCAGGCCCCAGCAGCGACGTGGAGTCGGCCCACCGCGGGAGGATGCCGGCCGACCAGGCCAGCTCCAGCAGCAGCGCCGCTCCCGCCCAAAGGGACGTGGCGCGCGCCTGTGAGCGCGTCTGTGGGGCGCCCTGCAACCTTCGGGTTGCCCGGCAACGGGCCGCGCAGCAGAACGCTGTCGTGGAGGGCGCCGTCGGCATCGCCCAAGAGGAGGCCACTGAGTGGGGCAGAGGCATGGACTACCACGCCTCGAAAGTGGCAGTAATTGCGGCCGGTCTCACGGCTGCGGCCGCCCATGAGGCAGTGGCTGCCCGGATCAGGGCAACCGACGAGGAAGCCCGCCGGACGCAGGAGGCCATTGCCTGCAAGGAGGCCGAGGTGAAGGCGCTGGAAGAGGCGCTTGCCCAAGAGAGGGCAAAGAAGGAGGCGGAGGAAAGGGCCCACGCCGAAGCAACGGCTAAGGCCCAGGAGGACGCCGCCAAGAAGGAAACAATCGAGGCCGCGCGACGGAAGGTCGCTGAGGAGAAGGCCAAGACGGAGGCGGAGCTGGCAGCGTTGGAAGAGCAGAAGGCGCGGCTGCAGCAGGCCCGGGACGCCGAGGCGGCTCGTGCTCGGGAGGAAGCCGAAGCGCGAGCTGCCGCAGCCACCGCCGCCGCAATGGAAGAGGCATAGGCCAAACTCCACCGCGAGACTCCCCCGGGAGGATCACGAGTGGAGACCCTTCGAAAGCTTTTCGAAGGGGACGCCTCCTCCAGGATGACGCTGGATGAGGCGGACACGGGCAGCAGTGGGAGCAGTGGCACCACCGCCCGTCGACGGAGGAAGGGCAAGGGGAAGACCCCCGAGAGGCCGCGGAGGTCAGCGGGTGGACACCCCCACGACAGTGACCCCTTCTTCACCGCCAGTGACGGGGATGAACGAGGCCGCCGACATCGCCAAGTGGTGCCTTGGACGGGCGGAGGCGGCGGAGACGTCCCGATGGAACCGGAAGGTGAGGATGAGGATCTCCCTCCTCCCTACCGGAGCTCGGAGTCTTCCATGACCGAGACGCCCAGGTGGGGCGACATGGACGAGGATGACGACATGGAGTTCGGCATCACGAGGAAGCGCCCATCCTCGGACCCACCGAGGTGACCCGGCGGAGACCCACCGGGACCCCCTGGCGGAGGACCATCAGGACCCCCTGGAGGACGCCCACCAAGTGGACCCCCTGGAGGCGGACCACCGGGCGGGGGAGGACCCCCTGGACCGGGCGGACCCGGCGGAGGCCCTCCTGGAGGACCCCCTGGGGACCCCGACGACCCACCGGGGAACGGCGACCCGGATACCACCTGGTGGTGGATTGTCTACCTCCGCAGGAGAGTCCAGTTGCTCGAGCTGGAGGTAGACACGGGCAAGAGCGAGATGGCTCGCATCTCCACGGTCGCCGCGCGCGCGCAGAAGGAGCTGGACATCGCCAGGGCCGAGACCAAGTCGCTGACCAACGTCGTCAGCGGCCTGCAGGAGAGGCTGGACGCGCTGGAAGCCCGTGGGAGCGTCGGCAGCGACCACCCACCCCTGGAGTCCGGCTCGTCGGACGACAGCTGGGGACCCGGACCAGGTCCAGGCAGACCCCACGCCCCCGGCGGAGCCCCCAGGAGTCGCCCCAGCGCCAGTGCCCCCTCTCTCACCGCCGCCTCTCACCGCAGCGCGGGCCGCCGCAACGAGCGCGTGCCGCCCGGCAGTGGCAGTGAGGAATGGCGTGATGAGTGGCTCAGCGCGGAGTACCGCAACCGCCGTGCTCCACCGCGGACGCCTGTACGCCCCCAACGCCCGGCACCAGCCCCGGTGCCAATCCCAACGGCTGGAGGACGTTATGGTGGACTCAGGGACGAGGTCCCCAGAGGAGACGTGGAGTGGGATGTCGGCGAAGGTGAGGACCTGGACCTGGACCTGGAGGAGTTCCACATCAGCCCGCCGCGTGGTGTACGACGGGAGGCCGCTGAACGCAGCCGCCGGCGCCGTGATGAGGATGCGTACATGGATGCAGTACGGCGTGAACATTTTGGTTCAGCGTACGTGGAGGAACCGCGGCGTAGCCACAGGGGTTCCATGGAGGAGATGGACGTGGCGGCCGTGGGAGTCCGTGGGCGAGGCCGATGGGAACCTCGGTCGACCTCGCGGCCGGCGTTCATGGTCTCTAAGGCCGCGGATGCTGCCGTGTGGGAAGACTTGAAGGACATCAAGCCCCCCATGTACGACGGCAACCCCCTCAACCTCGACCGCTTCTTGGAGAAGCTGGACGATTGGGGGCTGACCGTCACTGAAGACCTGCCTCCCTCTGATGCGGAGAAGTATGTCTTCAAACGGTTCAGGTACCGCCTGCCGGAAGTGCTCGGAGAGCTATACTTCATGGCGACCAAGGAGGGGAAAATCAAGACCCTCAAGGAAGCCAAGAAGTGGCTCAACGAGCAGGAGCGGGTGGACGCTCCGCAGGTGGCGGCCAAGCGATGGAAGTCCATCAAGCTTGAGCATGATGGACGGGAGATCCGCCTACGAGAGTGGCGAGACTTCCGAGGGAAATACACCCTCTTCCGCCGCAACGTGGAGGATTGGAACGAGGGTGACGAGCAGGCTCGCCTGCTCTCCATGCTGCCGGAAGCATGGATCAAGAGGGTCACCAAGGAGGAATCCAAGAGGGCCAAGTCCAACCACACGGTCAAGATGATGCTCCCCAAGGAGTATCATACGAACGTGGTGGCTTGGACGAAGAAGAACGTGGCCCGGGATGTCAAACGGCACTCCCTGCGGAACGCTCTTCTCATCACCGTCTCGGGCGATCGCGAGAAGACCGCGATGTGGCGCCTTGACGATTGTGAGTTGAGCGGCCAGACCATCCGTCTGCAGCCCATCCCGGCGCGGATGAGCTGCGACGAGATCCTGGAGTGGGTTGGCGAGGAAGTACTCAAGGAGTACCGAAACCTCCACCACACCCGCGGGTTGAGGCCCGGCGACCGCGACGTCAACTACGTTGGCGAGGGACCTGGCGGGGAAGATGCCATGGACCCAGCGGGAGCCGGCGGCGATGAGACTCTCGTCGACGATGACGACGACGATGAGCCCGCCGAAGTGGCCGTGTGTGCCTTCGTGGCCAAGAACCTGAGCGCGGGGAGCAAGCCGGCAAACTGGAAGCCCCTGCAGCAGGGTTGGAGGAAGCAGGAGAAGAGGGACCCTCGCCGCATTGGCGACCCTCCGCTGTCCTTTGGGGAGTTCATACGAGCTCACCCTCAGGGCTGTTTCATTGTTATGGGAGGAAGCGAGGCTTCAACCATGACCACCGAACATGCCCCGTCCACAAGGCCGACACGGAGGCTTACAAGAAGGCGCACGGGTCGAAGAAGCGTGCGCCCGCGGGTATCCGGGAAGCCAAAATGGAGGTCGACAAGGACGAACCGGCCAAGCTGATGTCGTCGGTGGGGACCGAGTTGGCCAAGGAGATCCAGGAGATCAAGCGGAACTGGGTCCCCAGGTCGGAAACCAAGAACAAGGAGAACAACCAGAATGACCAGAACAAGGACAAGGACAAGAACAAGGGTAAGAAAGGGGGAAGGAAGAAGGGCATCAACGAGGTTGATGCGGAGGAGAACACCCCCTCTTCCATAACCGACGCCCCCTAGCGGAGCCCCTGCAGCCAAGGGCCCCAGCTAGGGCGGTCGCAGGATGGTGACGTGGGAAGCGCCGAACCATCCCAGTCGGGAGTCGATAAGCACAAAGGGACTTCCGCGGGCGGAAGGCCCGGTCCGGCACCCAGTCGCGGAGGCGGGGTGAGGGCAAGTGAAGGCACGAACCCTTGCACCCGTCCGTCCTTCGCGACCAAGAATGTGTTTGATGTACTACAGGATCTATCCGAGAGTATCGGAGGATCAGCCGGACCGCAGCTGGATGCTGCAGATGGGCAGCCTGAGCCCATTGTCCACGACCTGCACCAGTCGCTTGTTGAGCTTCTGGAACGGCCGGAGATCCTGAGTTTGCACGCCGTGCGCCGTGTCGGTCGCGAGCGGCAGTTGCATCTTAAGGTCCGTGCCTTATGCGGGGAAGTGGAAAAGGTTTTCGACGTGTTGGTCGACACGGGAGCTCAAGTCAGCTTGGTCAAGGCTGGCCTACTTCCACCAGAGTGTCTGACCGACAGTCTAAAGCCTGTCAGGCTGAAGGTGGCGAACGGCCAGTACATGGTGGGAGGCACGAAGGAAGCGGCCATTGGGCTGCAGTTCGTGAACCATCGTGAGCTGAGCCGCCCAGACCTCGGCAAGGAAATCCTCCTGCACGGTCGCTTCTACGAGGCCGAGATGGACTGGGACATGATCGTCCGGTACGACTTCATGATGGAGACGGACTCCGGCGTCCTCCCGGCCGGGGCCTCCATGACCCTGTACCAGGACTACCAACTCTCGTGGCTTTCGTCACCTGAGCACCATGTGGAATGCCAATGGATCCACCCCGAACGCAACCAGCTCGAAGTGGCCGCGCTGGACACTGAGCCAACTGGTCCTGCAAACCAGGAGTACTGCGTAGAGCCGGAAGTGGCGAGCCGAGTTGTCGCGGACTTGGGAGCGTCGGATCTGGCCCTGGATGCGTTCTCTTCAGGAACTTCCGCCCATCTGCGGGTATGTGAGAAGTACTGGAGCGCCCAGGACTCCGCGTGGAAGAAGCACTGGGGTCCGCATCAGGGATTGATGTGGATCCATTGCCCCCGCTGGGACATTCCAAGAGCTATAGCGAAGATTCGCAAGGACCGCTCCAAGGCAGTGCTGGTTGTTCCTATGGGATGCACCGAGGAGGAAAGTACCCGACATTGGGTAGCCTCATTGACCAACATGACCTTGAACAAGGTCGTCCTACCGGCTGGAGAGAGTGTCTATCAGGACGCTAAGGGACAGCCCATGCCACCCCAGAGATGGCCAACAGAATTCCACTATGTGGATGGGGGCCTTGATCAGGCCGACACCACGGACTTCGTGTGTGTCAACCGCATCATAGCAGAGCCATGGCGGCAACGCTTTGCGGTTCCCCCTGTTGACATCGAAGAATCGGATTCGGAAGACCCCCTCACTGAAAGGGGAGTGGGATCTGGTTCAGGGGTATATGGATCAGCCCTTTCACGACTGGGGAAACCAGCGTGAGGGCAAAGGCCAGGAGAAAGCCTTGTGGGAAGTGGACTCAATCGTCTCCGGCTCCTATGACGGGAATACCTTCGTACAGAGGGTGCTGGATCACATGTCCAGCCAAGACGAGCCGCCTGGCGGTAACCCACCCAACTACGGCGATCTGTTCCGAGGCAAGACCAGAGATGACCCTTTGGGCCACCTGGGAAGACCACCTGAGCCGAAAGCGAGCGGAGTAGCTACCCCTCAAGTAAGCTCCGTGGTTCAAGTGCCCAGAAAAGCCAAGGCGGAGTCCGATGACTGCCCCAAGATCCAGGCGTTGAGGGCCAGGCTGAAGCGGAAGTATGGCGAGACCTTCTTCAGCGGAAAACCTGTGTTCCCCCCACCGGTGCGTGGACCGTATGGCGAGGCCAAGATACGACTGAAGCAGGACCCCCGTGTGTATCGGCACCGGGAGTTTGCCCTGAGGAGGGAGAGGAAAGAGGCCATGGAGAAGATCCTCCGTGACTTCATCCAGAGAGGCTGGCTCGAGCCGTGCCACTCCGAATGGGCCTCTCCGTGCTTCGTCGTCCCCAACAAGGTTGCCGGTGAGTGGCGGCTCGTGGTCGACTACCGCGGCCTGAACGCCCAAACGCAGCACGACAGCTATACGCTGCCCCTCATTGAGGACATGCTGCAAAAGCAACACCGGCTGAGGATCTTCACGGTGATTGACCTGAAACATGGTTATCATCAGATGCCTCTCGCCGAGGAGTCCCGTGCCTGCACAGCCATGAGCACCCCACTTGGACCTCTCCAGTGGAAGGTGATGCCCATGGGCGTTACCAACGGCAATGCGGCTTTTCAGCGGATGCTGGAGAACCTGCTTGAGCCGGTGCGCGACTGTGCGGACCCCTTCGTGGACGACGTGATCATCGCGTCCGGGGACCCCAGCATGGGCCACGAGGAGCTCCTGGAGGCACACGAGAGGGACGTCACTCGAGTGCTGGACCTTCTGGTTCGGCACAAACTCACGGGCAGCAGTGACAAGGCCACCATTGCGGTAAGCGAGGTGGTCTTCGCTGGCCACGTAGTCGGGAACGGGCAGCGAAAGCCCATACCTGGCAAGGTGGCTGCGATTGAGCACTGGGAAAAGCCCAAAACGGTCTCTGAGCTACGGGCGTATCTTGGGTTCTGCAATTACTACTCGGGGTATATCAAAATGTATGCCGAGTATGCAGCCCCCATGACGACCATGCTCAAGGGCAACCGAGAGGAGACCAACAAGGGGTCCAAGAAGGCTCTGGTGTGGACAGCTGAGTCCGACCGTGCCTTTTAGGGGATGAAGCAGGCGCTGCTATCCGCAGTGGGTCTGCATCTCGTGGATCCCGACCGAGGGTTCGTCCTGCGCACCGACGCTTCCGACTACGCCATTGGCGCTGTGTTGGAGCAAGTGCTTGACGACGGGAGGCACGTGCTTGTGGCCTTCTGGAGCCGAGTCCTGGCGGAAGGCCAGAGACGGACGTGGACGCCCCGTGAAAAGGAGGCGTATGCCATCGTCATGGCTCTCAGGAAATGGGCTGGGTACATAGCCCTCCATCCCGTCACCGTCTGCACCGACCATCAGAGTCTGCAGTCGTGGCACAAGGAGCACGTAGACACCCCCTCAGGTCCCGCCTCCCGACGGGCAAGATGGCACGAGACCCTGGCCAAGTTCGACCTTATGGTTGTTTATATTCCTGGAAAGGATAACACCGTGGCGGACTGTCTCAGTAGGTGGGCCTATCCCGCCAGCAAGGGCATGCAGGATATCTCTGCCCATGGCGATGAGGCTGAGACCGCTGAAGCCAAGAGGATCATTGAAATGGAGCGCCTGATGGAGGAGGAGGGTGCAAAATGCTTCGTCGTCATGGCTGCGGCTGCCTCCTCGCAACGAGGGTGAGCAGAGCGGTCAGAGTACTCGCCCCTGAGGGAGCTGAGTCCGACAAGCATCTCTTCCCGGAGTCTTGCCTCGAGGACGACTGGACCGACGACTACGCCAAGTCTGAGGCCTTTGCGGCCGAGTATAGGGCTCTGACCGACCCTGACGACGGGCAGAAGTGGCCAAAGGGGCGGACTGAGGAAGATGGCAAGCTCTACCGGAATGGTAAGCTGCTAGTACCAGAGTCCCGGGTGCTCGAGCTGTGTGAAGCTTGGCACCACCACATGCTGCACCCAGGGGTCAAGAAGCAAGCCCTAGACATGCAGCGTCGGTTCGAGATCAACCATACCGTTCTCTACACCGCCATCAAGAAGGTCAGGAAGGGTTGCTCAGTCTGTCAGGCCTGCATTCCCGATAACCGGAACGTCAAGGGGGAACCCCAATGGACCCCGGTTCCTGACCAGCCTATGGAGAGCGTGGCCATGGACGTCTTCTCCATGCCCGAAGTGCACATTGGCAAGGAGACCTTTGACTGTGTGGTTCTCTGTGTGGACCGGCACAGCGGCTACGTTGTAGCCGTTCCGGCACGCAAAAAGGGGTTGCTTGCCAAGGAGGTGGCAGTCATGATGATTCGTCATTGGCTGACCGTCTTTGACATCCCCCGCACCATTTGCAGTGACCTAGGGCCCCAGTTTACTGGTGGCTGGTTCAAGGCTATGTGTTCCCTCATGGGAATACGACATGCCAAGAGCGTCGCCTATCTCAGCCGGTCTAACGGCCGTGCTGAAGTGGCTGGACGGCAGCTGTTCGAGAAGCTGCGCAAGATCCACATCACCAATCCACGGCGGAACTGGTTTGAGGAGATGTGGCCTGCTCTGAAGGCCCATCATGACACCCCCACACCGGGCGGTTTGTCCCCTCACCAGATTCTATTCGGCAGGGACCCCCTGGGTCGGGGACTTCCCTTGTCTGGTGATGGCATGGCTATGAGTGCCAAGGAATTCTTCGCGCGGCAAGAGCAAACGGCGCGGGACATCCGCCAGCAGCTCGAGAAGGAGCATGCTGAGCGTCAGAAGTCCGCCCCAAGCTCGACAGCGCAGAAGTTCAGGGTGGGAGACCCGGTGTGGGTGATCAGACCCCGCCCTATGGGCACCCACCGCACCAAGACCTGGTTCGCACCCGGCGACGTGGTCTGCAGGATTGGTGAGGACACCTACCGCATCAAGGTGGGTCACGGACAGTTCCGGGAACGCCACGAGAGTGAGCTCCGTGTGCGGGAACCAGACCTCCGTGGCCGACATGTGTCCCTGAGCTATGCCGCACATGAGGCTGATTCGGATGATGACTATGCTGAGCAGGACGACTATACTGTCGAGAAGATCCTGGCTCAGTGCCGAAAGCCTCGGCACCAGGAGGTCTGGAGTTCAAGGTTCGTTGGCGAGGCTATGCGCCGTCCCACGACACCTGGGAACCCGTCTTCTCGTTCGTGCCGCGGGTCAATACTCCCTTCATGGAGTACATCCGCAAGCACAAGACCAAGATCCACGTTTCGGACTTGGCAGCACTCACCCGGGCGATTGCAGCCAGGGGTGCCTGATCAGCGCCCTGAGCTCTCCCCTGATGCGTTTTGAGCGCTTGTGAGGCCGACGAATCGTCCCTTACTTGCTTGCTCTCTTCCATCTTTCGGTGACAGAGTGGCCATATACCCCCCCCTGCTGTATCCAGAGGAGGATGGCCCCTCTCTTCTTCTATTCGTCACTCACCCCCCCTGCTGAATCCTTGGGAAACCAGGTAGGGCGACTGACCTTCATCTTTCTGAGCTCTTGGGGCCTTGAAGCCCATACGACGTTGCGCAACGGATGCCGCTGTCATCGGCATTGCGATTTTTGAGTGTGTGGTCTAATTCCATGGCATTTGCGGAATCCAGACCAGTCGACGTGTGTCTCGAGACTATATATGGCCTGAACTCAGGCGTTTTTCTGTCCACCCTCCTGCATTGCCTTATCCTGACCGTGGCGTGGTTTGGCGCTCTGTCCCGAGCGTGTTTACACGCCTTTTTACCCAGATTATTGCTTGTTTTTGGGCCCTCCAGGATATGTGCATCTGTATGTTAAGTGTCATCAGCCCATCGCTGAGGGATGGACTGTTCTTCACCACGAATCGAGATACAGAGGCGCCTTGAGTCGCCGTGTACATGTTCTTACAGCCTGGTCCAGCCTGGACCAGTACTTGATTACAGATTCTACTGTTTGAGTGCTCGTGATACCGTGTTGCCCTATTCGCTGTGATGTGTGGAGATCCTGATGGCGCCAGGCGGGAAGCCCAGTTGCCTGACTACACTCCCAGCGGTCCGCCACTGTCAGTCCCAGTGTGAGCCTACCGATTCGCAGACGCACTTGCATTCGGATGGCAGCCTCCGGTGCTCCTGACCTCGGTCAGTCTGCCTGGGAAACTGGTGGTTTGAGGAGTCGACGCCTCCGCCCACACTGCATGAGGACTCCCTCATGTATGGCCACGTGGTAATAGGGCGAGGGAAAAGACGGCCTTGATGCCCGATCTCTTCAGGAGGAGTTCGCTTAAGATTTGGGGTTCTTAAGGAGTTCGACTATGGCACTGTGGACTCGCGTCGTATGGATATGGACATGGTGCGCCCGAGGAAAGACCCGTGGGGACTCTCCCCAGTCGGCGGGCCTTGGGAAGCTTGGGGTAGCCTGATGGATCTTTGTGGTCGCTCTCGACCTGTGGGACCACCTCGGTCGTCGTGTGTCGCCTATGTTGGCCGTGTATGCCACTGCCACTGTGGTGGTGACCGTAGCAGCCGGCACCCGGTGCGCCTGGTATGGGTTAACGGGTCCTTTGGATGCCGAACAATCGCCGCCAGGACCCGGGACTTGATACTTGATACTTGATACTATACATGTGCTACGAGCTTATACAACATCATACCTATCTTACTGTGACTTACTGAAATGAGGATGTGACACCCCCCCCCTTTCAAGAAGTGGTCCTGGGTACCCGCTGCCATGCGTGGGTGTTATCGAGCCCCCCCCAGGGTTTGCTCTAAGGAGGGGGGTGAAGCGGTACCCAGAACCCCATGGCCAGGTTACGGCATACAACCGGTCTCCGGTCCACTAACCCCATGTACGGAGGGAAGACCCCCGTTGACGCTCCGTTCCGTGCCGTAAAGCCCCGCATCGGCAGCCGATGCACCGCCAGCGGAGATTTGTATATCAGAATATCAGGAATCAACAGGGTTTTATTTTCATATTGTTTCCGTCAATTTTTATGCTTCCGTTCTGATATTCACTGTTTTGACTGCTGGCGGTTGGGCACGGAGGGGCCCCAAGTGAGGGCGGGCACACACAGGGACAGGACGCCGGAAGAGACACCACATGGAAGCAGGAAACCACCCTAGAACCAGAAAGGGGTGGGAGCGGGGACCAAGGCACGGAAGAAAAGGGCACCACGGGAAACGCCACGACCCGCACCCAGGAAAGGCATACCACGACGGGGGGACCAACACCGCCCCACCCCCACCGAACGCCCCAAGACTCCCGGGGGCGCACCCCCCAACCCCAGCAAGCATCGGACGCCTTACGGATCACACCAGCGCACACCCACCAGCCACCGGAAACCACACGGGGAATGGAGGGCACACCTACACGGGGAGAACAGGCCACACCCACAGAGGAAGCCGCAGGGAACGCCGCCGCACGGCGCACCACAACGCCCTCACCGCCAGGCGACAACCCCGGCCGCCACAAGGGCCACCTCACAGGCACCGGGAGAGGACGAAGGCACGGCCACAGCGACCAGGACTGGGGACCGAGACCCCCAGAAGACACGGGACCAAGGCACAGGCCCCGAGGGAGGGCGACCCCACGGACCATCACGCGGTCCACCTACCTGACCCACCAGCCCGAGCGGCACGCCCAACCCCCCACACCACGGACCAAGTGAGACACCCACACCTAAACGCACCCCCCAGCCACCAGCCAACCACACTCCGGCCCGCACTCCGCACCACAACACCGGCCAGGCTGACCTCCACTGACCCACCGCGGCACAACGCGAGACCACGGCACACTGCACCACAGCGCGCTACAGTGCAACGCGCCACAGCACGACGCGACGCGACGCGGCACAGAGCGGCACAACATGACGCAACTGACTCCAACCTGAAGGACTAACCAAAGCAAGCCACCGCACACCCTGGAAGGCGCCGCACCAGCACGCCACTGAAGCGGTACCCAGAACCCCATGGCCAGGTTACGGCATACAACCGGTCTCCGGTCCACTAACCCCATGTACGGAGGGAATACGCCCGTTGACGCTCCGTTCCGTGCCGTAAAGCCCCGCATCGGCAGCCGATGCACCGCCAGCGGAGATTTGTATATCAGAATATCAGGAATCAACAGGGTTTTATTTTCATATTGTTTCAGTCAATTTTTATGCTTCCGTTCTGATATTCACTGTTTTGACTGCTGGCGGTTGGATCGCGACTTTACCGTAACCGCCAGTTTAACTGTTTATAATGGAAATTTTAACGCAATCCGTCACGAAGGCTCCAAAGCCTTCAGGAACTGCATGGACGCTTCCGCAATCTTCACATCTTACACTCGCAACCTTAATCCGAATTTTTCAGGATGTCGAAATCGGATTTTCGACTTCGACATCCCCGCACTTGATTTGACCTCTTTCGAGTGGACCTACGTGCTTCCCTATGCACGAATCAACTTTCCTTTTATCTTGCCCTCCATTTGACTCAGAGATATGGGCAAAACAAAGTTGATCCGTGAGGCCACTTGTAAGGGTCATATCTCGTGCCGCTTGCGAGGAATGACAATAAGGGAACGTGGGATGTATTCACAATACTCCCGACGTAATTTAGGAAGCCTTATATGCCTTGCGTTTCCACACGTGCGCGCTAGTGTAATGGATCATGGTCAAGAGGGTAGAGTTTGCGTTATAACTCTTTGGCCATGACATTGCGTGCGTTAAGATAACTTTCGAGTGTAGCGCGCAAGTGTTGGTGTTGCATAGGAACTCTCCTTGAGTTCCTATGAGCGATTGACCCAAAGTTATGCCCTTGGAGGGGCATGACATATCGTGGTGGGAGCTACCTTTTTGGGCAATATGTGGTGTGTGCCATGTGTTGTGTTGCGTGCCAATTTGGCGGGTCCATTGCTCCAAGCCGAACCCGCCAATGGACCTCATATTGTGTAAGCCCCTTCTCCATACTCTGCACGATCAATTACAAGCCTGACCTTCGCGAAGGGAAGCTTGTGTGGCGATCCCAAAGCGATGCGTTGGGAGCAAGGTGTGTGTTTTGCAATTTTCCATATTTTCATGTGCCCACTTGGGAAGTAGCGCTCGTAACCTTTCAAGGCGCCCCAAGTGGAGCACATATGTGGGATCGAAGGTCATTGGTGTCAAGTCATTGTGTTTAGAAGGATTAAGTGATTGCACGATCCAAGCCGGAGATATTATAATATAACTGTGCACCTTTCAATGCACTTTTGTGTGTCTTTGTGCCAATTTTGCCATTTTTGGCCCGTCATGATGTCAAGTGGCGACCGTGTATCTCAACGTTGCGCCCAATTGACATCATGACTCAAGTACGTTATGAGGGTACATACTTCGGTAGCCAACATATCTTGGACCCGGCGGATAACTCCTCTTGGGCTTGGCATACCGTGGCCGCCATGTTGGCGATTTGGGACTATCCCAAATCATGGGCTCACTTGGCGACCCTGCCATTCCCAATACCGGAGGAGTTGGGCGACGCCCAAGAGATATGTTGGACCAATGTGACTTGATACCAATCCTATGGCACACTCCGGTCCAAGTCAGGCATGTACCTCATTTACCCCAACCATGGGTGTGCGCATTTTTGGCCATTTTGAACGATTTTCCACTTTTGCTGCCCGCCGTGCACTATGTTCTAACCCTCCTGCACGCCGGACGCATGGACCAATGGACCATATATGACATGGGCGTTATGGGTAATGGTCCCCATGGTCCACACAACACGTGGGCGAAGCGGAGCCATCTTCGTTAAGGTGCTAGCCCAAAGTGAGTGTGGGCAATTTTGCAATTTTGACATTTGTGGGCCCAGTTGGGATCAGCACCACGCCGAGTGGCATGCAGATCTTTGAGGGCCAAAGTCATAGGAGTCTCCATTAGAATCCCGATTGATCGTGTATGGGATGGCAGATCCGATCTCCAAGCCGGCGTGGAGATATACTATCGGAGGCACACCGAATTTTGGCTCATTTCAAGCAGCCAAAATGACCCAATTTTGGGACCCCAATTTCCCCCCTCCGTGTGGTCAATTGGCGGCCCCATTTGTATAAGCCCATAGGGAGCCTGGACCTTATTTCAAGTTGTACACTCAGATATGCGTCCTAGGTCCTGCCTCCTACCCTGTGAGCCATTGGCCTTACCTTGGCCGGGCAAGCCACGCGTGGGAGAGACGCCAATTTTGGTGATTTTGGCATCATGACCCCACATGACTCATCCGTGTTGCCCTGATGCCGGGACCTCAGAGGGAACCAGGTTGGGTGAGGGCTACAGAGAGTTCGTACTCAAAGGACATAGGGTCAGTTGTCTCGTCCCTACCTCTGGCGGGTCCAGACGAGGGGTCAATTTTGGGGATTTTCGAGTTAATTTCAGTTTGGGCTGAAACGGCCCATTTTCAGCTACCAACTCCTGGGTGATAATGGCGGGGCCATATCTCTGGCTCAGAGTGGAGTTGGGACTTGCTGTTAAGGAAGCATAGGGAGCCATCATCGGTTGGCCTTGGAGCGCCTTGGTTCCTAGGAACTCGCCTGTGGCTGGGCGGGACAGCCCCCCTAGTGGCAGGGTTTCAGGGTCCGGACTGAGCAGGGCATGGGTTGTGTTTGAGCCCCCGCCCCCACCAGCCACTGAGAGGGTCGGACCTGGGATTGGGATATGAGTTGGGACTGAGTGTCTATAGTCCTGTAATGCCCTTACCCCAGTCCAGTCTTAACCCCATGTGTACATATCCTGATGTGTTGCTGTACATACTTTCGTTCCCTCATTTCAGAGTGGCAAGGATTCTGAAACGCTTTGTCACATGACATGAGCGCATTGATGCCCCTGTGAGCGTAGTGCATTGCCTGCCTGCTCACTTGCGCGTGTCCCGCAGCGTCCCGTGGCCGGCCCCCCACGGGAACGCGTCACCACACACCAGCACCGCAGGCCACACACAGGGCCACCGCGCACCTGGCAACAACGGTGGCGGACCACCCAGAAGGTTAAAACCGGCACCGCAGAGGGGAAAGGACACGAATAACCCCAGCCCCCTAACCCAGAGCCACAAGCAGCCGCCTGGCGCAGCCGCCCAGCCGGCAGCGCCAGGACCCCACCAAGCAAGAAGGGGCGCCGAGCCCACCGTGTACAGGGTCAACCCAACCCATGGGGCCGGAACACGGCCAAACAGAACGCAACTGACAACAGCAGCCCGGAAGGCAACACTGAATGCGGGCCGGTGCGTGCGCCAGCCGGGGGAAGGCAGAGGGAGGAACAGGCAGGCCCCCCCCCCGAAAAACAAAACAACAGAGGGGGGAGGGGGGGGGGGGGAAACAGCCCACAGCCACCAAACCGCCCGCCAACACCACCAGAGGCGGCCAAACCCCCCCCCAGAAAGCACCGAAGACAGGACCCCCAAAGAGGCACAGGGGGACCACCCAGCTAAAACTGGCAACACCAAGCCAGGAACAGCGGCCCAGCGGGAAAAGGGACACCGAAACAAGCAGACACACACCACGAAAAAAAAAAAGAGCCAGCAGCCCAGCCCGAAAGAAAGGGGATGGGGGGACAGGGACCACAAGGCCCGGGACACGGACACCCAGCAAAAACAAAAAGCGCAAAAAACACACCCCGAGAACCCAGCCAAGAAGGGCTGGGCACAGCCGAGACCCGGGCCCAGCACATACGCCCACACCGCACGCAAGAACCGGAAACGGCAGGGGGGCAAGCGGGGCGCCCACGCAACCACACACGTCCCATAAGCAGGCCGAAACCGAACCCCAACCACGAACACCACAAACAGCCGACACTAGAGGGACAACACCACAAACCGTGCCCAAACACACCCACCCAAGACCCCAGCCAGGACTGGCGGGGTTACCAAAACCCACACACAACCGCAAACCGGACCCAAACACAAACACCGCACAACAGCAGGAAACCCAGTGCCCACAGCCCGGGCACTGAGGCAGCCCGTGCCATGCAGGTGACCCGGCCAAACGAGATCCGGAGACCGGGGGTAAGGCTGCATCTTAAGGCCTGCGCTGCTTTGGGACTCGAGGCGGAGCGTGCGACACCCAAGCACCTCGGAACCCTAGTACCAGGAACATGCATGCATGCCTTGGGAACGGGATACGCCAGGAAGTCAGGTGAACCCCTAGGGTTCCGCCCAAAGGAGGCGACGCGAGCAAGCACGGGGGCACACCCTCCCGGCGAGACAAGCACATCACGCTGGCGGCGATCAACCCTCCCGCTGTTGCCCGGGGCCGCTTTGTTGGGGGCCAACAGTCAGGTCCAGCGGGATGTAAGCCGCCTCCCCTCTTCATGCGCGGAGCCTATTCCTGTTCGTCACAGGGGCGACGCCAGGGGGAACCATGGGGCGCCCTCCCACGACGGAGTGCACCTACCTACCTACCTGGTGTTTTGAGAAGTCGACGCCTCCGCCCAGACTGCATGGGGAATCCCCCATGCATGCCCTTCGTGGTAATGGGGTGAGGGAAAAGACGGCCTTGATGCCCGATCCCTTACGGAGGAGCTCTAGCGGCTTTACCACTCTGGACTCGCGTCGTGGATATGGAGATGGTGCGCCCAAGGAAAGACCCGTGGGGACTCTCCCCCAGTCTGCGGCCTTGGGAAGCCTGGGGTAGCCTGATGGATCCTTGTGGTCGCTTTCGACCTGTGGGACCACCTCGGTCGTGGTGTGACGCCTATGTTGGCTGTGTATGCCACTACCACTGTGGTGATGACCGTCGCAGCTGGCACCCGGTGCGCCTGGTATGGGTTAACGGGTCCTTTGGATGCCGAACAATCGCCGCCAGGACCCGAGATTGGATACTCCATACCTTACTTGCAGTTACAGGCACCTACAGCATCATACCCATCTTACCGTGGGATTGTGATGACAACCTAAACCGCAAATCGGCCCCAAATGAGGATGTGACCCCCCACCTTCAGGCGATGGTCCTGGGTACCCGCTGCCATGCTTGGGTGTTATCGAGCCCCCCCCAGGGTTTGCTCTAAGGAGGGGGGTGAAGCGGTACCCAGAACCTATGGCCCATGGCCCAGAGGCCTGTGAGCCGTCACACGCGTGCAGAAGCCGTTGACACCGGCTGTCAGCGGGATATCCCTGCTCTCTAATCTGCGAGATCTGGAATCCGATCCTTAACCATTAAATCGATGTAGAATTACCATAATTTTACTGTCTTGGTCGATTTTCGGTTAGAAATTCATGAAATACCCGATTTCTACCGCGATTTCTAATTGTTGTGAAATCGCCGCCTGTTGTCGCCTGTTCGCGCGCTCTTGTCGCTTCTCCTTGGCAAATTTTGTGATTCATTTTTCTTGAGTACCTTTGAGGTTCTAAAGGAACTTAAGGGCTGGATCTACAGGGTTTTTCTTGTACTTTCATCTGGTGTGTTCACCAGAATTTGTCGCCGTTGCGTCTGAGAGAAAATCAGCGCGCAAGCTTTTCCGTCGAACGCTCGAACGCATGGTTCTCAAGGACCATGAGTTCGGACGGAACCCTACATTCCCCCCCTATGCCTTTCATCCATGCCCCTTTCACGTGGGCATATCACTTTGTATAGGGAAGCGGGCAATAGGGATGTTTTAGGCAGCATATGGGTGTCGCAAACCCAAGTTATTTGCGTGCGCAAACGCTAACTTTGTGGCCTTGTGAGCATGCACGTTCATAACCAAGCACAATGCTCACAAGACCGAAAGCCCCAAGCTTTTTTATGTTTTCTGAGCCAACTCAAGGATGGCTGCACGCAATTCAATGCGTACCAAAACTCACTTTTTGAAAAAGGGCAAAGTTGAGTCGAGAATTAGGCCAAAATGGCCAACTCCTCGAGCTTCGTACTCGAACCCATGGGGGAGTTGAGCCTTGAACCAAGGCATTATGTAAAGTAGAGACCTTGAAGGACATTGTGGATACCTTGGTTGATTTTTGCAACCTTGTCTTCTACTTTGTCTAATGTCGCCTTGTGAGCACAGGTGCCATACTGCCTCTTTGCACACGCACTCATATGCAAACAATCATGACAGGAGTGGGCGGAAACAATCCAACCATAGTGGACATATTTGGGAGCACTTACTATGGGCCTACTCCAAAAGCGTTTACTGATATTTTTGCTCCTCAAGGACCCATAGATATGTACATACCAATATCACCGATATCTGCACTTTTTCCCATAAATAGTGTGCTTCAAGGATTCGGGTATTTTATTTATTTTTTATTTTTTTATTTATTTTTTCATTTTTTTTTCCGACCTCTTCTTCTGCTTTTTCAACCATGCCGACGACCGACGACGAGAACCAACCAAGGTATGACACACCCCACCAACCACACACCGCGAGCACACACACACACACGCACGGCAGCCACACCGCGCACGACCCCCCCCCACGCCACCCACACCAACACGAAGGGCCACACAGCGCACACACACACACCAAAACCAAGGAGAAGGGCACCCGGAAGACACACCCACCGCACCACAACACCACACCACCACAAACACAGACACCACAAACACGCAACACACAACACAGCACGGCCACCACGCACACCCACACACACCACAAACACACACAACAAAGGACACCCCCGCCCGCGAAACACACCACCACAACCGGCGGGCCCCAGGCAAGGGATTGCGGGGAGCCGCACACCACCACCGGCAGCGAAACCCAGCCAGGAGTGGCGGGGAGTAGCACACAGGAACCTTCGCCAGGAGTGGCGAGGGACCAACCACACCACACACCAGCCACAGCCCCCCCAGGCACGCCAGCACCGCACACCACACACCACACACCACACACCACACACCACACACCACACACCACCGCCGCCAGCGAAACCCAGCCAGGAGTGGCGGGAAACCGCGCCCGGGACCCTCCGCCAGGAGTGGCGAGGAACGCCCACCACCACCGCCAGCGAAACCTAGCCAGGAGTGGCGGGGAGTAGCACACAGGAACCTCCGCCAGGAGTGGCCAGGGACCAACCACACCACACACCAGCCACAACCCCACCAGCACACCACCGCCGCACACCACACACCACACACCACACACCACACACCACACACCGCACACCACCGCCGCCAGCAGACCCCAGCCAGGAGTGGCGGGGAACCACACACCACCACCGGCAGCGAAACCCAGCCAGGAGTGGCGGGGAGTAGCACACAGGAACCTCCGCCAGGAGTGGCGAGGGACCAACCACACCACACACCAGCCACAACCCCACCAACACACCACTTCCGCACACCACACACCACACACGACACACCACACACCACGCACCACCGCCGCCAGCAGACCCCAGCCAGGAGTGGCGGGGAACCGCACACCACCACGGGCAGCGAAACCCAGCCAGGAGTGGCGGGGAGTAGCACACAGGAACCTCCGCCAGGAGTGGCGAGGGACCAACCACACCACACACAAGCCACAGCCCCACCACACACCACCGCCGCCAGCGGACCCCAGCCAGGAGTGGCGGGGAACCGCGCCCGGGGCCCTCAGCCAGGAGTGGCGAGGGACGCCCACCACCACCACCAGCGAAACCAAGCCAGGAGTGGCGGGGAGTAGCACACAGGAACCTCCGCCAGGAGTGGCGAGGGACCAACCACACCACACACCAGCCACAACCCCACCAACACACCACCGCCGCACACCACACACCACACACCACACACCACACACCACGCACCACCACCGCCAGCAGACCCCAGCCAGGAGTGGCGGGGAACCGCACACCACCACGGGCAGCGAAACCCAGCCAGGAGTGGCGGGGAGTAGCACACAGAAACCTCTGCCAGGAGTGGCGAGGGACCAACCACACCACACACAAGCCACAACCCCACCACACACCACCGCCGCCAGCGGACCCCAGCCAGGAGTGGCGGGGAACCGCGCCCGGGGCCCTCAGCCAGGAGTGGCGAGGGACGCCCACCACCACCGCCAGCGAAACCCAGCCAGGAGTGGAGGGGAGTAGCACACAGGAACCTCCGCCAGGAGTGGTGGGGGACCAACCACACAACACAAAAGCCACAACCCCACCACACACCACCGCCGCCAACGGACCCCAGCCAGGAGTGGCGGGGAACCGCGCCCGAGACCCTTGGCTAGGAGTGGCGAGGACGGCCCACCACCACCGGCAGCGAAACCCAGCCAGGAGTGGCGGGGAGTAGCACACAGGAACCTCCGCCAGGAGTGGCGAGGGACCAACCACACCACACACCAGCCACAACCCCACCAACACACCACCGCCGCACACCACACTCCACACGGCACACACCACACACCACGCACCACCGCCGCCAGCAGACCCCAGCCAGGAGTGACGGGGAACCGCACACCACCACGGGCAGCGAAACCCAGCCAGGAGTGGCGGGGAGTAGCACACAGGAACCTCCGCCAGGAGTGGCGAGGGACCAACCACACCACACACCAGCCACAACCCCACCAACACACCACTTCCGCACACCACACACCACACACGACACACCACACACCACGCACCACCGCCGCCAGCAGACCCCAGCCAGGAGTGGCGGGGAACCGCACACCACCACGGGCAGCGAAACCCAGCCAGGAGTGGCGGGGAGTAGCACACAGGAACCTCCGCCAGGAGTGGCGAGGGACCAACCACACCACACACAAGCCACAGCCCCACCACACACCACCGCCGCCAGCGGACCCCAGCCAGGAGTGGCGGGGAACCGCGCCCGGGGCCCTCAGCCAGGAGTGGCGAGGGACGCCCACCACCACCACCAGCGAAACCAAGCCAGGAGTGGCGGGGAGTAGCACACAGGAACCTCCGCCAGGAGTGGCGAGGGACCAACCACACCACACACCAGCCACAACCCCACCAACACACCACCGCCGCACACCACACACCACACACCACACACCACACACCACGCACCACCACCGCCAGCAGACCCCAGCCAGGAGTGGCGGGGAACCGCACACCACCACGGGCAGCGAAACCCAGCCAGGAGTGGCGGGGAGTAGCACACAGAAACCTCTGCCAGGAGTGGCGAGGGACCAACCACACCACACACAAGCCACAACCCCACCACACACCACCGCCGCCAGCGGACCCCAGCCAGGAGTGGCGGGGAACCGCGCCCGGGGCCCTCAGCCAGGAGTGGCGAGGGACGCCCACCACCACCGCCAGCGAAACCCAGCCAGGAGTGGAGGGGAGTAGCACACAGGAACCTCCGCCAGGAGTGGTGGGGGACCAACCACACAACACAAAAGCCACAACCCCACCACACACCACCGCCGCCAACGGACCCCAGCCAGGAGTGGCGGGGAACCGCGCCCGAGACCCTTGGCTAGGAGTGGCGAGGACGGCCCACCACCACGGGCAGCGAAACCCAGCCAGGAGTGGCGGGGAGTAGCACACAGGAACCTCCGCCAGGAGTGGCGAGGGACCAACCACACCACACACCAGCCACAACCCCACCAACACACCACCGCCGCACACCACACTCCACACGGCACACACCACACACCACGCACCACCGCCGCCAGCAGACCCCAGCCAGGAGTGACGGGGAACCGCACACCACCACGGGCAGCGAAACCCAGCCAGGAGTGGCGGGGAGTAGCACACAGGAACCTCCGCCAGGAGTGGAGAGGGACCAACCACACCACACACAAGCCACAGCCCCACCACACACCACCGCCGCCAGCGGACCCCAGCCAGGAGTGGCGGGGAACCGCGCCCGGGGCCCTCAGCCAGGAGTGGCGAGGGACGCCCACCACCACCGCCAGCGAAACCCAGCCAGGAGTGGAGGGGAGTAGCACACAGGACCCTCCGCCAGGAGTGGCGAGGGACCAACCACACCACACACAAGGCACAACCCCACAACACACCACCGCCGCCAACGGACCCCAGCCAGGAGTGGCGGGGAACCGCGCCCGAGACCCTCAGCCAGGAGTGGCGAGGACCGCCCACCACCACCGGCAGCGAAACCCAGCCAGGAGTGGCGGGGAGTAGCGCACAGGAACCTCCGCCAAGAGTGGCGAGGGACCAACCACACCACACACCAGCCACAACCCCACAAACACACCACCGCCGCACAACACACACCACACACCACACACCACACACCACGCACCACCGCCGCCAGCAGACCCCAGCCAGGAGTGGCGGGGAACCGCACACCAGCACGGGCAGTGAAACCCAGCCAGGAGTGGCGGGGAGTAGCACACAGGAACCTCCACCAGGAGTGGCGAGGGACCAACCACACCACACACAAGCCACAAACCCACCACACACCACCGCCGCCAGCGGACCCCAGCCAGGAGTGGCGGGGAACCGCGCCCGGGGCCCTCAGCCAGGAGTGGCGAGGGACGCCCACCACCACCGCCAGCGAAACCCAGCCAGGAGTGGAGGGGAGTAGCACACAGGACCCTCCGCCAGGAGTGGCGAGGGACCAACCACGCCACACACCAGCCACAACCCCACAAACACACCACCGCCGCACACCACACACCACAAACCACACCCCAAACACCAACACAGACACCGCGCCACAAACACACACACCGACAGCGAACCACAACCAGAGGAGGAGGGAACACGCACACAAACAACACGGCCAGGAACAGCGAAAAACGCCCCCCCACCACCACCACCCCACCCCGGAGAGACGGGAAACCCACCACCGCAAACCACACAGCGAAAAGGGGGGCGGGACGAAAAGGGCCCACGGGAGACGCAGGCGAGGGACCCAACCTCAGGGGTTTGGGGGCCCCCCCGGTGACCGTATCGGCCCCACCTCAGCACACGCAATAGGGTGGGATACGCCTGGGACCGTTGGTCAGCGGCCCGCGGTGGCACCGGCCTGGGGGGGTGACCAATGGGCCTGACCAAGAGCACTCCCCACGGCATGTACTGCGGTTCGTGCCCAGCGAGGGGCTGCAGGTAGGGCACACCGTCCATCAGGGCAGGCAAGAGACACGCCTATCCCGCAAGGACTCCCCTGCGACCCACAGTGTACCCGACCCCGGTGTTGGGGACGGCTAGAGTACCTGGCTACGGAGCAGGTCCATTTGTACCGAGCGGGTACAAATGGACGGCCCGTACAACAGAGTTACACCCTGACGGGGAGTGCAAGCATCGGCCCCCCCACGGGGAAACACCAGGGGAAGGGACCCGAGCCCACGACAAGGACCCCCCCCCACCCACCACAGCCGGGAAGGCCCGGGCACGGCACCAGAGGAACACCGCCCCAAGCGACGCGGAAAAGAGACAGAAAGAGGAGGGCATGCAAGAGGGGCGGCGGGGGGACACACCACCAACAGACCCCAGCCAGGGGGGGCGGGGAACCACACAGCCGAGACGGGAGAGGGGCCACGACACACAGCCCCCACACCCACACAGAGCCGCCAAACCAAGCCCATAAAGACGAGGGGAGGCACCCAAACGCACAACCAACACACCGCACACACGCCCGCGCATGCACACAACACACACCCCCACAACCGCCACCAACACGAGCCCCACAAACGCACACCACACACCAAAGCGCAAGCGCCGCCCACACCACAAACGCAACACACGCAAACCCAAAAAACAAGAACCCAGCAACCCCCGCCAGGGGAGCTGCAGGGCCGCCAGAAACACCGCTAGGACACAAAGGTGGACCCACCAAGCCCTCAGCCAGGAGTGGCGAAGGGCCACACCCAGCAACACCCAACCAACCACGCCCAACCCCAGGACCAGGCACTACGACACCCACACCAGCACCGCCAGCAACACCCAAACTGGACGCCACAACACCCTCACCAGCGGACACACCCAGAACCAACGGAGACACCGTCGGCAACACCAGCGATCCCAGCACCCAGCACAACACCTAGGACACCCTCACCAATAACAAACCAACACAAAAAGCCACCCAACACTGACCAACGACCGCACCCAGCCGGTCCGGTCCCCCACCGACCCGCACCCAGAACCACCGCCACCAGCATCAACACCATCAGAAACACCAACACCACCAAAAACCAAGCCAGCACAACACCCTCACCAACACCATCACCACCGGCACCATCGCCTACGAAACCTACGCACACCACCACCAGTTCCAGCACCTACATCACCCAAGCCAACGACATCAAACACACCATCGCCGGCATCACCCCACCATCAGAGACGCCACCAGCAACCTCCGCCACCGGAGGAAACCAAAGCCACCACAGCCGGTGAGCCAACAAACCACCAAGCCCCGGCCAGGGGAGGCGAAGGCACACGCCCAGAACCATCAACAACAACACCCTCGCCACCAAAGCAACCACAGGCCGCCATCCACCATGCAGTCACCAGCGGCACCCACACAACCAGCGCCACCAACACCACCCTCACCCACGCCACCACCCGGGGCATCGCCTGCACCACCTACACCAACAGCATCATCAGCAGCCCAGACCACCTACTGCACACCCTCCCAGACAGAGCCACAGAAACCAGCCACCGCCCACCCCTGAGCACAGGCCGCTGACCACCCACACACAGACCCACACCAACCACCAGCAGCATCAGCAACATCAGAGACGCCGTAAACCATAGCAACGCCCGCAACGACCTCACCACCGGCATCACCGACACCGCAACCGACAGTGCGACCTCAGCAACAACAACCCAGAGCGTCAACGGCCGCCGCCACGGCAACACCGCCCTGTACAACACCATCGACATCAACAACACAAAGGGGGCCAACACGCGGGCCAGCGATGCCCATGGGTACCTCCGCCAGGAGTTGCGAGGTCCCACCCCCACCGTCAAAACACCACCAGCCACCAGGGCATCACCTACAGTGCCCTCGCCTTCCACATTGCCCACAGCTCCGCCGGCGGCGCCCTCGCCAACACCGTCACCAACACCGCCGACAGCGGCAACACAGCGCAACCGCCAACCACCCACAGCACCAACCTCCCCAACACCAGAAACAACCGGCACCACCCAACCAGGACCACAAACCGACCAACCACCAGCCACGAGTGACACGCCCGGAACCGCCGACCACCCAAACGCAGGCCGCGCCCAGCACCAACACCAACAACACCCACGCCAACAGACCACCACGACACACGCCGACCACCAAGTATCACCTATGGCCCCCTCACCATCAGCAACACCAACGCCGTCACCTACAACACCCCTACCACCACCACCACGACCCCGGCACCCAGTAACACCTAGGGCACCCCCACCAACGGCGTAACCAAGGACGCCAGCACGGCTGGCGAACAAACGCCACCGAGCCCTCAGCCAGGAGTGGCGAGCGCCCACACCCAGCAACAACCAACCAACCACGCCCAAACCCAGGACCAGGAACTGCGACACCCACACCTGCACCGCCACCAACACCCAAACCGAACGCCACAACACCCTCACCAGCGGAAACACCCGGAACCAACGGGGACACCGTCGGCAACACCAGCAACCCCGGCACCCAGCACGACGCCTGAGACACCCTCGCCAACAACGAACCAACACAAGGAACCACCCAACGACCATGTTACACCCAAGGCGTTACAACTGCCCCACCCACCGACCCGCACCCAGAACCATCACCAGCCGCATCCACACCACCGGAAACGCCAACACCACCAACAATCAAGCCAACACAACACCCTCATCATCACCATCACCGGCGGCACCGCCGTCCTCACCATCGCCTACAATGCCTACGCACCGACCAACACCGGATACAACGCCTAGATCACCCAAGCCAACAGCATCAAACACACCATCGCGAGCATCACCCCACCATCAGCGTCGCCACCGGCAACCTCTGCCACCGGAGGAAACCAAAGCCACCACAGCCGGTGAACCAGCAAACCACCAACCCCCGGCCAGAGGAGGCAAAGACCCATCAACAACAACACCCCCGCCACCAAACCAACCACAGGGCGCCATCCACCACGCAGTCACCAGCGGCACCCACACCACCGGCAGCACCACCCTCACCAACAGCATCACCAGCAGTTCACGCCACCTACTGCACACCCGCTCAGACAGAGCCACAGGAACCAGCCAACGCCCAACCCCGAACACAGGCCACTGACAACCCACACACAGACCCACACCAACCACCAGCAGCATCAACAACATAAGAGACGCCCTAATTCATAGCAACGCCCGCAACGACCGCACCACTGGCACCACCGACGGCACCACCGACAGTGCGACCCCACCAACAGCAACCTGGAGCGTCAACGACAGCCACCACGGCGACACCACCCGGTACGACACCATCGGCAACAAGGACACCGAGGGGGCCAAGGGCAACCCACCAGCCAGCGACGCCCATGGGAACCTCCGCCAGGAGTGGCGAGGTCCTCCCTCCGCCGTCAGAACCCCCGGCGGCGGCCCCACCAACGCAAACACCGGCACCACCGACAGCGGCAGCACGGCGACAGCGCCACCCACCCGGAGCATTGACACCCTCGACCACAACCGAAGCAACACCTGTCACTACAGACCCACGGACAGCTGAAGGAAATATCCCAACACCAGAGACAACCGGCACCACCAGGACCACAAGCCAGCCAAACACCAGCCACGAATGGCACGCCCGGAACCGCCGAACACCAAAGGCAGGGGGCACCCAGCACCAACACCAACAACACCCACGCCATCAGACCACCACGAGACACGCCAGCCACCACCGTGACACCCTCACCGTCGGCAACACCAACGCCTCCAACACCCACGGCAATATCCACACCACCGCCAACCCCACCAACGACGAGCCGAGGTACCGTCACCCACAACACCCCTATCACCACCACCACAACCCCGGCACAGAGTAACACCTAGGGCGCCCCCACTGACGGCAACACCAAGGACGCCAGCACGGCTGGCGAACAAAGGCCACCAGCGCCACCCACCAGGCCCCCAGCCAAGGGTAGAAACAGGAACACCACAAACCATCACACCCACCACATTGACATCACCCGGAGCATCGTCAACATCAACCAGGGGTCCCCACCACCCAAGCAGCACAAAACACCATAGCAACACCACCACACCCTCACCACGAGCGACACCAGCAGAACCCTCCGCCAGGAATGGCGAGGAGAAAACCCAACAACGCGGAGCCGCCCAGCGTCCCCGGCACGTTCACCATCGGACCGTCACCACCGGCACCAACCCCCAACACACCACCGTCACCAACGCCACCGACCCCTGACGCAACAACCACACAGCCCGCACAAACAGCACCAGCCAGAGCATCGCCGACAACACTCCCGGCCAACTCCCAAGAACACCACCGAAAGCAGCACCGTCGACCGAAAACCACGACAACCCCAGGGTACGGGTCCCCCTTCCCACCCCCGACCATCTGCACAACCAGCGACACCATCACCAGCACCAACCGGAACACCGACAATGACAGCCTCACCAACAACCGACACCCCCACTACCGCTGCCACCCACCAGTCACGCCACCCACCGTCGGCGCCACCCACCAACGCCGCTACCCGAACCACACCTACACCCGAAACCTGCACCAGCACACCCGGCCGAGCGGAAAATGGCACCGCCGCCCATGGCACCGCCTACACTCACCAGCGCCACCACCACGGCACGCGAAGCCAGGAACCCCTGGCGTCGCCAACCGCCTCAACGACCAACACCACCACCGCCGGACGGGGACTACCCACAAACCAGGAACATCTCCACCACCAACAAAGAATAAACCACCCGCGGCACCCCATCGTCGCCAACGCCACCACGGCACCTATCACACGTCCACCACCGGAGGCGACGTGGGCCACACCACCCGTCATCTACAGCACCTTCGCCACCACCGCCACATCCGGCCCACAAACGTTACGCCCCAACGACCAGAAACAACACCCTCACCATCGACACCACCGGCAACACATCATACGCTCATACGTCACCTGCGCCATGCTCACCAACCATCACCTCGTCATCAGTGTCCACGACATCAGAGGCACCAACACCACCGGCGACGACGACAGCGACAACAGCTGACCCACCAACTAACCACCATCAACCATAGCCCAACACCAACCTCATCTACGCTAACGCCCATACCACCCTCGCCAACAACACCGCCACATACACAATCATTCACTCCGGCACCCACACGACCCTCACCACCAACATCACCACCACCCCCCCAGGGTCACGGCTCGTGGGGAACGGAACGGTAGAGGGAGCACGCCACCACCCGCACGCGTCGCCCACATATCGTACACCGCTCAGCAACATGCCCCCCCGCTTCCCCCGACAGGACGTGCGCTCCAGCCCACTGCTGGGAAGACGACTACGACGTCCTCCCGGCCATTCGACACCTACTGGCAGCCACGGCCCCGCGCTCACAAGCCCACCAGCAACCCACGGAACCGCAGGAGGCCGACTCCCCCATGCCACCACGCTCCATATCCCCCGCGTCCACCGCAGACCAGGACGCGGAACACCAGCGAGAGGAGCCCGACCCCGACCGCGCCGCCACGCCCCCACCGCCCCCCCCCCCCAAAGGACATCTACGCCACACTGGCCAGCACCCTAGCCCCCATGGACGCCGAGCAGTACTACCAGTCCATCCAACGAGACCTTCCTGAGGACCACGCGACCCTCCAGGGGTGGAAGCAGGAGAAAAAGAACGACAACGAGTGGGGCACAGAGGAATACCTTCTCTGGGAAGACACCTGGAAATGCACCTCGGACGCCTTCCTGGAAGCAGTAGCCGAAACCTACCCCTGCCCGCCCGGGGACACTAGACACGGCCTCCAGGCCCTCACAGCGTTCCACAGCTGGAAACACCGCCACACCATCACCCTCCACCCCCTCGACCACAATCCACACCGGTGGACACCTGAAGACGACGCCACCGCCGCCATCACCGTACAGCAAAGCCCTGAGAACCCGGAGGAATACCACATCACCTGGAACGATCCGGCACCCCACCCCCCCGCCTCCCCCACCCTCCCAGATGTCTTCGCCACCATCAGCGCAGAACTGCAGGAGGCGAAAGCCCCACAACAACTGGACGGAGAGATGCCCCAGGGCACCATCACCACCAACCACACAAGACAAACCCCGCACAGAGCCCCTCACCCACCCCATCACCACAATGGAGCTCCCCCCACAACACCGCACCACCCCGGACCGAAACGGGTTTCGAGACCTGCCACGGGAATGGGCGGTCCACAACGGCACACTCCGATGGGACGAAATCACACCGGGACTCCAGGCCATCCGCCTCCACTCGATCACCGAGCCCATCACCACCTGGGCACTACCGAAGGACCGCCACAACCTCCTCCTCACTGTCCAAGGCGATGCCACGATCACACCCACGGAGGAGAACCCCGTAACAGCAGCCCCCGCCCACGCCGTCCAAATCCCCCCGCATGCATCGTCGGCACTTATGACGGTACATCCAGGCCCCACCCCATGGCAAGCCATCGTCATCACCTACCCCGCCCCCAACGACCACACACACACCTGGCAGCAAAGGTGGGAGGACATCCGGGGGGACCTCCTCCAAGCTCGAACACCTAGGGCTCACACGCACCCACCACACCCTACACCCGATACGAGGAGTAGGCCAAGCACCACACGGCATACACGCCCCGGGAGTATGGGCGCACGCCACACCCATAAACCCACAAGCAGCGGAGGACATCAAGACCGCCCTATCCATCCAGCAAGCCCAGACCCAAACCCCGCACCGCAACACCCAACGAGGCTACACCATTTGGTGGGCATACCAAGACCACGACACCCTCAGCCCCCAACCGGCCCCCCCCCCTCTAGACACCAACACAACCGCCCTCCTCCAGGCCGCAACAGCGGCAGCCACACAGGTAGGGGCCCCGGAAACCTGGGGCCCACAATACCTGGTCGAAACCAAAGTGGCGCCCAACGCGAAGGCCCAAGACAAGCCCCCAACACCGAAGCCGCTCTACCCCCCACTCAAGCTAGACCCGACGGGACACACCCCCCAGGACGAATGGGCGACCCACAACATCATCCCCCACACCACCACCCGCAAGAACGACGCCGCCAAGATCACCGTCGCCCGCCAACTCCCCCACACCACACAGGTGTATGAGCTGACGGCCCCCAAAGTCCTCGTCACCCGTCGCCGACACGACGAGCTATACACCATACAGGCGGAAGGGGCCGCCGCGACCACCCTGTACACATGGGCAACACGGGGGGACCTCACACACCCCACCCTCCACCACGCCCCCTCCTGGCCCACCCCCTTTCACACAGCAGACCGCCCCAAGAAGAAGCCCAAACACACAGGTGTGCACACCCCGGCCCAGGAGGCCCCGCACCGACACGATGCGAGGCGCAAGACCCGCACCCTCCACGACGACGACACCATCCCCTGCATCAGCGCCCCCCCCGCCAGGGTGTCAGATGCCACCCACAACTGCACGATCACAGGCATCACCACGGACTGCCTCAACCCAGCGGCGTCGCGGGCAGACGCCGTGTGGGTCAGCGAAGGGCGCTCCCACACACGGGCGGTGGCGCGCCTCCACAACATCCAACCCCAGAAACTCCAGCGCGCCGTTGGAACCTTCGCCGTACACGTCACCCCGTACGGCATCGACCACCCCCGGTGTGAGCACCATGACCCGCCCTGCTCCACCCCATGCACCTCGCCCCTGCGCCAACCGCTGCCGGCCTCCGACATCATGGGCAACATGTACCAGGGCACCGTACCGGGAGACCCGGGCATATACATCCTGCCCAACAGGTCCAGGAAACACGCCATCCCCCTCCACGGTGTAGAATCCCTCGCCCTGGGACCGCCCCCACTAAAAAACCAACACCAGCACATCCCGGGGGACAAACGGACACAGGCGCCAGACGGGGGAAAAAAAGACACCAACGCGCCCTAGCCCACATCACCGTCCACCCCGCAGCCCACCTACCAAAAGACTTCGGCACGGAGCGCCGCATCGTCCTGGAGGGGCAAGCCCACCACATCTTCACCGCCGCCCTGTACACCCTCGCCGCCCACAAACGCCACTGGGACCCCACAACCATCCCAGCGATGCCCCCACCACCGCAGGGCCCCAAAGATCCTGTCACCCACTTCCACATCGATCAACTCCTAAGACGCAGGGCCACCCCACACCTCCACCCCTCCAGGATACCACTAGCCATCGCATCGTGGGACACCCTGGACACGCCCCCCCAACAACCCACCATCCACATCCTCAAAGCGGACGCCCAATGGTGGGTCCTCCACTGAGCACACCGAGTCCTCATGGCGGCCCACGCCTATACCCCTGAAATAGACCTGGAAGACCCCCCACGGGGCCGGCAGCGACTCCTCCAGGCCACCACCCTCACAGGCCGCGAAGGCGCCCCCTGGGAAGCCCTCCACACAGCACTCTACTGGGCTCAAGGCTCCCCCAACGGCCCAGACACACCGGAACCCACAGAGGCCTGGGTCATGCAGGCCAAGGCCCTGAGGAACTACCACCTACACCACCCCTTCGACGACAGCCCGGCCGCACTGCCATGCCCATCAGATCCCCCGGAGACCGTGCGCAAGCTCGCCGACATCATACGCAGCCACGCGAAAGCGAAAATGCAAACACCGGCAGAACCCCCACTGAGGGATCCGGACCAGCAAGCAACGCACCCCTTCTTCAACCCCCACGCCCCCCCAGCCCCGCTAACTCCGGTCCCGCCCAAGCGAGCGAGACGACAAAGGGGCCCACCCGCCCCCAACAAAGCTGGAAAAGCAGCGACCTCCCGACCCCCGGCATCCCACCCGACCCACCCGGCGAACCCGGACCAAGCATCCTCGTCATCCCCCCTCCCAGCACTACCATTACCCCACCCGGACCAAGCATCCTCGTCATCCTCCCTCCCATCACTACCACCGCCCCGAGCGGACCAGGCATCCTCATCATCGTCCCTCCCGCCACCAGCACCGCCCCCGCCCAAAGCGTACCCAGGATTCGAAAAAGGCGCGAAGGTCCAACAGCCCTTCCGCAACGACCACACAGGCGACTGGATCTGGTGTGAGGGCACGATCCAGTACCGCCTCAAAAAACCGGGGGACAACGGGGGGCCACAGATTTGGGTGATCTGGCACCGCCAAAAGGACCTAGACCAAGGCAGCAGCGCCCCGGAGAAACCAGTAAGCTACACCCTGGAGCTCACCAGCGCCCAGCCCATCCGGCTCCGCACCGAAGAGAACAAGGCCCACACAGGCACCAAATACACTGGGGAGCTCCCCCCGGAGTGGAGCCAAGGCCTCCCCCCGCCGCGCCTACCCAAACGCCCACCAACCAGCAAAAGGTCCCCGAGCCCCAGTCCCCCTCCCTGACGGGGCAAGGGCCGAGGGCACAAGACTCCACAGCCCCGGCCCGCCCCCACCGAGGCCGCCGTCAACCTCCTCGACGTCAACCACCCGGCCGTCACATACTCCAAGGACGCCAAAACCGCCCTTCAAGAGCTCCCGATGGCACAGGGGCCGGGGTGGGTTCTCTGCCTCCTCACCTTCCAGGAACAAGGCCTACAACGCGACGACCCCCCAGAAACCACCCCCATATATACCCCGGACCAGGAACCGTACAAATGCTACTGGCACAAGGGGACCCCCTATACGCCCGAACCGGCATCCACGTCCACCTCGTCCACCACCTCAGCGTCCCAAGGAGGCTAGGTGTCTATGAGGTCGTCGGGGACGGATGGCAACTCAACGTCATCAACACCCACGTCCCCTTCGGCGAAGCCACGGAACCCTTCCTCCAAGCCCTGGCCGAGGCATACCGCCAGATGGCCATGCTCGCCCCCACAGTCATCATCGGCGACATGAACGCCGCCCCCACCCCGGCAGACCGAGGGGGACAGGCCACACCCCAGGACCAAGCAGTCCGCGACACCATCGAAATGCTGGGGCTCGTGGACCTGACAGCCAACCTCGAAGGCCGACCATCCCACTTCCCCCCCCAACCTGATGCCGCCCCATCCCGCATCGACGTATGCTATGCCGACCCCAGCACCATCATCCGAGCGGAGGCCCGATATGGACCCCTCCCGCTGGGACCCACAGGCCATAGCCCCCTGCACATCCGCCTCACCATCCCCAACCTTCCCCCCAGCCCCCCGGAGGATGCGGACCAAGGCCTACCGCCCCCCCTGAAGATGCCCCCACTGCATGACAAGCATGCCTGGTCCCAATATCACAGGGCCATAGACCGCGCCCGGCGCATCCAACCAGACCCCACCGACCTACTCACAGCCATGCGCACGGCCGCCGTCGCCTGCGGCTTCCAGCAACACCCCCACACAGACGACGACCAACCACCCACGGCCCTAGGGGACATGCTCCATGACCTCTGGCATGCGAAGCAGCAACTGGCGACCCTCCTCCACACCGACACCCCCCAAACCCGCCGCCAGATACACCACTGCAAAACACGGATAGCCCACATCAGGGCAGACCTGCAGCGGTGGTACATCCACAGGCAACAGCGCATCGCCCAGGAACACGAACGGTATGCGCAACATGAACTCCTCTACAAGGCCATCCGCCACCTCAACGATGCCATGACCGACAGCGGCCACCGCACCATCACGACGGTCTCGCAGGAGGACGGCTCCCTCACCAACCACCCAGCCACAGTGCTCCAAGCCACCCAAGACAGCTTCCTCAGGCAACACACCCCCACCCAAGAGGCACTGGACCCAGACACCCAGGCCGAAATCGACCGCCTCCCTCAGGTCTTCAACCACGCCCAGAGGAGGCAACTGGAAAAACGCCCCTTCACCATCCACGAAGTCCGGAAGGCAATCCACAGTCTCCGGCAACACAAAGCCCCAGGCTACGACGGCCTCCCTGCAGAGGCATACTACCACCTCCCCGCCCACCTCCTCCGCATCCTCGCCCACCGCCTCTGGGACATCGTCACGGGGCGGACCCCCCTGCCACCAGACTGGGCGAACGTTGTCCGCCCCCTCTACAAAAAAGGGGACTGGGCAAACCCGGACAACTGGCGCCCCATAGTCTGTGCGGTCACGGAGGTCAAAATCGTCTGGACCATCCTCTTCCGCCGCATCCGCCCCCACCTGGACCCCCACACACCCGCAAGCCTCTGGGGGGCCATCCCAGGCGCAAGAACGACGCCGCCAAGATCACCGTCGCCCGCCACCTCCCCCACACCACACAGGTGTATGAGCTGACGGCCCCCAAAGTCCTCGTCACCCGTCGCCGACACGACGAGCTATACACCATACAGGCGGAAGGGGTCGCCGCGACCACCCTGTACACATGGGCAACACGGGGGGACCTCCCACACCCCACCCTCCGCCACGCCCCCTCCTGGCCCACCCCCTTCCACACAGCAGACCGCCCCAACAAGAAGCCCAAACACACAGGTGTGCACACCCCGGGCCAGGAGGCCCAGCACCGACACGATGCGAGGTGCAAGACCCGCACCCTCCACGACGACGACACCATCCCCTGCATCAGCGCCCCCCCCGCCAGGGTGTCAGATGCCACCCACAGCCGCACGATCACAGGCATCACCATGGACTGCCTCAACCCAGCGGCGTCGCGGGCAGACGCCGTGTGGATCACCGAAGGGCGCTCCCACACACGGGCGGTGGCGCGCCTCCACAACATCCAACCCCACAAACTCCAGCGCGCCGTTGGAACCTTCGCCGTACACGTCACCCCGTACGGCATCGACCACCCCCGGTGTGAGCACAATGACCCGCCCTGCTCCACCCCATGCACCTCGCCCCTGCGCCAACCGCTGCCGGCCTCCGACATCATTGGCAACATGTACCTGGGCACCGTACCGGGAGACCCGGGCATATACATCCTGCCCAACAGGTCCAGGGAACACGCCATCCCCCTCCAAGGTGTAGAATTCCTCGCCCTGGGACCGCCCCCACTAAAAAACCAACACCAGCACATCCCGGGGGACAAACGGACACAGGCGCCAGACGGGGGAAAAAAAGACACCAACGCGCCCTAGCCCACATCACCGTCCACCCCGCAGCCCACCTACCAAAAGACTTCGGCACGGAGCGCCGCATCGTCCTGGAGGGGCAAGCCCACCACATCTTCACCGCCGCCCTGTACACCCTCGCCGCCCACAAACGCCACTGGGACCCCACAACCATCCCAGCGATGCCCCCACCACCGCAGGGCCCCAAAGATCCCCTCACCCACTTCCACATCGATCAACTCCTAAGATGCAGGGCCACCCCACACCTCCACCCCTCCAGGATACCACTAGCCATCGCATCGTGGGACACCCTGGACACGCCCCCCCAACAACCCACCATCCACATCCTCAAAGCGGACGCCCAATGGTGGGTCCTCCACTGAGCACACCGAGTCCTCATGGCGGCCCAGGCCTATACCCCTGAAATAGACCTGGAAGACCCCCCACGGGGCCGGCAGCGACTCCTCCAGGCCACCACCCTCACACGCCGCGAAGGCGCCCCCTGGGAAGCCCTCCACACAGCACTCTACTGGGCTCAAGGCTCCCCCAACGGCCCAGACACACCGGAACCCACAGAGGCCTGGGTCATGCAGGCCAAGGCCCTGAGGAACTACCACCTACACCACCCCTTCGACGACAGCCCGGCCGCACTGCCATGCCCATCAGATCCCCCGGAGACCGTGCGCAAGCTTGCCGACATCATACGCAGCCACGCGAAAGCGAAAATGCAAACACCGGCAGAACCCCCACTGAGGGATCCGGACCAGCAAGCAACGCACCCCTTCTTCAACCCCCACGCCCCCCCAGCCCCGCTAACTCCGGTCCCGCCAAAGCGAGCGAGACAACAAAGGGGCCCACTCGCCGCCAACAAAGCTGGAAAAGCAGCGACCTCCCGACCCCCGGCATCCCACCCGACCCACCCGGCAAACCCAGACCAAGCATCCTCGTCATCCCCCCTCCCACCACTACCATTACCCGGCCCGGACCAAGCATCCTCGTCATCCTCCCTCCCATCACTACCACCGCCCCACCCGGACCAGGCATCCTCATCATTGTCCCTCCCGCCACCAGCACCGCCCCCGCCCAAAGCGTACCCAGGATTCGAAAAAGGTGCGAAGGTCCAACAGCCCTTCCGCAATGACCACACAGGCGACTGGATCTGGTGTGAGGGCACGATCCAGTACCGCCTCAAAAAACCGGGGGACAACGGGGGGCTACAGATTTGGGTGATCTGGCACCGCCAAAAGGAGCTAGACCAAGGCAGCAGCGCCCCGGAGAAGCCAGTAAGCTACACCCTGGAGCTCACCAGCGCCCACCCCATCCGGCTCCGCACCGAAGAGAACAAGGTTCACACAGGCACCAAATACACCGGGGAGCTCCCCCCGGAGTGGAGCCAAGGCCTCCCCCCGCCGCGCCTACCCAAACGCCCACCAACCGGCAAAAAGTCCCCGAGCCCCAGTCCCCCTCCCTGACGGGGCAAGGGCCGAGGGCACAAGCCTCCACAGCCCCGGCCCGCCCCCACCGAGGCCACCGTCAACCTCCTCGACGTCAACCACCCGGCCGTCACATACTCCAAGGACGCCACAACCGCCCTTCAAGAGCTCTCGATGGCACAGGGGCCGGGGTGGGTTCCCCGCCTCTTCACATTCCAGGAACAAGGCCTACAACGCGACGACCCCCCAGAAACCACCCCCATATATACCCCGGACCAGAAAGCGTACAAATGCTACTGGCACAAGGGGACCCCCTATACGCCTGAACCGGCATCCACGTCCACCTCGTCCACCACCTCAGCGTCCCAGGGAGGCTAGGTGTCTATGAGGACGTCGGGGACGGATGGCAACTGAACGTCATCAACACCCACGTCCCCTTCGGCGAAGCCACCGAACCCTTCCTCCAAGCCCTGGCCGAGGCATACCGCCAGATGGCCATGCTCGCCCCCACAGTCATCATCGGCGACATGAACGCCGCCCCCACCCCGGCGGACCGAGGGGGACAGGCCACACCCCAGACCAAGCAGTCCGCGACACCATCGAAATGCTGGGGCTCGTGGACCTGACAGCCAACCTCGAAGGCCGACCATCCCACTTCCCCCACCAACCTGATGCCGCCCCATCCCGCATCGACGTATGCTATGCCGACCCCACCACCATCATCCGAGCGGAGGCCCGATATGGACCCCTCCCGCTGGGACCCACAGGCCATAGCCCCCTGCACATCCGCCTCACCATCCCCAACCTTCCCCCCAGCCCCCCGGAGGATGCGGACCAAGGCCTACCGCCCCCCCTGAAGATGCCCCCACTGCATGACAAGCATGCCTGGTCCCAATATCACAGGGCCATAGACCGCGCCCGGCGCATCCAACCAGACCCCACCCACCTACTCACAGCCATGCGCACGGCCGCCGTCGCCTGCGGCTTCCAGCAACACCCCCACACAGACGACGACCAACCACCCACGGCCCTAGGGGACATGCTCCATGAGCTCTGGCATGCGAAGCAGCAACTGGCGACCCTCCTCCACAGCGACACCCCCCAAACCCGCCGCCAGATACACCACTGCAGGACACGGATAGCCCACATCAGGGCAGACCTGCAGCGGTGGTACATCCACAGGCAACAGCGCATCGCCCAGGAACACGAACAGTATGCGCAACATGAACTCCTCTACAAGGCCATCCGCCACCTCAGCGATGCCATGACCGACACCGGCCACCGCACCATCACGACGGTCCGGCAGGAGGACGGCTCCCTCACAACGACCCAGCCACAGTGCTCCAAGCCACCCAGTACAGCTTCCTCAGGCAACACACCCCCACCCAAGAGGCACTGGACCCAGACACCCAGGCCAAAATCGACCGCCTCCCTCGGGTCTTCAACCACGCCCAGAGGAGGCAACTAGAAAAACGCCCCTTCACCATCCACGAAGTCCGGAAGGCAATCCACAGTCTCCGGCAACACAAAGCCCCAGGCTACGACGGCCTCCCTGCAGAGGCATACTACCACCTCCCCGCCCACCTCCTCCGCATCCTCGCCCACCGCCTCTGGGACATCGTCACGGGGCGGACCCCCCGGCCACCAGACTGGGCGAACGTTGTCCGCCCCCTCTACAAAAAAGGGGACTCGGCTAACCCGGACAACTGGCGCCCCATAGTCTGTGCGGTCACGGAGGTCAAAACCGTCTGGACCATCCTCCTCCGCCGCATCCACCCCCACCTGGACCCCCACATACCAGCAAGCCTCTGGGGGGCCATCCCAGGCCGGTCCCCACACGAGGCCATTTTCCTCCAGGACACCATCGCAGACATGGACCCGGTGGACCTCATCATTGCCTCCCTCGACGTCAAAGGAGCCTTCCCGAACACCCCCTGGCTCCTTCTAGAAGCGGTGTGGAAACGCCTAGGCCTCCCCTTCTACAACTTCACCTCCGGCTACATCCGCACCCGCAAATACACGGTCCGCACTGGAGCAGGCCTCACCCCCTTCCTGGAGCCAGGCAGCGGGGTCCCCCAAGGGGGAGCAGAGGGCCCCTTCCTGTACCTTCTAGTGACGCTCCCCCTGGCCCTCGCAAATGAGCAGGATTACCCGGCCTACGCACCCTACCCCCTCCTCTCCCCCCTGGTGGGCTTCGCGGACGACACCAACCTCACGGTCGCGCACACCCCACACGAACCCCATGCCCCGGACCCCGGGCCAACAGTCACCCAACAGGCCAATGACTTACTGGACGTGACCGCCTCCTACCTCTCCCACAACAACCTCATCGTCCACCCCACAAAGTCAGTGGCCATGATCAAGGGATCTGCCACACCTCCCACCCTAGGTCCACAAGGGCCCCCCATGCAAGTCGTGACAACCACCACCCATCTGGGGGTAATCCAGGCCGCCAACCCTGAGGACGCCATCCTCACTCCCAAGTTGCAATCACACCTCGCCCATCACCCCAGATATGCGTCCCCGACCACCAAGGCCCTCTCCCTGTCCCACCAGAGCCTGGCGTACTATCTCACCGGGGTCTTGAACGCCTGCAAAGGCTTGCAAGCACTCCACCTGACACAACCCACCACCGCCCTCCAGCCGGCCACACGCGCCGTGACCAAGGCATGGGCAGCACACAGGGGCTGGCCCACCTCCATACCCACCCGCGCCATCCGAGCGGCATGGCCCCACTATGGGGACGCCATAGGGGACGAGGTGAAAGCGGCCTACACCAGACACACCGCCCTCCTCCTCCACCGCATGACCCACAACCACTCACCGGAGGTCCGCGAGGTCACCGCAATCCGCCTCCAAGCCGCACAGCGGGCCCGCAACACATGCCCGCGCTGGGTACTCCACCAGACGGTCATGCCCACCAACATGAACACGCGCCTGTGGAACCACCTGCAGCTTCTCCTCCAATCCCCACACCACGCCATACTCACCAACTACACGTGCCCAGAGGAAGGGCCTCTTGCGGTCCTTTGCGGGGACCTCCACCATCACCCCAAGGGCACCATCCACACCATAGACCCTGTCGAGGCCTCCATCACCGTAGTATACGTCACCCTCCCCCAAATGCGGGTCCTGCACCACAGCGGGGCACACCACACCCCTTTCTACAGCTTCCCGAATGGCCTCAATACCGCCTCTTCCACCAGTACCTCACGCAGACGGCACGAGCAGCAGGTCACACTCTACCGGGAAGCAAAGACATGCACACAGCCTACCGAGAATTCACAAAGCAACACCCCCGACCCATCCCAGCGACACCGCCCTACGCACCCATGGGATCGAAACACGAGCCCTTCCCCCCGGTGATGGGCCCAGTCCCACCACTAACCCTACTACTGACACACCAACACACTACACACCCAGACACACTACCATCAAGCAACACACAATGCAACTCGTCCACTTTACTGATTGACCAGTCTGCTTTGTGGCAGAAAGCAGACACCCTGAGCAGCCTGAACTTCACTTCTGCAGCCAGGTTTCACGTTTTGATTATGCACCCATCAAATCAACCACCCTTGATCTATGTACCCTTTTTCTACTCAGCCAATCAAATTCTTTTTGAAGTGAAAACACTTCATCACAGCTGGCAAAGGGCGTTTTGTTTTTTCTTTTTACAAAACAAACTTTGATGGTCCCAGTCACGGTCCGCCCAGCACCTCCAGGGCCTAACAGCCCAGAGGGGACTGACAGCACTGTTTCTTCTTTTCTTTTGAAAAATCAACTGTACATACTGTGATTCTGTTCATTTGGCATTTGATAAAGCCACAGGTACACGCGCTGGGTGGGCGCTAGGCCACAGGGGAGCCCGATGGCCCCATAGGGAGCCAAAGGAAGCCACTGTAAGCCACAAACACCCCCTGTACATACCACTGTGTGTAGAATTGAACCCACATGAACCCACAAAGATGTTGACATAGTATAAAAAAACCCTACTACTGGCCCCGAATGAAGCCAAACCCACGCAGACAACCGTCATCCACCACGGGGAAAAGTGGCGCATACCGAAACACCACATGACCGTGCAAGACCTACCACGGGTCCCCCATGATTCCCGGAGCATGCCACGCACATGTTGGGCCTGTGACCCCGAGGCACCAACCACACCATGGCCCTTACTACACCTCATAGCACGCCACCACACCCACCCCACAAGCCACCTACCACCACAGGCCTACGCATGGGTAGCCCCATGGTTCCACCGCACCGAAACTAACGCCACAGTAGCATGGAACCCCGACCACGCGCCCAAATGGCTCTTCACCACCACACCCACATGGCCCCGCCCTGACCCGGCAGGAGTCGCCATCCGTTACAGCATGTACGAGCCAGGCAGAACGGGCAAGCACGAGCACCCCTACTATCCTCTCCACCATTCTCGCCACACACCGGAGAACAGAACACAAACCCTCACATGCCACGACCTAAACCCCGACACAGCCTACATCCTCCACTACATCTACTCCTACCTCACACAAGGACAGCCGGAGCAGGGACTCATAGCCCTGTCCCCCCAAGCGAAACACATCATCTCCAAAGGAATAGGGGTGTACACCACCCCCATCCTGCAGCCCGAAAACCCCAGTAGCCCACCTCGCCACGGGCCTTGCCATATACGCCTACCTGCCCATGAACCCATGCCGCCTCCCACAACCATCACCGGCGGACCGGCTCTTCTTCACCGACGCCTCAGGCGAATCCGCCCTCACGCCCATCACCGGAGGGGCCACCCTGCAGCTGAACCACACCGGGGGACACTACCACATGGACCACCACACGGGCCACACCACCTATGGGGCCTCCTCCCACGGGGAGCTAGGGGCCATGGTCGACGCCATCACAGAGATCGCGGCCCACCTACCCGCCCACTCCCCGCACATCGTCCGGGTCTGGTTCGTGGTAGACGCCACTGTCGACACACACCTGCTCCTCCGCATAGCAAGGCAACCACTTCACAAAGCCACCGTGACGAGCCTCGGCACCCAGGCACTGCTGCTCTGGAAAGCCCTTCGCAGCCTTCCCCCCTACGTCCAACTCCACATCATGAAACAAGAGTCCCACAGACACCAATACGGAAATAGTAAGGTCGACAACCAGGCAGTACACCAGCGCACAACACACCTACCACCCCTCCAGATCCCTGACCTCGGCCGCAACCACACACACGTCAAACACGTGCCACCTGTACCCGAGCCCCATCAGACCCCGGACTGGGTACCAGAGGACGCCCCCTATTCCTCCCACGACAGAGCATACCACTACCCGAACCCCATCCAACATCTCGCCCGCGTGCTCGGCGACACAGACAGCCGGGCGCACATCCAGGAGCTCCAGGACAGACTGCAAGTCCCCCTCTACCATCCAGCGCTGCGCCCAGCAAACGTCCCAGCCCACCTCCAAAAACGACGCATCCAGCTCCTCAGGGAGCAACTACCATTCCTCACCAGGGTCGCCAGATGGCTCGCCGGCAAACACATCCACGTCCCCGAAGAACACACTCGTTGCCCGTGCGACCACACCACCCCGGAGGACTGGGAACACTTCAAGAAATGCCCCCTCCATACAGGCAGGGACACGCTGGTGGGCTGGTCCCCGGCGGAAAGCCTGCGACAACACGAATGATGGCCAACCTACAGCCACGCACACCAGGCCACAGAACACCTCTTCCGGGATTCCCTGGTCAAAGAAGCCACCATGAGAGGGGCGGTGACACAGGCCCTGCACCGACACCTCACCAAACACACGAAAAGCCCCATGGAGGCAGCAGCACACCTCCAGCTAGAGGCAGTCCGCAGAGCAGCGGCCCAAATGGTACACCGCAAACACCTCCTGTTAACACAAGCGGAGCAACTCACCGACCCCACCGCCAGGGAACACATGCAGCGTCTCATCCATTACCATGCCGTGCATGACCCAGACATCCACTAACCCACTCCGCGCCCCGCACGCGCCCCCCATCTCCATCCGCAGGCCTCCAAGACACCACCACAGCGCCCCGAGTCCGATCTCTCAACCAAGAAGCCACCAGGCACCGCCCAGTCCGGCCGAGCCCAACAAGGGCCAACCATACATCGACGTAGACGCGCAAGACCCCGGCAGCCCATCCAGCCCGGCCCCCCCGGACCCGGGGCACCGCCCCCTCACACCGGCCACCATCCGCGACCCCGATCTCCTCCGAGCAACCCTCCAAGACAGGGCCCCGACCACCCCCCTGGGCTGGTACCGCCTACAAGACGACTGGACCAAGCTCACCGTCAAAGCCATCCGGGACCTGACCACCCCAGGCAGCAGCCCCCACGAGGCCATCGTAGACCTCGTACTCTGGCAAGCCCGCAAACAAACCCAGGGCCAGCACGTCTGGATCCCCCCCATCAAGTGGGGCCAGGCCCTGACGCACGACACCGGCATCAACGTCACGCGTCAAGGGACCGTACGCCTACGACGGGCCCGTGCGGAGACGGACCACCTGTAACCGCTGCATAGTGGTTGATCTTTCTTGTAACTGCGAAGCCTGTAGCCTTGATGCCCCAGGGGTCGTGACGCCCGACACTGCCCCTGATATCTTCGAACCCACATGACCCTCTTCAGACCCATATCCAGCCTCTGGGAGCGACATATGCGAAGCACTTGTAAGTCCAGTGAACTCCATGGCGGAATATGAATAGTCAGAAAACCCGGTCTACAAAAATGGAGCAGACATAGAATCTCAATGCGCATTCATTGCACATAATGACACAACGTGAAATCATTCGAAATAATATAAATAAATCCGATTGGGAAATCACGAAAGACAAATGCGACTCGACGCGCGCTCACAGGCGACATCTGGCGGCGAACGGAAAACATGAAAACAAGCGGAAAATTTACTGCACTAATGTACATCTGAGAATCATTGAAATTCTGATCACATTGATGTATAATCTGAGTGCTGTCACTGCTGCCGTTACACTCCCCCTCTGAAAACATACGCCAGTATGTCAGGCTGGGTCAAGTGAAGTGAAAAGAACGGCTAAAGTGACCAAAAACCAACTAATCTGTGACACAATGGATGAAATCTGAGCTGAATTGAGCAAAATTGTGCTGAGATCTGTGCTTCGCGATGGCCATCGACTTGAATGAAACGCATAGGTACCTTAAGGGCACACAGAAGAAGCTTCGTTCAAGCTCGAAAATTCGAAAATTGAAAGTCTGAGTGAAGAATGTACATGCATGATCAAGATCCATGATCCATGATGAAATCAGGATCTGACATTCCACTGCCAGAAAACAGAAAACGAGTGTCGCCATGTCGTAGAGGGTCAAAAAAATAGGGTATCCCTTCATGGAGTCCAAGATATGTGAAACTGGTCGGTGTCATTTGCAGTCATGAGACCAGATGCCAGATTATGGTACAAAATGTGACTGAATTGAGACCAAAATCAGTGAATCGCACACAGATTGAGGGTGGCGAAGTCTGAAACAAGCCAATATAGGTCCAATTTCTTGTCGATAGACACTGTGTGTAGTGCTGAACGGAAATCCAGTTCTCATTCATAGCCAATCCAGGTCAAATCCGCATGATGATGATGATCCCGGTGATGGAAATCCAATCATGTGAAAGTAATGATAGCCAAGAAAACCCAGTGCGTGCACTACACTGTCAGTATTGTCTCCAGGGCTTCATGTTCGATCCAGTACGAGCCAGAAATGGTAATTGACTCAATATAGTTCCATAATGTAGAAGCATCCAATGCTTGGTACCAGGAATTTGCCAAAATTGAGCTGATTCTGAGGGGGATTCCAACACAATCCACAGATGAACAGCGAGTCGACACAAGTAAGAACACCATCGTTGTCACTTGGTCTATATAAGCCCTTTGACAGCGGTCGATTGAAAAACAAACCAACAGTCTCAATGTAAGAGCTGATTGAAATGACATTCTGAGCAGATCCGTCAAACACATGAAATGGATCAGACTCAGTCATGTGCCAGAATCTCTGTAATGAGCACGAACTCGAACAAGTCCTTCCCAAGGCAAGTAGAGGGGTCCAGTCGACATCAAAACACGAGGGTGTCGTCGTGATTGAGGATAAAGGCCTTTCAGAACTTCCGATGGAAATCATCTACAATGAAGCACATGATTCACATGATGACCATGATGGGAATGATGGATGGAATGACCAGGATGATCCCAGAATGTCCCATCATCTGTTCATCGAACCACATAGACGATGCGCCAGGACTGTTTTGTCCCCATGCCAAGGGTATATGTAAACCGTAAACCTTTTGGAGGATTTCGGCGAGTCAAATTCTGATCAGATCTTGTCTCGAATGGATTCTGCCACAATTGGAGCTTCTTCTTGTGCTTGTAAGTCCTCCTTGGTGACACAATCCTTGATCAGCGAGAGCTCAGGGTCAATCTCAGGGTGTTTCTTCAGGAACTTGATGAAAGTGTCCGTATACCCATGGATAAAGCTCGACGCTGGCTCCCATTTGTCTTCTTCTGGACCGAATCCTTTCCATCTGCACAGAAAGTACCACTTGTTCCGAGCATTTTTCTTGCAATCAAGGATCTTCTCCAACTGGAAACTGCTGGTGACCATCTTCCTGTCGCTCAGGTACTTCGAAGTCCAATAGAGAGGCTTGAACCTTCCTTTGGGGCAGGGTACTTGGGCCTTCAAATGGTCTGAATGTACTTCTTGATGCCTGCCTGGCCAATTTCAATGTTGAATGTAGTCTCACTTAGTTGACCACTGACTTGGAATGGGCCATCCCACAAAGGTAACAATTTGTTGTCGTCCTTCAGGGTCTCGTCTGACTTATGAAGCCAAACTTGCTGGCCTTTCTCGAAGGGTTTCCCTTGCGTTCTCGATTTATTTTTGAAATTCAACCAATCTGCTTGACTGTCCACTTTGGCTTGGATCCACTTGGACTCTGGATCCTTGATCCTCTCAAACCATTGCGAGGCGTCGTAGCACTGCCTTGGAAGATACATCACTGGTCCTGGACCCATCTTCTCACGACCAAAAACAAGCTCATTCGGACTTAATCCAGTGTAATTCCTGGTACGATGGTATCTCCTCAAGACACAGTAAATTGTCTCCAACTAATTGTAGTCTTTTTCAGTCGCCAGGAATTTTCTCAGAATGTTGATAAGAACTCTTCCAGCGCGTTCAGCAGGGAGGGCTCGATGGTCGTAGACTCGGGCACCAAGATGATGCACTCCCAATAGAGCACACATGTTCTCCCACCAAGTCCCAATGAACTCTTTCCCACTGTCCGTCATAATTTCACTGGGCACATCCCAGTTACTCATCCACTGACTTGCAGTCCACTTGGCAGCCATTTCAGAGGTGAGATGCTTCGTGTTGCAAGGGAGGACCTGGATGGAGCCACTGTGGCGGTCTTGAATTAACAAAACCCCATCCATAGCCTTCCTCGTGTAGAGACATTCCTCTTGGATTTGTCCCAACTCGAAGACATCCGCCGTCACCTTGTCGAACATTCTCTCAGGAATTAGTAATCCCTTCAGTAATCCTTCTGCAGTTTGATTCTTCGGGATGGTCGCCTGACATTGCTTGCATCCTTTGGCAACTCGTTCACAGGCACTTTCGAGGTCCCGATTGTACACTCTGTGTCGTAGCTCCTGCTCCAGAACACGAGAGTGTGTGTGGGCTGTCTCGTTCTGATGCCAATGTTTGACATATTGGTCAATCAGACAATCTGGAACACAAATCCGTCCTTGCCAAAAATACTTGTCGCCTTGGATTTTGAAATCAGACGTCTCCTCAGAGTCGTAAGGCTTGTCTCCTTTCAACTTGTGGTATACAGACCAAAAAAAACCTGTCCTCCTTGTACATCTTCGTCCAATCCACATAGAGGAAGGAAGTTTCCTTATCCTTTTGTTGTGGAGGGAGCGTGGATTTCGCCTTGGATTTTGTCACTGGAAACACATTAAGGAGTGGCAGCGCCGACTCAGACTCAGAGTTAACTCCTGCAGTCTGATCTGCCTTGGTAATCTTCTTGCATCTGACCAATTCCACCTTCATCCGATTTTTAATCGAACATTGGAGACAATGTTTCTTGATCAGTGCTTGTTCTTCCTTGTCAAACTCGATCACTTCAGCTTTATCCGTCGCTGTCCCATGAAAACTCACTTCAGAGTAAGCCTCTGAGGCTGGGTAGGCCTAGCGACTCAGGGCGTCCGCCACTGTGTTGTGAGGACCCGGAATGTAAGTCACATGGAGGTCAAATCTGCTGAGAGTTTCATGCCAACGGCCTCTGGTCCCAGCTGGTCCACCAGGGGTATCCACATGTTCTGTCCTCCAGCTCTCCAGTGACTTGTGGTCAGTCAGTACCTCAACGCGATGGCCCAAGATCCAACCTTCATAATGCCGTAAGGCACAAAGGATTGCGTAGGCTTCTTGTTCCCTTGGACTCCAATTTCGCTGTCTTGTTGTAAGCTTGCGAGACCAGAAAGCCAGGGGATGACGGTGACCTTCGTCATCGACTTGTTCGATCATAGCACCAATGGCGTAACGACTGGCGTCTGTACGAATATAAAAAGGTCTTCCATCCAACCACGGGGTCTTTAATGTAACCACATTTGCCAGTGCTTCCTTGAAACCAGTAAATGCCTCTTCACATTCTGGCGTCCACTTGAGCTTGACTTGAGATCCCTTCTTTCCTTCTATTTTGCCAACCTTGAGTAACTCTGTCAATGGACCAGAGAACTTGGCGTAGAGAGGAAGGAACTCGTGGTAATAATTGCAGCAGCCTAAAAAGGCACGAAGCTGCGTGATGGTTTTAGGCCTTTCCCGGAGCTGCAGGGCAGCCATTTTTCCTGGGGCTGGTCTTCTTGTCCCATTCTCCAAGACAGAGCCACAAAATTCCACACTCTGGAGGAACATTTTGCCCTTCTTGGGTCCACACACGAAGTAAGAAAAAGTGCTTTTCCATTGCTCTGGGACATACTCTAGTTGTATTAGAGATGCACTGAGCATCCATGCATTTTTATCTTAGTATTGGTCCAGCCAAAAGTGGTGAGAACACATTTTGACCTATGGAACCAGACACACAATCAGGATATGGAGTGGACCCCTTAATCCCCTTTCAATCAGAAGTAAAACATCTTTTCCTGAGTTGACTGAGCACTGACATACCTAAGGTAGAGCCTATGAATTTATCTATGTTTTTCCATGAATTCTTATCTGCCCTAGTGGTATGCACCCTAGGGGTTTAGGCACCTCTTTTTGAGAGGTCCTGGGTTCAATTCCTGGTCAGCCTAACTAAGTAGGAAGATCCCATGTGACATGGCAGTGACCTCATCGCCACATACCATGCCACCTCAGCACATATGGGACCCAAAACAAAGAGTGCACATCTCCTAAGATGGCACTATGGAGAGAGAGTGATCCTGAGGCAGTTTTCTAACTCTTTTCCCAAAACATTTCAGCTATCTCTGTGAATATGCATTCATATGTATCCTGAGTTGCAGTTTCTGTGAATATCTAATCATCTTTCACTGTTTACACTGCAGCCCTTCATGCTTTGATCCTGAATCACCTTCTCTTTGCATACTGTTGGCTTGGGCTATCCTGGATTGAGTTGGCTTTACTGTATTTCAACAAACAAAAGCTTTTCATCATCCAAAACCAGCAGCAGGACACCCTACAGCAACAACAAGCAGCAGGAGAAGCAAAAACACAGTGCTGAGAACACTATAAACTTTTCTGGTAGCAAGAGGCAGCCTGTCTCTGTGCACCGGCAGCGACCCCGCGCCGTACAACCAGTGCTCCGAGCAGGCAAACATAAGCAGAAGGGTGGATTAAGATGGATCCAGGAAGAGTGGACGCCGAGGTGAACCCAGCGCCAGCGCCAGAGACACCGGCAAGGCCGGCGCCTGACGCTGTACCTTCGGTGGAGCCCTTACATGGGCCAATGGATACGGCGGAGGACTCCTTGGATGGCCTCCAGACGGCCTTTGGGGCCCTGTCGGTGAAGGAAATGGTCTCTCAGCCTCAGCCTGTGAAGAGGAAGAGAGGAAACGAGAGCGAGAAGGATGCTGGAGAAGGAGCAGACGAAGGAGAGGAGCAAGGGCAAGACCCGACGGATGTCCCTACCTTCGAAGGCGCACCAAGCGCTTCTGGCCTCCAAGCATCACCCTCTCCCATAACCACCACACACCCAGCCGCCGCTACATCCACTTCCACAACCAACCAGCCTATGGCAGAGGGCACAGGCTTTACTGGCACGCCTCACTACCCCGCCTATGGCATGGGCCCACCTACCACTGCGCTCCTTGAGGCAACTACTGCCAGTGAGCCGGTGGCTTCCAGCTCTGCGCCGCGTTGGTATGCGGCTGACCATCCCCATCCACTCCACGCCACTGGAACCTACATGGAAGTTCCTGGGTATGCTCCGGGGTGTGCACCTGGGTATGCACCCCTGAGTGGGTTGAGGAGAGGACCAGAGTCTCTGGGAGGCAGGAGTAGAGGATCGGGAAGATCCTCCAACAGGTCCCTGACGCGGTCGGAGATCGATGAGGTGCTCCGAGGAGCCACTTCACAAATCGTGAGCGACCTCACGCAAGAGATCAGGGAGAAGCTGCAGCCCCTGATGATCCCGTCCCATGCGTCACCTACGACAGTGGGAATGTCACCCCACCGAGTACAGGCTAACCACCTGGCGGCAGGGTTGACGAATACCCTGGGGAGCCTGAGGAGCCGACCGATGCCGACTCCTGCAGCAGTACCAAGAAGCCCATTCGTCCCGAGGACAGCCCAGCCGCCCTACAGTCACGTGACGAACTCGACGAGGGCCGAGCTGGACCAGCTGGGGCTGACAGCCCTAAGGGCTATGGTGGACGTGGAGCCTTATGGCTCCAGTGATCTAGGCGGAGACCCCTCCGATGATGGGCCGCCTTCGATGACTTCTTCTTCGCCATCGGATGACGAAGACCCTGAGGACCCCGAGGACCCCAAGGGTAAGAAGAAGAAGAAGAAGAAGAAGAAGACCCGACGCCCTGAAGGACGCCGAGCTCAGGAGGCGAAGGCTATTGCCACCTCCAAGATAGTGGTGAACCTGCCTGAATTCACAGGCAAGGACCTCAGCGAGTTCGCTGAGAACTTGGGCCGGTTCCTACGACTGACCGGCCAAACCCACGCGAGCGGGCGAGTGAAGTGCGACCTGCTCCTGCAGTGCTGCAAGACGAAGTACCCGGAGAAGCAGGCCAGGCAGATCGTCACCAACTCCGCCACCTTTGCCGACGTGTTGGTTGCCCTGGAGAGGCAGTACCCAACCTACGAGACAGACCTCTCCATCAGGGCCGAGATCCAGAACCTGCCCGTCCTGCCCAACAACCCCAAACCTGGCAGGGTCTCCGAGCTGTTGGCGGACCTGGACCACTGGGCTGGACGACTGACGCCCGGTTCCTACAGCAGCGACGACCTGCTGTTTTGGTTGTGCTCCAAGCTCCCCCGTGAGCTATGGGACGAGTGCCGTCTGACGGCTGAGCGCAAGGCTAGATCCCTCCGCTACGAGGATCTATGCGTGCTGCTCCTGGAGATGGCGCTGGAGAAGGAGAGCGACCAACACCTGAACCACTACCGTCCTGGTGGTGGAGGTTCTGGAGGCAAAGGGTACCAAGGGTCCCGACCTGGGCAGGGGACTACCCCCAAACACGCCCACGCCCGCCTAATGGAGAACGTGAAGGAGCTATTCTGGTGTGATGCCAGAGATGAACAGGGCCACCTGCAGCATGCCTCCGACTGTGAGCAGCGAGACTGCTTTGTAGTCCAGGGGAAGCAGCAGGAAAAGATCACCGGCGCCAAGGTGAAGCTGCCGGATCATTACCGCTGCACCATCACGTGTGCATTCTGCGGTAAGCGGAAGCACTATGAGGACGAGTGCTACCATAAGCAACGCCTATGGGCGAAGCTTAAGGGGGAAGATCCTGGCAAAAGCTCAGGCAAAGGTGGAGGCAAGGCCAAAGGCAACGACTCCGGCAAGGGCAAGTCGAAAGGACGTGGTCAAGGTGGTCAAGACAAGGGTCAAGGCGGACGAGGAGGAGGCGCTAATCGCCAGAACGACAACAAGAACAAGGACAAGAACGGAGGTAACCCCAACCCTAATCCAGGGGGGAACTCCGAGCCCTCTGGAGGGCAGTCTGGACCTACCACACGCTCACAGACGCAGGCCCAGCAAGAACAAGGAGCCAAGTGTGAGCATGAAGGTGGTGACGACGGCAACGCCAAGAAGAGAAGCCGTTTCATGAGGATGGCCCGCAAATTGCGGAACAAGGGGTTCGAGGTGACCTGTCCCGCGGAATTCTGACGGGGACGCTCTGGTGGCACCCAAGACCTGGTGTTTTGGGTACGTATCCGACTAGGGGGACGTGAATACCTGGGGGTACTGGATACTGGAGCCACAATATCGATAGTGGCCAAGAAATTTTACCTTGTGGGAGCCTGAAGAACACCATGACCACCGCCGCTATACGGATGGGGGATGGACATGTGGTGCACAGCTGCGGGGACTGCGAAGTGGAGGTACCTATGGGCTCCAGGACTATCGCCCATCGGTTCTATGTGATGGACACTGATGCCTTCGACTTTGTACTGGGTACTGACTTCTTCTTACAGCACTCCCAGATACAATCCCTGACGCTGCAAGCGCCCTACCTCCTGTACGTGGACCACGGCAGTGGCAGAGAGTCTGTGCCACTGGAGCAGTCGGAACATACCTCGAGTTACCTGAGACTATCGAAGGAGGAGCCCTCGAACATGATGGCGGCCTCCAAAACTGAGGACTATCAACTATTGGGGGAAGTCCTAGACCAAGGTCTGAAGGAGTTGGGTTACTCTCGAGAAGACCTAAGTGTGGAACTGTTCGCCAGCGACAAGCAGCATGTACTGGACCTATACTGCAGCAAGGGGAAGAACTGCAGCTACAAATTTTACTGGCCCTCTTTCGGGATGGCCTACGGGAACCCCAGATTCAGTGAACTGGGGAAGGTGCTAACCAAGGTGGCCTTGGAACGTTCCCGTATGGTCCTGTGTTCCCCCGATTGGGGAGCCCATGGGGGCAACGAGTACTGGCGAACCCTCCTTGACAAGCTGACTATCAGCTCTGTGCGGTTACCTGATGAGGCCATCTACGTGCCTCTGGGACGCAAGACGCCCATTGGGAAGCCCGGATGGGGGAGTATGCTCAGCGTGGTGGACGGAAGTCTTACCACCATCCCCTGGGAAGACCTGGACCCTACTCTGGTCCAGGCTATCCAACGAGAAAGCGATGGACTCGCCTTGGGTGACTTGAAGGATCGCCTACGACCTCAAGATGCTGTTGAAACTACACCCGGAGGAGATGAATACGTCGTGACTGACACCAACGCCCCCAACTCTCCCTGTCATGTACCTGTCCCTGATGGAGTCTCTGAGTGTGGACTATCTGGGCTACCTAGCTCTATCCACTCAGACGACGAAACTGAGCACGACGCCTTCTTCGTGCAGACTGCGGTGGAAGAAGTGGAGAACGCCGAGTACGTCGCCCCACTAAAACCCCTACTCTCCATGAGGGTGGAAGACCCAGTGGATGAAGAGCTGGACCCTCGATCCAGGCTCAGGGAGTACGTGGATTCCAAGAGGAAGTTGGTGGCGAAAAAGCTATGCTACGCGAAGCCTACCCGCAGCTCGTGGCCACTGAAGCAAGGACGTATGGGAGACCTATCCCAATTGAAGGAGGACCTCGAGCAGAAGATCACCACCTGGCAAAGGGAGGTAGATCTCAAGCTCATGAAGAGCGTATGGGGTGCCCATGTGAGGACCCCAGAGGAGGACGACCTCTCGGAGGAATGTGTATGTGAACCCCCTAAAGCCTGCCTATGTTGCCATCGTCCACCGGAGATGGTTGAGCAAGACCTTCTGTACGCCTACCAAGGGCTGAAGGATGCTACCGCGGGCGAAGAGTCGGTGGAGGACCACCTCCCGACGTCTATCCAAGGGGCAAGCAACTTACACTCCGACGAGGACATGGAGGACAAGATCAAGGTACTGGACCCGCGGGTACAAAAGCTGATAAGGACCTATCTGGAGGTGTTCGGAGAACTACCCCCTCCAGCCTCATGCGACAAGCTGGTACAGATGGACCTCAAGCTGAAACCCGAGTTCGTGGGTCACAAGATCCGGAGGAGACCCTATCCAGCCCCTAAAGAGCAGGCCGACGAGATTGAGCGACAGATACAAGAATGTATCGACGCTGGCCTAGTCCTGGAGTACAAGGATGGGGACTACCCCCTACACTGCAGCCCCTGTTTCCTGGTGGCTAAACCTGGGTCTACAGCCAAACGGCTGGTAGTGGACTATGGAGAGCTGAACAAGAAGACGCTGAACCACTCAGGGTCCATTCCCAATATGGAGTCTACCCTGGAGAAGATAGCCTCCTGTCGCTACAAGACCAAGATGGACAAGCGAAGTGGATTCTGGCAAGTGGACCTGACGCCCAACGCGCAGGAACTACTGGCCTTCATCACCCCTCAGGGGAGGGTATTCAAGTGGAAGGTCATGCCATTCGGCGTGGCTAACGCCCCCGCTCTGTTCCAAGAGCTGATGAACAAGATCTTGTCCATCCTACGAAGGAGACCTAAGGTGCAGGAGCTCATATCCCGTGGGGCCCAGATGGAGGCTCACATCGACGATGTATGCCTCGGGACCAATACCCAGGAGGATCACCTAATCCTCTTGGGTGAGTTCTTTGCGGTCTGCCAGGAGAACCACACACGACTCAAGCTGGAGAAGTGTGAGTTCATGCAGGAGACCATGCAGTACCTGGGGTTTGACGTTGGCTATGGGTGGTGGACCCCAGCGGCCACTAAGGCCAAACCCCTGATGGATGCCAAGGTACGACACGAAGACCCCAAGAAAGGACTTCATGATGTACGCAGTTTCATTGGGGCGTGCAACTTCTATCGCCGCCACATCAAAAACTTCACCTATACCAGCGCGGTACTGACTGACTTGATCAAGAAGAGTACTACTTGGCGCTGGGGCCCACAAGAGCAACAAGCGTTTGACGAGCTCAAAGACAAGGTAGCCAACGCTAAGTGCTTGGGCGTGCCTAGGGCACAAGGGGAGATTATCCTGGTGACCGACGCCAGCAATGTGGGCGGTGGTGGAACGTTGTTCCAGTGGCAAGCACTAGAGAAGGAGGAGTTCGACTCGGCCATTTCCCAATGGGGGACGGAAGGTCTCAACCGAGATGGAACCCTCAAGCACAGCTACCCTGACGGCAAGTGGGTCCTAGTACCTCTGGGCCATTGGAACTGGAAGTGAAACCAGGCCAGGGGGAACTACTCCACCTATGAGCAGGAACTGCTCGCGGGTATGCTGGTGCTATCCTCACAAGCACGACTGTTGGGGAGTAACCCTGTGGTCTGGCTATGCGACCAAGAACCGGTCCGCAGTTTCCAGAAGGGCCCCCCACCTGAGAAGGCCAAGCTACGTCGCTGGTGGACCTACCTCAGTCAACTACGGCTGACGGTACACCATATCCAGGGAGTGAAGAACGAGTGTGCCGACTACATCAGCCGCAACAACTTCGACGCCCTGATTGGTGCCCGGTCTGAAGCGCTGGCTAAGGAGGCGTTCAGCCGTATGGACGTACACCTGGACCTGAACATGACCATGATACGCCCCCTGGATGGACTCCAACAATCGGAGTACCTACAGGAGTTTGGGGATATCTACCGGCGCCTGGAGAAACGCCTTGAACCCCTCCTGGTCAACCAAGACCAGTGGAAGCGGGACAAGAGCTACCTCTGGCACGAGGACCGCATTGTGGTGCCTAGTGACCGAGTCCCAGCGCTGCTGAAGTGGACCCATGAGTCCAGTGGTCATGTGGGTGCTGACCGTACCCTGAGGCTGTTCAAGCAGTGGTTCCACACTACGTGGACTGACGACCAGCTGCGGAAGACGCTCCTGCCTATCGTGGACAAGTGCCCGTGCAGGTCCTGTAAACCAGGGGATATCAGGGACAGAGGTCTCTACTCGACCCTGCCCATCCCTCACAGTGCTAACAGTGTTCTATACGTGGACTACACGGAGATGCCGAAGTTCGGGGGCTATGACTTCGCCCTCGTGGTAACCTGTGGGTTGACCAGGTTTACCAGGGTGTTCCCATGTACCAAGCACATTACCGGAGAGGAGACTATCAAGATACTCCTGGAGGAGTGGTTCTGTGTCTATGGGGCGCCCAAGGAGATCAACTCCGATGAGGACGTACGAGTACGCTCAGATACTGGCTGGTACAAGAGGGTCCTGAGGTCCCTCAATGTCCAGGTATCTACGGGGATTCCCTACTCTCACACGAGCAACCCCCTATGTGAGCGACAGATTCGTGTCCTGAAGGAGAACGTCAGGATATGGTGCAAAACTGAACGCACCAGAGACTGGGTGAGACTACTCCCCGTCATATCCTTGATGATGAACTCCCAAGAGAGTTCAGCTACTGGCTACTCGCCACATGAGCTATTCATGGGGCGCCCGGCATGGTTCCTACATGCCCCCTATCCAGAGGACACCCATTCTTCTGTGGGTGAATGGGTCCAGGAGCAACAAGCGAAGGTGGACAAGGCCAAGGCTATGCTCCAGAGAGTGAGGGAGCGTCAGTGGAACAAGAAGAACAAGCACCGTGTACCGGCCACCTACCAAGAAGGGGACTGGGTGCTGGTGCACCACAGTCGACTACCCGCCTGGCCACGCTCTACCAGCGATGACCCATACTTCGGGCCGTACAAGATCCTATCTGTGGATGGACACCGTATCACCGTGCGGTGTTCTCCCCGTCTAGGGGGGACCCTGGTGTGCGCCGCTCAACACCTGAAGCGCTACCATGATCCTGAAGACCTCTGTGGGGAGGAGTGGGAGCTGAACGACGAGGAAATCGCCGCTCTGGACCTACAAGGGGCTGCCAGCCCTATGGAAGTTGAAGGTGAACTCCCCGACATGAACGCCGAGGAGATGGCTAAGGAGGGCTTCTACCTGGTGAAGTCTGTCCTACGCCACCGCTATCGCCAGGGTTGGCGCTTCCTCACCCTCTGGGAAGGGTTTGGAGTCGAAGAGGCCACCTGGGAGCCCTTCTCTGCATTTGTTCTACCTGAGGGACGCCTAAACTCAGTTCTGGTTGACTACTTGTCCCAGAACAACCTTGGTGAGTTGTTGAGGCTCGCCGAGACGCTTGCCTCCAAGAATAAAGCTAGGGACTGAACCTTACCATTACCTGCCAAAGCGTATGTGTGAGTGTGCTAGTCCTAAGGTCCTGAGAGCAAGCCGCAGAAGTGGTGTCCTAATTATACCCAAGTCTGCGCCCTTGCTGAACCTGGAGGGTTGGTTTATTGATGCCACGGGGTACGCCCCGGGTCTCCCCTCCCCTATGCGCCCAATTTCTGTGCTGGCGCAAAACCTTGGGGGAATACCCAGAGTGTTAATCCAGGTATTGTTTTCCCTACCTACCTGTCTACTACAGGGAGGGGTGGCCAAAAGCTATGAAGGCATGCAAAACGCCTGTTTGCTATGTGGCCAAAAACACTAGCCTAACCCACTGTCACAGCCCACCAACCCAGCTAAAATTGCAGGAAAAGGGTGGGACAGTGACACGCCCCCTACAGGTCCTACACACCCTACAGTGGCACCATCCTGGTGGGCGAGCGCTGGGCAACTGGCTCTAGCCCCCACGCAGGACTACCACTCCTACACGCACACTCTACTTGGCATTGCGAAGAGGAAGTTCTCGAGGGTCCTAGCGACCCACCTGTGAAATGACAAGAGAACACAGCGCTGCTAAGCAACTGTGGCCTCACAGGGGACGCCACAACGCGTTTCCCCTGCAAGGGCTTGGAGGGGAGGAGTGCTCTCGTGTGCAAGGCGCAGATGTCGATGAAGTCGGACTCCCTGCTCTGCCACAGGCGGAGCGGAGTTACTTGTTTGTGAGATCTGCGCCCCTGTTTAGCAGGGCATAAAAAAATGCTGCTGCACCACTCACCCTACCTGCCCACCTGTAAAACAAAGGCAAATGAAAGGGCGTTTGCGGCGGAGGAACCAAGGCACACTCCAGGTATTATACCCTTCTCAGTGTGCCCTATAATACGCTGTCCGCAAACACGCTGCATGGAGCAGCTACCCTTATCAAGCAAGCAAGCGTTAAGGGACTCCTCAGGTTCTCTTAAAGAACGTACCGAGGAGCCCCTGGGTAGCCTAAACAAGGTTTACCGTGCGCACTCCGCGTGGCCTACCCTTTAATGCGTGTGTGCATGCACGACTATGCACAATCACGTGGGCAAACCTGCCCATCTCCACAACAATCTTGACTCCACCAGGGGGTGGCCCCGCCTGGGCGTACCTACCTTACCTACCGCTGGGAAGTGAAGCAAGGTGAGAGAACAAAAGGGACGCACGCGAAGAACGTTGCTATGCACTTGTGTGTATGACTAATCACCCTGATCTGACCGCTAATCATCTGCAATCTTTCTAATCAATCCCTCTACCGCGTCATATCGTGGTTATCGTTGTTAACGCTGCTACACGACTCGTTCACGGAGACACGAGACGAGCAATGTGTATGCGGCATGCAAGACGAGCATACCTGTAGTTTATACCTGATTCATTGAAGTCTTTTCAATTGATTTTCGAATTCTTGAATTTTTGAAGCTTCTATTAGTGTGGGTGGAATCTGTATGTTTGTTTATTAATGTGTGTCTCGTCATTTTCAAGACTACGTGATACATACGTTTATAATTCCATTATTTTTCCATTTTCCGGCGCTTCGCTAGGAGCCGCTCCTGCGCGCCGCCATTTTGTACGTATGAATTTCTGGATTTAAAAAATCCAGAGATGACTATAATTTCTATAAAAATGTGCTGAAGATGCACAATTGGATTCTGCTCAGGTGTGTCGTTTCAGAAAAATTCTACGCCGTCATTTTACTGATTTTGGTGTCGTCGCTTCGTTTTTGCGTGGATTCGTCCATAATTCTCCCATTCCTGCCTCTGCAGATACCCACGCGCAGCCTCGCTGAGTAGGCCGTGTTCGGGCCGAAACGCAGGTGCCTGGAGAGACTGAGCAGAACCAAGACCCCACCAAGGGGCAAATTAATTTCTTTTCGACTCCCTACGCCCTAAGACAGGTCACAGGTCGCCAGCAGGTTTACGAGAACCCATGCGAGTGTGTATAATGTGTCTTGCGTTTGGGTTGTGTCGACGCTGCGTCTTGGAGGAAGGGATGCATATGCACATGTTTGGCATGCTCCCAATCTAACCCAACCAAGCCACAGGAGCCCCGGCAGCGCCAAGAGCGCTGAGTCTTCTGTAGGAAACTGTACAATCAGAGCAGCAAAAGGACGCCAGCCATGGTGAGCGCCCATTTTTCAGTGTGAGGGAGACTGTAGGTATTTTAAAGTAGATGTGGAAACCAAGGAAAGGCCAAGAAAAATTCCCTTTTTCCTAAAATGCGACAGTGGTGGCCACCACAGCACAAGGGGGGAGTAAGAAAAAGTGCTTTTCCATTGCTCTGGGACATACTCTAGTTGTATTAGAGATGCACTGAGCATCCATGCATTTTTATCTTAGTATTGGTCCAGCCAAAAGTGGTGAGAACACATTTTGACCTATGGAACCAAACACCCAATCAGGATATGGAGTGGACCCCTTAATCCCCTTTCAATCAGAAGTAAAACATCTTTTCCTGAGTTGACTGAGCACTGACATACCTAAGGTAGAGCCTATGAATTTATCTATGTTTTTCCATGAATTCTTATCTGCCCTAGTGGTATGCACCCTAGGGGGTTAGGCACCTCTTTTTGAGAGGTCCTGGGTTCAATTCCTGGTCAGCCTAACTAAGTAGGAAGATCCCATGTGACATGGCAGTGACCTCATCGCCACATACCATGCCACCTCAGCACATATGGGACCCAAAACAAAGAGTGCACATCTCCTAAGATGGCACTATGGAGAGAGAGTGATCCTGAGGCAGTTTTCTAACTCTTTTCCCAAAACATTTCAGCTATCTCTGTGAATATGCATTCATATGTATCCTGAGTTGCAGTTTCTGTGAATATCTAATCATCTTTCACTGTTTACACTGCAGCCCTTCATGCTTTGATCCTGAATCACCTTCTCTTTGCATACTGTTGGCTTGGGCTATCCTGGATTGAGTTGGCTTTACTGTATTTCAACAAACAAAAGCTTTTCATCATCCAAAACCAGCAGCAGGACACCCTACAGCAACAACAAGCAGCAGGAGAAGCAAAAACACAGTGCTGAAAACACTATAAACTTTTCTCACGAGCTTCTCGTGTCGCAGGACTTCGAGAACTTTTCGGACTTGTTCTTCGTGCAACTTCAGGCACTCATCAAAGTTTTTTCCCAACGGCGTGGCAATCAGAAGGTCGTCAATGTAGATGCTGCAGAATTCTTGTAAATCCAGAGACTTGTGCTTCTGAAAAAAAATAGTCTCCATCATCTTCCAGAACATCGACGGCGCATTCTTCAGACCCATCGGCAGTACAGTCCACTGGACAGTGCCACAGGGCGTGCACATTGCCGTCAAATGCCTATCCTCCTTTCGAAGGGGCATCTGATGAAAGCCATGGCGCAAATCCAAAACAGCAAAGAGCTTACCTGTGGCTCTCGCGGCTTATCTCCTTCTCGATTAAAGAAAGAGGATGCGCGTCTGGTACTGTGGCGGCAGTCAGGGCTCTGTAATCCACCACAAGACGCCAAGCATCTATGCTGGATTCGTCAGCAGGTGGGGGTTTTGGCACAGTAAATGGTGCTGAACACCACTCAGAGCTCATGCAGCCCTCCAACCAACCGAACTCATAGAGATTGCGCTCAATAATCTTTCGTAGGGCATCTGCTTTGGTGCCGTGGAGATAGAATGGACGTTGTTTGTGCACCTTTGAGCCTTGGATTATCTCAATCTTGGCTTCCCCATTTTCACATCGAATTGGGGGGTTTTTCCACAACTTCCCACTCAGCACGTCATCTTGATAATCTTCAAACACTGCGTCCCTTCTTGCAGATGTCTTGTCTCCGTCGACCTGATTCCCACATTTGATCACCGACATTATGTCCACCAATTTGCGAATTGTTCGTCGTGGTCTCATATTCTTGGCCACTTCATTCCAAACGTCTTCGTCGCATTGCTGGCGGATGAAGCTCACCTGAGCTCGCTCCTCCGTGGGATCCCACCAATGAAGGGGGTCCTCGAATGTCTTGAAGGGATGGTCGGACGAATTCAGCTGCATTCCTGTCAATTCAGGCGAGATTCTTCGAGATTTGTCATCATTGTTGCTTGAAATCTTGACATTTTTGGCTTGATTCTTGTCTGATGGGGGCGAATTGTAATGGATGGAGGCGTTCTCTTGAGGGACGCCGATTGTCCTTCCCTCCTTCCGCGACGATACGCCGGGATTCCGCTCTCGATGGTCTTCATCCACCTCAATTTCGTCGATTCTTGAGGAATTTGAGATGACCTCATCTGTTCCCATTTCACTGCCATCTTGCCAATAATCTCCCAGATTCCCGTCAACTAAGCACGCCAACGTGCTCCACGAACGCTGTGGCAAAGGCTTGCCATTGTCTTCGCAATACAGCTTCACTCTCTTGTGAGGTAGCTCGACAATGTCGATTGAAATGTCCATAATGTCCTTGAACCAAGATTGTCTTGGCCAGTTGGGGACAATTAAAATCGCCTTTGCGCCGGATTGCTTCAGCTTCTGCACCACACGAGGAAAAACGTCGAAGGGCGGATTGATCCAAAGAGGTTCAGACCAGTCCTCACTCCAGGCATCGTCGTAGAACTTCGGAAATCTTTTATTCTTTTTGTTTGCAAAGGCATCAACTTGAGGACGAAAATTGTGGTTCCTTTCGAAATAATCCACCAGAATGTCCCGCAATTTGTCGACCACACGATAGCAAACTGACTTATACTTTTTGCAATTCAATGCTTCCACGTTTCCTTCGTCGAGTTCTTCTTGATTCCCTGTCCATTCCTGCCCATCTTGCTGAATATGCAGCTTATAGCGCTCCTTGAATTGGTGGATACTCTTGGTATATGGGTGCAGATAATACAGGTCAGACGGGTCACTGGTCGACGGATCCTAGAGGAAGCATGTCTCGTGTCCCATGGGTGACACACGGTGAGCGTGAAGCCAGGGTTGACCCAAGAATAAATCATACTTTATGCTGGCTTCATAGAATTTTCCAGCAAACCATTCCTCCGTGACCGTCTCTTCCACGCTGCACACAGATTGTTTCACCAATCTGACCGCCAATTCTGCCTCTCTGTCGCCACCGTCAAGGCGATGTCCGCTGACTCCCTCCAGCTGGACAGGTGTCGAGGACATCTTCGCCTCGTTCTCCTGCAGAAAGCCTTTCCTCACCAGATTCACCTCTGAACCATTGTCAATCAGACATTTGGCAAGTTTAACCTTACCATCTGTTGTCCTGACCTGGATCCAGCAGACAAACTGGCGCTGCTTGCCTCGCCGGACAGCGCTGAGGACCCAGGCAGGGTACAGGAGGCCGGAGGAGCGCGCCAGCCGATCCCAGCAGCGTCCATCTATCGCCCCAACTACCCTGATGGGTTTTGTCTCTTGCCACTCAACCCCAGTGTTGGGAATGTGGTCAAGTTGGCTTCCCTATTGCCATTCTTCTTCGACGTTCGCCTGTACGTCCTGTACTTGTCCTTCGTCAACCCATTCTTCTCCTGCTTCGACGGCATTGACTCCTTTTCCACGTCCACGACCACCAAATGACTTTCCACCACCACCTTTCTTACCTCCTTGGCCTTTGTTGTTGGAGGTGTTGGAATTGGGGTTGGATTCGTTGGATCTGCCCTTGCCTCGACCTCCAGTATCCTTGTTGTTGCCGAAGATCTTGTTCGCTGGCGTCTCCGTATACAGGGGGTTGCCATTCACCTTGGAATCATCTTGATTCCTTGGCCTTTTCCACCCTTTTCACCAGATTTTCCACCAGACTTTCCACCAGCATCGGTCCATCTTGAGCCACTTGGATCTCCGCCTTGCTGCGAGTATTCATTTGGTGTCCAGTCTCTGTTCTTTCCCTTGGACTGCCCTTTACCCTTTCCCCGTCCATGCTGGTCAGCATCTCCTGCTCCATCCTGCTGGGGATTTTTGGGAGAATTTCCCTTTCCATCCATTTTGGACTGAATTGTCTTGAGGTCTGAGGGCGTCCACCTGTGATCTGCGGTCGTGTGAGTCGCCGCTCGACCTTCCTTTCCAAGGGCAATGCACAGGAAGCATCCCTTCTCACCAACGGCGTTGACCTTGCCTTCGAAGCGTTGTGCATCCTGTGACTTCTGGCGTTCTAAGTTTGCATACTTTTCAAGTTGGTCCCAGATCTGCTCGACTCCATACGAGAAGATCCACGGTCGCACCTTCAAAACTGTTCCCTTATACTTCACTTTTCCATCCACCATGCTGCAGAAAAACTCCGACTGTTCAGAATCGTGGAAACCAACTCTCCATCTGCCCTCACAAATAGTGATGTCTCTCAATCCAGTAGCACTGATAGAGTGTAGCAACTCACGAACTGCCATTTTTCCCATAGTCTCCGGCAATCCTCGGACTTCAACCCAGTTGCCCAGGACTTTTTGGTCCGCCTGAGAGTCCCTGATCTTCTGCTTGGTCTCTGGCGTGAGCTTGCTCAGGAGGATCTTCTTCATCTCGCCTTCAGAAAGTCCTTCTCCCGAATTCTCCGCCTCTTGCACCAAAAACTCCCAATCTTGCCTTGCTATTTGGATCTCTTCCAGAAATAATTTCTTGATCGCCCTGAAGTTCTCCAGACGGTTCCTGTAATGATCTTCAGGAGGTCGAGAGCCTTTCTTCTTGAGACTTCGATACAGCTCTTCATAAGTCAGGGGATCTCCTTGATTTTGGCTTTCCACATAGGGATTATATGTACTTTCTCTGAGTTTGTCAGTCAAACAGTCCATCAACCCAAGAATACAGAGCTCCTTGTCCAGTTTCTCCGTCTGCAGCCAAACCATGAACTGCCTCTCGAGGGACGCCCAGTAATTTGGGTGCCCTGAGAACTTTGGCTGCTTCATTACTGACCCTCGAAGCCTCATGTGCAAGGGGTTCAGCAGGAGGTTCAGGTTGAAACCTGTGGATGTGCCAACCGGATTGACGAAAACTGGGTTGACAGCGGCGCCTCCCATTGCCTGTGCCTGCCCAATTGCGGCTGCCAGCAACGCCTGGTCCACAGTAGGCTGCACGAACGGCGTTGGTTGTGCTTGATGCAGCCTCATCTCCTTCAATTTCTTCTGCTTCTCCTTCATTTTTGCCTCGTCTTCCTTCTGCCGCCGGTCCTTCTTCTTCAAGGCCATTGATCTCCCCTTCACGGTGGTCCTTGCTTCTCCATCAATATCTTCGACAGTACCAACAGACAGTATAGACCTCTCCGACGAAGACTCTCCTCCTTCGGTACCCAGATTCAACCCAATAGGACTTCCAAATCCAGTAGGGGGGATACCAGAATTTCCAGTAAAAGCTGGGATGTGATCAGTAAAAGCTGGGGGTGCCGGAGAATGTGGAACGCCCTAAGGCGTGGATGCAGGTGCAGTTGAGGAGGTAGGTGCTGGGTGGCTTGCGATTGCGGGCGCTGGTCCAGTGAGCCCAGTAGTGCTCAGATTTTGTACCAGATTTGTAAGCTTCTCCAGCTTCTGCTCCATCTCCTTCCACTTGCTGTCATCATCCCTCTTTCTCTCCTTGGCGGCCCTCTTCAGCTCCTTCACCCTGTCTTCCAGCGATGAAATCTGTCGTCGACAGGAGCAGTCCTTGGCGCACTCGCCACAGGAAGGGCATCTCTTACCTTTTCCTTTGCTTCGCACCTCGTCCACCCAACTGTCAACACTGGAGGTGGAGCTGGGGAGTTTGGACAGTTGCTCCCTGGAGAGGTGGGAATGCGTCGAATCACACCTCATTTCGTCGACCTCGTCGTCGTTCAGACCCCAGGCGCCCGACGGACCAGCGTGCTGACGCACATTCTGGCGTCTCTCCTCGGCGATGATGGCCATCTGCACCATCACTGCGGCCTGGTGGTCGAACTGGTCCATCAGCTCTTCCCAGTCCTCTTGTTCCTGCAATTGGGCGTCGAATCGCAACTGGCCGCTGTCCCTGATGAACTGGCACGACGCCCTGAACCAGTCCCTCAGGCGGCCACGATACCCCGCCTCCGCCAGCAGCCAATTCTGACGGTGCAGGAATTCTTGGTTCCAGATTTCCTGGAAGTGATTTTCCCAGTAGTCACCAGAAATCTCATCCATTCCAGTATTGGATGGCTCTCCTTCGCTGCTGCTGTCTTCAAGATCAGGCAAAGCGGGAGAGCTGGAACCAGATTCACTCGAGGAGGGAGATTCTCGACCGGGTTTAAGGTTGGGTGGGGCGTTCACACAACAATCAGCACAAGTATGAACTCCAGGCCAATGCCTATGGCCACAGTAAGGGCACTCTGAAGGATGATCCTCGGTTTGCTGGGGAGATGCCGCGAAGGTAACCTCAGGGGGAACACGCAGTGACTCTCTACGAGTGATAGCCCCGCTAAAGTCCGATGATCTCAGAGTGTCCGTGGAGATTCCAGAAGCAGAGTCATGATTTCCTCTGCTACCATGTAACCGCTGCATAGTGATTGATCTTTCTTGTAACTGCGAAGCCTGTAGCATTGATGCCCCAGGAGTCGTAACGCCCGACACTGCCCCTGATCTCTCCGAACCCACATGACCCTATTCAGACCCATATCCAGCCTCTGGGAGCGACATATGCGAGGCACTTGTAAGTCCAGTGAACTGCATGGTGGAATATGAATAGTCAGAAAACCCGGTCTACAAAAATGGAGCAGACATGGAATCTCCATGCGCATTCATCGCACATAATGACACAACGTGAAATCATTCGAAATAATTTAAATAAATCTGATTGAGAAATCACGAAAGACAAATGCGACTCGACACGCGCTCACAGGCGACATCTGGCGGCAAACGGAAAACATGAAAACAAGCAGAAAACTTACTGCACTAATGTACATCTGAGAATCATTGAAATTCTGATCACATTTATGTATAATCTGAGTGCTGTCACTGCTGCCGTTACACCACCCAGCAGACCCGAACCGCCCGGAGCAGTGGGAACAGGCCACCGCACTAACCCGCGACACCGCCTTCCGCGCCGCCAGCCTCCGCACCCCAGACGACGACCTCCCCCCCCCACCTACAGACAGTGACCACCCCCCGCCGGAGGTCTGGGTTACAGTCCTCGAGCGCGGCCACTACTACGTGATAGCCGCTACGGCTACGTCCCCCGGCCCGCAATGGCTCATCCAAGGGACAGACACCATGTTCGCCCCAGAGACCGCCCCACCAGGGGCAGTAGGGGACCCCACCACCCAGCACAGGGTCCTCAGGGGCGTCCTCCAGCCAGGGGACAAGCCCCAAGCCCGCGCCCTGGCCCAAATCACCTCAGGGAAGGCAGGCTACCACCTGGGATTGGCCATGCTCCGCCTAACCCACTGGATCCAGCCCCGCTGGCCACCCATGGGGACCGTGCCCTGGGTTCGGTCCATCCCCAGCGCCCACACACAAGTCGAGGCGGGCCCGGACGCACGACCAAACCCCCCCCCCAGACCGCAGCAATCTCTCACCCGCGGGTACCACGCCATCCACAGGCTCCTCAACCGCGCGGGTCTTAGCCCAAAGCTAGCATACCCCCTTCCCACCACTGACCAGGAGGTCCACCAGATACGCAAGCTCGTCTGCGAAATCCTTGCCGCGTCAGCAGAAGACGGCAAGCTTCTCCTCCAAACCGCCGGGCCTACAACTGGCCACGCAAGCGCGCCGCGGCGAGCGGACACACACACCGACACAGCACATCCCACCGCACAATCTCCGCCCATACCCCTCCCCCCTCGCTGCTCAACCGGAGACCCACACACGCCCACCATTGCGCGCACCCCCGGGCCCCGCGACACCGGCCTCCCCCACCCGCCCGAACACCAGCACACGCCCGCCACACACCCACCTGCCGGACACCCCTCACCACCCCCCACACTCGACAACCCACACACACCCGCCGAGAGAAGCCCTGCGCCCCGCGGCACGCCCACCCCACCCAGTGGCCGGCCCACGCCCCCCGCAAACACCCCAGAAGACCCAGGCCCACCCCCCCGGGCCCCTGAATGCAGCCCACGCGAACTGTTCCCCCCCGCGGACACCAACCCACACAACCTCGCACATTGCAGGACCCGGGCCCAGCCACGCCCAGAAGGAGAAGGCCACAGCCCCGCGCCTCCCTCCCCCGCCGCTGCCAACCACATCGGCCCGCCGGGCCGCCAGGTCACGACCGGGCCCCCCCAGCCGCCCGCCCCCAACCTACAGGCCGAGGACATGCCCTCCATCCTCCCTGCCGTGGCCGCAGCAGAAGCTGCCACCCGCAAGCCCGCCCGCATCACAGCCGAACCCGCGTCCACCACCTCCTCCTCATCCTCAGCCTCGTCCACCTCCTCCACCTCATCTTCCGACCCCCCCCTCCCCGCCGCCCTCATTCTCAAGGCCACGGCAAAAGCCAAAGCCGCGGCCGCACGCACCGACCCCCCAACCCCCACACAGGCGACTAGGGCAGCCCGGCAACGCACCGGGACGACCCCCGACCCGACATAGGCGTCCTCACACCTCCGGACAGAGGTACTCCTCAACCTGGAACCGGACCCCAACCCCAAACCCGACCCCAAACCCAAGACGGCGCCCACGCGAGCACACACAACACCACAAACGCAACGACACATACCCAACCGACACCGACCCCACCGGGACCCTCACCCAAGCCAGGACCCCCCACCCACCGCAACCCACGCCCCCCTCCGACCGGCACCCATCACCACCGCAGAGGCGGCCACCCAGCACGACCCCGTCCAAGCCCTCGTCCGCATCCCTGTCACCAAGCATCCCGTCATCCCTCCCCACGAACCACCACTACCGCCGGCCAAACCGACCCAGGGACGTGGGACCCCACGACCACCGTCACCGTCAAGCCCGGCCCCCAACCCGCCCCCCCTGCCCACCACATGGTGCAGCCCCGGGGACTGCCCACGATGCCCAACCCCCCACCCCCACAAGGGGGACCAGAAAACCCACAAGGGGTCCATGGGCCATACCCGCAACACCGACCCCACCACTACCCACACCACCAGCACCAGCGGCCCCACCACCACCACTACCAACACCACCCCCACCACTACCACTGCCCACCGCCCTACCCAACCGGGACACAACCCCCCGTGCACGAACAGCACCAGCGAATGGGATGGCAGCCACCGAGCGCTCCACCCGCACACCCCATCTACCGCCAGGGGCCACCCCCCCCGTACCAGCCACCCCCCCCGTACCAGGAACCGTATCCATATCTCCCCGGCCACCACGTCCACGCCGAAGGGGCCCCCCGGGCCCAACCCCGCCAAGGACAGTCACTCGACCCATACCACCAGCCGCTGCCGCCACCACACCCCTACGTGGCGGATCCATGGACGACGGGGGACCTCCCCCCCCCCCCCAGTACCAGGCGGCACCACGCGAAGCCCCCCAGGACCCGCCGACGCCTCTTGACTGGCCAGACTCGAGCAATGAGGCCCGGTCCCACAAACGGCGGCGCTCCCGCTCCCCCCCCACGGCACACTCGCCCATAGCGCCCACACTCCCCACACCGCCACCGCGCCTCAACCACCCAATCGCCCCGCTCCCGCTCCCCAGGTGCCACCACGACCCCCCGAGACCCCGCTCCCGTCGCTCCCGCTCCCCCGGGCACCACCACGAGCGCCACCGCCGCCCCATGTCCACCTCCCCCTCCCCCCACCAGCCATACAAGACCCCCACCCCCAGCCCCCGCCACCACCGCTCCCGCTCCCCCCGACGCCGCCAGGCACGCAACCGCCGCCCGACGTCCACCTCCCCCTCCCCGCACACGCCCCGCGGGGCTCCCCGTTCCCCCCGCCGCCCATACCTATCCACCACCCCCAGCCCCCGCCACCACCACTCCCGCTCCCCCGGACGCCACCAAGCGCGCGACCGCCGCCCCATGTCCACCTCCCCCTCCCGTTCCCCCCTCCGCCCGTACCCGTCCTCCACCCCAAGCCCCCGCCACCGCCGCTCCCGCTCCCTCAGGCACCGCCACCCCCGCCACCACCGCAGGTCCACGTCCTCCCCCTGCCGCTCCAGGACCCCGGGCACGGACCCCTCCCCCCCCCAGGCCCCCGCCCACCTCGCCTGGTGGTCTGCCCCCGCTCTGCAGGAGCTCCGCCCCCCCTACGGCCCGTAAGCCCTCCGCCAGTGGCTCCAGGCCACCCAACCCCAGGCCTGGGCCGCCGGCGCCCCCTCCCCACCCCGCCCCTCCCGCCACCACCACACCAGGAAGGGGGAGGACAAGGGCAAGGGAAGGGCAAGGGACACCAAGGAGCACTCAGGCAAGAGGGCACGGAGGGGCCCCAAGTGAGGGCAGGCACTCACAGGGGCACGACGCCGGAAGAGACACCACAAGGGGGCAGGAAACCACCCAAGAACCAGGAAGGGGCGGGAGCGGGGACCAAGGCACGGAGGAGAAGGGCACCACGGCAGGCTCCACGACCCACGACCAGGAAGGGCATACCACGACGGGGGGACCAGCGCCGCCCCACCCAGACCAAACACCCCACGACACCCGGGGGCGCACCCCCCAACACACACCACCGAAGTAAGCATCGGACGCCGTGCGGATCACACCAGCGCACACCCACCAGCCACCGGGAACCACACGGGGAAAGGAGGGCACACTTACGGGGGGAGAACGGGCCACACCCACAGAGGAAGCCGCAGGGAACGCCGCCGCACGGCGCACCACCACGTCCTCACCGCCGGGCAACGACCCCGGCCGCCACAAGGGCCACCTCACAGGCACCGGTAGAGGACGAAGGCACGGCCACAGCGACCAGGACTGGGGACCTAAACCCCCAGAGGACACGGGACCAAGGCACAGGCCCCCAGGGAGGGCAACCCAAAGGACCGTCACGCGATCAACCTATCCGACCCACCAGCCCGAGCGGCACGCCCAAGCCCCCCCTGGCACGGACCCAGCGAGACAGCCACACCTAACCGCACCCCCCAGCCACCAGCCAGCCACACTCCGGCCCGCACTCCGCACCACGACACAGGCCAGGCTGACCTCCACTGACCCACCGCGGCACCACGCCAGACCACGGCACACCGCACCACAGCGCGCCACAGTGCAACGCGCCACAGCAGGACGCGACGCGACGCAGCAGCAAGCGGCACAACACGACACAACTGACTCTAACCTGAAGGACTAACCGAAGCCAGCCACCGCACACCCTTGAAGGCGCCGCACCAGCACGCCACACACCAGCACCGCAGGCCACAGACGGGGCCGCAGCGCGCCTGGCAACAACGGTGGCGGACCAGCCAGAAGGTTAAAACCGGCACCGCAGAGGGGAAAGGACACGAACAACCCCAGCCCCCTAACTCAGAACCAGAAGCAGCCGCCTGCCGCAGCCGCCCACCCGGCAGAGCCAGGACCTAACCCGGCAAGAAGGGGCGCCGAGCCCACCGTGTACATAGCCCACCCGACCCATGGGGCCGTTAGACGGCCAAACAGAACGCAACTGACAACAACAGCCCGGAAGACAACACTAAATGCAGGCCAGTGCGTGCACCAGCCCAGGGAAGGCAGAGGGAGGAACAGGCAAGCCCCCCCCCCAAAACAAAAAAAGAAAAAGAAAAAAAAACGGCGGGGAGAGGTAGAAAAGGCGCGAAAACAGCCCACAGCCGCCAAACCGCCCGCCAACACCACCAGAGGCGGCCAAACCCCCCCCTCCAGAAGGCACCGAAGACAGGACCCCCAAAGAGGCACAGGGGGACCACCCAGCCAAAACCGGCAACACCAAGCCAGGAACAGCGGCCCACCGGGAAAAGGGACACCGAAACAAGCGGAAAAAAAAAAAAGAGAGCCAGCAGCCCAGCCCGAAAGAAAGGGGATGGCGGGACAGGGACCACATGGCCCGGGACAGGAACACCGAGAAAAAAAGAGAAAAAAAACACCACACGCCAGAACCGGAAACGGCGGGGGCAAGCGGAGAGCCCACGCAACCACACACGTCCCATAAGCAGGCCGAAACCGAACCCCAACCACGAACACCACAAACAGCCGACACTAGAGGGACAACACAACAAACCGTGCCCAAACACACACACCCAAGACCCCAGCCAGGACTGGCAGGGTTAAGAAAACCCACACCCAACCGCCAACCGGACCCAAACACAAAGGCCGCACAACAGTAGGAAACCCAGTGCCCACAGCCCGGGCACTAAGGCAGCCCCTGCCATGCAGGTGACCCGGCCAAACGAGATCGGGAGACCGGGGGTAAGGCTGCATCCTAAGGCCTGCGCTGCTTTGGGACTCGAGGCGGACCATGCGACACCCAAGCGCCTCGGAACCCTAGTACCAAGAACGTGCATGCATGCCTCGGGAACAGGATACGCCAGAAAGTCCGGTGAACCTCTAGGGTTCCGCGCAAATGAGGGGACGTGCGCAAGCACGGGGGCACACCCTCCTGGCGAGACAAGCACGTCACGCTGGCGGCGAACAGCCCTCCCGGCGATGCCCGGGGCCGCTTTGTTGGAGGCCAACAGTCAGGTCTAGCGGGAAGTAAGCCGCCTCCCCTCTTCACGCGCGGAGCCTCTTCCTGTTCGTCACAGGGGCGACGCCAGGGGGAACCATGGGGCACGTCTCCGAGACCGAGTGCACCTACCCACCTACCTACCTGGGGTGTTAAAAATGCTTCCATTATGCTTTGAACCCCAACCCTTATTGCAAAAGGGAGGCAAAGCTTCGGTTTGCATCCATGCAAAGGCCCGAGGCTCATTTCTCTTGTGATACGGAGATACGATTTTTCGAGTGACCACTTTTGGGTGAATTTTGGCCGTTTTGCCCAGAATGGCCACAAACCCCGTCTCCCCCTTAATGTTCGGCCCGAGGTTGCGTGCGCCACTTGACCAAGGGTAAGGGCGATTCGGAGAGGGTACATAAACCTGCATCGAATGGGGTGTTTCCCCATGTGGCCTCTCCTCTTGAAGGGAGAGTTGTGAGTCACCCAATTTGGGGTATGTTGCCATTCTGCCCCATTTGTGTGTCATTTTCCCTCCAATGGGGAAAATCGCTAGAGGCGACCATGAGGGTTGGCAAGTGGCATAGATTGGGACCTCAGCCCCATGTGTCTCTAGCATCTTTGGTTGGAAGAATCCTCGCCGTGGCCATGGAGATATGGAATCATGAGTGCGGGCCATTTTTGCCAAATTTCCTGTTTTTGTCATTGTATGCCATATTGGAACTGCCATCTTGTTGTGGTTTGTTTCTTGGGAACTCGACTGCACTCCTGTGCCTCTTTGTTTATCAAATCCGAAATCCAAAATCTCAATCGACAACCCTCGCAGGATCTTTAGACGGGGCACCAATAATAACACAATCTCGAAGACATAAACCCTGTTCAAAGATCGAAGTATCTTACAGCGCTCATTCACAGTTGGCATTCGATGCTTCTTTATTATTCACAGACTGTCAGCGCGATTGCGACTGCGACTTGCGATTTGCGCGCTGTTGCGCTGCGCTGTTGCGCTGCTGCTGTTCGAAGCCATAACACTACCCCCCCTGTTGAGACCTCGAAGAGGTCTAACTTACCTGGGCGGGCGTCACAATGTCGAATGAGAGCAGGCCCAGACAGAAAAAAATTATTTTTTTTTTGGCCTCGACATGTGCTGGCTACAGAAGCATAACAGTGGACCAATCCTGGTCGAGATCACACATCGAGGTGCAGTCATGGGACACCCGTCGTCAGCGCCTCATTCACCCGCCGTGTTCGACTTTGCCACGGCTGAGGCTTTCGGCGGAAGCTGCAGAAGACAACCTCGCCAGGCACACTGCACAGGCGCTGTACCCGCAGCAAGGCTGTGGGCACGTCGAACCATAACATACCATAACATCAAAGCTGGATGCTCAGCAGACCAACAGGCCTGTACATCTGTCCGCTCGACAGGACATATGGCGGCATTCGATACCATTAATGGCATCCAGACTGTCGAATAAGCCATTACTTGGCATCCAGACTGTCGAATCAGCCATTACTTGGCATCCAGGCTGTCGAATCAGCCATTACTTGGCATCCAGGCTGTCAAATCAGCAGTCCGTGCCCCATGTGAACGTGTACGAACGATCCACGGGAAGTCGACATAGTTCATGCACTTCCTTTAGTGTCTCGACGCCAGCCATGAACTTGAAGGTGTCATGACCCGGAGAGTGTCGACGGATATCACTGTCGAGGGCACACTTCTGAATCAGGATACCAGATCGATGGTTCAGCAATCGAAGGTTGGGATCACCAGGTCGGTCGTCGACGGGGCACTTGTACTGGAATACGAAGACATGTTCACGGGCAAGCGCTGGAAATTGTCCAGGTCCCAGTGTTTGTGCCCTGGTCGAATAGAAGTCCCAGAGGCTCGACGGTTTCCAAACGTCCTCACTCCACAGATCAGCCCGATTGGTGACCTCGAAGGAGTATCCGTCATGTCGACCAGTAGACCACCGATAGGTTTCCTTCGAACCAGTACCAGCGGCCATGCTGTGGTAGAACTGACCGGTTCGCGTATCGACTCGCCACCAATCGAAAGTCGCCGTACGACAATGACGGCGCTGATGTCGTCCTTCTCAGGGCCGAGGGCGTATCGGTCAACGATCTCAAGCGTGTCGGTTCGAGAACCTTCTTCTCGGAGTCGACCGAGGTGTTGGTGGACATAGTGGCCGTCAGCGAGGGAACTCTGCAGAGCGAATCGAACCGCTTCTGCAGTCACAAGGCTCGAAGCCGTGTCGACAATAACCGCTTCGAGGACTTGGTCTCGGCAGCTGACCTTGCGTCGATGTGCAGCCTTAAAGTCTTCGTGGATCGGCGTGAGGTACTTGAAGAACGGAATGTCGAAGTGGTGCTGATGGGCATTCGACTCCATCGACAAGAACCGGTGATCGAGGGGGTCCGGGTGGAACGGGTCGCTCGCAGGCGAGTCGGTTTTCTCGATCTCCTCCCGTTCGTCAGCATAGACGTCCCTTCGAAACTTGACCGCTCGACGCCAACGTTGTCCATCTTGGTATCCGGCCTCGAAGGGGGACATGAGGTATGTCGAGGTACCCAGGCGTCGAACCAAATCGGGGGCATCCACGAAAGGAGAAAGATTGACATACTCTTCATTCGATGAGTGAAGGGCAGCAACTCGTCGGATTGCCCTATCGAAGTCGTGGTACCCGAGTCGTCCGGGTCCAGTCTGGTAGATCGTTGCCAACTGGACAAGGTCGATGGGGGCGCCTGGTGCGACGGCGTTGTACGCGTAGGGTTCGATCTGTTCTCCGAGTCGAAAGTACTCCTGGAGCTGGACCGCAAGGTCCTGTGTTCGATGTGGAGTGCACCCATATCGCTTATACCCAAGTCGAGAGGTGCCTCGAAGGCCGCGCAGTTGGTGTCGGCGAAGAAGCAAATCGACTTTGTACGCAAGGAAGGGGGCTCGATCTTCGAAGAGCCAGTCGTTCGCCTGGCAAACCTTTTGAAGATCACGGATAACTCCCATAATCGGAACGGCAACGGGAGCTTCTCGTCTCATCCTTTTGTGGGTCCAGAAGCGTCGATACTTGAAGATCAGGTCGATCCCATCCGCACCGTTTATCAGGTCGTCGATACCCGAGATCTCTCGATGCATGCGGTTGAGTCGAGCAATTTGACTCGGCAGGGTATGTTCGGTGAGGTCTTGTCGGAATCCCCAATCGAGCTCTTCATCATAATGTCGCCATTTCATGAGGGCCGCTCGAAAGTTTTGACAAGCCACTTCGATTTTGGTATACCATTGGTATCCCCGCGTACCACCAAGGTTTCGACGCTCATCGAAAGACGTGTCAGCGGCACTTCGAGCCAATTCGTACGGGAATGGTGCGGTTCGTCCCCAACTGTCGATGCAGATGGTCTTGCCCAACTCGACAATGGCGGCATTTGCGTTCGACACGACTTCATAGTGTTTCTCGCTCAGGAACGTGTGCCGCTTTCGAAGACCAGCCATGGTACTCGACGCAATAGTGAGTACCGATGGTTCGAGCCTAGTGTACTCCGTCTTCATCGGATCATCTTCATGTGTCCCAAATCGATAGGGTGGCTTCAATCCGAACGTTCCCAAGTGTCGAAGTTCGTCGATGGTCTCGATTTCATGATTCTACTGCGGCATGTTGTAGGGCTGCCATTTCGACTCCGGCACCGGCACAGAATCGTAGCTGGGTGGTGCTGTGGACCGCGCGGGTTCGTAAGGATATTCCGCTTCGTCGTCGGACTCGAGTGGCCAGGGTTCAGCGTCGTAGTTGTAGTCATCGTCGTGGTAATAGGAGTCGGCGTCGTGGTAGTGGGAGTCGGATTGGTTCATTCGAGTAGAAGCTTGTGTTTTCGGGGCATTCGAATGCCAGGATTGGTCGACCCAGTCGTCTTCGACTTTCGGCTCTCCGGTACCCAGATCCTCTCTGGATGACCTCGATGTCCAGGTGTTCGGCCTCGATGTCCAATAACTGTCGACCCATCCGGGCGCTGAACAGAAGAAGGAGGATCAGTCGTCGTACCCCGTGTAGCAAGCAGGATCTTCATCATCAAAATCGAACCAGTCAGGGCTTGAGCACCGCTCTCGAAAGTATTCTGCATCGACCGGGGGAGGGGGCCCGTACAGCTTACAGAGTTCCGGCGGCATGTCGGGTGGAGTCCCTCCCTTCGTCGGTTCCAGAACAGGCAAGCTGGCCAGGGCTATCTCGGCAACTTCCAAGCCTTCGGCGCCTCCTGATATGATGGTTCGTCCACTCGGCGCTATTCCTGCAAATTTCCAGCGCGGGAACACACCTCCCTTGCCTCCTTTCGACGGGCCTCCTTTTCCTTTTGAGCTCCCAGCATATGCCGACTGGCTGTAGTGCGGCGGTTCGAATGGATCGAGAGGTCGATTCGGACGAGTTGGCGCTGATGCTACCGACAAGCAGCGGCCAGTTGAAGTCGTCCTCGCTGGGGGTTCGATCGCGTCAACATCGATGACGTTGGACGATGTCCCTCGAGAAGGCGGAGGTCGAGAGGAAGCTCGGGGCGTCCGGGATGTAGTACCATAGGCGGAGGCTCCGGTGTTCGACCCGGAACCTCGCATGATTTTTTCGAAAAACCACGCTGCAGAGAAGAGTAAGGGTGTTACTCAGTTACTCAGGGTGGAGTCGAAGGAACTCAAGGTACACAGCATCCTCCTCTAGAGCCTTGCTCGACTCCCAAGACCATGTGTCTTCATCCCATTCACAACGGTATACAGGAATGTGCGGCGCTTTTTAGATCCCACTCGACGTCTAGCCACAATCTTGACAAGTCGAGGAGATTCTCCAGTTTTGACAGGGGGCATCGGAAACTCCCACACCGGCTGTCCCGCTCGATGGACGTAGGGTTTTATGCTGTCTCGATTGAAAACTCGCAACCCATCGAAGGGGGCAGGGATGTCCAGTTTGACAGTCTCGCCCTTGTTCAGTACCTCGAATATTTTGTAAGGGCCGCACCAGACAACATCGAGTTTCCCTTTATGTCGATATTCAGGCACCAACACCCACCATCGTTCACCGACTTCAGGCACTCGAAAGTGTCGGTCCATTTGCAGGACCACATGCATCTGGCGTCGACGTTCCTCGGCAAGCATTGCACGCACAGAATCGAAGGTACGTTCCGCTCGTTGCATGTAATCGTTCACGGTCGATGGTTCATGTGCATGAGAAGTCATTCGGGGAAAATCCAATGGAAAATGGGGTGTTCGTCCTTCATCTATCTCGGACGGGGATAGTCGAAGACTATTGGATGTCAGGTTGTTGAACTGGATTTCGGCGAACAGGAGGTCGACATCCCACTGGTTGTTGCCGAAGATGCCGTGTGTACGCAGGCGCTGGAGGATGGACTGATTGCTGCGCTCCGCAAGGCCATTGCCTCGAGGGCGGTTGGCCACTGTTTGATGCATCTCAATCTTGAAGCGCTGGGCCAACTCCTTCCACGCCTGAGACTCGAAGAGCTTGTCTCGGTCAGAAACAATTTGTCGAGGGCATCCTTTCAATCGAAAAACCTCACGTAGGAACACATAGATGAGGTCGTCGGCTGTCATATCCTTGCGACAAGGGATGAACATGCCACGCTTGGAGAATCGGTCGACTACAGTCATGATGGCATCATGGCCCCTTGTGGTCGGCGGCAATCCCGAAACCCAATCGATGGACACACTGTGCCATTTGGTGTCGGGCACCGGCAAGGGTCTTGGGACTCTGGCGGTGTCGACTCGTCTTGATTTCGCCGCTTGACAGACATCGCAACTTAGTATGTATCGCTCGACATAGTGTCGTAGGTGTGAACATACATAGTCGCGCTTAATCAGGGCCATGGTTTGAAGGACTCCTGAGTGGCCATAGAACTCCGACTCGTGATACATAGCCGCAATCGACGTAACCAGCGTTCGGGGGACAAGCACAGGTTTGCCCATCATCGACAAATGGAATAATTTGCCATCATTGAAGGACAACTTGGCATCTCGAAGCTGGTGTCGTGCCGCAGGGCTTCGAATTGCGACTTAGTAGATGTGTTTCGTCCTGGGGTCCTCCCGATAGGCTGTCGCCCACACAGCTGTCGAAGTCAAGTCTTTGCACTGATAATGTCGATGTACTCGGCGGTGTGTACCCTTAAGACTCGAAGGGTACGGCGTGTTCGACCCAACCTTCGGCAAGGGAACTGATTGCAACGTGTCGTCACGGTGACGTCGACAGCGAATCAGTTCCGCCATGGTCGGTGCGTATCGAAGTTCATTGCCAAAGGTGACTCGAAGGGGGCGATCCATGCTTACATCGGGGAGGTCGTCGGTGTCAGTAGACGTGTCTGGCTCATTGCCAGCCTCATCGAGATGCATGCTTGGTTGGTGTGAATTCTCAGCCATGATCTCGTCCGATGGTGCTGGATCCAGTCTCAGGTCCTCCGGCTCCGCAGTTGTCGCGCTCGACGGTCGCGGCTCCAGGTCCTCCGGTTCGACGGCGGGTTCGGTGTTGATTTGGAGGGCTGGTTCCGCAAGCTCATCTGCGTCAAGTTCCTTCCCCACGGAGCGTCCGCTTCGTAGTGAAACGTACAGGTGGTCGTACGGCTGGGGCCACACCTCGTCATGAGAGAATGTGTCTTCGAGTACATGTAGGAACTCATCGACAGGTTCTTCTTCCGGTGAAGCCCAATCTTCGACCAGGGGAATTGCGAAAGCCCGTGTACGTGTAGCATTTTCGATCTCCATCAACTGCCGCGAAGTTAAACGAGAGCAGGCATCTGCCGCAGGGTTCTCGAGGCCCGGCACGTACCACAACGTCAGGTTGTATTCCTCGAGGAATTGGGACCATCGTGCTTGCCGTGGGCTCAGCGGTCGAGGACAGGTCTTGAGATATCGAAGACTTTCGTGGTCAGTGTGCACGTGCACCTGCTGCGGTCCTCTAAGTAGGTGAAACCATTGTTTCAAGGCTAATACGATGGCCAACAACTCCTGTTCTCGAATCGGGTATCGAGTTTCGGCAGGCTGCATTTTCCGCGACATGAAGGCAATAGGTCGAAGATGTCCCTTGTACTTCCTATGCGCACATCGTTGCGCCAGCGTAGCACCCACGCAGTCTTTCGAAGGGTCTGTGTACAGGTGATACGGCTGTCGGGGGTCGATAGCACTGAGATGTGTCGCGCTGATCATCGCCTGCTTCAGCTTGTCGAATGAAGCTTGGTGGACGGCTGTCCATTCCCACTCGAAGTCTGCGTTAAACATTGCAGTCAGAGGGGCTGCGACAGCATGGAACCCTTCGACAAACTGCTGGTAAAATCCACACAATCCAATGAACTGTCGAACTTCATGGACCGTAGTTGGTGGAGGCCAACCTCGAATGACCTTGATCTTTTCGGGGTCCATGTGTACTCCATCTTGGTCGATGATGTATCCGCAGGCCGGCACTCGACTCTGAAAGAATGTGGATTTATTGATCCAGGGGAAGAGCTGGTGCTCACAGAGTAGGTCATGTACCAGGTCGAGGTGTCGTTGGTGTTCGTCCGCATCCTTTGAGAAGACGAGGATGTCGTCAATGTACACCCATACAAAGATCCCCAAGTGGTCTCGAAGGACATCATTCACGACGCGTTGGAACGTTGATGGCGCATTGCAGAGGCCAAAGGGCATAACAACCCACTCGAAGGCGCCAAATTGTGTGTTGAAGGCGGTTTTCTCGATATCTTCGTCTTGAATTCGGATCTGGTGGAACCCACTAACAAGGTCAATCTTTGAGAATACGGTGGAACCCCCGAGTGTACTCAAGATGGATTGGATTGATGGCAAAGGATATCGATCTCGTACAGTTCGTGTATTCAACGCTCGGTAGTCGACGCACATACGCCATTTACCATTCGCTTTCTTCACCAGTAGGCAACCCGCTCCGTATGGACTCGAGGATGGTCTGATGCGACCAGATCGATGCAACTTGTCCAAATTGTCGTCGAAGTTCATCTAGTTGGCTCGGATCCATTTTGTAAGGGTGTACCCACGGTGGATTTTCTTCCGAATCGAGGCGTATTCGATGGTCTCTTCCAGGTCGATGCGGAGGTAGGTCTCCATATTCCGCTTTCTCCCGGTCGTAGAGGTCCGCCCACTTGTGTAATCGACTCGGTAGTTTGCGTCGAACAGGGTCCAGCCCGTCGTCATTGCCATCACTGGCTTGCATCTTATACATTTCATCGACCGGCACTGCACCTATGATTTTAGCAGCTGTTTTTTCCCAAAATTCAAGAAGTCAGCAAAAGGCAGATTTTCGCGAGAAATGACCTACTTTTTTGATTTCTACGGCCCCAAAATAGGGGAGGGGGGTTCCTCCTACCCGGCTTTTGTCCAAAAATATCAAAAACCCTGAAATTTGGCCTATTTTGGGGTATTTTTGTCTGCTCTGGGCTGGTCCTGCAGAACAGTGCTGCACACCAGTGTACCTGCCTATAGAGAATTTTCGACAGAAATTGCCCTTTTGTTGGGATTCTCTTGCCCCAAAATACGGATGGGGGGGTTCTTCCCACCCGAGCTTTTTTCTAAACCATCAGAAACCCTGGAACTCGGCCTATTTTGGAGTAGTTTTGTCTGTTGTGGGGTGGTGCTACAGAACAGTGCTGCACACCAGCGTACCTGTATCCTATAGTATAGGCACAAAAATACCATGAAAAGAGGTTTTGTACCCAAAAAGACCAAAGGAAACCTTTTTTCTTTTATTCTGCACGCTCAAAATAGGAGAGGGGGGTTCCTCCTACCCGATTGTTCTCCAAAAATACACTGTTTTTGGCCAAAAATTGGCAATTTTTGGCCATTTTTGGACTAAAACTGTTTTCTTTCTGTGCTGACGGCCCTGCAACACCCAATAGGTTGCTCCAATACAATTCCAAACACATTTCACTGAATTGGGCCCCCGAAGAATAGGGTATGGGGCCCTAAAACTCACGACCCCGGCTAAAAAAACACTATTTTCGGCAAAAAATTGGCAATTTTTGGCCATTTTTGGGCGAAAACTGTTTTTCTTTGTCCTGACGATCCTACAAAACGTTCGTGCATTCCAATCCAAGGAACCACCAACCGTAATGAAAACAAAGGACAATCGCAACAAGCCGCACCACTCTGAGCATCTGAGCATCTGGTTCTCTCAATCAGTTCAACATCGCACAAAGTGCATAAGGAACACAGAGCTCAGGCATCTGCACTTCCAGACATATGATCCTGCCGTATTCACAAACACGGCAATAAATTTAAATCGCCAAACTCTAAACAGCACAAAGTTCTTTTTTGGGAGAGGGAAAAAAACAAAAGACATATATGCAGGCGCTGCTAATAGGGCCGGTACATTGGAAAACCAAAGGGCTGCATGCTGCTCATCGTCGAATAAAGCTGCTGCATGGGCTGCATGGGCATTTGGAGCTGGTGCATGTTCATGGCTGGCATTGGCATGGCCATGGGCATGGCAACTGGCATGTTCATTTGCAAAGGGCCCATATGCTGCTGCTGCTGCTGCTGCTGCTGGGCCTGCTGGTGCATCTGCTGGTGCTGCTGCTGCTGCTGCACTTGGGTCTGCATCTGCATCTGCAGCTGCAACTGCTGCTGCTGCTGCTGCTGCTGCTGCCGCTGCTGCTGCTGCTGCTGCTGCTCCTGCTGAAACACCTGCCCAGGGGGGTTCGGAGACACCTGTTGAGACACTTGAGACACCTGCTGAGACATGTGCTCTCCTGACTCCCGTTTAACCCTTCCTTTTTTTCGGGTATTTTCACTGTTTTCACCTTGCCCGCGTTTGCGCTTCAGGGGGTTTGTTTGGTTGTTTTGTTGTTGGGTTGTTTGTTGCAGTGCAGCCAAGAGCCGCTGAACAAGGTCAGCCTCTTGTTTTACCGTCCCACTGCCCGTCTCTTCCTTCTTTGGCTGTTTGCTTGGTGGGCTGTTCTTTTTATGGCCTTTTGGTTTTGGTTTTGGTTTCGGTTTTGGTTTCGGTTTTGGTGGTGGCTTTGCGGTCGAATTCCGTTTCGGGTTCGGTTCTGGTTTCCCATTGGTAGTGACAGATTCCTGCTTCACCGCTGTGGTACTGAGGTTTGTGATCTCAGGGAGACGTGTGCTCCGCCGACTGTCCTCATATGCCAGTTCACGCTTGGCCTGGTGCGGACCGCAGGACTGACACCTCTGAGGAAACTGGAAACAAATGCACTGCCCGGAATACAAACCTTCCATCCAGGTCTTCCCTGCTTCACAGCCCTGCTTGTCAGCCAGGGCAATTTCTCTGAGGCTGGATTCTGAAAACCGTAGAAGGGATCTGAAGTCTGCCTGCCCTGCCGTACAGCAAAATGCACAGACGCCGACAACATCCCAGGAAGCCGGATTGGTAGGAATCACGGCTAATACTAAAACAGTGACGCCCCGTTCAAGCTGGACTGTCCACCTGCCTGGGAACAGGGGCTGCCCTTTTCGCGACAGACCGGGACAACGCACAGTGGGCCTCCACAACAATTGGGTGTGCAGCAGAACGGAAGCATCGCTTAGGCCGTCATACATCTGCACAGTGTCACCGTGCTGCAGGTCACTCCAGGTCACACTGGACGGCCGTAAATGTTTGCTGATCCAACAGCTATCGTCGGGCACGAATGGTGCATTTTGCGAATTCGAGATTGGTACAGCAGCAAAAAAATTAATGCCTGGACACAACTTTGGCAGCATCCAGTGCTTTTCAACTGGCAGAAACAAAGTGTCACCTGGTGACAGTGACAGAGGGGTTGCGCTGTACTGAATTGTGTCAAGAGTATGCATTACGCAAAAATGACTGGCCTCTCGGCCCAAGCACACAAGACAAATCATTAGCACGCTCTCCATGTTAGCCAGCTGACAGGGGACCGGACGATCTGTGAGCGTTATCACTTGGGCAGCACCGGGGCAAGCCATTCCGAGCACAGGGCAGATCCGCTCAAGATGCTTGATGATGTCAGCAGCAGGGACTCCACAGGCCCTTGAGCCCCCAGTCACGTCGTACCACAGACTTCTGCCCAATTTTTGAATTGCGTCAATCAGGGGCTTCATCAACGCCAGCGGCACCCCATTGGCTCTCTTCAATGGATCCTGTGGACGACAGAAGTGGAGAGAGATACAGAGGGGTACTGAAAATATCAGCATGAATACGTTCCAAAATCTACCCCAATCCATAAACAATTGAAGATTAGCAACATTAGCAAGAATTGGCCAAAAATAGTAAATCTATCACAAGCCAAGGGATGTGGTGGCAAGAAGGTGGTATACCGCTAATTGTCAGCTGGCAATTTCGGTTCATGCGTGTACCAGAGAGTTGGAGACAGCCAGCCTTGCCTCCACAGCCCCAACCAGAGCCTAACGTGCTTCATGATCTCCACCAGCCCCACTGGGCATTTCCCTCGTGGGCGAGAGGGGCGTTTTTGCACGATCTTGGAGTGGGGCTGGTGGACATGCTCGCCCCCCTCCGATGACATGCCCACGAGGTTGCCATGTTTGCGTAGCCGGGGGGTGTAGTGCTCCAGAAAGTAATGAATTGGGACTCCAAACCGGCGCAGGGGAAACCCGAGATCCCAAAAGAGCTGGTGTGCTTCACGGCACATGTCATCACGCTGGTCAACACCCTCCTGACTCCAGCTGTTCAGCTGGACCATCAGAATCCGCATCAGTTTCAAATATCGGTGTATTGGGTCCTGCAGAAACTCACCGTTCCGTTTGACTGTGAGACCATTTGCCGTTCGTGGGAACAGATCAGCTAGGGCTTTCCAAAAAGAATCCTCCTTCAGGATATCCTTCGTGACAATGTTTGGGGGTGACCAGTCCCTTTTGCCAATAGCTTCTTTGAAAGGTGGGTAGTATGGAAAGCGCGTAAAATGTTTCTCCAAAATTGTCTTCAATTGGACAGTGTATTCCTCAGGCAGGTTTGCTCTGGTCCAGAACCACAGGGGGTGGATCACCCCGTTTGCCAACACGTGATTGTTGCAGTGGTGTACATCATACACGCTGTTGAGGCGACATTTCATGAGGCGAAAGAAGGGAGCGCAGCGTGAAGGGTAGTTGTGAAAATCCCGCAAAGGCTGCCGTATCCAATCAGGGTGCTTCCAGAGTTTTTTTGAACCATAGCACTCCACACAACAGCAATCTGCTGTTGGTGGAGGCGTCCCTGTGGTTCGGTAGTAGGCGGCATAATCAGGAGAAAAAACCAGCTCCATGCTTTCACCACCCCAGCCGCTCTCCAACGCCTTCTCAAGGGCAGGAAGCAGGTCCATGCGCTCAAACTGCGACGAGGTTGTGATGTGATCATCCTGGTCCAGGTATCTCGCAAGGGGAAGTTGCAGAAGGAGTTGGTGTGGCTGACGTGCTTGCGGTAGATGTACGCTCAGCACCTGGCATTTGCGGCGCCCATACATTTCATTGGCGTCAAAAAAGACGCAGAGCTGCGGGGTTCTGACAGCGTCATGCAGGCAGCCATGTGCTCTTGCGAGCTCCAAATACAGTGGAAGGGCGGTACTCGGGTCTAGGTACGCACCTACCGGTGTGGTAGCAATCCCCATGTCGGCTGTCAAAAGCTGCATGAGTTTGGTCACGCCTGTCCTATACACCCCCTGACCATTGCAATCATTGTTTCTGCGCGCGCGAATGAAATCTTCCCATGTATCATGGGTCGTAAACTTTGCAATGAGGGTATCCCTCAATTGCTCAAATGTGGCCGGTCTTGCCCTAAGTCCGTCTCGATTCAGTGATCGCTTGACTGCATGCTCCGCAATCAGGTGCCCGCAATGCAACTGCTTCGCATACGACCTCACAAGGCTGCGTCTGTTGGCCAGAGATTTTTTTGAAAGCTGCCATTCAGGCAGTTTGGGCCGTCCCGGTCTGGAAGGTTCTACCATCTTAGGAAAAAGAAAATCAAAAAACAGCCTACAGCAACGTGGAGTGGTATGCGAAATAGTTGCTACAACGCTGATTGGTGCCTGCACCCAAGTACCGCCCTACCATTGTATTTGGAGCTCGCAAGAGCACATGGCTGCCGGTCTGGAAGGTTCTAGCATCTTAGGAAAAATAAAATCAAAAAACAGCCTACAGCAACGTGGCGGGGTATGCGAAATAGTTGCTACAACGCTGATTGGTGCCTGCACCCAGGTACCGCCCTGCCACTGTATTTGGAGCTCGCAAGAGCACATGGCTGCCTGCATGACGCTGTCAGAACCCCTGCAGCTCTGCGTCTTTTTTGACGCCAATGAAACCTCGCATAGATCCTGTTCTCTGTTGCCAAGGCTTTGAAGACTTGCTGATGTGGTGGCCGTTGGACAGGCAGATCATCCTAAATTTTGCTGAGGGGTACAGTGACAGGAATGCAAAAACCTTGAGAGGCTCTGTTTGCTTTCGGCTGAATGGTGGAGGCGGTGGAAGAGCGACAATGTCGGGACCCTCGCTTTCGATCTTGCGCTCTGATGCCGTGTTGACTCTTTGCGCTTGGCGGTTCTCGTGTCGCTTCTCTGCTTCCTCCCGTTCGGTGCGCTCCTGGGGACATGCAAAAATCTAAATCCTATCTCCGTCAATTGGAAAGAAATGAACACGATAGGTATGAACAGAATCAAGAGAGCGTTACTGCAGAACTTCGCATGGTTACCTTTTGCTGTTGCTCCTCGTCCCCTTGCTTTTGACGCTTTGCCGCCTCCGCCTTCTTTCTGTCCGCCTCCTCTCGTTCGGTGCGCTCCTGGGGACATGCAAAAAACAAAATCCTATCTCCGTCAATTGGAAAGAAATGAACTCGATACGTATGCACAGAATGGAGAGAGGGTTACTGCAGAACTTTGCATGGTTACCTTTTGCTGTTGCTCCTCATCCACTTGCTTTTGACGCTTTGCCGCCTCCGCCTTCTTTCTGTCCGCCTCCTCTCGTTCGGTGCGCTCCTGGCGACATGCAAAAAACAGAATCCGATCTCCGTCGGTTGGAAAGAAATGAACACCATACGTATGCACAAAATCGAGAGAGCGGTACTGCAGAAATTTGCATGGTTACCTTTTGCTGTTGCTCCTCATCCACTTGCTTTTGACGCTTTGCCGCCTCCGCCTTCTTTCTGTCCGCCTCCTCTCGCTCGGTGCGCTCCTGGCGACATGCAAAAAACAAAATCCGATCTTCGTCAATTGGAAAGAAATGAACACGATACGTATGCACAGAATAGAGAGAGCGGTACTGCAGAAATTTGCATGGTTACCTTTTGCTGTTGCTCCTCATCCACTTGCTTTTGACGCTTTGCCGCCTCCGCCTTCCTTCTGTCCGCCTCCTCTCGTTCGGTGCGCTCCTGGCGACATGCAAAAAACAAAATCCGATCTCCGTCAATTGGAAAGAAATGAACACGATACATATGCACAGAATAGAGAGAGCGGTACTGCAGAAATTTGCATGGTTACCTTTTGCTGCTGCTCCTCATCCACTTGCTTTTGACGCTTTGCCGCCTCCGCCTTCTTTCTGTCCGCCTCCTCTCGTTCGGTGCGCTCCTGGCGACATGCAAAAAACAGAATCCGATCTCCGTCGGTTGGAAAGAAATGAACACCATACGTATGCACAAAATCGAGAGAGCGGTACTGCAGAAATTTGCATGGTTACCTTTTGCTGTTGCTCCTCATCCACTTGCTTTTGACGCTTTGCCGCCTCCGCCTTCTTTCTGTCCGCCTCCTCTCGCTCGCTGCGCTCCTGGCGACATGCAAAAAACAAAATCCGATCTTCGTCAATTGGAAAGAAATGAACACGATACGTATGCACAGAATAGAGAGAGCGGTACTGCAGAAATTTGCATGGTTACCTTTTGCTGCTGCTCCTCATCCACTTGCTTTTGACGCTCTGCCGCCTCCGCCTTCTTTCTGTCTGCCTCCTCTCGTTCGGTGCGCTCCTGGGGACATGCAAAAATCAAAATCTGATCTCCGTAAATTGGAAAGAAATGAACACGATACGTATGCACAGAATCGTGAGAGCGTAACTGCAGAATTCCGTGTGCGCTCCTGGAAGGTTACCTTTTGCTCTTGCTCCTCATCCGCTTGCTTTTGACGCTTTGCCGCCTCCGCCTTTTTTATGTCCTCTTGTGCTCCGTCTCGCGTCTCCGCTTCCTCTGGTTCGGTGCGCTCCTGGGGACATGCAAAAATCCAAATCCCATCTCGGTCGGTCGGAGAGAAATTAACGCGATATGCATGCACAGAATTGAAAGACCCTAACTGCACAACTTTGGAACGTTACCTTTTGCTGTTGCTCCTCATCCGCTTGCTTCGGTCGGTGCGCTGCCTCCGCCTTTTTTCTGTCCTCTTCTGCTCTGTCTCGCCTCTCCGCCTCCTCTCGTTCGGTGCGCTCCTGGGGACATGGGTTCTCTGCTTTTCTGGGCTTCTCAACCTGAGTGGCACGAAGTTACACAAAGCACCGAACTGTTGGCCTATGAAGCGTGTCCCACCGGCCCAAATCCCAGCCAGCGATATTCACGGGTTGTGCCACCCATGCGGTGGGGTGATGGTCTATGTGTGAGTCACAAACATTTAATGCACCGCAAGCAACAACATCAACAAGCATTGAACAGCAATAGATGCCTGTCGAATGCTGCTCATTGATATGTCCATGGGTTTGAAGCTCACTTGCGGTTTGTGCGGTGGAAACAGCTTTTGGATTGTGAAGCCTCGGGTCTTACTTCTGTCCTCAAGCGCTCGAAGAATCTCTGGTATCGTTTTGGAACTCATACCGCTAACACACAGGTTCTCGCAGAGTTTGATCAAATAATGTTTTGAGTAAGCACTTGCCTGCTTAAACAGCTCCATACGCGTCATATGCTCAGTTGCTTCGGCTATTCTTGATGCCAACGCTTCCTCAGACACATCGGGTGACCTACTCTTTTTGGTATACTTCCTCAACTTTGGGGGCTTTGGTTTAGTTTTCTTGTTTTTTTCCTTTTCTGCTTTGGGTGTGCCACTTGCGCCATCCTCCGAGTTGTCGCCATCGTCACCATCGTCCTCATCATCACTACTTTCATTTTCCGAGCTCTCATCAGAAGGTGCCTCGCCGTAGTCGGATGTTTCATCACTCGGGACGTCACACCCATCGTTGAAGAAGGCAGGCAATCCAAGAGGAAGGGTTGGGAAGACGTCAGCGCGTTTGAACCAATAGAAGTAATTATTTGGGAACCTCATGCATAGGTCGTTCTTGTTTGGTTCCGGTATTTTTTTCGGTATAATCAGCATTCCGTACCAAAACAAGACCCGCTTTTCACCGGTTTGCACATTGGTGGACATGCCACATTTGATGTAATTGAAGGTCCCGACTTCAACACTTTGGTCTTCCTTAACACAATGCCCTGCAAGGAGCCTTTCTAGCTCCGGGTCCAAACTTTCGCAATTTTCCCATGCTCCGCCTTCTCCTTGTTCCGCCACATCTTCCACGTCCCCCTTGCCCATATGACAATCGGCAGGCACCAAGGCTGGCATGTCAGGCTTTGGAATCACAACCTTTTTCTTCTTGGAAGGAGCCATTGCTTAGCCCTGTGGGTTGTACCAAAGGGAAATCACATTTTGTCGCCATGCATGCTCCCATGACCATTCGTTCACCCTTAGTTCACTATCTTTTCACCCTTTGCTCACCCTACCTAGGAAGGCATAATACACACAAAAAGCACGCAACAAGGGCATGAAGGCAGTAAGACAATCGTTGCTTACGTATGAACCATATGGAAATGGACCACAAACGGTGCAAAATAGGGCCAAAAACACCTGAAATGTTCATCGCTCATCCCATTCTTATGCACATAGTATCATATTTTATGTACAACGATGACACACGGAGAAAGAAAATTCTCAAATGGCTCAAATAGTTCCAAGCCTACCTATGAACCATATGGATATTGGATCACAAACGGTGCAAAATAGGGCCAAAAACACCTCAAATATTCATCGTTCATCCCATTCTTATGCACATACTATCATATTATATGTAGGACCTATCATACAAATGCTTACAAAAACAACCTAAGCCCCAAACATGTGTGTGTACGGTGATAGGCACGCAAAAGCCCACCTATGACCCATATGGAAATGGACCACAAAAGGTGCACAATAGGGCCAAAAACACCTCAAATGTTCATTGTTCATCCCATTCTTATGCACATACTATCATATTTTATGTAGTTCTTATCATTCAAATGCATACAATACCAACCCAAGCCCCAAACATGTGTGTGGACGGTGATAGGTGATCAAATTCCTACCTATGAACCATATGGATATGGAGCACAAATGGTGCAAAAACGGGCCAAAAACACCTCAAAACTACATTGTTCATCCCATGCTTGTGCCCGTAGTATCATATTTTTTTTCTTACCCAGCATTCAAATGCTTACAATACCATCCTATGCCCCAAACATGTGTGTGGACGGTGATAGGGGATCAAAACCCTACCTATGAACCATATGGATATGGAGCGCAAAAGGTGCAAAAACGGGCCAAAGACACCTCAAATCTACATCGTTCATCCCATTCTTATGCACATACTATCATATTTTATGTAGTTCTTATCATTCAAATGCATACAATACCAACCCAAGCCCCAAACATGTGTGTGGACGGTGATAGGTGATCAAAACCCTACATATGAACCATATGGATATGGAGCGCAAAAGGTGCAAAAACGGGCCAAAAACACCTCAAAACTACATTGTTCATCCCATTCGTATGCACATACTATCATATTTCATGTCGTTATTATCATTCAAATGCATACAATACCAACCCAAGCCCCAAACATGTGTGTGGACGGTGATAGGTGATCAAAACCCTACCTATGAACCATATGGATATTGGACCACAAACGGTGCAAAATAGGGCAAAAACACCTCAAATGTTCATCGTTCATCCCATTCTTACGCACATACTATCATATTATATGTAGGACCTATCATACAAACGCTTACAATAACAACCTAAGCCCCAAACATGTGTGTGTACGGTGATAGGCACGCAAAAGCCTACCTATGAACCATATGGAAATGGACCACAAAAGGTGCAGAATAGGGCCAAAAACACCTCAAATGTTCATCTTTCATCCCATTCTTATGCACATACTATCATATTTTATGTAGTTCTTATCATTCAAATGCATACAATACCAACCCAAGCCCCAAACATGTGTGTGGACGGTGATAGGTGATCAAAACCCTACCTATGAACCATATGGATATTGGGCCCCATGGTGCATGAGAAAGGGATGAATAGCCTAGAATAAAGGCAAAACATCGCTTGTCATGTAGGCTTCTACCAATGGTGATGACAATTTGTTCATATATCACCTCTATACCACCTCTTACAGCCCTGTAATGCCCTCAATATGGCCTCCATAGACCCTAAAACCATGTAAAAAAGTGGTTTTTGGGTAGAGAAGCGTGAATTTCTCCAAATCTGTGCCTGCCAATCTGGATTTTCTTAAATCAGCAGCAAGGTATTTATCTCGGGAACACGCTCATGCCTTTACTTTGCTTCCAACTGCGAAAGAAAGTGGACTTTTTGGCGATTTTCTATTGCGCACGGCGGTCGGGAATCTGAAACTCGCGTACGCGGCAGTTGCTGACAGTTTATCTGTGGCTCCAGCTTCAGCGACAGCATAATTTTAATAAAAATTTGAGAAAACATAAAAACAACAGTACTACTGTGTACAGTTTGATATCGCGGTTCTGAAAATGCATGATTTTGAGTTTTGGGAAAAAACAGCTGCTAAAATCATAGGTGGCTGGTCGAGGCATGCAACACAGAAATACTTGATCTCCCGTGAGATCAGATCGACGGATCTCTCTTTTGAGTTTCGGCAACGAAATGTACTCAATCTCCATATCGCTGCACTCCACATCGGTGATACCATCTTCCGTTTCGGACTCATCGTACGTGTCAGTACTGCGCTGAACGTGTGTCGACGAGTGTAGGTCAGGGTGTTCGTTGGCATTTGGGGTAGGATTCCCAACCGGACTCGCTTTCGAGGAACTGGATGAAAGTATCGAAAGAAGGTCCAGCTTTGAAGCTGCTTGAAACTGTAGCTGGGTGGACTGTCGTGATTCGCCAAAAGACAACCGGTACGAAATCGAACCATGTTGGATGTCGGCGTATCGCTCCTTCCAGTTGACAGTTGGATTGTAGCTTCAAAGCCATGGTAGTCCAAGCACTACATCCGGCAAAATCTCCAAGACCTTGAAGTGATGACGAAACACAAGCTCTCCAACCCGAACATAAGCTCGCGTGTAGTGCCGTACTTCGACTTGGACACCTCCTGCTGTCAAGACATGTCCAGGGTTTCTCAGTTTATAGAGGGGAATTCGCGCCCTCTTTGCTGTTTGCATCGACATAAAGCCACTGGTCGCTCCACAGTCGACCAACAGTTCCACGCTGGAGTCAAAGGAGTCTTCACGACATGCGCAAATGCGCCCTCGAACCGTGAACAGAGACGCATGCTCAGGTTCGGTTCCTTCGACAGTGACACTTCGAAGCGTCGAATTCTTTTCGGGTTTATTGGTGCTGGTGGTGGTGTTCAGCTCTTCTCGAGGACGTCCGCCACCAGGTCTTCGGAATTGTTTTCTAGGCCGTTGTAGGCCTTTCTCTGCTCTTGGAGCGGGATCGAAACCGTCCCTTGCTGTCTCGACTTTGATCTCGTTCCGGTGAGTTCGACCGTGATTCCCGGCGTTCTCGTCCTCGGGATGGCGGTCGACCTTTTGGACAGTCGCGGGCCAAGTTTCCTTGTTCGCCACAGTTGTAGCAACGTCTGCTTTCTCGACCATCTTGGCGTCCGCCATGTTGACGTCCGAACCGTTCACCAATGTAGGCATGTAACTCTTCTCGAAGCTTGGCAATTGCATCGAGATTCATCGGCTCTGCCACGGTCGAAGCCGTGGGCGCCGCAGCTGGGGTCGGCATCGGTGTGACGTGTGGCGTTGGCATAGGGTTCGATGGAAACGTGGAAGTCGAAGTAGGTGGGACCATTAAGGCAGGGGTCTCGACACTGCAGGACCCAGGGTGTGATCTGATGTCGTTCTCGATGCGTTCTGTACTTCTTCCAGTTGATACCCAGCTGCAATGTAGGCCTCCGCGATGGTCTCTACCAAGGTATCGAATCCAAATGGATTATTAGAACGCCATCTTGAACGGACTTCAACGATGTACTGCCGGCGCACAGCGTCATTCGACAACCCTTCAACAAATCGAGAGCTGACGAGGTAACCCATCTGGAGTTCATTCGTGTTGACCATCCACTTGAGAACGCATGTGCGAAATTCTCGAACGTAATCTGCATGTCAGGGAACCTCGCTCTCTTTCAAGCTCAACATTCTCGACAAATACACTGGCTCATGGGATATGCAGTCGAAACGCTGGCCTAACTCACGCATGAGCTCGAACCAGTCGTCCTGTACAACTTTCGTCAGGCTATAATAGTACTCAGCGGCATCACCATCGAGGAGGAATGACATCGTTGCTGCCTGATCGACGGGTGAGGTGATGTCCGACAAAGTGAAGGCTCGTAGTAAATCTTCTTTCCATGTTCGAAATTCTCCACATCCAGGTTTACCCGTGAACCTCTTGACCAGTTTGTTCAGGCGCTCGACGCGGCGTCCCAAAATCTCCTGCGAAGGAGCACGTTGAACTACGAACTGGGGTAGTGGTTCGAAGGTAGGCAGCTGTGGAAGTGGTTGTTGTGGAGGGTGAGGTTGGTTCGAATTCGAAGAACACGGTGGTTGCGGAAACTGTTGTTGTTGTGGTTGCGGAAATTGGATGTTGTTCGGAGGTGGTGGACTCGAAGTTCGTACAAATTCGTTGAGAGGAGCGTAACATTGCGACAATTCATGTTCTACGCGTCGAAGCTCAATTGCAGCAGCTTGAGTTGCATCTTCTGTCGAGGACTGCAAGGTATCAATGCGCTGGCCAGTTGCTGGTGTAGCACTTGCTGCTGTACCCTGCAATACATCGACGCGTTGTTCAGTTGCTGCGGTAGCACTTGCTGCTGTTGCCTGCAATACATCGATGCGTTGTTCCAAATCGGTAACTTTGGCTTGAGTATCCGCAAGCTTCTGCGAACAGCTGTGAAGATCACGAGAGAGACATGGAAACCACTCGCTTTCTCCACTAGCGATGCGCTCTGCGATGATTCTCTAACGAGGTCGAAAATTCGTGATGCAAGGGTGAATCACTTCGAAACAAACTGTCTCTGATGAAATGCAGCATAGCTGCGTCGTCGAAGGGCCGCTCCATTGTAGATCGAAGTCCAAATCAAGTTGACGGCGTTGCGGCGTCGAAGATTGATCTCGAAGATTGATCCTCCCCGCCACCTAGCTGGCTACCACTTGTTGTGGTATGTTTCTTGGGAACTCGACTGCACTCCTGTGCCTCTTTGTTTCTCAAATCCGAAATCCAAAATCCCAATCGACAAACCTCGCAGGATCTTTAGACGGGGCACCAATAATAACACAATCTCGAAGACGTAAACCCTGTTCAAAGATCGAAGTATCTTACAGCGCTCATTCACAGTTGGCATTCGATGCTTCTTTATTATTCACAGACTGTCAGCGCGATTGCGACTGCGACTTGCGATTAGCGCGCTGTTGCGCTGCGCTGTTGCGCTGCTGCTGTTCGAAGCCATAACAATATCTCCATGGAGCAATGGACCTAGCCAGGAAAAAAGGGCAGTTATTGTAGCATTTGATCAAGGGTTGAACATCCTTGAGTTTCGTGTTTGCTCCTCCGCCCATCCGGAGTTCTTCAACTTTTGGTGCGATCCATGATCCCCCTCTTTGTACCGCATGCTGCTTTCTGCCCCATCCGTGTGGTCATCCCCTCGGTGGACAGTAAGCAGCCAGTGTGACAGCAAGCCAAATCCCAAGGCATGGGACCAAAGGGGATATCAAGAGTCGTGAATCGAGGCTTGGCGCGACGAGATCGCCAAGGTTTCCTACCCTGGACGGTCGCCCGAGACGGCCGACTCTGCCATTTTGTTAGTTGTGGACCCAGTTTGGACTGTCACCACGCCGAGTGGCATTGATGTTTGGGAGCCAAGTGCATGAGAGTCTTCATTGGACTCCCGGTGGATTGCGTGTGGAACAGCGGATCCGATCTCCAAGCCGGCGTGGAGATATACCATTGGGGATACTTCGGTTTCCGCTCATTTTGGGTAACCAAAATGACCCCCTTTTGGGACCCCAAATTTCCCCCCCCCGTGTGGTCAATTGGCGGCCCCATATCTCCATGCCCACAAAAAGCCCGGACCCAATTTCAGATTGTGCACCTGGATATGAGTCCTAGGTCCTGCCTCCTGTCCTGTGGGTCATGGGGCTTACCCTGGCTGGGCGGGCAACCTGTGGGAACGACTCCAATTTTGGTGGATTTGGCATCATTACCCCAGGTGGCGAATCCGTGGCGCCCTGATGCCGGAGCCTCAGAGGGAACCAGGTTTGGTGAGAGGTCCAGAAATTTCCTACTTGAAGGGCACAGGGTCAGTTGCCTCGTCCCTACCTCTGGCCGGTCCGCACAAGGGGTCAACTTTGGAGTTTTTCGAGCTAATATCCGTTTGGGCTGAAACAGCCCATTTTCAGCTACCAGCTCATAGGGGATAATGGCAGGGCCTTATCTCTGGCCCAAAGAGGAAGTGGGACCTGCTGTTAAGGGAGCATGGGAGACCACTGTCAGCCAGCCTTGGAGCCCCTTGGTTCCCAGGAACTCGCCTGTGGCTAGGCGAAACACCCTCCCCTATGAGCAGGGTTTCAGGGTCCGGACTGGGCAGGGCATGGGTTTTGTTTGAGCCCCCGCCGCTGCCAGCCACTGAGAGGGTCGGACCTGGGTTTGGGATATGAGTTGGGACTGAGTGTCTATTGTTCTGTGATGCCCTTACCCCAGTTCAGTCTTAACCCCGTGTGTACATATCATGATGTGTTGCTGTACATACTTTTGTTCCCTTGTTTCAGAGTGGCAAGGATCCTGAAACGCTTTATCACATCACATGAGAATGAGGATGCCCCCGTGAGCGCAGTGCTTTGCCTGCCTGCTTGCTTGTGCGTGTCCGCCACAGCGTCCCGTGGCCAGGCCCGCCACGGGAACGTGTCAATCTCCCCGATCCTCTACTCCTTCTCCCGCATGACTCAGGTCCTCTTCCAGCCCGCTCAAGGTCGCATACCCAGGAACATCCACATAGGCTCCCGTAGCGGGTAGAGGATGGTGATAGTCAGCCGCATACCATCGTGGCGCGGAACTGGAGGCCACCTGCTCACTTGTAGTAGTTGCTTCTGGAAACGCAGTGGTAGGTGGGTTCACACCATAGGCAGGGTAGGTAGGCATACCAGTAAAGCCTGTGCCCTCAGCCATAGGCGGGTTGGTTATGGGTGTGCATGTTGTAGCGGCTGTGTCTGGAGTTGGGAGTGTGGTGGTTGTAGGAGAGCCAGCACCAGCCAATTGACGTCGATACCCCCGCCGACACACGCCACCGCGAATCCCCCCTCCCGCGACCGCCACAAGAGACCCCATCACCAGACCCCATGCGCGACAACGACGACCACCCCCCCCAACCCACACCACCCCCCCCATCACACCCCGCACCACCAGCGGCCGCGGCGGCCGAGCCCTACGCCCTACACAATCCCGCAGCGGTACGGCAGGGGACTCGGGGGACAGGACATCGTGCTGTGCCTCCGCACCTGCGGCACGAGCACCCGCATCCGGGCGGCCACCCTGGTCCAGGCGGCCACCCTGGGGGAAGGCGTCAGAGACTTCCTCTTCGACGCCTTCCACCACGTCGCCCGACACGACCGCCCCCCACGCGCCAGCCCAGACGGCGAGAGCCCGCCCCCCACGGGGAGCCGGATCTTGGTGCCCCCCATCGACTGGGGACGATACCTAGTCGGACACCCCGTGCCGGGGCGGGTGGACACCAAGGGCCGCACCCGCTACCACGAGCCTTACATGGCCCACGCCCCATCAAGCGCCACCCCCGACAACACCAAAGAGTGGGACCGGGAAACATGGGTAGCCCGGATGGCCTCCCTGAGCAACTTCCGGCACCACGTCCCGGGGGACATCCCCACCCCCGACGAGCGACAGCCAGCCCCCTCCACGTACATGACCCTCATGTACAATCTGCACTACACCCTCTCCACCACCCACTACCACGCACCCACCAACCACTGGGTGGTACACAGCACCGACTCCCTCCTCCCCGCCGACTACGCCCCCCCCCCACACAACCCAGGCCCCGACACGTACGCCAGGGGGGACGACCCGGGCGAGCCCCACATCTGGGGCACGTGGGAACGCAAATCCCTGGACACGCTGCTCTCCATCCGCAGCAGCTGCCAGGGCCTTGGTAGGGCGATGTATTGCCTCGCCAAGTGGACCCAACGGACCTGGGGGATCCCCACGGACCAGTGGGTGTGGGTGGTCACGCTGCGCCCCCAGCAGAGGGAAGCCCCCCCAAACCGCAGGGGACCCACCCCCCCACGCCCCACCACCCCACAACTCTGCCCATACATGGTGGCAGCCCGCCTCATGACGCTGCTGTGGCCGGGCCCAGACACCCCCACCCAAAACTACCCCCACCTCACAGAGGAGGACATGCCCAGCATCCAGCGATGCTTCTTCCGCACCCTCGACTACCTCCAGCAAACACACCCGCACGTCCTGGAGCAGATATGGCCACCCCCCGGATGACCCCCGTGCCCGCGCAGCCGAGACAACGCCGCCACACCAGCACCAGCACGCACGGATCACCAGCAAAAACGCGCGCACACGCCCAGTGCCCGAACCTGCACCCTCGTTCTCGCTACTTACAGGACCCGGCATCATACGCCCGCCCCCGAAGCCCAGGACCCTCCGCCGTCTCCCACAGCCTCCTCCTCCGCCTCCGACTCCACAACCTCCACCACCACGACCACCTCATCCAGCACCACCACCACGTCCTCATCCAGCACTCCAGCCCCAAGGCTGCGGGGGACACCTCCCAAACGGGCCCCCAAACCCGCCCCCACCGCGAGCAACCCCGCCGCCGCCAAGGCCCATGCCCCGACGAGGCCCACACCCGCGACCCAGCCGAAACCCAAGACCGCCGCCAAACAGCCACCCAAACCCGTCAGCGCGCCACGACCGCAACCCGCAGCCAAGCCCGAACCAAAATCCAAACCCGGCCCCACGACGGCAGCGCGAGCCCGGCCCCCCGAGGACGTCCTCTATGACATTCGGCCCCAGCCGTCCCAGGCCCGGAGGCAGCAGCGCTTAGCACGGCGCCCCCCCACCGTCACCGACGCCACCGCCACCACCGTCATAGCGGAGCGCTCCGCGGTTGAAGCACGACGCACCTCGTCCTGCCACCTCTCAAAGCCCGCACCCCAGGCCCGAGGACCGCCCCCGACCAGGCCAGAATGACGCCAGGGTCCGCCAGCAGCGTCCCCGCCCCCCTACCAACCCTCGATGACAGCCCACATACAGCGCATGCCCCACTACCGCCACCGCCGCGAGTTCCCGCCCAACCCCGAGGCGGAGACCGTGCGCGCACACCCGCGGGTCCATATCCGCGCGCGCCCCCACTCCCCGGGCACCCCCACGCAACAGGACTACGAGGAAACCCCAAGGCCCGCCACCGCCACCGATCCCCACGACCCCGTCACACGCACCCACGCCCACTCCTCCGCTCAAGACCGCAGACCCGCCCAGGAACAGTGGTGGCAGCGCTGGACCCACACGCAGCTCTGAGAGCTGCGAAAGTGGGCCCGGGGAGGGCCCTCTCTTGAGGGCCTGGTCCATCGGCCCCGCAAGGGGTCGGTGGAGAACTGCCGCCTCCGGCCGGCGGGGGGGTGGATGCCGCAGGCCGCATGGGAAGCCATGCTGGCCGATGCGCTCCAACCCCTGGGAGTCCACCCCCGCAACCTCCCCGCGCCCCAGGACCACCCGTATGTCCTCAGGCGCCTGCGGGAGACCCTCCAGGAGACACAGCGAGACGGCATCCGCCTGTGGGACATCACCCAAAGCCCAGCCCCGCACAAACACACCCCCTCACCACCCCACAAGCGTCGGCGCACCGACACCGGCGGCACCCACAGCACCCGGGGAGCCCTGCGCACCACACAACACGACGCGCCTGACCCCCCGGCCAGCGGCGCCGCAACCTAACCTCGTTACCCAGCAAACCACCGACACGGGGCGCCACGCCAGGCCCTGCCCACATATCACCAAACAAACCGGACGCCGAAGGACTCCCACGCACACGACAACGGGCATCACTACACCCAAAGGCACCAAACCCAGGCCCGCTACCGTCGCAACCGCCTAACCGAGCCAAAACCCAAACACTAATCAAACCCGAGCCACAACCCGAAACTGCTACCCCTTGACTCCCAACCAGGCCCGCCAAGGGAACAACGTAACCACAGCCCACACCCACAGCCCACACAGCCGCCTAACCAGCCAGCTCCAGAAGCAAAGAGACACCTCACCAAACCCACCCTGACCCAAGCCCGTGTACATCAGGACGCGCGAGCCGCACCCCTGGGGCGGGACTGCCGCCACAGCACCGAGGACACACGCCAGAGGACACAACACTATTGCACCGCCGCACCAGCTGCCCGTGCCTGTGCCTGCAGTGTACGCGCGCCCCTGTTTTTCCTTTTCTTCCATCAAAGAAAAAAAAATGAAAATGAGGGGGGGAGGAAGAGGGACACAACCACCCATGGCACACGCGCACCGCACACAGCGCGCACACCGGTGAACGGGAGCCCAGGACACCGCACACGCCACACAACACACCGAGCGAGCGCACCGGTGAACAGGAGCCAAGTGGCCGAGGACACCGCAGACGCAACACAGCAAACCGCGCGGGCACACCGGTGAACAGGAGCCAGGCGGCCCAGGACACTGCACACACGTGGGGCGGCCGAGGGACAGGAAAGAACCAATACCCCATCACCTATGATTTTATGAAGCAGGCTCATCCCAAAATTAATTTTGGCTGATTTTTGACGAAAAATGTGACATTTTGGCGGAGAGAGGCTGCCAAAACTGGTCCATGTGCATTCCTTTGCTCCTGTGACGCGTTTTTGTTGCATCGGGCACCCTTGAAATAGGGGGGGGGGTCTTGGAAGTCCCCGCCAGGGCGAAAAAACCTGTTTCGGGCCAAAAAATGGCAAATTTTGGCACATTTTTGACAAAAAATGGCAGATTCTGGCGAAGACAGGCTGCAGAAATTGGTCTGTATGACTTTTCTTGATGCTAAGAAGTGTTTTTTTGTATTGGGCACCCTCAAAATAGGGGGGGGAGGTCGTTGCCAGTCCCCCACGGAGCAAAAAAACCTATTTTCGGCCAAAAAATGGCCTTTTTTTGGCCCATTTTTGACGAAAAATGTCAAATTTTGGCGAAGACGGGCTGCAGAAATTGGTCTTTATGAGGTTGTTTGCTCCTGGAACTTTTCCTCTTGTATCGGGCACCCTCAAAATAGGGGGGGGGGGTCGTTGCCAGTCCATCACAGGGCAAAAAAAACCTATTTTTGGCCAAAAAAATGGCCTTTTTTGGCCCATTTTTGACGAAAAATGTCAAATTTTGGCGAAGACGGGCTCCAGAAATTGGTCAGTATGAACTTGTTCGTTCCTGAGACGTGTTTTTTTGTATTGGGCACCCTCAAAATAGGGGGGGGGGGGTCGTTGCCAGTCCACGACAGGGCAAAAAACCTATTTTTGGCAAAAAAATGGCCTTTTTTGGCCCATTTTTGACGAAAAATGTCAAATTTTGGCGAAGACGGGCTCCAGAAATTGGTCAGTATGAACTTGTTTGTTCCTGAGACGTGTTTTTTTGTATTGGGCACCCTCAAAATAGGGGGGGGGGGGTCGTTGCCAGTCCACAACAGGGCAAAAAACCTATTTTTGGCAAAAAAATGGCCTTTTTTGGCCCATTTTTGACGAAAAATGTCAAATTTTGGCGAAGACGGGCTCCAGAAATTTCTTACTCTTGAGACGTGCAACACATCAGCAAATTGCAACATGTATCCTTCCTATTTGACACAGATACAACAGGCGCACAAACAAACTCATCGGAGACGTGCAACACATCAGCAAATTGGAACATGCCGCCAATGGACAAATGGAGTCAAAGCTGACATTGGCGAAGGCAAAGCTGATCAACTCGGACACCCCCAAGATTCCATGTCTCAAGGAACTCTGAATGAATCGCAGGATGCAGAATGCTGATTGAATTCGATCCAGAAATTGGTCTGTATGAACTTTCTTACTCCTGAGACGTGCAACACATCAGCAAATTGGAACATGCCGCCAATGGACAAATGGAGTCAAAGCTGACATTGGCGAAGGCAAAGCTGATCAACTCGGACACCCCCAAGATTCCATGTCTCAAGGAACTCTGAATGAATCGCAGGATGCAGAATGCTGATTGAATTCGATCCAGAAATTGGTCTGTATGAACTTTCTTACTCCTGAGACGTGCAACACATCAGCAAATTGGAACATGCACTCGGACACCCCCAAGATTCCACGTCTGAAGGAACTCTGAATGAATCGCAGGAATAGAGCTAGTCACGACTGGACGACGACGTTCAACTGACGACAGGCAACAGACAACAGACAACAGACAACAGACAACACTGGACGACGTCCAATTTACCTCAGGCGACACGCAACAGACAACAGACAACAGACAACAGACAACAGGCAGGCAACAGACCAGACCGCAGACAACAGACAACAGACAACAGACAACAGACAACAGACAACAGACAACAGACAACAGACAACAGACAACAACAATGGACGACAGCGTACAACTGACGGCAGGCAACAGACAACAGACCGCAGACAACAGACAACAGACAACAGACAACAGACAACAGACAACAGACAATGGACGACGACGTATAACTGACGGCAGGCAACAGACAACAGACCGCAGACAACAGACAACAGACAACATACAATGGACGACAACGCTCAACTGACGGCAGGCAACAGACAACAGACAACAGACAATAGACAAGTGGGAGAGGCCTGCATGTAAATGAGATCCAGACACTATCCAGACACTCTTGTGGAACAATAGGCCACTCTTTGGCACAGCATAGTCATTGCCCATGGAATCTTGCATTGTGGTAGATTTCGGAGCCTGTCACAATCAAATACAGGATGAACCATGCAGTGATTGTTGGACGCAGAAAATAAATGGTAAACTAAAGCACTGCCACAGAAAGTGGAGCAGCTGTGCAGCCACAGAAGGCACTGTTGTCTTCACACCTTCCTCACCTTTTTGCTTGTGTGTGGCATATGAATATGCTTTTGAGACGGAGACTTCCATCCTCCACTGGTACAATTCACCATACACAGAGAAAGACGCCCTTGAAACTACAACAGCAGGGAATTTATGAATCCGAAATCTAAGCCTGGGCTCAGCACCACCTATTTTGGTGCATGCCCATGCCCTGCCCCATGCCCATACCCATACCCATACCCATGCCTTGCCCCATTGCCGCACCCATACCCATCCCAGGTCCCATACCCATGCCCTGTCCCATACCCACCCCTTGCCCCATCCCGGTACCCATACCCATCCCTTGCCCCATACTCATACCCGTACCCATGCCCATGCCCTGCCCCACGCCAACGCCCATGCCTGTGCCCATGAGCATGTTAGGGTTTTGTCCCATGCCCACACCCATGCCCATGCCTGACCCCATCCCCATGCCCATGTTCGGGCCCATAGGCATGTTTGAGTTTTGCCCCATACCCATACCCATGCCCATGCCCATGCCCATGCCCATGCCCATGCTTGGCCCCATCCCCATCCCCATCCCCATTCCCATGGCCTGTCCCGCACCACCACCCTGCACCATGCCCTGCACCATGCCATGACCCTGCCCGGTGCCCATTCCCATGTTCGTGCCCTGCACCATGCCATGACCCTGCCCGGTGCCCGTTCCCATGTTCGTGCCCTGCACCACGCCATGGCGGGGCTCATTGCCCATGCCCTGTGCCGTGCTTGCACCTGAATTCTTGTCCGAACTCTTACTACGCCTTAGGTCGTCCAATTCCTTCTCCATCTCACTCAGGCGGTTGGCCCTTGCCGCCAGCAAACTTTTTTGCGAAGCCAATTCCTTCTTGCAAGCCTCCTTCTCGGCGCGCTCCTTGGCCGCATCCTTCAATGCCTTGGCCGCCTTTGCATTCGCCACCTTAGCGAGCTTCGCTTCCGCCTTGGCCTTGGCATGTGCAGCAGTGGCGGCAGCTGCGTGCGCCTTGAGCTCCTTGGCATGTGCAGCATCCCGCTTGCGAGCATCATCCTTCTTGGCGCCATCATCCTTCTTCGCACCATCATCCTTCTTGGGCGCCGCGTCAGCAAGGTGCACGCGATCCGACCTCCGTGGGCCCTGGGGTGCTGCAGGCAAAGTGGGCCTTCGCCTGTTGACTTCATGGACCTATAGGCAAAAGGAAAAAGAGCTCTGCGGTGTTGTGCTCTGCGGTGTTGTTGTGTTCTGGTCTAATTTACCGCATTGGGAGATGGGAGTTGCACACTATGCCTAAAAATTGAAAAATTCGCCCACTATATCCTTTCTTTGGAAGATTCTCCAACCTCATTTGCTACGGCCCATATGGGAGAGGAGAGACAAAGTAAGAAGGCAAAGATGACACATGTAGGCACAACACAAGAAGAAAAACACTCTTCAGGCCATGAACCTGTCAGGTGCAATGTTCGCCAAATACACATAGATTATAATTCGCACACTGCACACTACATACATCACGTGGGGAATCAATGGCCATTGGCAATGGGTGTTCAGCATCTCCAAACTGCATCGCCAGAAAGTACGCGGGGCGACCAGCTGGATGAAGAAGTGAGCGAGCATTTTCAGCAGGAACTTGGAAATAATCACGGTCACCAACTTCCCATGTGTACTCTCCACTGCTCAAGATGACCTTCACCTTCCATGAAGTCCCTTTCGGTAGGCCTAGTGGCACAAAGACCGTCAATCCCGAACGCTTTTCGGCCCAAAAATTGGTGAATGAGCCTTCACGGCTGCCCTTCAGGCGCCCAAAGTAAACACCTTGCAAGGGCAGCCCATATGTCGTCCTTTGAGCCGTAATGGACTGCAGCACGTGCTCTTGCCATTCATCGGCTTCGTCCTCAAGTGCGGCTGGGTGCAGCCGCATCTCTCCAAGGTCGGGCCACATATATTCAAATGATTCCACTCGCAAACTGCGTGCTTTGACTGTGCACTTGTTCAACACGTCACCTGTTCGAGAGAAGGCCTTTCGCCGCACCAAAGCATGGATATCGGGGTCCTCATCATCATGCTTGTCGCCATCGTCAAGGATTTCGAGGTCATCATCATCATCATGATTGTCGCCATCCCTTGGTTCAAGGATATCGGAGTAATCATCATCATCATGCTTGTGGCCATCCCTTCTGTCATGCTTTCCCGGGAAGAGGGTGCGGGACAACGGAGGGGTGACTGTCTTTGCCGGAGCAGTTGGTGCTCGCCCTTCCCCAGACTTGTCAGTCATGTAACCGTCCCCGGCGTCGTCACTATCGGCAATGATGTGTGCCTCATCCTTTCTACTTGGGGGTCCTACGGCCAACCCATCCATTGACAAGGAAGACAAGGAGGACAAGGAAGACGTCTTTTGCAAGATATGTTCCTTTGAATCGGTAGCACGTGGTGCAGCTCCTGACTCATCCATTGAGTCCTCGTCCTCGTCGTCCACCGCCAAAGACAACGCAGAAGTCTTTCCCAAGAGAGGCTTAAAAGTGCAGGCCTCCTTTGGACGTGCAGCAGGCACAGTGCAGGGCTCCCTTAGGCCATCATCGAGATCCCTACGGAAGGCAGACCGCATCTCTTTTGACGTGGCACTCTTAGTGTGGTAGGCTCCGTATGCATCCAGAAGTGCAGCCATGCTCTTGGCATCCCAGTCTCGGGTATCATCCAATGCAGATGACCCATCTTCCCTAACCCGTTGCAGCACGCGGCGAATTTCCTCCTCCGGTGCCTTCCGCCCCCGCTCAGCCTTTTTTGCCGCTGGCTTCGCGGTTTTTTTGAGGCATGGCTTCTTCTTTCTCTTCTCGGCTGATGGTGGAGATGCATTGCTCGGCCGCTTTCTCTTTGAATCACCGTCACTCTCATCAGAGGCATCATCCCCGCTACTGACATCCCCGCTACTACTTCCTTCATCCGGGTTGAAAGCGGCATGAGCGGCCTTTGCGTCTTCGGACAGAATTGCTACCGCGGGCGAGATTTCACGTATCCCATAAATGAGCTTCGGTAGCACGTGCTCTGGTTTGTACCTATTCGGCCCATCCGAATGCTGAAGCTCGATCTCACCATTGGGGAACACTTTCCCAGTAACCTTCCCCTTCCATGCTACTTGAAAGAGGGTGGGTGCGGTGGGTGGTGTGCCTTTCTCCCGTACGCGACCACTGAGCCCAAAGGCCACCGAATTGATTTGCAAATCATTCTTCACTGCGGTATGCTCCTCAGCCGGTTCCTCCTCCGCCCGGAAAACATCACTGATATGGTATTTGAGGGCTTCGGCTTTGGAGCAAAACCGTTTGTGGTCGCGTACATCTGCCTCCCCGGACATGATTGCCAAGCCTAAGACAGGGTTCACTTGTGGTAGGCGGAAGAAACACTTTTGGGGGGGGGGGGGAAGGGGGGGTGATATGTCATTTTCCCAATCCAACGATGAGATGTGCCGCACGATATATTTGCCTTGGTGACCCTTGAACAAACAACGCAACGCAGCACAAAACAAGAAGTAGTTGTTGCAAGCTCATACTTGGCAATGCAATGGCGTGGTCACAATCGTTTTCAAGGTGGATCTCACCTTCAGCCCATAGTGCTAGATCCAAAGCCGCATCCCGTCCAAATTCTTTCATGCCTTCTGGACATTTGTGATTCGGCTTGGACTTCCGCACGGCAACAATTCTATGCACCGTCTGATGTGCATGCTCGCCACCTTCGCTACTGCCACCTTGCAAGTTTGCATGCCTACGCAACCGCGGCTCATAGTGGGCGAGGAAGAAGTGACATTGGACCGTGATCCTTTCCGTCGGGAGCCCAAGGGCCTGATACACCCGGTGCAAACGGTCACAGTCAGCAGTGCGCCGCTCAACTCCTTCGGGTTTCCAGGCACACATTTGCACGCACAAGCGGCGGAGCTCTCTACAGTACCATTGCAAGGGGCTTCCACTTGGCACACCGGGGTGTTTTGCGCCGAAATCTAGCCCATGTGCAGCCGTTGGAAGAACGGCGCACAGGTCATCCCAGAATTTGTCATTGTACAAAATTTGTTCCTTTGACATATTTCCTCCAGGAGACCAACCTTTGTACTCAGGGCCGCGCTTGTCCGGAGGTCTATACGGACACCGTTCGAGATGCTTGTTGTACACATCCCGCAAACGACCCAACAATCCCGGATCAACAAGGTGTGGGTACTTAGCGCTCATATCTTGCACCCATATATCCAAAGCGTGCAACAACATGTTGCGGAGTACCAATGCAAGACAATGGACGACGTCATAGATGATATCGTCAATTGTCTCAAAGAGGGACAAGAAAAAGCCCAATACGCCACCAAAGAAGGATTCCAATGGCCTTTGTGGTTGTTTCATGTAGTCACAATACATCCAATGCCGCCGGAGCGCAACACAGGCCCAGCATGCTTTCTCGTGACCACTCTGCTCCCAACACAAGATTTTTGTTAGAAGGCTCCAATCCAAGTTCATGGTGATTCGATACCTATGCCCATCAAATGCACCCTTTTGAGCGTCAGTCAATACTTCCTTTAGCTTCAGATTACGTAGCTGCAGCTTCAACTCGTTAGGTTCTTCGGTGCCCATCCAATGACACAGGCGAAGCACAGCACTAACTTGATGTGGAACCCGTAACGTTGGTAGAGTAAGAGATAGAGTAACCACACCAGCGGGTTTGTAACACGCCACCTCGCAACCATCAATGAAGATGTTTATGCTGCGTTTGTATGTACCTTCATGGTGCAAGTGGTCGCGGTTCGCTATTTGCAAGTAGAGAGGGATGGCCTTCCATGGGTCGAGTCGGCTCGATCGCCGCGTGAACACCACGCCACCAACATTGGCCCTTAAGCTTTTGGCCAAGCGAGTAACCTTGTTGCGGTAAATGCCTAGATGTTGATCGTCGCTGATATCCTGCTTGGTATCGATAAACTGCTTCCATGTCGATTTGCCCGCATGCTTTGCCAATAAGGAGCGTACAATAACCTCTGGGGGAGGGTTTTTCTCCGCACGTTGTCGATTTTTGACACGTTTTTGATTCCGAGCTTTGGCATTAGTCACCAACTGGGGAAGTGCCCTTTTAAGGTTTGCATTTGCGGCACTAGCTCTGTTCCTCAAGGTCTTCAGCGACGGATTGGCCAATCGGGGACGGCCCACGCGGGGCTTGCTCTTCGTCATATCATAACAATGGCACTTTAAAGGATTGAGTACCTACCTAGTGTGACATGCAACACATCGTATGGAAACCCTCCCTGCGACACAACAAGTTGGCACGTGACAAGACATAGCAGCTGGGCATGGGACACATCACTACCCCCAAACATGGCTGTTTTTGGCACCGTCCGCGTCATAATCTTCAATATAGGAGAGGAAATTGTACCAATATTTGCCTAACCCACATCCTCGTCATCAAGTGGTTCCATGGAACACAATAGAAAGATTCGCGGACTCTCGCAACAACATTGACCAAATATTATGACCGTAACCATGCAAAAAAAGGCTGAAATATGGCAGTTTTGGCGAAAAATGGGGGTATACTCGCATGTCACGAGAGGTAGATGGCTTGGTGGATGTTCGTATGTTTTGGAAATCGTCAAGTGGTTCCATGGAACACCTTTGATTGATCCGCAGCCTCTTAGAAAGAGATAGAATGTGTTTTATGATGAAAGAGTGGTGAAAAAAGGCCAAAATGTGGCATTTTGGGCCAAAAATGGGGGTAGATTCGCACGTTACGAGAGCTTGATGGCTTGGTGGATGTTGCTATGTTTTGGAAATCGTCAAGTGGTTCCATTAAACACCTTTGATTGATCCGCAGCCTCTTAGAAAGAGATAGAATGTGTTTTATGATGAAAGAGTGGTGAAAAAAGGCCAAAATGTGGCATTTTGGGCCAAAAATGGGGGTAGATTGGCACGTTACGAGAGCTTGATGGCTTGGTGGATGTTGCTATGTTTTGGAAATCGTCAAGTGGTTCCACGGAACACCTTTGATTGATCCGCAGCCTCTCGGAACAAGATAGAATGTGTTTTCCGACGAAAAAATGGCAAAAAAAGGCCAAATTGTGGCTTTTTGGGAGGTAATTGACCGTTTACGAGACTTGGGAGCAGTTCCGAGCGGGGTATCGTGATTGAAAAGGGGCGGGTGGTTGGTATCTTCGATTGTACGCGCAAATAGCGCTTCGTAATCGCGTATTTTCAGATTTCTGAGCCAAAAATTGCTCTCGGCGAGTGAAAATGCGCGCGCGGCGACAGTTTCTGTTGGTTTTTTGGCATCCGCTGCGACAATAATTTTGGGATCTGGCGACTTCATAAAATCATAGGTGATGGGTCGGACGCACTAGGGCGACCCAGCCGACCCACCGGGCCAGTGGCAGGAGCGGTACTACAAGGCCACTGGTCTGAGCCTGGCCAGGCTGCATCGGGGACCATGGCAAACGTCACCCGGAGCCATGGAAGCAACCGGTGACAGGTGAGCCGGTACACAGTCCAGGAGGGGGTCACCTGCCAAGCGGAGCGGCCTGCAACTCAAACCACAAGGCAGAGCGGGAGCAATACCCCTTGTGGTGAGAGATACTCCACACGGCTGGGCAGACCCCAGAGCTACCGCCCAAAGGAGGGGGCATGTGGCCCTACCCATGGACGCATGTGGGGACACCCTCCCACCTGGGACACATGGACCGGGTGGCCGCGACAATGCCTTCCCAAGCACATGCCGGAGCGGCTCAAGAGGCACCTGACATAGGGCAGTGGGAGGGACAGGACATCCCCTTGGTAAGACCTTCTTCCTGCAATGTCAAAGGAGGCATCCCGAGCTCCCGAAGATACCTACCTACCTACCTGGTTGTAGGAGAGGGTGATGCGTGGAGGCCAGAAGCGCTTGGTGCGCCCTCGAAAGTCGACTCACTCGTCAGGTCATGCCCATGGTCTACTCCTTTGTCTGCCGTGCTTTCTCAAGCATCCTTCTCTCTCTCTCTCTTTCTCTTCACAGGATTGGTTTCCACCTCCTGGACTGAGAGGGCCCGGAAGGCCGACTGAAGTCCTTCCAGCGAATCCTCCGCCACGTCCACTGGCCCATGTAAGCGCACCAAAGGTACAGCGCTAGGTCCAGGTCCAGGTTCACCAGGTGCTGGCATTGCTGGTGCCTCAGGCGCCGTCCTCACGTCGGTGTCCTCTTTCTTCGTGTCCATATTTGTTCGCCCTTCTTGCTTAAGTATGACAGATCTCGGCGCACTGGATGTACAGCACCGGGTTGCTGCCGGTACGCAGAGACTATCTGGCCTCTGCTACCAGAAGGTTTTATAGTGATTTCAACACTGTGTGTTTGTTGTACCTCTCCTGCCGCTTGCTGCTGGTGTAAGGTTCCTGCTGCTTGTTTCTGATGAGGAAAATGTTTTATTGTTGAAATACAACCAATCCAGGATAACCCAAGCCAGAGATAAGCAAGTAAAAGATAAACAGGATCAAAGCATGAAGGGCTGCAGTCACAAAGAGTTAGATAAAGACACCTATCAACAATAGACGACAGCAATTAGCATGCATTGCAACTCAGGATGAAATATTTTACATGTTTGAGAAGAACTGATTGGAAAACTGCCCCAAGGGCTCACTCTCATACACAGTGCCATCTAGAGATGTGCACTCTTTGTTTTTGGGTCCCATAGGTGCTGAGGTGGCATGGCTTGTGGCGTTGAGGTCACTGCCATGTCACATGGGATATTCCTACTTAGCTGAGCTGACTGGGTATTGAACCCAGGACCTCTCAAAAAGAGGTGCCCCAGCCCACTAGGGTGCATACCACTAGGATAGCTAAGAATTCATGAGAAAACATAGATAATTTCATAGGCTCTGCCCTCAGTATGTCAGTGCCTCAGCAACCCAGGAAAAGATGTTTCAATGCCTATAGCTTGGGGATAAAGTGGTCCACACCACATCCTGATTTAGTGTCTGGTTCCATAGGTCAAAATGTGTTATCACCCAATTTGGTTTGGCCAATACTAAGATAAAAATACATGAGTGCTTAGAGCACCTCTAATACAACTAACGTATACCCTAAAGCATTGGAAAAGGACTTTTTCCTACTCGGTGCTGCTTCAAGTGACTCAATACGCTTCTGCAGTAACTTTGCATCTGTCCCTTTGTCTTCTCCTGGTGGATTCTCACGTTGTCCAGCTCAACCTCCACCTGCCACCCATCCGGCTTCAGGTGGTCCTCGATGTCTGTACCCATTGTCAGGCCAGGATCTGGTGTTTCCTTCTTCTTCCGCCCCTTTTTTGGTGTTCCAGCCTCCGATTCCGAGGTTCCAGGGTCATAGACGATATCTTTTCGTTCCTCGGCTGTTTTTTTGGCGGGGCTTGCCATTCTGCGATAAAAAAAAGCCTGTTTTGCAAGAAACGAAACATTAAAAAGGGTTAAAATCGTCCACAATAATGCATATGTGACGCGTTTTCAGCGAAAAAGGGTACGGTATGGTTCTGAATGCAGAACTGGAGGGTCACGCAACTGTTTTTTACTAACAACCTGCGCGAGGCCTCGCGCAAGAGAGGGGGTGTAATAACCTGTTGTTTCACGCTATTTGCGCAAGGCCTCGCGCATCACTGCATGCTCTCCAATCTTCTTCGAACGTTTCGCATCGTGTCAGCCTCTCTCTGCTCCTCCAACACACTGCGTTGGGGGATCAGCTCGGACAATTTTCTCTTAAAACCAGCCTTAAGCGGCCCCTGCTGCGTGAGCACTAACAACACAGACACAAGGACTTGTTCGTAGTGGTTAGAACCCTTTGGAATTAGAAGAGACGGTGGGAAGCTGGGTACACCCCTGTGCGGCCAATGTGCCTGGATTGTACAAGTAGGCTGCGCACACCACCTAACCCAAGGTATAGATACCCGCTCTGCGTTCAAGTAAGCAGTTAACCGCTGACGCACCGAATTGACAAAGGAATTGGGGATTTTGCAGACGGTCACCCTGTGACCTTCTTTCCGGATAGTGATTAGATGGTACACATCGTCAACGTCGTCAATTGTCACTGCACCTCTGTTTTGGCCTCTCTTTGTCACAAGGCTGGAGAGCAGACTTTCACAAAACTCCTTGGCAAAAGCCTGTCCAGGCATGGCTGTATGCCATGCAGTGTGGCACAATAACGCACTTGCAACAGTGCGTTCGTACTTTAAAAGTGTGTCCCCCATGTTCAAACGGTCCAAAAGACACATAACGATCTGCAATCCCTCGGAAGCAAAAACACCCGTGTTGGACGTCTCCCCAGCCCAATTGGACTGCCTAACGAGGTGTCCTAGGTATAGCAACATAGGACAGTATTGTGTTAACAGAACCTGCATGGCCTTACACACAGCGTACCGGAGGCGATTTTGCCGATTTGCTGGACGTGCCAGCCCAAGGGAATGACATTTTCTGTTAAGGCGCTGTATGTGGGGGCCCATACCCAACAGCAGTGCACCAATAGTTATCTCCATTGTGATCAGCTTGGGAAAAAAGGGGACTATGTCACCGCTGCGCAGCAAACCTTTACGGAAAAAAGTCACAATCGGCCAAAATGAGCGAAATGGTTGTGTAACACGAAATTTGTACGCGTGCCAGAAACCATATAATATAGGATGTGAACGCAAAAATAGCCGGACATTCCAACCGGTTGTTTTTTCACCATACATCATTTTACAAATGCGGTAATGGATGTTCTCATCACATAAAACAGGGACAACTGGTCGAGTGTGCTGTGCCAAGTCCCTAGTGAATTGCAGTAAGTTAAGAAGCGATACGTTGCCGCTTACCTTTTCTTTGCTTAGACAAAGGGGTTGCCAATGTAAACTGCGTGTGGCGATTCCTAGCAAAGGTTTGCGGGTAGCCTTCTGCTCAGAATTACAAAAAGCCACTTTCTATAAATTCCCGAAATTTGCTTTTACCTTCATCATTTCCTGCATGAACTGCTGACCACGCTGATCACCGATTTATCATCTGTCGATTTCGCCGAGATCCGAACTCCACAGTCATATACCAGACGACGCGTTTCAAGTCATCTGTGAATCCCGATATCACCAGTGATCATATTCAATCAGCATGGGCAAAGGAAAAGAACGAGCAGGACCTAAAGCGAGCGGCCATGTTAAAGACCGGATTGACCGCATCGAGAATGAGGTGAAAACAAGCAACGAAATTGGTCAAGTCCGACGTAATCAACAATTAAACGAAAGGCGACGAACCCAAGGTCAATTTCAAAATGAAATGGAACGTGTCAATGAACAACAACCTTCAGAACAAGATGAACGAGATCAACAAAGCCCCAATAAAACCAAGAACTCACAAGAACATGAAGGAAATCCGACGACTCCGAACAAACATCGAACTCCCCAACGTTCTCAAAGACCATCTCCAAGTGGGAAGCAAAAGACTCCAAGTAATAGTGGGCCTTCAAACTCTCAGGATATTCCTTCAAGCTCAACCCAATCCCAACCTTCTAACTCATCGCCCTCATCCAGTTCTTCCCTTGTTCCCACCCTTAACCCACCTAAAGATTCAACACCCAAAGGTAAATACGCCACTCCCTCATCCAAAATCCCCACCGACAAAACCTCACTTCGCAAACTACTAGACTCCAACAAGGCTCCACAAATTTTCAACTTTTCACCACAAGGCAACACACAAGCCTTTTCTTCTCGCCAACACTCCCTTTCCCCGGAAATCATAGCCGAAGAGTAAAACTCTTCCGAAGGCTTTGAAGTCGGCATTTTTATGACCGACACACAACACATTTTTGGAGATTCCTACACCCCCCTCCTCTCCACTACGACCACAAAACAAAAAGAGGCTCTGCAACACGCCAAATATATCTCTGGCGGAGATGGCTTTGACCAAGACAACCTCTCTCTCGTCCTATCCACATCCGCCACACGCACTTTTCTCGCCACCCCACTTTGCACCGACATTTTTGATCAAGACGCCGAACACAATACCTACAACCACGTCCTCACCCTCTTTGAATCAGTCCACGAACTCGCATCCAAACAAATTTTCTTGAAAGGAAAAATCTTTCTTCTGGTACCGACGCAAGCCTCCCCCCCGCCGACACCATCATATGGGACTGCCGCCCAATTTTGCAAAATTTCATAAGATACCTAGACAACATCTCCTACATCGACACTTACAAACCTTTCATTCATGACAACAACAACATCTTTTCTTCAACTCCCATCAAACAAGCCACATTCAACAACACCACCGGCATGATGATCATCACCATTGACACATCCAAAACATACTCTTACCAACCACCACCACGCTCCCCAAAGGACCCCGCCACCACCCGATTAAGAGTTGACATCTTGAAAAAGCAACTCAACGATGGTAGCCGGGAAAGTGCCTACAATTTCATCAATAGGTGGCTCCAAGGCAAAATGCATGAAAAGGCATCGATTGCCTCCTCAACGGCTGATTTTCAACGAGCGGCTTTCCACAAACGCCCTTCCCCCATCTCCAAACACCCTCAAGGTGACCAAGACCACGAGTACTTCCGTTTCGACATAGATTGTCACACGGAAGAGGTCGAAGAACTAGCAACCACACTCCAACAACAACACCCTCTCACATCTCAATCACCAACAATCATTGCATTCCCCTTTGTTCTTGCCACCCACCCCGACAGCTTTGTTGCCACGCTTCGTAGAGGACACTCTGCCGCTCTACCACTTGAACTCCTCAACCAACTAACGAGCATCCCAGGAATTGATGAATTTTTGAAATTCGCGATGGTCCGAACCAAATATTCCATTCTCTTCCACGTAGACTCCGAATGTATCCCTTCTCCCACCAACTCAGAAATAGGCCGACTCCATTGGTTGAACCAATTGCTTTGGGATGCAGGTCTTGTCTTGCTATACCCCAATGGGAAATACACTCCCAACCCCCGCATTCAGCAAGCCAACTCTCAACCCAAAAAGCACATCCTCACCTCTTCCAAGGCCGTAGTGGCCGAGGCACCCGCCACAACCACCCACATTTCCCTCGCCAAAGCAGCGGCTATCTTCGGCGAAATTGAAACAATCATTCCACTCCATTTCTCGTTCATGTCAATTGGAACATCACTCCATTACGAGATCACCTATACCAACGACGACTCTCCAATCATTGCACATGGTCAAGAAATCACAGGGATCAATTTTTCTCAAGGTCAGAACATCAATCTCCAAAAACAACAATCTCTAATTCACAACAAGCGCCTCACCACCGACCAAGAGCACATCCATGAATGGTCTGTCATCGAACAGCTCGGAGCTGACTTGGGTGCCAAGAGTCATAAGAATCAACTTCTCACCAATAAACCTCCCAATGCTAAATACACGAAGCGAAAGTGAGACCCCACGTCTCCTTCCCTCCACGCATCTCTCTCTCCACCTTCTCAAAGGTTATCATGTCAATCTCAGAACCCATTCGCGAATCTCTACTCCAACCAGGTTCTCCCCTCCCATACTTCCCCACACCCATGCTTTCTCTCATCACTTAATTGCGATATTGGCTTCGAGCTCTCCACTTCGACCAACTTCAATCGAATCTCTTATCGACATAGATGCGTTTGTTGTGTGTCGATCCAAGCGTACCCTTCACTGCTCTCATTCTAGTTTCTGCAATTCTCGGTATGTTTCACAACATCCGTCATTTGAATTTTGCACTCGCTTCCGTTGTTCTACTCCCAACTTGTTCAACACTCGCCACGACTCGCTTTTTGCCCTCATTGCGCCTCCATCCTTTCCCACAGCTACTCCCGTCACTCTCTTTCCCCACCAACCTCTCAACCCGCATGTGCAGGAAAACAATCCATTTCAACTTCCAAGAACGAATCAATTTCAAAGGATGAATCAATCAAAGAAGCTCTCTAAGGAACGACAAGGTTCTCCTTCACTCGCACTTGCACATCACCACCGCACAAACACTAACACACCACCTTGCACCCTGCACCACATTCACACGACACAAATCATCACTCCACTTTATCCTACACTCATCGATCACCACTCCGCCACCACCGCTCCACTTTTCGCCTGGATTACGATGACATCATCGAGGACTTCATCATCATTGAGCTTGCCTGTTCCCATGCCTCCTCTCCCGATCACGAGCGCTTCGACAACAAGGAGACTCTCACACGTTAACAGAATTTGGATGTATGTTCCTCATGATTTGGTGCCAAACGATTTGGTCCCCAAAACCCGAGGACCTCCTATTCCCATGCCTCCCCTCCCGAGCACAAGCGCTTCGACATCATGGAAACTATCATAAGTTAACAGAAATTTGATTTGTGTCCCTCACGAATTGCGCCCAAAACACCGCGGTTCTCTTCTTCTCATGCCCCCCCTCCCGAGCACGAGCGCTTTGACATCATGGAGACTCTTACACTTTAACGGGTTTTGGGTTTATGTCCCCCACATTGATATTTCATTCCCTTTCGTGTTCACCAACAACCCGACCTCACACCACGAACACACCCACGCTCACAATCACATCACTATCACTCCCACTACCCCACCACCACCCCCCCGACCCAATCGCCGGCGATCCCAACACCGAGCCTAATGGTGACAACAACAACACCACCAAACCCCCCTTCATTTTTCTTCCTCACCATCCAAACACCACCAAACACCATCACCCAGTACTCTCTCAAACCACATTACAGATAACAACTCATAACACTGCCAAAAACATGCACGACATCCAAGCCACCGTCCTCCACCACTTTAACAAAGGAACAGACATTCTATGCCTTCAGGAGATTCCCTCCAACATTACCCTTGACAAATCCCTTTGGCCTCACCACCTTCGAAAACTATGCCCCCGACAAAACAAACGGCACTGCGGTTATCGTCCACAAAAACCTCGCTCCCTTTTGCCGCAAAACCCACCACACTAACATTCACGGTTGTCTCACTACCATACACATCACCCTACCGGGATACCCCACATTTCGCATCTTCAATATTTATAAAACCCACATCCAATCACATCAACAACGCCTCGCACACATCATCACCACTCTCCAGCAAAAGGAACCAATTCATCTCCTCATTGGAGACATGTACACTCACCTACAACCACTTAGACACCGACAACATCAAACATCCAAAATCCTGGCCTCGGCTCTATGATCAACTACACCCCCCAACCCCAGACACTACCCCCCAGCTACATGACCTTTTTAGGTCCCAAAACCCCCATTCCCGCCAATGGACAAGGCCCCGTAACAAGCGCCTACCCGACTCCCAATCTCGCATAGATCTCATTATCGCTTCTACCTCCTTCATGTCCATCTTCAATCCACAAAATACCTTTATCAACACCACCATCAATAACTCCGATCACTACCCCGTCACCTCCACCATTAACATACCTACCAATCCGTTAAACATCTACGACATTCCCCACGCAGACATCTACTACAGAAAACTCAACAAAGAAGAACACAGCAAATTTCTCCAACGCCTCCACTCCCTGGACACATGGACCCAAAATAACATGACCTCCATTTTAAACTCTCCCATCGACGAATTAATCGACACTACAAACAACGGCCTCTGCTCTCTTGTCAACTCCTACAAGTTGGTCACCAACCAGCATCATTCCCACAAACCTACCAAAATCGAAAAGGCCTTCACTCACCAACTCAACAGCATCCAACCCTCCACCACTTTAACCTCCAAGCAAGCCAAGACACTTCAACACACCCTGGACAAATGGACTGAAAAGAAAAAACGTCAATCCCAAAAACGTCTCCATCACTCTCTCATTAAAGGACGGGAAAAACAAAATCTCTCAATAACATCTTAACCCCCCGCTCCACCACACCCATGGCCCTATACGATACCAACAACAATCTCACCTCCGACCCCTACTAACTCTGCGAATCCATGGGCCAGTGCCTCACCGCTTTAGGAGGACCCCCAGAATTCCAGATAGAACCCCAACTTATCGACTCCCTTATGGAGCTCTCCCCTTCCATCCCTCAGGACGCTCCTCACCCGGAACTCACTGAAACCTTCTTCAACACCTTGCTCTCAAACTCAAACCCAGTCAAAGCCCCTGGCTTCGACAACACCAGCCTATACCTCTTCCACCTTGCTCCCAAAAACACATAAAGTCTCTTCTCTTTCACATATGCTCCCACTTCATCACCAACCCCATTCCCAAACAATGGCTCACCGCTCGGATCTTCCTCCTCTACAAGAAACACGACCCCCACAACCCTATCAATTACCGACCCATACCTCTTCTCGAAACAATTTATAAAGTACTCGCCTCATATGCCGCTACCGCCCTAACCTTCTACGCCACCAAATATAACCTACTCCACCACTCCCAACACGGTGGCATTCCCAATCAACGCACCACAGACCACATATTCACCATGATCTCCAACATCTCCCTCCACCCCGACATCTACCACCTCTACCTCGACCTCAACAAGGCCCTCAACTCCGTCCCCCACCAAGCCCTATGGCAAATCCTACACAACTACAACTTCCCCAAAACACATTATTTCTCTCATCCAAAACCTATACTCTCATCCCGCTGACTATCCCACCGTCAATGGCTTCTCTCTCTTTGCCGCCATGACCATCAGGGGATTCCGCCAAGGATGCCCAATATCTCCAATTCTTTTCAATCTCTTCATTGACCCCATAATCCGCAAACTCTCTTCCTTGCTCCCTTCTCACACCTACTCCGCTCTTTTCTCCTTTATTGACGACGTAGCCTCACAAACTGCCTGCCCCAAAATTCTGCACACTGCACTCTCCTCCCTCTTCAACGTAGGCCCAAAATTTGGCCTCTCCTTCAACGCCAACAAATCCGAACTCCACGCCCTCAACAATGCTCCTCACCTCACCATCCGCATTTCCTCTACTACCCACTTCAGCACCTTCGATCAACATGGCCAACCACGCCAATATTACAAATACTTATGGGTCTTTTCCTTCACTTCTCAACAAAATCAACAAATGTTCCTCCTCCTAAGAAAAACTTCGTCAACTCCTTCTTCCTTCCTCTATCTCTATCACACACCGAACTCATCAAACTCTGCAACATTCAACTTATTCCTATCCTTGCCTACCGCCCCATCTACAATTCCCTCCCCAACAAACTACTTGACACACTTGACCACTCCATTTGGGTCAACATAGCATCCCAAGGCAAACTCTCACTCCGCACTCCCAACAAAACCAAATATTCTCCTCGCCACACTCTTGGTCTTGGCATCACCAAAATATCTCACGTTACCCACACTCAAGCCATCAACCACTTCCTTCGTTACACATCAAACGAAGGTCCCCCCACATCCAATCACTCTATCCAACACACCCTCTTTCACCGCAGCCCAGCTTCTAACCTCCTGCAAGACATGCTCATCACCTCAGCCCACCACTTCTCCATCCAAACACACAACATTCCACACCACAACCCTGCCAAGTCCGATCGCTTCCACTCAACTCAGCCATCCAAGTCGCCTTCCTCGACCACAACAACGAAAATTCAAATCTCTGGTACCCAGGCACAAGCATCCAGCACAATCTCCACTCCACATCAGTCCAATTCTCCGACAACATCTTTCACCTTCACGACACCCACCACTTCTCCTTCATCACTCAAAAGGGCAACGAACTCTCTTCCTTTATTACTACCCCCACACACCCAATATGCCCAACCACACTACAAGACTTCCCCATCTCACATACCACCACCCTATCAACCACACATTATTTCCAGCTCCAATCCAACCAGAATATTCCCCTTCCCAACTTTTCACATCTGGATTATTGGGGCTGTCACGACTTACTCAACGCTCTCCAATCCAACACCACCTACTCTATCATCTATACCGACGGATCGGACGACCCCAACTCTTCCAACCCCTCTGGATCAGCCGCAATTATCTCCCTTCAACCCAACGACCACACTATCATTACCTCCCCCTCTCCCCTCAAAGGGTCATACCCAGCAGAAATCTATGCCATCATCATCTCCCTCCTCTACCCTCAACTCACCACCCTCCCCCAACCGATCATCTTCGCCATCGACAACTTGAGCACATGCCTCACCCTAAACACCCTCCTTCACTTTCACTCTCCCCCCTTCACCACTAGCAACAACTCCTTTGCTCTTTGGTACAACCTCATATGGCATCTTCTCCAACATCTAAAACACATCGCCATCCTATTCAATTGGATCAAAGGACATGCCGATTTCCCCGGCAATGACGCGGCGGACAGTGTCTCCAAATGGAACACAACCCATTTCGATTACCTTCTCTCCCCCACAACGTCCACACAACTGGCCATTAACCAAACCCCACTTCCCGGCAAAATAACCTCTAAACTCACGAAACATTAACTCCCAACCCATCAACACAACAACATTCACCTCTCCCTTAGTAATCACTTCTTTCTCAAATCCTCGTTGTTCTCCACTTTCACCTTTAAGTGAGTGAATGGCCTCTTCTCTTGCAAGGGCTACAAACCCCACTTCATCCTCAACACCTACCTTTGCCCTCTTTGTAACCATCACCACCCCTTAGGCCCCATCACCTTCATCACCGAATGCCACACTACTAACGCAATACGGAAAAAATTCTTCAACACTTGGAATGGGCACTTCCACAACGCCATCATCACTTGGTGGGCCACCGCTTCCAGAGGCGACCACCGCAACTTCATTTGAACTCTCATACCCAACACACTCAGCAATCAATTACGCACACCCCCACCAAACACAACCTACTACTCCAACATCAAATCTCTTCGTCAAGCCCTAAAACATCGACAAAAACATGTCACCACCCTCCTCAACGAAACCAAACAATGGCTCATCAACAACCCCATGTCTAACCTTCATCAGTTATCTCCGACGACCACCTCCAACCCCTGGAACGAATCTTTTTCCATTTACATTACATCATCCACCGCTCCCCACCCACTGCACTTTCCATCCCCTATCAACAAAGAACCAACCAACAAACAACCTCATTCTAAACGCCCTACCACAAAACCGAAACCCCCCACCAAAACTTCAGCCATACAACTTCAACACTTTCCGCCTCACCCACTACATCCTCACATCATCAACCGCATACCTCCTCCAAATGACACTTAACCTCCAGTCCCATCTTTCACCTCCAGCACATACACTCGCTTCACCAGCGGCACTCTCGTCTTGCCAGCAAAAGGCAACCAATCAGCAACCAATAGTCAGCAGCCAACAGCCAGCAACAAACAGCAAACAACCAGCAGAAGCAGCAGTCAACAGCCAGCAGCCAGCGACCAACAACCAGTAACCAGCGGCCATCAGCCAACAGCCAACACATCAACCACCCACCGCCTCCCTTCCACAGTAGGACACTTCCAGCGACAACAGCCAGCAAACACCCCCCCCCCAACCACACCCCAGACACCCCAAACATTATCCCCCCCCCCAACTCCTGCTCCCTTCTTCCGACACTCCTTCGACCTGTATCAGCAAGCAAGTAGCACCCAGCTACCAGCCAGCAGGAAACATCCAGCAACCAGCAGCCAGCGACCAGCAGCCAGCAGTGCACAGCCAACGGCAAACAGCAGCAGCAGTCAGCATCCAGCACCCAGCAGCCAAGAGCAATCAGCCAATAAACAGCAGCCGCCAACATCCACCAGCACGCAGCCAGCAACCAACAGCCATCTGACACATCAGCTCTTACCCGTCACCCACCTACACGGCAGGACACAACACGTTCACCACACTGCACCACACTGCACCACTGCATGCACAGCTCTGCGCACCAGGAAACCTTACCGATCCATCGAGTCTTTTTTGTTTGAGCCATCAATTGGAATGTTTCTTTTCTTTTTCTTCAGGACCACTACGGCAAGAGCGCAAGACTTGAGCAGAATGAAAGGGCTTTGTACTTTAGTAATTCTCAGATCAGCTACAAGGCCCCAGACTGACTTCAGGCAAGCCAGATTGTTCCAGTCTGTTTTTCTCTTTGCCCCTGCACTTGCTCACTTCTCTTCGCTCAATCCACTGGTCCATTTTTTCATTATTCCATCTTTTTGTTATTTTGCCTTGGTATAGGCTATATATCCCTTTGCATCTTTGACCGAAATGCCCTCCACTAGTATTTTAACCTTTTCAGGCCTATGGTGCAGTTCATGCATTGTTTTCACCCTGACTAGGTTTGTAAATACCCGCGGCTGTCCTTCAGAGAACTTCGGCTCACCATGAACGCTCATTTTGCCCATGGTTAGGCCGCTTTGGTGCAATGCTTTGGGCGGGGGACCGCCATGCCTCAAAAAAAAAGGGGTCGCCAATATGGTCTCTTGGCAGGCACAGGGCGAATAATGTCAAGCGGTGCCCTAATGTTTCGCACAACAGGCCGCGTGCTTGCAAATCTTAGATCGCGCAGGATACGTGCAAACGTTCCCTCAGTGTTCCCCAGCATGCGTGCAACAACAGGAACACGCCCTTCGAGCTCTTCCTAGCTAGGATGACCATGCCAGTAGCGCGGTGCATCCCGCAGTAGCAAGACAGCCAACGCCGTTGCGTTAAGGCTTTTGTCGTTCTTGTCAGGGTTTGTGGTAAACTGTTTGCTGGTGTATTTTGTTCCATGTAGTCTGTAACCTGACTGCGGCCTTTTCCATCACTGAACGTGCGCTACATCGCGCCAGACCTGACGTTGCTAAAATGCGACGCTGCGCCCTACTTCCCTCTATCGCAACAACTGACTTTGGTTTTCCCTGGTATGGAACTGCGCGGTGGCGCATCAGCGAATAAAGGCGGCAGGCCTCCTCTATCAAAACACCAGCCCATCTCTCGCCCTCCGCCGCAATCGCCTTTTCATCGCTGCAACGCTTCCGTTCATTTTTGCGCAGGCGCAGAAAAAACACAAACAACAATCGCGCGCCCTTGTCACCCTGTTTTAGCCCTTCCCACAATTCTTCTGCAGTGTGATACGGCGGTTTCTCTGAGCAGACATCGCGGAAAACTCCAGATGCTGCGACCACTGTCTTCTCAAGGTCCACCTCTTTTTGTAGGGGCATTGTTGCTGTGGAAAATAATTGCCTAACTGTATCTGCCTAAAAATCGCTGTTTGAAAAGCGTTCTCGCTTTGAAACATCAACCTGTCACACAGTTTTCGCGTGACCAATTTTTTGATGATGCGCGTGTCGCATGCACCATTTTCGGTTAACTGTAACTGTCTGGTGGTCCCACATTTGACTAGCTAATCCTAATTGCGGTACCCAGTTGCGGCGCGCTACCATAGCTGTTGGGCAGTGAAGCCAGCGGTGACCACAGCATGAAAACTGGAGATGCCGGCGGGACCTGTATGGGCGCCCATGCAGCAGCGCGCCTCCTCCCTTGCACGTACGCATAGCACAAGAGGAAGACCACTCACATTCGCTCAAAGTCTGTGAGCATCCATCGGGATTGCGAAATTGAAGCAACCCCTTTGAGGTCCAAACAACAGAGGAAGGAAAGCATGTACAAATCGTCATAGGAGCATGTAAAACCTCCAAACCATGTCCCGGTTAGGGTAAGGTGCAATAATCAGTAGAAATCACAAAGGAAGAAGCCTCAAGGCAGGACAGGGGGGGACAAAGAAAGCCCATTCTCCCACTCAGCACATCCTGGGTAGCCTGATTCAGGATCCCCAAGGAGGAAGGACAAAACATGCAAAAACAACAAGACATCGGTAAGGCCCATTGGCTGTCAAAGCCTACCCTAGTGGGGGGGTTGGCGATCTCTCCTCCGAAGACCCCAGGACCCCAAAGGCAGGAATCTAGTGCCTACACACTCACTCTCCATTGTCCCCAAATATATCAATTCAAGTCTCCTTGGGGCAGGGGATAGCCCCGCCACACCACTGTAGGGGGGTTGGTGGACCTGGGTGTCTATAAGACTTAGGCCCCAGAAATTGTGTGGAAAAGGGGGTAAAGTGGTAAGTCGCCCATACCACCTCAGGATCCCACATCCCAAAGGGAAACAAGGGTGATTGGGGGTAGCCAAGACCTTCATGCTGACACACGTAGAGAGGCAGGACACAACTCCACACGGGCTCTGAGAACTAGCATGGGAAGCAGGGCACAAAAAAAGGCACAACCAAAAATCAGAGGTTACCCACTTCAACACACTCTCCGGCCAAGGCAAAGAGGCTTCGAAGGATGAAAGGACGACGCCAACGCCTCAAAACAACACTGCAAGACATCCAGCAGTGGCTCAGAAATGACCCCATACCAGACCTGCACACTCTGCAGCCAGACACCACTGACGACCCTCGGAAAGACTCAGTCTCCATCTACAGCACATCAGCCCACTACCCCATTCAACTCTCTTTCCCAAAAACCAAAACACCCGCCCCCATCAACAAACATCCAAACAAACAATCCTCTGGTGCTACCTGGCGCACAGTCACTAAGACAGACACTCTCCACCTCACTTTACCTTCACTCCACGGGTCACAGTTCCCAAACACTTCAGTGTGAAAGGAGATTGAGCTCCACTAGCGACCGGGGGATCGCCGCCCCGCACTGAATTTCGGGGAAAGGTGTCCTCCTCCTTCAATTTTCTTTTCCTCTTTTCTTTTTTTACCCGCTCTCCTTCATCCGCCTCATCTCTGTCAACTGCAGCCCCCCCCCCCCACTGCAGTTTTCGGCAGCCGCGCCCCCCCCCCCCCCCCTGTGCCTCGCATGGGACACACACACACACCTCGGCGCACCGGCGCCCTGGAGCAGTGCGTGAATGAGTCCAGAGCTCGGCCTAAGGCCCTGCCCTGGGTACCCGCGCCCCATGCAGCCAGTCTCTGTCCTCCTTTTGCTTCTCTTCGTCATTCACCTCTTCTCTGTCAACTGCAGCCCCCCCCCCCACTGCAGTTTTCCGCAACCATAACCCCCCCCCCTGTGCCTCGCATGGGACACACACACACACCTCGGCGCTCCCACGCCCTGGTGCAGTGCGTGAATGAATCCAGAGCTCGGCCATTGGCCCTGCCCTTGGTACCCGCGGCCCATGCAGCCAGTCTCTGTCCTCCTTTTGCTTCTCTCTATGCATGATTCTCTTTGCCAGACGCCTTTTTGGCAGGGCTGCCAGTGGCGAGTAAGCTGCGGCACCCCCCACGGTGTCAGTGCTTAGGGTTCCTTGCACTTATTCTTAATTTTTCCTTTTTTCGGCACATTACTCTGGTCCTCGCCAGTAGAGCTTGTGTTTTCTTCTGGCCACTGGTGCCATTCAGGGGAGTGCACTGCACCCGAATGAACCTGGTCTGTGCCCAGGTCTCAGCAAGAACAGGTACTTATACTATTTGTGTACATACTTTCTCTTGCTTTGGACTTCGGCCCGCCATGAACGCTCTTGCCCGTGGTTAGGCCGCTTTGAGTAATGCTCGCCAGGGGGAAACCCCCATGCATCAAAAAGAAAGGGGCTTCAAAGGATTCCATGGGGGCGCATTCAAAGGGCATCAGTCAAACATTATGCCCACCACATATCCGAGTCTGTCTCCCTGATACCGTGTCACTGTCACAAGTCTGGTAGGCTGCGCACTTTGGTGAAATTCCCCCTAAGTGAAAAACAAGGGAGAAAAGAATGCGAAAAACTCCCGCATAGGGTCATCCTAAACTCCAGGGAGGTGCATGCACAAAGGATTCTGGGAGGCGTTGATTGTCCCAAATGTTTTGGCCCTACCTCCCCCTCAGGCTGGAGCAGAGCAACAAACTCCGATACCCACGTTTTGACGTCATTTTTGGGGACCTTAAAAAGGGCTTATGCATACATTCCTGAGTCAGATTTGAAGTCAAAGTTGGGGTGACATATGGGTTTGGTCCGATCCCATGAGGGTAGGCCATAACTGAAATTCCTCACGTATGAGGGATAGACACTGATGAGAGGCCATGGGTGAAACATTGGCCCAAATCCAGAAGATGGCCTAACTTTCCCATGGCCCAGAAGTGACGTCACGAAATTGGGAATGTTCAACAAAATTCCAGAGAAAATTCAAAACAGTGAACCTATGTACCAGTAACCTTCCAGCAAATGCTGAATACAAAGTAGAGAGCACCATTGAAACATAGGAAAAGACCCCAAGGTCCAGCTCCTCATAGATTCTTTACTGTTTACCCACCAAGTGACTACATGACAGGGTGATTTTCAGGGTGCATGTTGTACATCTCTGGGGCCATATAAAACCACTATCCTATACACTTGGCAGACTTGGTTCGAATGGATTCGGTAAGTAAGAGAACATACCAGAACAAGTTCAAATACCCAAGGTAGAAACATTGGGGAGGCCTAGGGTCAAGGAACAAGAAGATTTGGCCCAAAAACCCAAATGAACCAAGTGACTGAAGTGAACACACACCATTTGAAATCTCCAAAACGTTTTAGAAATTGAAATGGTGTGGTAAGTCCAAAGTTAGTTTTAACCAGGTAAAGGCATGCAGGTGAAGGGGAAAGCCTGTTCTCCCATTGGAATCATCACTTGTGCTCCACCTCAATATGTACATGAAGATATGAGTTCCAAAAGTCAACACATTGACTGAGTAAATTTGGGCAATGTGCTCATGACCAAATTTACTATAAGCAGAAATAGGCCTAAATGGCAAGTAGAAAATTGGTTGTAGCGTAAAGACAAAAATGGACGACAACCTGCAGTGACCATATATCAATAGTACGGATCGTGGAGACCACTAATGATCGAGGGGGTAACCAGCAACTCAATGATAGTGGATCTCCATGGTCACCACAAGTGAACAAATGAAAAATATATAATTCAAGACAAAATCACCGAAATTCATTTGTGGCCGTATGTACAATGCACAACGGCCGAACAAAGTGCTTTAACTAAAGTTGACTAATGCCACAACATGCACAATCATAAACTTAGACTCGAACTCGACGCGAGCTTGGAGATCCAAGCTCAAAAAGTAGGCCCATGAAAGGCCAAAAAAGAGTGATGTTTGGCATAAAATGAATATGCCACAATGAGCTCAAAGAAGTTGGAAACTTCGAACTAAAAGATGTCAAAAGCGCCAAAACGCACCCAATACTCGAACATATATTGTTCTTACTCACCAAGTACAAACAAAATGAGCTGTTATTTTTTTTCCGTCGCCAATATATCTTGGACATATAGTGGCGAACTTTGAGCACATGAAAACAAAGTGCTCAAACTCCGGAAAGTAAAGTTGACACCAAAGGTCGCCAATGGCACAAATGAACTCAAACCAATGTGATTGGAAAACCAGAGATTTGTGGTAACGACGTCGGAAAAGAAATTACGAGAAAACTCGACAATGACGCGACACACTGACTCAAAAAAGCGGCATCATGAGCGACACAATAATGCACTATTCATGCATGAACGTTGGTCCCACCATGGAGTGTGGTGACCCACCACGACCATATCTCGACATTGCGAAAGGGAAGGGAAGGCAAACCAAAATGATTACCAATGTTGACATCAACCTGGGATCAGCACAACCAAAACTCAATTCAATCCTAATAATTCAGGCATATCTCTAAGCTGGCTTGCAACTCAGACTAACAAATAACACATCATTGCAGGGGAGAGTCATAGAATTCCATTACATCTCTCCCCAAGAGAATTGGAGGGAAAATCTCAATTTACGGTTAGGCAGAAGTGAGCACATGAAATGCATAAGATGTGCATGCCATCCCTAGGAACCCGTTTTGCCCAGGTAGAGTTGCACAGAAAAATTGATGTTTGCACGCAGTTGCACTGAATTTCTGCCAGTTGCACAGAATTGCACTGCAGTTGCACAGTGCAATCCCTGTGCAACCGCGCTGGCGCCGCTGTCGCGACTGCCGCCGTCGTTGCCGCATCTTAAATTTCACAAGAAATTTACTAGCCATTTGCCAGATTTGCAATGGTTTTGCAAGGAAATGATATTTCCCAGTTTATTAGAACTACCTACGGTAGTTTTAGCAGCGAGGACTTGATGGATGACCTTGTGGGACTATTTACCTCAGCGGCACCGGGTACCGCCTATTGGATCGCCTCAATGCACGTATCAATAAGCAAATACGATACAAGAAACACGCAAAGGACACCATTCGGCAGGTTTACACACCTACCGAGCCTGTCCGCCTCGTTTTGGAGCTTGAAATGCCAAAAAAAGGTTGTGTTTCTTGCTATGTCGCTTTTTTGCGTTATGGATGCATTGTGCAACTGCTCCTTTACGTGTGCAAGTGACCACTTGCACACTTTTGAAGCCATATCATTCTCATACATTGTCTAATGTGGTCACTCACTCCATTCGGGATACCTACATACTGTAACTTGCACACTAGGACATCGTATAACACCACATTCATAAAAATGGTGCGATGATGGCACCGTTACGCTTTGTGCAAACATGTGTGCAAGTAATTTATTTCACCGTTTGCACACGGTTGCACTTGTGCAACTACTAATGTATGCTTCTCCCTTTCTAGGTACAAGAACTTTATCCGTTGGGTATCCAAGCTTCACAATGATGGGAAGAGGCGCCTCCCCGCTAATTCGGAGCACCCCTTTCCATCGTTTGAGGCTTTCAAGATCGCTTGGCGGGAGCTTGGAAGCAAGCTAATCCTAGTCCCAAGCGATTACAATGGGAAGGTAGGTGTCCGTTGGGATCTTGATGAGTTTTTTAAGTATATCTCAGATCAAGACGATATACTTGATACAATGTCATTCCTGCTTTTGGATGGGGAACGACCATATGTTTTGATCGTTCCGGGTGACAGATTCCCTTGTGGATCTCGCCCCTGGGTGCAATTGGCCATTGGGTCTGCCAAACATGGTCAGAAGGCGCGCACCCTAGCTTATAAATGGACCATCGATGTCGCCCTCACAAGTGAGAACAACATCGATGCTCTACGTGCAATTTTTTCAAAGACTTTGGAGGCAATCCAAGCATTGCTCTTGTGCATGGCGCGGGGAGTGCTTCCATGAACCTTCATACTCATGGCAACGACGATTGTGCTCTCACCAGCGAAATCACCATTGGTGATTTTGATGGGGGTTACCTTTTCACGACGGGTTATTTGGGTTGGGGGGAAGTCAAGGCCCGTGCGTGGGCAGATTGGGGGGAGCGACTCGTATTGGGATGCTTGGTCGATGCGAGAGCCGGCGTCATCCTCAATGCATATCATTTGCATGGACCTACGCGTTGGCGTGGGGAACGGTATGCTATTGTATGCTACACGAGTGCATCGTGGGCACGCGTGACGCCCGTGGTGCGACAGGGACCCCTTGAAATAGGGTTCCATTGTGGTGATGACATGCGATTCCAATGATGGAGGATGCGTCTTAGCTTGTATTATGTGTGATTTGTAGTGCATTGTCCACATGTGCTCTCATTGAATGGATTCTCCTTTTTTTGTACTACGGCGCGCACCGCGCGTAGCATGGTGGTTGCACACGGTTGCACACGGTTGCACAAGTGCAACCGGTGAAATTCGGGGGTTGCACACATCAATGGGGGTAGACAGGAAGCAGTTTCAATGTGAAATATTGTGGTGTGTGGTGGTAAAAAACATGGTTCACCTCTCTCTACAACCTATTCATTACAAGCAAACCCTGGAAGCACGGTCCCTTTGGTTAGGATGGCATGTCCAAGGGCTTGGTTGTGCAAGGGGGCGGTTGCACAACCCCCGCATTTGGGAATTTTGGGGGGGGTGATACATGGGTATGGGACGCACTTTTGGGGCATGTGAGAGTTTTGGGTCATAGTACACTAATGGAATATGCCATGGGATATTCGGTGGCACCCAAAAACCACCAGAAAAGAGGGTGAAATGAAAGTTTGGGTTGGGTGTGCAAGGGGTGTGCAAGTGGCCTATGTAACACTTCATCACAGCGGTTGCACACTAATGCCGCCATCTACATGGGCAAAACGGATTCCGAGGGATGCCTAATCTAACAATGGGGGGTAAAAGAAAAAGGCACCGTAAGATGCCGGCAATGATGCCCGAGGTATCCTTATACTTTAAATTGCTGGGCATCATGACATTAGGGGGTTTCTGAAAATTGTGGCAGCGGAGCCCGAACTTTTAAATCCCTATTATAAACTAAGTGTTGACTCTTACAACCGTGCAGTCAGAATTAATTCAGGTCAACAGGATGAAGTTGCCGTAAAGGCCAGTTCATGGTCTCGCGATTTGGGTCGCAAGATCCCAACTGGCAGTTGTCCCGCGATTTGGCGCGACGCCGTTTCACCACCAGGCCATGCCAATATCTAACTTCTGTACCTATGCAAACTTAAGGCAAATTCGCATAGGTATCAACAGGGCAATGGATTCCCTATCAACTGATACAAAAGCTGCGGAAAAACAGGCCGAGTTCCCTGATATCCCTACTGCAGGCTCAAGTCAAAAGTACCATGAAAGGGAAGGTTAGGGGGGGATGAAGGCTAATGATATCCCCTATTAAATCCCATAGTGTGGGCCTATAATAGCCTACACAAGTGGATCACTGGGGTCAGCACAAAGAGGAGTATGTGTCCCCATAACCGGGGATCAGGCCCCACAGGGGGGGCCGGGGGGCGCAGGGCATGACGGAAACCAAACAGCGGGAGCCCTTCGTCTGACCGTGAATCTTGTACACAGTCCGAACCACATCAAGACCCTACACTCCGCTTGTTGTCAAGACCCGTTCACGTCTTCAGTGTGTTTTATATCACCTGTTGACGCGAAGCCCCCTGGAAGCCCCTCCGTTATTGCCCCCTAATGCAGCGTCGTCCCATGTCTCACAAACCAGTCCTGTGGCGAAAGGTGATGGCGGTGTGGCTATGGGGCCAAGGGAGATCGGTGGCCTCAACAGCCCTGGCCGTCGCCTACTATAACAGGAATGCAGAGGGGAGCAGCAGCGCCTGGACGTCAACTGAAGCTACGGTTTGGAACCTCTTACATTAAAAATAACCGGTTTGTTTCGATTATTTTTTCTAAAATAACCGGTTATTCCGATTATTATCTGTCAAAATAACCGGTTCAATGCGATGATTTCCACTAAGCAAGCCAATTAAACGGTTCTTTTCCAATGAATGGTTTTCAAACCAGGTAGGTAGGTAGGTGCACTCGGTCGTGGAGAGGTGCCCCATGGTTCCCCCTGGCATCGCCCCTGTGACGAACAGGAAGAGGCTCCGCGCGTGAAGAGGGGAGGCGGCTTACTTCCCGCTGGACCTGACTGTTGGCCTCCAACAAAGCGGCCCCGGGCATCGCCGGGAGGGCTGTTCGCCGCCAGCGTGACGTGCTTGTCTCGCCGGGAGGGTGTGCCCCCGTGCTTGCGCACGTCCCCTCATTTGGGCGGAACCCTAGAGGTTCACCGGACTTCCTGGTGTATCCCGTTCCCAAGGCATGCATGCACGTTCTTGGTACTAGGGTTCCGAGGCGCGTGGGTGTCGCACGCTCCGCCTCGAGTCCCAAAGCAGCGCAGGCCTTAGGATGCAGCCTTACCCCCGGTCTCCGGATCTCGTTTGGCCGGGTCACCTGCATGGCACGGGCTGCCTCAGTGCCCGGGCTGTGGGCACTGGATTTCCTACTGTTGTGAGGCGTTTGTGTTTGGGTCCGGTTGGCGGTTGGGTGTGGGTTTTGTTAACCCCGCCAGTCCTGGCTGGGGTCTTGGGTGGGTGTGTTTGGGCACGGTTTGTGGCGTTGTCCCTCTAGTGTCGGCTGTATGTGGTGTCCGTGGTTGGGCTTCGGTTTCGGCCTGCTTTTGGGACGTGTGTGGTTTCGTGGGCGCCCCGCTTGCCCCCCGCCGTTTCCGGTTCCGGCGTGCGATGTGGGCGTGTGTGCTGGGCCCGGGTCTCGGCTGTGCCCAGCCCTCCTTGGCTGGGTTGTCGGGCCGTGTTTTTTGCGCTTTTGTTTTTTCCTTTTTTTTTTCCTGTCCCGGGCTTTGTGGTCCCTGTCCCTCCATCCCCTTTCTTTCGGGCTGGGCTGGTGGCTCTCTGTTTTTTTTTTGTCCCTTTTCCCGTGGGCTGCTGTTACTGGCTTTGTGTTGCCGGTTTTGGGTGGGTGTTCCCCCTGTGCCTCTGTGGGGGTCCTGTCTTCGGTGCCTTCTGGGGGGGGGGTTGGCCGCCTCTGGTGGTGTCCGCGGGCATTTCGGGGGCTGTGGGCTGTTTTCGTGCCTTTTTCCCCTCCCCCCTCCTTTTTTTTGGGGGGGGGGGCTTGCCTGTTCCTCCCTCTGCCTTCCCTGGGCTGGCGCACGCACTGGCCTGCATTCAGTGTTGTCTTCCGGGCTGCTGTTTTCAGTTGCGTTCTGTGTGGCCGCGTTCCGGCCCCATGGGTCGGGTGGGCTATGTACACGGTGGGCTCGGCGCCCCTTCTTGCCGGGTTAGGTCCTGGCTCTGCCGGCTGGGCAACTGCGCCAGGCGGCTGCTTGTGGTTTTGGGTTAGGGGGCTGGGGTTTTTCCTGTCCTTTCCCCTCTGCGTCGCCGGCTGTAATCTTCTGGGTGGTCCGCCACCGGTGTTGCCAGGTGCGCTGTGGCCCCGTGTCTGGCCTGCGGTGCTGGTGTGTGGCGTGCTGGCGCGACGCCTTCAAGGGTGTGCGGTGGCTGGCTTCGGTTAGTCCTTCAGGTTAGGGTCAGTTGTGTCGTGTTGTGCCGCTCTGTGCCGCGTCGCGTCGCGTCGTGCTGTGGCGCATTGCACTGTGGCGCGCTGTGGTGCGGTGTGCCGTGGTCTCCCGTGGTGCCGCGGTGGGTCAGTGGAGGTCAGCCTGGCCTGTGTCGTGGTGCGGAGTGCGGGCCAGAGTGTTGCTGGCTGGTGGCTGGGGGGTGCGGTTAGGTGTGAGTGTCTCGCTGGGTCCGTGCCGGGGGGGTTTGGGCATGCCGCTCGGGCTGTTGGGTCGGGTAGGTCGTTCGCGTGACGGTCCGTGGGGTTGCCCTCCCTGGGGGCCTGTGCCTCGGTTCCGTGTCCTCTGGGGGTTTCGGTCCCTAGTCCTGGGTGCCGCGGCCGTGCCTTCGTCCTCTTCCGGTGCCTGTGAGGTGGCCCTTGTGGTGGCCGGGGTCGGCGCCTGGCGGTGAGGGCGTGGTGGTGCGCCGTGCTACGGCGTTCCCTGCGGCTTCCTCTGTGGGTGTGGCCCGTTCTCCCCGTGTAGGTGTGCCCTCCATTCTCCGTGTGGTTTCCGGTGGCCGGTGGGCGTGCACTGGTGTGATCCGCATGGCGTCCGATGTTTGCTTCGGTGGTGTGTGTTGGGGTGGCGCTGGTCCCCCTGTCGTGGTGTGCCCTTCCTGGGTTTGGGTCGTGGTGCCTGCCGTGGTGCCCTTTTCCTCCGTGTCTTGGTCCCCGCTCCCGCCCCTTCCTGGTTCTTGGGTCGTTTCCTGCCCCCATGTGGTGTCGCTTCCGGCGTCCTGTCCCTGCGAGTGCCTGCCCTCACTTGGGGCCCCTCCGTGGCCTCTTGCCTGAGTGCTCCTTGGTGCCCCTTGCCCTTTCCTTGCCCTTGTCCTGCCCCTTCCTGGTGTGGTGGTGGCGGGAGGGGCGGGGTGGGGAGGGGGCGCCGGCGGCCCAGCCCTGGGGTTGGGTGGCCTGAAGCCACTGGCGGAGGGCTTGGGGGGTGTAGGGGGGGCGGAGGCCCTGGACCGCATCGCGGAGGAGGGCCTCCCATGCCGCTTGCGGCATGATGGCCTCCGGGGCGGCCTCGTTGGGGTTTGCGGGGGTGCGGGTGCGCACTTCCTCGAAGGTATGCACCATGTGCACCCCTTCGTGCCTTCCCACTCCTCTGGCCCACTTCACCCAGCGGCCGAGCTCCTGCAGAGCGGGGGGAGACCACCAGGCGAGGTGGGCGGGGGCCCGGGGGGGGGAGGAATCCGTGCCCGTGGTCCTGGAGCGGCGGGGGGAGGACGTGGACCTGCGGTTATGGCGGGGATGGCGGTGCCTGGGGGTGGAGGACGGGTACGGGCGGAGGGGGGAGCGGGAGGGGGGGGTGGACATGGGGCGGCGGTGGCGCGCTCGGTGGCGTCCGGGGGAGCGGGAGTGGTGGTGGCGGGGGCTGGGGGTGGTGGATGGGTACGGGCGGCGGGGGGAACGGGGAGCCCGGCGGGGCGGTGGGGGGGGAGGGGGAGGTGGACGTGGGGCGGCAGTGGTGTGCCTGGCTGCGTCGGGGGGAGCGGGAGCGGTGGTGGCGGGGGCTTGGGGTGTGTGGCCGGTGGGGGGAGGGGGAGGCGGACATGGGGCGGCGGTGGCGCTCCTGGTGGTGTCCGGGAGCGACGGGAGTGGGGTCCCGGGGGGTCGTGGTGGCACTTGGGGGAGCGGGAGCGGCGCGAGTGGGTGGTTGAGGCGCGGTGGGAGTGTGGGCGCCGTGGGCGAGTGTGCCGTGCAGGGGGGGAGCGGGAGCGCCGCCGTTTGCGAGACCGGGCCTCATCGCTCGGGTCGGGCCAGTCCGGAGGCCTCGGCGGCCCCTGGGGGGCCTCGCGCGGTGCCGCCTGGTACTGGGGGGGGGGGGGGAGGTCCCCCGTCGTCCATGGATCCGCCACATAGGGGTGTGGTGGCGGTAGCGGCTGGTGGTATGGGTCGAGTGGCTGTCCTTGGCGGGGTTGGGCCCGGGGGGCCCCTTCGGCGTGGACGTGGTGGCCGGGGGGGTACGGATACGGTTCCTGGTACGGGGGTGGTGGCTGGTACGGGGGGGGTGGCCCCTGGCTGGCGGTAGGTGGGGTATGCGGCTGGAGCGCTCGGTGGCTGCCATCCCATCCGCTAGTGCTGTTCGTGCACGGGGGGTTGTGGCCCGGTGGGGTAGGGCGGTGGGCAGTGGTAGTGGTGGAGGTGGTGTTGGTAGTGGTGGTGGTGGGGCCGCTGGTGGTGGTGGTGTGGGTAGTGGTGGGGTTGGTGTTGCGGGTATGGCCCCTGGACCCCTTGTGGGGTTTCCGGTCCCCCTTGTTGGGGTGGGGGGTTGGGCATCGTGGGCAGTCCCCGGGGCTGCACTATGTGGTGGGCAGGGGGGGCGGTTTGGGCCAGGCTTGACGGTTGAGGTGGTCGAGGGGTCCCACGTCCCTGGTTCGGTTTGGCCGGCGGTGCTGGTGGTTTGTGGGGGATGGATGACGGGGCGCTTGGTGACGGGGATGCGGACGAGGGCTTGGACGGGGTCGTGCTGGGTGGCCGCCTCTGCGGTGGTGGTGGGTGCCGGCGGGAGGGGGGCGTTGGTTGCGGTGGGTGGGGGGTCCTGGCTTGGGCGAGGGTCCGGGCGGGGGTGGTGTCGGGTGGGTTTGTGTTGTTGCGTTTGCGGTGTTGTGTGTGCTCGCGTGGGCGCCAGCTTGGGTTTGGGGTCGGGTTTGGGGTTGGGGTCCGGTTCCAGGTTGAGGAGTACCTCTGTCCGGAGGTGTGAAGGCGCCGATGTCGGGGCGGGGGTCGTCCAGGTGCGTTGCTGGGGTGCCCGAGTCGCCTGTGTGGGGGTTGGGGGGTCGGTGTGTGCGGCCCCGGCCTTCGCTTTTGCCGTGGCCTTGAGGATGAGGGCGGCGGGGAGGGGGGGGTCGGAGGATGAGGTTGAGGAGGTGGACGAGGCTGAGGATGAGGAGGAGGTGGTTGACGCGGGCTGGGCTGTGATGCGGGCGGGCTTGTGGGCGGCGGCTTCTGCTGCGGCCACGGCGGGGAGTATGGAGGGCATGTCCTCGGGCTGTAGGTTGGGGGCGGGCGGCTGGGGGGGCCCGGTCGTGACCTGGCGGCCCGGCGGGCCGATCTGGTCGGCAGCAGCGGGGGAGGGAGGCGCGGGGCTGTGGCCTTCTCCTTCTGGGCTCGGTTGGGCCCGGGTCCTGCAATATGCGAGGTCGTGTGGGTTGGCGTCCGCGGGGGGGAACAGTTTGCGTGGGCTGCATTCAGGGGCCGGGGGGGGTGGGCCTGGGTCCTCTGGGGTGTTTAGGGGGCGTGGGCGGGCCACTGGGTGGGGTGGGCGTGCCGCGGGGCGCGGGGCTCCCCTCGGCGGGTGTGCGTGGGTTGTCGAGTGTGGGGGGCGGTGAAGGGTGTCCGGCGGGTGGGTGTGTGGCGGGCGTGTGCTGGTGTTCGGGCGGGTGGGGGAGGCCCGTGTCGCGGGGCCCGGGGGTGCGCGCGATGGTGGGCGTGAGTGGGTCGCCGGTTGAGCAGCGAGAGGGGAGGGGCATGGGCGGGGATTGTGCAGTGGAGTGTGCTGTGTCGGTGTGTGTGTCCGCTTGCCGCGGCGCGCTTGCGTGGGCAGTTGTAGGAGGAGAAGCTTGCCGTCTTCTGCTGCCGCGGCAAGGATTTTGCAGAAGAGCTTGCGTATCTGGTGGACCTCTTGGTCAGTGGTGGGAAGGGGGTATGCTAGCGTTGGGCTAAGACCCGCGCGGTTGAGGACCCTGTGGATGGCGTGGTACCCGCAGGTGAGGGACTGCTGCCGTCTGGAGGGGGGGGTTTGGTCGTGTGTCCGGGCCTGCCTCGACTTGTGTGTGGGCGGTGGGGATAGCCCAAACCCAGGGCACGGTCCCCGTGGGTGGCCAGCGGCGCTGGATTTAGTGGGTTAGGCAGAGCATGGCCAATCCCAGGTGGTAGCCCGCCTTCCCTGGGGTGATTTGGGCCAGGGCGCGGGCTGGGGGCTTTTCCCCTGGCTGGAGGACACCCCTGAGGACCCTGTGCTGGGAAGTGGGGTCCCCCACTGCCCCTGGTGGGGCGGTCTCCGGGGCGAACATGGTGTCTGTCCCCTGGATGAGCCATTGCGGGCCGGGGGACGTAGCCGTAGCGGCTCTCACGTAGTAGTGGCCGCGCTCGAGGACTGTAACCCAGATCTCAGGCGGGGGCTGGTCACTGTCTATAGGTGGGGGGGGGAGGTCGTTGTCTGGGGTGCGGAGGCCGGCGGCGCGGAGGGCGGGGTCGCGATTTGGTGCGGTGGCCTGCTCCCACTGCTCCGGGCGGTTCGGGTCCGCTGGGTGGTCCGTCTCCGCTGGGGCCCGTCGTAGGCGTACGGTCCCTTGACGCGTGACGTTGATGCCGGTGTTGTGCGTCAGGGCCTGGCCCCACTCGATGGGGGGGATCCAGACGTGCTGGCCCCGGGTATGTTTGCGGGCTTGCCACATTACGAGGTCTACGATGGTCTCGTGGAGGCCGCTGCCTGGGGTGGTCAGGTCGCAGAGGGCTTTGACGGTGAGCTTGGTCCAGTCCTCTTGTAGGCGGTACCAGCCCAGGGGGGTGGTCGGGGCCCTGTCTTGGAGGGTTGCTCGGAGGAGGTCGGGGTCGCGGATGGTGGCCGCTGTGAGGGGGGGGTGCCCTGGGTCCGGGGGGGATGGGCGGGATGGGCTGCCGGGGTCTTGCGCGTCTACGTCGATGGATGGTTGCCCCTGGTTGGGCTTGGCCGGACTGGGCGGTGCCGGGTGGCTTCTTGGGTGTGAGACGGGTCTCAGGGCACTGTGGTGGTGTCTTGGAGACCTGTGGATGGAGCCGGGGGGCGCGTGCGGGGCGCGGAGCGGGTTAGTGGACGTCTGGGTCATGCACGGCATGGTAATGGATGAGACGCTGCATGTGCTCCCTGGCAGTGGGGTCGGTGAGTTGCTCCGCGTGTGTTAACAGGAGGTGTTTGCGGTGTACCATTTGGGCCGCTGCTCTGCGGACTGCTTCTAGCTGGAGGTGTGCTGCTGCCTCCATGGGGCTTTCCATGTGTTTGGTGAGGTGTCGGTGCAGGGCTTGTGTCACTGCCCCTCTCATGGTGGCTTCTTTGATCAGGGGGTCCCGGAAGAGGTGTACGGTCGCCTGGTGTGCGTGGCTGTGGGTTGGCCATCCTTCGTGTTGTCGCAGGGTCTCCGCCGGGGACCAGCCCACTAGCGTGTCCCTGTCTGTATGGAGGGGGCATTTCTTGAAGTGTTCCCAGTCCTCCGGGGTGGTGTGGTCGCATGGGCAACGGGTGTGTTCTTCGGGGACGTGGATGTGCTTGCGAGCGAGCCATCTTGCGACCCTGGTGAGGAATGGCAGTTGCTCTGCTGAGGAGCTGGATGCGTCGTCTTTGGAGGTGGGCTGGGACGTTTTCTTGTTCGCAGCGCTGAGTGGTAGAGGGGGACTTGCAGTCTGTCCTGGAGCTCCTGGATGTGCGCCCGGCTGTCTGCGTCGCCGAGCACGCGGGCGAGATGTTGGATGGGGTTGGGGTAGTGGTATGCTCTGTCGTGGGAGGAATAGGGGGCGTCCTCTGGTACCCAGTCCGGGGTCTGATGGGGCTCGGGTACAGGGGGCATGTGTTGGAGGTGTGTGTGGTTGCGGCCGAGGTCAGGGATCTGGAGGGCTGGTAGGTGTGTTGTGCGCTGGTGTACTGCCTGGTTGTCGACCTTACCATTTCCGTATTGGTGTCTGTGGGACTCTTGTTTCACGATGTGGAGTTGGACGTAGGGGGGAAGGCTGCGAAGGGCTTTCCAGAGCAGCAGTGCCTGGGTGCCGACGCTCGTCGCGGTGGCTTTGTGAAGTGGTTGCCTTGCTATGCGGAGGAGCAGGTGTGTGTCGACAGTGGCGTCTACCACGAACCAGACCCGGACGATGTGCGGGGAGTGGGCGGGTAGGTGGGCCGCGATCTCGGTGATGGCGTCGGCCAGGGCCCTCGCTCCCCGTGGGAAGAGGCGCCATAGGTGGTGTTGCCCGTGTGGTGGTCCATGTGGTAGTGTCCCCCGGTGTGAGTTAGCTGCAGGGTGGCCCCCCCGGTGATGGGCGTGAGGGCGGATTCACCTGAGGCGTCGGTGAAGAAGAGCCGGTCCGCCGGTGATCGTTGTGGGATGCGGCATGGGTTCATGGGCAGGTAGGCGTATATGGCAAGGCCCATGGCGAGGTGGGCTACTGGGGTTGTGGGCTGCAGGATGGGGGTGGCGTACACCCCTATTCCTTTGGAGATGATGTGTTTCGCTTGGGGGGACAGGGCTATGAGTCCCTGCTCCGGCTGTCCTTGTGTGAGGTAGGAGTAGATGTAGTGGAGGATGTAGGCTGTGTCGGGGTTTAGGTCGTGGCATGTGAGGGTTTGTGTTCGGTGCTCCGGTGTGTGGCAGGAGTGGTGGAGCGGATAGTAGGGGTGTTTGTGCTTGCCCGTTCTGCCTGGCTCGTACATGCTGTAACAGATGGCGACTCCTGCCGGGTCGGGGCGGGGGCATGTGGGTGTAGTGGTGAAGAGCCATTTGGGCGCGTGGTCGGGGTTCCATGCTACCGTGGGGTTAGTGTCGGTGCGTTGGAACCATGGGGCTATCCATGCGTAGGCCTGTGGTGGTAAATGGGTTGTGGGGTTGGTGTGGTGATGTGCTATGAGGTGTAGTAGGGGCCATGGTGTGGTTGGTGCCTCGGGGTCACAGGCCCAACATGTGCGTGGCATGCTCTGGGAATCTTGGGGGACCCGTGGTAGGTCTGGGGCGGTCATGTGGTGTTTCGGTATGCGCCATTTTGCCCCGTGGTGAATGACGATGGTCTGCGTGGGTTTGGCTTCATTCAGGGCCAGTAATAGGGTCAGTGGTGGGACTGGGCCCGTCACCGGGGGGACGGGTTCGTGTTTCGATCCTGTGGGTGCCTAGGGCGGTGTCGCTGGGATGGGTCGGGGGTGTTGCTTTGTGAATTCTCGGTAGGCTGTTTGCATGTCTTTGCTGCCCGGCAGAATGTATCCCGCTGCTCGTGCCGTCTGCGTGAGGTACTGGTGGAAGAGGCGGTATTGTGGCCATTCGGGAAGCTGTAGAAAGGGGGTGTGGTGTGCCCCGCTGTGGTGCAGGACCCGCATTTGGGGGAGGGTGACGTATACTACGGTGATGGAGGCCCCGACAAGGTCTATGGTGTGGATGGTGCCCTTGGGGTGATGGTGGGGGTCCCCGCAGAGGACTGCTAGTGGCCCTTCCTCTGGGCACGTGTGGTTTGTGAGTATGGCGTGGTGTGGGGATGGGAGGAGAAGCTGCAGGTGGTTCCACAGGCGCGTGTTGATGTTGGTGGGCATGTCCCTCTGGTGGAGTACCCAGCGCGGGCATGTGTTGCGGGCCCGTTGTGCGGCTTGGAGGCGGATTGCGGTGACCTCGCGGACCTCTGGTGAGTGGTTGTGGGTCATGCGGTGAAGGAGGAGGGCGGTGTGTCTGGTGTAGGCCGCTTTCACCTCCTCCCCTATGGCGTCCCCATAGTGGGGCCATGCCGCTCTGATGGCGCGGGTGGGTATGGAGGTGCGCCAGCCCCCGTGTGCTGCCCATGCCTTGGTCACGGCGCGTGTGGCCGGTTGGAGGGCGGTGGTGGGTTGTGTCAGGTGGAGTGCTTAAAAGCCTATGGAGGCGTTCAAGACCCCGGTGAGGTAGTACGCCAGGCTCTGGTTGGACAGGGATAGGGCCTTGGTGGTTGGGGACGCATATCTGGGGAGATGGGCGAGGTGTGATTGCAACTTGGGAGGGAGGGTGGCGTCCTCAGGGTTGGCGGCCTTGATTACCCCCAGGTGGGTGGTGGTTGTCACGACTTGCGTGGGGGGCCCTTGTGGCCCTAGGGTGGGAGGTGTGGCAGACCCCTTGATCATGGCAACTGATTTTGTGGGGTAGACGATGAGGTTGTTGTGGGAGAGGTAGGAGACGGTCACGTCCAGTAAGTCGTTGGCCTGTTGGGTGACCGTTGGCCCGGGGTCCGGGGCATGGGGTTCGTGTGGGGTGTGCGCGACTGTGAGGTTGGTGTCGTCCGCGAAGCCCTCCAGGGGGGAGAGGAGGGGGTAGGGTGCGTAGGCCGGGTAATCCTTCTCGATTGCGAGGGCCAGGGGGAGCGTCACTAGAAGGTACAGGAAGATGCCCTCTGCTCCCCCTTGGGGGACCCCGCTGCCTGGCTCCAGGAAGGGGGTGAGGCCTGCTCCAGTACGGACCGTGTATTTGTGGGTGCGGATGTAGCCGGAGGTGACGTTGTAGAAGGGGAGGCCTAGGCGTTTCCACACCGCTTCTAGAAGGAGCCAGGGGGTGTTCAAGAAGGCCTCTTTTGACGTCGAGGGAGGCGATGATGAGGTCCACCGGGTCCATGTCTGCGATGGTGTCCTGGAGGAAAATGGCCTCGTGTGGGGACCGGCCTGGGATGGCCCCGCAGAGGCCTGCCGGTATGTGGGGGTCCAGGTGGTGGCGGATGCGGCGCAGGAGGATGGTCTGGACGATTTTTACCCTCCGTGACCGCACAGACTATGAGGCGCCAGTTGTCCGGGTTTGCCCAGTCCCCTTTTTTGTAGAGGGGGCGGACAACGTTTGCCCAGTCTGGTTGCAGGAGGGTCTGCCCCGTGACGATGTCCCAGAGGCGGTGGGCGAGGATGCGGAGGAGGTGGGCGGGGAGGTGGTAGTATGCCTCTGCAGGGAGGCCGTCGTAGCCTGGGGTTTTGTGTTGCCAGAGACTGTGGGTGGCCTTCCGGACTTCGTGGATGGTGAAGGGGCGTTTTTCCAGTTGCCTCCTCTGGGCGTGGTTGAAAACCCGGGGGGGGGGGGTCGATTTTGGCCTTGGTGTCTGGCTCCAGTGTGTCTTGGGTGGGGGTGTGTTGCCGGAGGAAGCTGTCTTGGGTGGCCTGGAGCACTGTGGCTGGGTCCTTGGTGGGGAAGCCGTCCTTCTGCCGGAGGTAGGTAGGTAGGTAGGTGCACTCGGTCGTGGAGAGGCGCCCCATGGTTCCCCCTGGCGTCGCCCCTGTGACGAACAGGAAGAGGCTTCGCGCGTGAAGAGGGGAGGCGGCTTACTTCCCGCTAGACCTGACTGTTGGCCCCCAACAAAGCGGCCCCGGGCTACGCCGGGAGGGCTGATCGCCGCCAGCGTGACATGCTTGTCTCGCCGGGAGGGTGTGCCCCCGTGCTTGCGCACGTCCCCTCCTTTGGGCAGAACCCTAGGGGTTCACCGGACTTCCTGGCGTATCCCGTTCCCAAGGCGTGCATGCACGTTCCTGGTACTAGGGTTCCGAGGCGCTTGGGTGTCGCACGCTCCGCCTCGAGTCCCAAAGCAGCGCAGGCCTTAGGATGCAGCCTTACCCCCGGGCTCCGGATCTCGTTTGGCCGGGTCACCTGCATGGCACGGGCTGCCTCAGTGCCCGGGCTGTGGGCACTGGGTTTCCTACTGTTGTGTGGTGTTTGTGTTTGGGTCCGGTTGGCGGTTGGGTGCGGGTTTTGTCAACCCCGTCTGTCCTGGCTGGGGTTTAGGGTGGGTGTTGTTGGGCTCGATTTGTGGTGTTGTCCCCCTAGTGTCGGCTATTTGTGGTGTTCGTGGTTGGGCTTCGGTTTCGGTCTGCTTTTGGGACGTGTGTGGTTTCGTGGGCGCCCCGCTTGCCCCCCGCCGTTTCCGGTTCCAGCGCGCGGTGTGGGCGTGTGTGCCGGGCCCGGGTCTCGCCTGTGCCCAGTCCGTCTTGGTTGGGTTGTCGGGGTGTGTTTTTTTTTTTTTTTTTGCTTTGGTTTTTTCTTTTCTTTTTTTTTTTTTTTTTTCTGGGCTTTGTGGTCCCTGTCCCTCCATCCCCTTTCTTTCGGGCTGGGCTGGTGGCTCTCTTTTTTTTTTTTTTTTTTTTTTTTTCTGTCCCTTTTCCCCGTGGTCCGCTGTTACTGGCTTGGCGTTGCCGGTTTTGGGTGGGTGGTTCGCCCGTGCCTCTGCGGGGGTCCGCCTTTTTTTTTTTTTTTTTTTTTCTGGGGGGGGGGCCTGGCCGCCTGTGGTGGTGTTGATGGGTGGTTGGGCGGCTGTGGGCTGTTTTCGTGCCTTTTCCCCTTCCCCCCTCCTTTTTTTTTTTTTTTTAGGGGGGGGGCTTGCCTGTTCCTCCCTCTGCCTTCCCTGGGCTGGCGCACGCACTGGCCTGTATTCAGTGTTGTCTTCCGGGCTGCTGTTTTCAGTTGGGTTCTGTGTGGCCATGTTCCGGCCCCATGGGTCGGGTGGGCTCTGTACACTGTGGGCTCGGCGCCCCTTCTTGCTGGGTTAGGTCCTGGCTCTGCCGGCTGGGCGGCTGCGCCAGGCGGCTGCTTGTGGTTTTGGGTTAGGGGGCTGGGGTTGCTCGTGTCCTTACCCCTCCGCGGTGCCGGCTGTAATCTTCTGGGTGGTCCGTCACCGTTGTAGCCTGGCGCTCTGTGGTCCTGTGTGTGGCCTGTGGTGCCGGTGTGTGGCGTGGTGGCGCGGCGCCTTCCCGGGTGTGGGGTGGCTGGCTTCGGTTAGTCCCTCAGGTTAGGGTCAGTTGTGTCGTGTTGTGCCGCTCTGTGCCGCGTCGCGTCGCGTCGTGCTGTGGTGCGTTGCTCTGTGGCGCGCTGTGGTGTGGTGTGCCGTGGTCTCGCGTGGTGCCGCGGTGGGTCAGTGGAGGTCAGCCTGGCCTGTGTGGGTCGGTTAGGTCTTCGGGAAATTCTGCTGAATGATCACGGTGTCCTTGGGGCGTGCACACTGACTCTCACCCACGGACTCAATCTTCACCGGGCCTCGCAGACAGGCAGGTGTACTCGGGGTGTAGGAAAAGCGTTCCTTCTCCAAGGCAGACAAACAGACATCAGGAGTCGGACGGTGGAGGTGGCTTCCGAACGCTGTTTGAGTGGCGAATGGCTTTCACTGCAGCTCGGCTGCGCTGGCAGGGTCCGGGTCGGTGCCGCCGGCAGGGATGAGCTCACACTGTAGGGTCAGGGGGATGTCCATATCTCCGGTGCTGGACTGCTGGGGTCCGGGTCATCGGTAGTATTCTTGGTACTTCCAGTCTTCACGGCGCTCGGAGATGGCGTTGAAGGGGGGCACCGTCCAGCAGCACCAAAGCCTTCGCGATCGATCACAGCATTTCGTTTCCCCTTGCGATGCTCGATATTCATCATGGACGGGATCGGTGCGCCGCCGCAGTGCCATTCCTCCACTGGACGCAACAGGTTGGTGACGGACGCCCTCACGGACGTGAGACCAGCCGAGATCAAGCCCCCGTAGCAATACTCTGCGTCAAACCGCGACGGTAGCGCAGCCCGGCCCTTATAGCCCATGGTGTGGTCGCGTGACGGTCCGTGGGGTTGCCCTCCCTGGGGGCCTGTGCCTTGGTCTCGTGTCCTCTGGGGCTGTCGTGGTGCCCTTTTCCTCCGTGTCTTGGTCCCCGTTCCCGTTCCTTCCTGGTTCTTGGGTGGTGTCCTGACCCCCTGTGGTGTCGCTTCCGGCGCCCTGTCCCTGCGTGTGCCTGCCCTCACTTGGGGCCCTTCCGTGCCCTCTTGCCTGTGTGGTCCTTGGTGTCCCTTGCCCTTCCCTTGCCCTTGTCCTGCCCCTTCCTGGTGTGGTGGTGGTGGGAGGGGCGGGGTGGGGAGGGGGCGCCGGTGGCCCAGGCTTGGGGGTGGGTGGCCTGGAGCCACCGGCGGAGGGCTTGGGGGGTGTAGGGGGGGCGGAGGCCCTGGACCGCATCGCGGAGGAGGGCCTCCCATGCCGCTTGCGGCATGATGGTCTCCGGGGCGGCCTCATTGGGGTTTGCGGGGGTGCGGGTGCGCACCTCCTCGAAGGTATGCACCGTGTGCACCCCTCTGTGTCTCCCCGCTCCCCCGGCCCATTTCACCCAGCGGCGGAGCTCCTGCAGAGCGGAGGGAGACCACCAGGCGAGGTGGGCGGGGGCCCGGAGGGGGGAGGGGTCCGTGCCTGGGGTCCTGGAGCGGCGGGGGGAAGATGTGGACCTGAGGTGGTGGCGGGGGTGGCGGTGGCTGGGGGAGCGGGAGCGGCGGCGGCGGGGGCTGGGGGTGGAGGACGGGTACGGGCGGAGAGGGGAGCGGGAGGGGGAGGTGGACATGGGGCGGCGGTGGCGCGCTCGGTGGCGTCCGGGGGAGCGGGAGTGGTGGTGGCGGGGGCTGGGGGTGGTGGATGGGTACGGGTGGCGGGGGTAACGGGGAGCCCGGCGGGGCGTGTGGGGGGAGGGGGAGGTGGACGTGGGGCGGCGGCGGGGGGAGCGGGAGTGGTGGTGGCGGGGGCTGGGTGGCCGGTGGGGGGAGGGGGAGGGGGACATGGGGCGGCGGTGGCGCTCGTGGTGGTGCCCGGGGGAGCGGGAGCGACGGGAGCGGGGTCCCTGGGGGTCGTGGTGGTACCTGGGGGAGCGGGAGCGGCGCGAGTGGGTGGTTGAGGCGCGGTGGGAGTGTGGGCGCCGTGGGCGAGTGTGCCGTGCGGGGGGGGAGCGGGAGCGCCGCCGCTTGCGGGACCGGCCCTCGTCGCTCGAGTCGGGCCAGTCCGGAAGCGTCGGCGGCCTCTGGGGGGGCTCGCGCGGCGCCGCTTGGGGGGGGGGGGTCCCCCGTCGTCCTTGGGGCCCCTTCGGCCATCGGATGGTGGCCGGGGGGGTACGGGGCGTCACGCGGTGCTGGTTGGGGGGGGAGATCCCCCGTCGTCCATGGGGCCCCCTCGGCCATCGGATGGTGGCCGCGGGGGTACGGCTGGTACGGGGGTGGTGGCTGGTACGGGGGGGGTGGGTATGCGAGCGGGGCGTTCGGCGGCTGCCATCCCGTCCGCTGGTGCTGTTGGTGTACGGGGGGTTGTGGCCCGGTGGGGTAGGGCGGTGGGCAGTGGTAGCGGTGGGGGTGGTGTTGGTAGTGGTGGTGGTGGGGCTGCTGGTGGTGGTGGTGTGTGTAGTGGTGGGGTTGGTGTTGCGGGTATGGCCCATGGAGTCCTTGTGGGTTTTCCGGTCCCCCTTGTGGGGGTGGGGGGTTGGGCATCGTGGGCAGTCCCCGGGGCTGCACTATGTGGTGGGCATGGAGGAAGGGTTGGGGGGCGGGCTTGACGGTGACGATGGTTGAGGGGTCCCACGTCCCTGGGTCGGTTTGGCCGGCGGTGGTGGTGGTTTGTGGGGGACGGATGACGGGGCGTTTGATGACGGGGATTCTGACGAGGGTTTGGAGGGGGTCGTGCTGGGTGGCCGTCTCCGCGGTGGTGGTGGGTGCCGGCGGGAGGGGGGCGCGGGTCGTGGTGGGTGGGGGGTCCTGGCTTGGGCGAGGGCCTGGGTGGGGGTGGTATCGGGTGGTTTTGTGTCGTTGCGTATGCGGTGTTGTGTGTGGTCGCGTGGGCGCCGGCTTGGGTTTGGGGTTGGGTTTGGGGTTGGGGTCCGGTTTGGGTTTGGGGTCGGGTTTGGGGTTGGGGTCCGGTTCCAGGTTGAGGAGTACCTCTGTCCGGAGGTGTGAGGGCGTCGATGCCGGGTCCGGGGTCGTCCCGGTGGGTTGCCGGGGTGCCTGAGTCGCCTGTGTGGGGGTTGGGGGGTTGGTGCGTGCGGCCGCGGCTTTGGCTTTCGCCGTGGCCTTGAGGATGAGTTTGGCGGGGAGGGGGGGGTCGGAGGATGAGGTGGAGGAGGTGGACGAGGCTGAGGACGAGGAGGAGGTGGTGGACGCGGGTTGGGCTGTGATGCGGGCGGGCTTGCGGGCGGCGGCTTCTGCCGCGGCCACGGCGGGGAGGATGGAGGGCATGTCCCCGGGTTGTAGGTTGGGGGCGGGCGGCTGGGGGGGCCCGGTCGTGACCTGGCGGCCCGGCGGGCCGATCTGGTCGGCTGCGGCGGGGGAGGGAGGCGCGGGGCTGCGGCCTTCTCTTTCTGGGCTCGGCTGGGCCCGGGTCCTGCAATGTGCGAGGTCGTGTGGGTTTGTGTCAGCGGGGGGGGACAGTTCGCGTGGGCTGCATTCAGGGGCCGGGGGGGGTGTGCCTGGGTCCTCTGGGGTGTGTGTGGGGGGCGTGGGCGGGCCACTGGGTGGGGTGGGCGTGCCGCGGGGCGTGGGGCTCCCCTGGGCGGGTGTGTGTGGGTTGTCGAATGTGGGGGGCGGTGAAGGGTGGCCGGTGGGTGGGTGTGTGGCGGGCGTGTGCTGGTATTCGGGCGGGTGGGGGAGGCCCGTGTCGCGGGGCCCGGGGGTGCGCGCGATAGTGGGCGTGTGTGGGTCTCCGGTTGAGCAGCGAGAGGGGGGGGGCATGGGCGGGGATTGTGCGGGGGGTTGTGCTGCGCCGGTGTATGTGTCCGCTTGCTGCGCGCTCGCGTGGGCAGTTGTAGGCCGGGCGGTTTGGAGGAGAAGCTTGCCGTCTTCTGCTGCCGCGGCAAGGATTTCGCAGACGAGCGTTCGTATCTGGTGGACCTCTTGGTCAGTGGTGGGAAGGGGGCATGCTAGCTTTGGGCTAAGACCCGCGCGGTTGAGGACCCTGTGGATGGCGTGGTACCCGCAGGTGAGGGACTGCTGCGGCCTGGGGGGGGGGTTTGGTCGTGTGTCCGGGCCTGCTTCGACTTGTGTGTGGGCGGTGGGGATGGCCCAAACCCAGGGCACGGTCCCCGTGGGTGGCCAGTGGCGCTGGATCCAGTGGGTTAGGCAGAGCATGGACAATCCCAGGTGGTAGCCCGCCTTCCCTGAGGTGATTTGGGCCAGGGCGCGGGCTGGGGGCGTGTCTGCTGGCTGGAGGAGACCCCTGAGGATCCTGTGCTGGGTGGTGGGGTCCCCCACTGCCCCTGGTGGGGCGGTCTCCGGGGCGAACATGGTGTCTGTCCCCTGGATGATCCATTGCGGGCCGTGGGACGTAGCCATAGCGGCTATCACGTAGTGGTGGCCGCGCTCGAGGACTGTAACCCAGACCTCCGGCGGGGGGTGGTCACTGTCTGTAGGTGGGGGGGGGAGGTCGTCGTCCGGGGTGCGGAGGCCGGCGGCGCGGAGGGCGGTGTCGCGGTTCGGCGCGGTGGCCTGTTCCCACTGCTCCGGGTGGTTCGGGTCCGCTGGGTGGTCCGTCTCCGCTTGGGCCCGCCGTAGGCGTACGGTCCCTCGACGCGTGACGTTGCTGCCGGTGTCGTGCGTCAGGGCCTGGCCCCACTCGATGGGGGGGATCCAGATGGGCTGGCCCCGGGTGTGTTTGCGGGCTCGCCAGAGCACGAGGTCTACTATGGTCTCGTGGAGGCCGCTGCCTGGGGTGGTCAGGTCCCGGAGGGCTTTGACGGTGAGCTTGGTCCAGTCCTCTTGTAGGCGGTACCAGCCCAGGGGGGTGGTCGGGGCCCTGCCTTGGAGGGTCGCTCGGAGGAGGTCGGGGTCGCGGATGGTGGCCGGTGTGAGGGGAGGGTGTCCCGGGTCCGGGGGGGGTGGGCTGGATGGGCTGCCGGGGTCTTGCGCGTCTACGTCGATGGATGGTTGGCCCTGGCTGGGTTCGGCCGGACTGGGCGGTGCCGGGTGGCTTCTTGGGTGCGAGACGGGTCTCGGGGCGCTGTGGTGGTGCCTTGGAGACCTGTGGATGGAGACGGGGGGCGCGTGCGGGGCGCGGAGCGGGTTAGTGGACGTCTGGGTCATGCACGGCATGGTAATGGATGAGACGCTGCATGTGTTCCCTGGCGGTGGGGTCGGTGAGTTGTTCCGCGTGTGTTAGCAGGAGGTGTTTGCGGTGTACCATTTGGGCTGCTGCTCTGCGGACCGCTTCTAGCTGGAGGTGTGCTGCTGCTTCCATGGGGCTTTCCGTGTGTTTGGTGAGGTGTCGGTGCAGGGCCTGTGCCACTGCCCCTCTCATGGTGGCTTCTTTGATCAGGGGGTCCCGGAAGAGGTGTTCGGTGGCCTGGTGTGCGTGGCTGTGGGCTGGCCATCCTTCGTGTTGCCGCAGGGTTTCCGCCGGGGACCAGCCCACTAGGGTGTCCCTGTCTGTATGGAGGGGGCATTTCTTGAAGTGTTCCCAGTCCTCCGGGGTGGTGTGGTCGCATGGGCAACGGGTGTGTTCGTCGGGGACGTGGATGTGCTTGCGGGCGAGCCATCTGGCGACCCTGGTGAGGAAAGGCAGTTGCTCCCTGAGGAGCTGGATGCGTCGTTTCTGGAGGTGGGCTGGGACGTTTGCTGGGCGGAGCGCTGAGTGGTAGAGGGGGACTTGCAGTCTGTCCTGGAGCTCCTGGATGTGCGCCCGGCTGTCTGCGTCGCCGAGCACGCGGGCGAGATGTTGGACGGGGTTGGGGTAGTGGTACGCTCTGTCGTGGGAGGAATAGGGGGCGTCCTCTGGTACCCAGTCCGGGGTCTGATGGGGCTCGGGTACAGGGGGCACGTGTTGGAGGTGTGTGTGGTTGCGGCCGAGGTCAGGGATCTGGAGGGCTGGTAGGTGTGTCGTGCGCTGGTGTACTGCCTGGTTGTCGACCTTACCATTTCCGTATTGGTGCCTGTGGGACTCCTGTTTCACGATGTGGAGTTGGACGTAGGGGGGAAGGCTGCGTAGGGCTTTCCAGAGTAGCAGTGCCTGGGTGCCGAGGCTCGTCGCGGTTGCTTTGTGAAGTGGTTGCCTTGCTATGCGGAGGAGCAGGTGCGTGTCGACAGTGGCGTCTACCACGAACCAGACCCGGACGATGTGCGGGGAGTGGGCGGGTAGGTGGGCCGCGACCTCGGTGATGGCGTCGGCCATGGCCCCTAGCTCCCCGTGGGAAGAGGCCCCATAGGTGGTGTGGCCCGTGTGGTGGTCCATGTGGTAGTGTTCCCCGGTGTGGGTTAGTTGCAGGGTGGCCCCCCCGGTGATGGGCGTGAGGGCGGATTCGCCTGAGGCGTCGGTGAAGAAGAGCCGGTCCGCCGGTGATGGTTGTGGGACCGTGGTGATGGTGCGGTGGCCGGTGTCGGTCATGGCGTCGTTGAGGTGGCGGATGGCCTTGTAGGGGAGTTCATGGTGCGCATACCGTTCGTGTTCCTGGGCGATGCGCTGTTGCCTGTGGATGTGCCACCGCTGCAGGTCTGCCCTGATGTGGGCTATCCGTGTCCTGCAGTGGTGTATCTGGCGGCGGGTTTGGGGGGTGTCGGTGTGGAGGAGGGTCGCCAGTTGTTGCTTCGCATGCCAGAGGTCATGGAGCATGTGCCCCAGGCCCGTGGGTTGTTGGTCGTCGTCTGTGTGGGGGTGTTGTTGGAAGCCGCAGGCGACGGCGGCCGTGCGCATGGCTGTGAGTAGGTCGGTGGGGTCTGGTTGGATGCGCCGGGCGCGGTCCATGGCCCTGTGATATTGGGACCAGGCATGCTTGTCATGCAGCGGGGGCATCTTCAGAAGGTGTGGTAGGCCTTGGTCCGCATCCTCCTGGGGGCTGGGGGCTGGGGGTTTTCAAACCAATTATTTTGTTTGTTTCTGAATTGTAATTTCATATAGACCAATACACATTGCTCTGAGAGTGTGCTTTCGCACAATGTGAGTATTTATGGTGATATTATTTCCTTTTCATTGCAAAAGAAAAACCACATGGTCTATTACCCAAGAATTAGCAACCATTGTTCACCTGTTCGATTAATTGGTTTCGATTTATTTCAAAATAGTCGGTTTTTTATCTTGAAAATAACCTCCGATTAAGTGCCGGTTTTTCCGATTGATTGGTAAAACCGGTTCGGAACCCTAACTGGAGCCAACAGACAACGACCAATTTCGGGGAACCGTCCTTCCTGCAGAAGTCCAAATCAGAGCTACGAAATCCGAAGGGATTTCGAAACGATCCCCTTCACATGTTCTAAACAAGAGTAGAGGCACAGATTGAAGGAAAATAGCATATATGAACAAACAGCAATGCAAAAAGCAATTATACTTTAAAAATAACATAAAAACTGATACAGGTCGCCTTAAGCAACGAGGCAACAATGCCAACATTGGCGGCGACGGGTCGCCCCAATCAGTATCCTGATCTGGATCAGGATAGATCAGAAGAAAGTGCTGAGTTTTAAGCTCAAAACATACAAGAAAAAAGTAATTATTGTTCATAAGAAAAACTCAATCATGTGCCTCCCCCCGACGCATGGTGCCAATGTACCGACGCGTTTCTGATCCAATTCAGATTTTATATTGAAAGGCCCACTGTTATGCTTAAACATGGGCCACTGTTTGAACTCTCGAATGGATCTCGTGTAATCGGAGAAATAGCATTTCAACCACGTTTTGGGTCGAGACCGACCCCCGCGGAACGGCGCCGGAATGGTGCCGTACAATTTCTATATGCTAACAAACAATAATGAGATAGAAAAAAATAATGAAATCCTTTTACCTCAAGTTCTGGAAACTCTGAAAATCATCGCGACCGCGAGTTTCTGGTCGCTGTCGCAAGCGCGATTGACGGATTTCAGTGATATTGTATAAGAACTTTCACAGAATAAGTATAAAAATAGTTCAGTCGTATGCGTTTTGCGGAGCATGCCCAACTGCAGTTTGCTGGTGGCTACTTGGACGCAAAAGCGGCATTGGATGGGGTCCCACAGTATATGACGGCCGAGGAGACAACCGCTTTGCAAGCGGCAATGGCTGCCTGCTCTCTTGATGGGCCAGCTTGCAAGCTGTGGCACGAGCATCGGCGGTCCAACGCTGGGAACTGCTATGTGCGGAATTTTCGAAATACTTCTTATGTTAGCATGTCTTTTGGGCACAAGCACAAGGTCAACAAGGTGAGTGGGATGTGGTATTCTCAATGCGGCACCAACTGACGAGGAAGTCAAGGTCCGATTGAGTCACATGCGACCTGCTCCTGGTGTCTGTAACAGTGTCTGCAGGGTGCCTAAAACGTAAACAGAAAACCTGCCTGACGTACCAGCAAGGGTTGGAGGGTACAAAATTGAGGCGTAGGGGGTGTTTGGCATGCGTGAGACTAAAAGCGAAACGTGCCTGGCATACTAGCAGGGGCTGCAGGGTGCAGAATTCAGGGCTACAGAGTATGTATCATGCAGAATTCGGGCTGCACAAGCTTGCTTTGCACATCATGCGACGCCCTCAGCGTGCGCCAAAGCTGGGCCAGAAGCAATTTATTGCGGAGCCCAGCGTGGTTGTCCCTTACCCCAGCAACAAGGAGTGCAAGAGAAGCAATTGATCACGTACCTGCGGGAGCCGTTGAATCGCAACAGTGTGGATGAGCCGCTGGCATGGAACTTCATTGTGAAGGTCATCATGCGGCACTAAGACATGGCGGAACGCAGTGCCAAGAGGTCCGATTGGGAGCAGCGCCGCCACTTCATGGTGGTGACCTCCGATGCCCGCGACGTAGAAGGTTGTGTCCTGCAAGGCACTCATTGTTTTGTGGTTACCTTTGATGGCCGTAAGGTTCAGCAGCCCAACCTTAAAAAGTTTGCATGGAATCCCAAGGCATGTGATAGTCACATGTCTGATTTTTTGGCGTCTTGCAAATATAATAAAGTCAAAGTGCAACCCAAAGCACATGGACACCAGCCCATCAGTGAGGATTGGACTCGTGGGTGTTATTTGGTCGGTTACATGTGCATATTGGCACATACCGATGAATGGACCAGCCCTAGTGCCATTGTGATGCCGCCGAAGGCTCATGACTTCATTGGGCAGGTCCAAGCGTGCCTAAGGGAGGTTGCAACGGCTGTGTACGATGCCGTGCATGAGATCTTGACTGGAGTGCCGAACACCTTTTTCTTCGGTCAAGGTCAACACCAAACTTTGGCTTGCTGAAATGTTTGGGTTCCCCGCAAGGATTCAACGGGTGGAGGTCCGGGTGATGGGCGGGAAGTGCGGAGATTTGGTCCCTTTGTAATATGTGAGACCACTTTACGCATAGGTTCAGGCACCACTGAGGCATATTTCCCACCCTAACAGCAGAGATGCCGCGCATCCGTGCAAAGAGACCCGAAACCAGCCGAGTCCCCTAGACACAACCAAGACCCTTCCCTTACCCCAACCTCCCCACACCCTCTTCCCTAGGATGACCAGTCACCCCTACCGGCTCCCCCCCCTGCCTCCTCCCCCTCCACCCCCTCTCCGACCCCTCACCCGGCCATGTTTGGAAGGGTGCCAAACACCATTTGCCCTGAGGCGACAAAGGTTGTTTGCATTTGCGCAGGGTGCTGCCGGGTGCAATGTCAAGTGGCAGATCGATAAGAAGCCAAATACTCATTCTGTTGCAGATGCGTTTGCAACAGAGGCAGCTTTCAATAGCATTCTTAGTTCTGACAGTGCTTCAGATGCCCCTATACATACGGGTGCTGAACCGCAGGGCACTGAGCCAGGAACATCCTTGAGCTTGGCTGTGGCAGGGCATGGCAGCCATGCACAGTAGACTACGCAGCCAGCAATGCCTAATTGCAAGGTACAGCTTCTATATATCAATGGCACATCTTTCGAGGTGCCTGAGCGTTACACAGGGTGCCTGCCCAAGGACGAGGAAAAATGTCATGATATTTGGAAATACATTGTGGCCAACAAGTTACAGGCATCTGACATCTGCCTTTCGGCTAAGAACCAGCAACATGCAGATTCATTTGGGAGACTATCAGGCAAGAAGGTGTCCAGAGTACAACTTGTTTTTCTGAGAGTTTCTGGTGAGTATATGTGAGCCTGATACAACAAATTCATGTGGTTCTGCTCCTGAGGAACCTGCAGCTCGAGATTCCATTGCCATGCATGTGCACCTATGTCATGACAAGCAGTTTTCAGCTCACTCTGTCACGTCGAACAGGTGGATTTTCTCTTTTTGCAACCAGGAATGCTGTCATATTACGAGGTGTGGAAAGATCTTGATTATAAAAGCCCGCAGCATGGCTTGCAGTTGGAGACTCTATTCGGATGACCGGTTGTTGTGTACATGCACCTGTCTCATGACACGCAGTTCTCAGAAAAATTTGTGGCGTCACGTTGAACAGGTGGATTTTTTGTGTCCGCATCAAGGAATGCTAACATATGGCCAGGTGTGGACACATGTGGATAATAAAAGCCTGCAGCATAGCCTGCAGCTCGACATTTCATTGGTATGACCCGTTGTCGTGTACATGCACCTCCATCGCGATAGGCAGTTAGGCAGCCATGAATGTTTTTCAGTTTGTGAGGTATTGACGGATGTTGATTCTCAAAGCCTCATTCAAGACTGATACAGCGCACTCCGTGTGTGAATGCCTTGTTCTCATGCCATCAGGTTCAACAGTTTGTGGCTTCTATCATTCTGTTATGCATCCTAAACTTGGTTACAAATACAGCCCCCCCCCCCCCTGCCCCATTTGACTTGTATTGTCCACGTTGGTGCATCCATTAACCATGGGGCAGTTCTTAGTTTGGAGCTGCACTTTCAATTGCATTGTGCACTTTGATTTCAGCCTGCGTGAAATTGTTTTCTTTCTGCCACAGGGAGTTTACTGGTCATTTGGTCGTTCGTATGCTTTCAGTCGCGCAAAAAAAATGTTTTTTGTCATTTGAGCCATGAACGGCAATGGATGTCATCTTGAAAAGTATTGCAGGTGCTCAGCCCTAGCCAAAATGTTTTGTGCCTCATCAGCTGCCGACGCCATCAAGTGGTTGGGGTGAGCAAGATGGCACCAGCTGGTGTTCCTTGTTGTGCTTTGTCTTTGTTCAGGGATGGCGATAGCTCATGTGGTGTTTCGCCATTTTTAAAAATCTTTTTTTAGCACTTTTCTTATTTTTTTAGCATTAGTTAAACATGCGCCTCACTGTTGTTTTAGGTTTCTTGATTTGCCGGATTCTTTTTTTTTTAGCACAAAATCTTATTTTCTAGCGCCCTTTGTCTTAAATTTTAGATGATTCCGCTCAAATTTTAGATGGTTTTGCTCAAATTTTAACACCTTCCATAAACTTCAGAGCATCTAAAAGAAATGATTTTCGCATTTAAAAAAAAAGATAAGACACATAGTGGCCGCACAGCCCATATAGGCCGAGCAATGGGCCCCTCGAAATACCCGAAATTGCTGTTTGCGGGCTGTTCAATGGCAGCTAATGTGCCTACAAACAGCAAGAGCAGTTCACCAACCTCTATAGCTCAAGAACGAAAATTTCTCCAAATTTTGTTTTTGCAATTCTGACCGATTCCAAATATCAAATATCCTATGTAAAGCATGTTTTCGACCCTGTTTCTGTGTTTTTCACCCTATGTGGGTGTTGGAGGGAGAGGTGAGGCGGCTCTCAGGGGGCCGGGGCACAACCTGCTTATGCAGTGTTTCACCCTCGGCAGCTCAAAAATCGACATTTTCCAAACCGATGTTTTTGATATTCTTACCATTCACTATGATCAAACATGCTAAGTGAAGCATGTTTCAGACACTCTTTATGTAGTTTTTGCCCTAGTTCGGAGTTGGCCCCGGGGCCTGTGATTGGCCACGCGTAGCCATAGTAGGCGGGGCAGCCTCCACGGAACTTCACCGAAGTTCTGTGGCGCTGGCAGAGCAAAGGCGGGGGGGGATACAATGGGGGGAGGAGGGGTGTTGGGGTGTGTCAAGGGTGGTGCGGGTCAAAGACTTTGCACCCCTTGCCTCCCTCTTCGAGGTGCCTTGCCGGAGGCACCTTTTCCGAAACCCTTCTGCCTCCCCTCGGATGGGTTTGGGCGATGATTTGGTGATAGTACGGGTTCTTGCACACCCATAGGAACCCACGTAGTATCCACTAGCAACATCTAGCCCGGGCCAGGGGCCCTCCAAAACCCCAAAGATCGTGGTTTTTCAGGTTGTTTAGTGTCACCTGATTTCCAATTCGGCTTTTTCCGTAATCCTTCTGCCACCCCTGGGATGGGGTTGGGGTATGATTTGGTGACAATACGGGTACTTGAGCACCCATAGAGACCCAGGTAGTAGCTGCTAGGCCCATCTAGCCCACGCCATGGACCCCCTGAAAGCCCCCAAAATTGCGGTACTTTGGGTTGTTTGGTGTCAGCTGAGAATTTTTCGACCCCCTCGCAATGCAAATTCCACGAGGAGACCCCCTCCCCATGCCCTGCCCCCCACAGATCCACTAGGAGACCCCCTCCCCAGGCACTGCCTCCCACAGATCCACAAGGAGACGACCTCCGCAGGCCCTGCCCCACAGATCCAAGGAAGGACTCAAACCCCCGACTCCGTAATTCGTAGCCACGTGCTCTAGTCCACTGAGCTACAAGCCCGACTAATAAATATTTTGTGCTCCCCAGGTAGAAATCGAACCTACGACAAAATGGTTAACAGCCGATTGCTCTATAAAGCATACTGGGCCCATAGGACTTGAAATTCTGTATAGATTGGAGCAACAACAAACTTCTTTGTTACAAAAGCATGGTTTTCGGCAATCAGTCTCAGAATCACACTAAAGCCAGGTCATGCATCACTGCACTAACTGGGTCCAAAGTGCTCAACATACAGGAAGGGGACACAGTCGGAAACAAGTAAAAGCTCCCACATTGGTGTTGCAGGGTAGCATTGTTGTCTTTGAGAATGAGGATGTTTCACAGTGGTGGTACGTCAAGAACGCAGCACGTGCAACGCAGAGGCGCGCGGCTCGGGCGATGGGCGCTGCAACACATCACCGCCACACAACAACAAGTGCAAAAACAAGTGACGCGAAGGAAAGGGTGCTGCCAGAGCAGCGGCCCAGCAACACAAGAACGCTGCAAGTTATCCGAAGAAAATGCAGTGCTGCAACTTTAGGACTGATCGAAGACATCAAGTGCAGGTTTGAGGGTGAAGGGCGTTGCAGCGCAGGAAGCGCTGAAAAGGAACGTGTAAACAGACAGCCAAGGACTGGGTGAGGATCATCTACCCTGAGCAGTCCTTGGATTATCTCACATTGTTCTCAAAAGCACGAACAAGCTATTCTCAGGATCCATGGAACAGTTGAATCCACTTGATGATTCAGATACTGCAATGCCAAAGAAGCTGCACAGAAGGGAATCTCCAGGCGGCCTTGTACAGTATACACCATCGCACCTCTCTGCTTGAGCACAGAGGCAGCTTTCAACCTCACGCAAAACACGCGTTGTTGATAAAGAAGGGTTTTGAAATCAGTGTTTGCAGAATTTTTGGACCCAACCTCCGGGGCCTTATAATATAGCATCAATTCCCTTCGTCTCCAGCTTTTTCTCATTGCCGGCTCCGTTTTCTCTTCATCTGATGGGCTGCCTTTTGCGCAGCGCACAGTGCGCCCTCTTCGTCGGAAGGGAGAGTTTTGTCGAACGTTCTGGGGCCACGCCACAGGGAATACTTCCTGCACACCGCACGTGCGCTGCAGGTGCCCCGGAGTGAGGGGAATGAGCTCTGGAGCACCGCATCAATGCTGCTCAACTTTGGGTTGAAGGTCTTTTTGGTCGGCCTGACAAAAAGACCTCGAACGGTCGTCTCGAAATACACGTCCAACGTTTTCGTCCCTGCACAGTGTCCCCACATTGCCTCTGCTTTTTTTCTGTGTCTCACCAGTCCGCAGCAAGCAACCCGCATTCAAGTATGCGCTGCACCCTGCCATACACATCAGTGAACCTGATAGTGACCTCTTCTCACTGGAGCAGACCGTTTGTCAATTTCGTCGTCTTTTTTCAAACGAATGCCACATTTCCTGAGTTCTGAACGCAACATGGGTGCGTCAACCTGAAAGAAAACCTCATAAATGTTCTCACAAATGAACTTTACAAAACAAAAAATGAGGAGAAGGTAAACGGCAATGAGAGGGTGCAAAACAAAATGTACCCAAAACAAAAACCAAAGAGGATTAGACCGCGCGAACTGCAGGAGGCTTACAACCAGAAGCCGCGCAAGCCAAATGAGTCCAACAACCAGTCCAACAACCAACACCAGGAAAAACACCGATATTCCGATATTTTTGAGCATGTAGAGTTTCTCTGCCTGTGTACTATCAACGGACCACTCTGTCCAGACTCTGTCCAGCTACGGCCAGACCATCTTGTCCCAAACGAAGTTAAGGGCAGCCTCACCAATTCACATGTCAGTGAAGACAAAAAGCACTGCAAAAAATGGAAGCCAGAGAACCCCACCCAGACCACGACGAGCTCCAGATAGGGCAGACCAGCTTGTGCCAGACAGAGTCCAAGATTTGAGTTTGCAAAAGGTTACAAAATAAGGTATCTAAAGTCGAGCCGTTGTAAGTCTTTTCGAGTGTTGGATTTTAGGTGCAATCCAAGATGCGTCAAATGTTGGTAGGCCAACTGTAGTTTAATCGCAATACAGAACAATAATGGCGCCGGGAAGCACCTGGAAATATAGGGAAGGGTCGTAATATTTTGCAACTCACATTTTGCATTTAGTGCAAATTTTGCATTTAGCACTTTTTGCATTTGAAACATCACTTAGTTCTAAAAGCATTGGCGCAAAAATGGGCTGCCAACTGTAAGACGTACAAAATGCAGCTCACAAAAGTGATTTTCATCACTTCTAACTTAGGCCATGCTTCGCGGCTCGAATTTGGTTGCCGCTTGGTTGGTTGGTTGGTTGGTGGCCCGGGGCGACTCCGGGAGCTGGGATGTGGGGCCTGAGCGACCCCTGCACACCAGATCAGTGCTTAGACCGGCCCTGCTGATCCATCGCATCATAAGGCAGAGAACACTCAGCAGGATGCACGGAGCTGGGTCCCCACACCCAACAGAACATGAGGCTATGCGAAGGTGCTGAGCTGTGAGCTACGCAACACATGCAAGGGCATCAAAACTGTGAGAACGATGTCCTTGATTAGTGCCCTATAGATTTTGATGAAAGCCTGCAGGTTTTTGATGGTGAAATCCCAAAACCAAAGGAGCAAGTAGAGCAAGAACAGCATGTGGATCGAATCAATGAATAGTTTGAATTCCAGTGTAACACAGAAAGGCTGCAGATAGACAAAGCAGGTATTCACACAAAGATTCAATCACAAATGGATAATACAAACGATTTTATATGACACCTGGACTGACTCTAGCCTCCAAGATAGCATCAAGCACTTCATGTGCACTCTTTTGGGTGTAATGGTGCTGGTTAGGAATGTGGGGCATAGGTGTCAGGCCAGACACAGAATATGACTTGGCCAAGCAACTGAACTCAGAAACAGTTAAAAAGTAGAACCACAATAAGCGGTAGAAACAATTGAGTATAGGGGTCTTGGGGTGGGAGACCACTAGGCTTAACCTCCAAGGTCTAAAGCATGAAATGCCTATTTTCTTTCAGTATCTCCTCCATGAAGGAAGATACCTCCGCTCAGCTGAGTGGTAGGGGTGAACGTCATGGGGGGCTAGGGTTACAACCCTAGTTACTATGAGAAAGTGTACTTTAGGCTTCAAAAGAGAGATAAAAATACTTAAGTTACTCTTAGCATCAACAAAAGGGTTTTAAGGGGGGCTTGGCCTGGATCAAGCCCTCCAAGAAAAACAAGGCAGTGACTTTTTCTTACACCCCCCTGGAGTACTAGTTAGCTAGGGTAGTAGGACCGAGGAAAAAGGCTCAACTATTCGCAAACATTACCTCAGAAAATGCATTAAACTTACCAAAAACACCCTCATCAGTTCATAGAAGCCTATCACACTGTAGGTACCCTCGAAAAACAGTGTAATGTACCGTGAATGATGTCCCTTCGATGGGGCATTCCTCAAAAGTCGCCAGCGTGCGACGAAAACGTTTGGTACAATTTTGGGGGTAGTTGGGTTTGAACCCAGCACTCCCTCCCTAGAGCACATATGCTTGCCCACTAGGGTACAGTCGAACGCTCTAATGCGGACAACCATGGCGGCAAAAACAGCGTTTTCGTAAACGTCCTGACCAAGGGCCAGGGCGGAGCAATACTCCCAATCGAGGACACAAATCTCCAGGAGCTGAGAAAAATAGAAAATGTAACCAACAGGGAGTGATTCCTGCGGTTTAGCGAAAGGTGTAGCGATTTAACAAGTCAAATCGCTGAAGTTTGACGAAATCACGCGAGAAATCGGTATTTTTACACCAGAACTCAAAGTCGCAGACAAGCGCAACAGGAGCGAACTTCAAAAACAAGGTTGTGCAAGCGTAAACGGCCTTTGAAAAAAAAGGTATGAGCCGTAGTTTTTAAAGTTCTAAAGGAAATTTTTGCACAGTTGCATAAAAATGTTTATAAACTTTAGGGAAAAGTATTCAACCTCAATCCACACCACAGAGCAGGTGGACAACCCACCTCTCAGGTATGCCAGTGTCATCTCACACGCATGCATTGCGTTCGTGTTGTTTGCTTCCTTAAAACGTTAGGGTTGTCAACGCTGTGTTCGTTGGGGGTTCGGGTGCTCCTCTCTCTTGCTCTGCACAGGTCAAAACAGGAATGAAAGGTATGCGATGCCAATGGAGCACGCAGCGCGCACGTAGGGTTAGAATATGCGCTGTGCTCGCGATGCATGTGCCTAATTGAGGCATTCACACGCTGTGGCGCTTTCCCTGTACCCCAATTCATCCTTGTTCTCTCTTCACAGGTAAGAAAAGAAAGTGCTTGCTCGTGTTTGTTTGCTCTTGTGTAGCCGTAGCGCTAAAGTAGGGTTGCTTAAAACGCTTAGGCTTCGTTTGCGCTGTGCAGTGCGCCACTTTCTCTCCTCTTTCTGCAGGAAACAAGACAAGGCAAGCGTGCATGACACACAGTGCCTTAATCGCTCAGGGTAGTTTATAATTCGCCGTAGGTTTGTTTAAGCGTGTAGGGTTGTTTTGCGCTCGTGTTTTCCTCGGCATTCACATGATGCGTGGTGAGTAAGGTAGGTAAGCCCAGGAGGAGCTCACCTCCTGGTTGAGTCACGCTGAGATTGGTTATGTTGGGTTAAATTGAAGGATCAGTGCATACTGGTGCATGCATATGATGCATTAAAGGGTAGGCCACGCAGGGTGCGCACGGTATAACTCTTGTTTAGGTTACCCAGGGGCTCCACCCTACGTTCTTGGAGAGAACGGGTGGAGTTCCTCAAGCTTGCTTGCTTGTACTGAGGTTCAGGAACAGCGTATTATAGGGCAGCCTGAGAAGCGTATAACACGTGGAGGCTGTCTTGGTTCCTCAGTCCTGAACCTCAGTCATTGGCCTTTGCTTTACAGGTGGAAAGGTAAGGGTGATTGGTGCAGTCCCTCTTGGCAGTGCTAAACTATGCTGCGCGGATCACAAACAACAAACTGCAACTCCACCAGGAGTGGTGGGTGCAGTACAACCTCATCGCCATCCACGCTGTGCACGCACACTGAGCACTCCCTCCCTCCAAGTCCTGACAGGGAAACGCGTAGTGGCGTCCCTGTTAGGCCACAGACGCTTAGTAGCGCTGTGTTCTCTTGCTTTCTCACAGGAGGATCAATAGGACCCGAGACCTCATTGACAGCAACACCAAGTAGCGTGTGTAAGTGTTAGGGTCAGCAGGCCTGGCAGGAGTTGAGTGCAGGTGATGAGTGCTCACCCTGCCTTCGAAGGCCGGTGCTGGCGTTAGTGAGTGTAGTGTAGTGGTGTCTCCTGTCCCGCGTGCTTTTCCACGTGGGCAGGGGAGTGCGTTAGCTTTTGGCCTTTAGCAAAAAAGGGCGTTTTGTATGCCCTTAGCACACTTGGCCACCCCTCCCCTCTAGTAGGTAGGGCATTTGCCGTCTTCCCCCAAGGATAGGCGCCAGCACAGAAATTGGGCGCCATAGGAGTGGTAATAGTACCTGATTAGGACTTTCGGTCCGACGTCAGCGAAGCCCGGTCTCCGGGAGCCACGCCGGGGAGAGAAGTGAGACACACACAGACATACGTAGCACACATAGGGGTATAGTAAACCCTGTAAGGAAGGGTAGAACCCCATGGGTCTGGACCAGTCAGGGGTCCTAACTGTGGACTCGCTTGTCCCCAAGGAGGGAAGACACACCTTGCCTTATAACACCTTGCTTGTAATTCCCCCGTGGTGTAGTAAGCCACCGTTCTTCGTTGGCTCCCCAAGGTCATTACATCAGGGCAGTCCCCATGCAACACATGGTCAACAAGGCATACACTCCCTGCCCGACTGCAAACCTGATAAGCGGCCACCTGGTCCACGCTGGAAACCATAGGCATGGGTCTGCACGGCACAGACAGGGTCAGTGCAGTGCTCAGTAAGCAGTAGTCTGTGAAAAACCAATGGCCTTCGGCCAGGGCGTGGTTATCACGGGGGGCTAACGGTGCTGTCCTGCGATGCAATGCAGGGGAAACTGTAACAACTGCTCTCACACCCATACACAGGCACGTCTGCACAAGAGTGCTCGCTGCACCTGTGAGGTTAGAAGACAGTCAGTAGACTGACACAGGGTAATTAGCTTCGCTTTTTACGCTGGGACATAGTCTCAGCACGGGTTAGTAGCTGCCCCTCGTTGTTCTCAACGAGGTAGGAGCGGAAGATGGGGTTTATACTCCCATCTGGTTGTATTAAAGCTGACATAGGTTCCCAGGTCGCCTCAGATAACCCATAGCCATCCCACAGGGTTAGGAATTTCCAGCCCTGTTTATACTCGTGGCGAGCAATACCTGCAACCACGTAGTAACCATCGACTGCCATCTCATCGGCAGTCATCCCTTCAAGTTCGTCTGCCTCCTCTGGACTGGCAGCGTTCTCTAGGTCTATACGCTCGACTTCACTGTCGCTGAGGCGCCACTGGTCCCAAGACAAATCGTCAGGGGAGTGATAGTGCCTCAACTGTTTAGGTGCACACAGCAGTTCACCACCTAGACGTGGACTGCACCTGACATGGATCCTGGATCCGTCTATCCTGATGATACGATAGGGTCCAAAATAAGGGTCCTGTAGGCAGTTACGTGGCCAGGAGGGTAGGCGCGAATGGTGAGCCAAAACAAGGTCACCAACCTTGAAGTTGGCAGGTCGCCGTAGGCGGTTCCGTCGGCTCAGTCCACGGTCACGAATCCGTCTCAGGCTAGTCCCAGCCTGGTTAGCCAGATACTGCTTGTGTTCCAGCCAATCTCCCACAGGGCTCTTGAAGTCCTCAGGAAAGGGCGTTTTGAAGAACAATGCAGGTCGTCCTCCATGGAACAGTTCTTGGGTGGTGAAACCCGTAGAGGAGCTCGGCTGTGAGTTCATGGTCAGCACTGCCCAGGGCACTAGGCGTACCCGGTCTTTGGTACGCTCCTGTTTCATCAGGATTTTTAAGTTTTGCTCCACCACACGGTTCTGTCTCTCACAGAGAGGGTTAGACGTGTGGGTTTAGGGCACAGCTGTGGTTACCGCCACGTTGAGGGCATTTAGCACTCGTTTGTACCACCCAGTGTCACTGCGGATGCGTACATCCTCATCAGAGTGCACCTGCTTAGGCGCTTCATAGGGTTCGAACCTATGTTCGACCAACAGTTTCACAGTCTGCTCACCTGTGATTTTCTTATTGCAAGGGGACACACGGGTGAAGCGGGATAGGCAACAGGTGACCACTAGGCAACTATCATAGCCGCCGAGGCGTGGTAGGCCATGGATGAAATCCTTGTAGAGAAGAGAGTTAGCACAATAGGGTATGGGTAAGCTGGAGATCAGGCCCCTGTCCCTACTGTCGCTCTGCTTGCTGGCATGACAGCCACAAGCATCCACAATGGTCTGCATACGCGACCTCAGTTCACTCAGGATTAGACTAGAGTAGAAACAGTCAAGGAAGAAGTCCACTGAGCGATTAGCGCCAGTGTGACCAGGACTGAGATCGGACCACTGTAGGCAGCCATCCAGTTGTGCCTCAGGCACCACAAGTCGGTCCTCGTAGAAGAGGTACTGATTGTTTTCTCTACCACTGGTGCCCGTCAATGACACGGGGTTCGAGACCAGTGCTGAGGGTTTGGAGTATTTCTTTATACTCTGACTGATAGTCGGTTAGACTCCAACCCTCCAGGATACCAGCAGTGCGCATGGACAGGTCAAGCTGGACATCCATACGCTGGAAAGCCTCTCTGGCGAGCGCCTCAGAGCTCTCACCTATAAGCGCATCGAAGTTGTTGCGCGATATATAGTCAGACAGTTCATTCTTTATTCCGGGGATCTGATGAACTGTCAGCCTGAACTGGCTCAGGTAAGTCCACCACCGCTTTAGCTTTGCTTTCTCTGGTGGTGGGCCCTTCTGAAAAGACTTCACAGGTTCCTGGTCACACAGCCAGACAATAGGGGTAGATCCCAGGAGTTGGGATTGTGACGAAAGCACCAACATACCGGCCAGGAGTTCCAGGTCATAGGTGCTGTAATTGGAACGCGCTTGGTTCCATTTCCAATTCCAGTGTCCCAGTGGCACCGGCCGCCACTCACTGGTAGGATAGTCATGTTTCAACGAACCATCACGGTTCAGTCCACTAGTACGATAATGGCAGTGGGTTAGTTCAGCGGGGTTAAGCTTCTGCCATTGGTAGATCGTACCACCCCCCCCTACATCACTGGCATCAGTGATCAGGACTATCTCGCCCTTAGGGCGGGGCACTCCCAGGCAGTTGGAGGACGCAATTTTCTTCTTCAACTCCTGGAAACATTCCTCCTGCCTGGCGGTCCACCTCCAGAGAGTAGTTTTCCTGGTTAGGTCAGTGAGGGGGGCAGAGGGGCAGGTAGAATGGTGGATGTGACGCCGATAGAAATTACAGGCGCCCACAAAACTCCTCACATTGTGTAGACCCTTCTTAGGGTCATCGCGAATCTGCATGTCCTGTAGGGGCTGCATCTTAGACGCGGCTGGTTTCCACCAACCATACCCCACGTCGAAACCCAAATAGTCCATCTCCTCTTTCATAACCTCACATTTTTCGAGTTTGATGCGGAGATGGTATTCTTGACAATCAATGAAAAATTCACGGAGGAAAAGGACATGCTCCTCTTGGGTATTAGTACCCAAACTCACGTCGTCAATGTGGGCCTCCATTTCTGCACGCCGAGAAATCAACTGCTGTACTAGAGGCCTGCGCCTCAGTATGTACAAAATTTTGTTCATTAGCTCTTGGAAAAGCGCTGGGGCATTAGCCACCCCGAAAGGCATAACCTTCCACTTTTTTTTTACGTAGACCAGTTCGAACAAAGTTCTGGGCCAGGGCACCACCCCATGCAAAGTACAATGGTTGGGGGTATAACATACAAGAGGGGAGGTAAGGTCGCGGGTCATGGGTCATGAATGGCTATTGTGTGTAAGGTTAGCCCTGTCCCTTCTTAGTTCGCTTTTTGGGTGGTGCTGAGGAAGGTTTGGGCAGAGGCCTTGCCTGGATTGCGGCGAAGGTGGTGTGGAGGGTCGTGCTGGTGGTGGAGGTGCTGTGCGCCGCGGGAATGATTGAGGTCTAGTTGACTGTGACCTGGAGCTGGGCTCTGACCTCTTTCTCACCTTCAGTGGTATGGGTGGCGGTCGAGTGTACCCCTGTGGTGCGCGCCGTTTTTTGTGCTCTGGAAGGAAAGAAGTGCTGTAGATGGAGTTTGGTGTGCAGAAGTGGTTAATTCCTGAGCGAACGGTTGGAAGTGACGGAGGGGGGTGGTCCTGCAGCCACTGGTGACAGGTGTAGACCGCTGTGGTAATGGCTGGATGTCTGTGAACCAAGAAAGCAGAGAGCTGCTTTGGCGTCATTCCCTTCGAGGTTTTAAGCTTGGTATGCAGTGGAGATGGCACAAGTGTGCGAATAAGGTTTGGGTTTTCGCCGGGACGTACGGACGACCACGAGGGGAGCACAAATTGCCAGGTACTCGAAGGCCAGGCTCTCAGGAAAAGGTCTTGCAGGAACCAAAGCGAAGTGCAGTGACTCAGCATAGATAGTGGGTCCAAAGGGTGAAGTGCATGGCACAAGTGACATCGGTAGCTGAAAATGTCCTGGTGAGACGGGAAATCTTCAACCCACAAGGTCTCGGATGTCCAAAGAAATGGCAGGTTGTCGAGCTTGGATGAGTGACAGTACCAGTCATAGCTAGAGAGGTGATGGAGTGCAGAGTGAACATGCATTGGGGAGACATACGACAGATCTTTGTTTTTTAATTTGTTCGTGAGTGGAATCCCATTGAGAGATATGCATCCTTTCGGGGGAGGTGGGATCAGGTTAGGATGTGGGGGGCAGCTGTAGTAGATCCACTTTGCAAGCGCATCAGCGACTTCATTTCCCAAAAAACCCACATGGGCCTTTATCCAGGCGACTTCTCCTACTGCCTGGATATTGTGTAATTCGCTTTTGAACGCTACCAACCAGTTGTAACGATGTGTCTCTGACTTAGGATGCGTCGGGCACTGTGAAGGCTGATCGTCTCCTGCTTTACCGAACACAGATACTACCTCAGAGTTATCTGAGAGGATGCAGATGTGCTTGGCTGAAAGGTGAAGCCTGATGAAGCGCAAACAGGAAAGAAGTGCCCAAAACTCTGCATCACCCGACCCGCGAAAGGGGGAAGGGATGGCGATGGCGAACGTAGGGCCATTGTGCGGGAAACAAACTGCCGCTGCGCCAGTTAATGATTTTTTTCCGAACCATCAATGTAACCCCATAATGCCTGAGGGGGTGCGCGGACAAGCATCTGGTATGCTTTGGAACATTTCCATTCATGCAGATCGCTGGAAAACAGGCGGTGTTGGAAGGCCGGGAGAGAGACATGCACACCCAGCTTGCAGGAGGGGCCCTGGTTCCCCCTTTGGGGGATAGGCGGTGAGGAGTGTGGCTTCGGTGAGTCCTGAATGAACGGTAGGAGTTGCTCTGGCGTCATGAGATGTGTGGGTATGGGAAGGTCCGTCGGTGGCAGAAAGGAAAATGAATGCGAGTTTTTTAGTGTGAAGTTGCCGTGTGGTGTAGAAATTTGCGCTGACTTGGCCAAGGTTGATGAAACCGTTGTTGTGACCCATTCATCCGCTAACTCAAAAAAAAGCTTGCTGTCTGTCGGCAAGTGTTGGGTGCGAGCTGGATTCCAGACTCCAAAAACGTGGATGTGAAGTTGGAGGGCATAGGCTGCATCTACCAAACTGTCTTGTAATGGATTCGGGTTGAACTGGAAGTAGGCCGAAAGGACTGCCTGATGTACAGATGGAGGACTGTCCAGCATAAAGTGACGTATGGCTCCATTGACTACAGATTTGTGCACAATCCGCGGCAGGTCCCATAGTCCCAAGCCCCCGCTTACAAAGGATAACTGTTTGTCCTTACGGGACGTGGCCAGCGAAAGTCTGGATTTGCAGGCGAGCGATTTCCAGATGCCATGTTGCAGGGAGCAAAGTTGCGCTGGAGGTAGGTCATGGGCGAGGAGTCTGTAGTTTAACGTGGAAACAAGTAACAGGTTCGCGATTGTTACCAGTTCATGAATAGACAGATATATGTGCGAAAGGCTGTTCAAGAATGAAATTATTTCATTGTTCAGCAACTCGAACAACAGAAGGGGGTTTGGGTCAGTGAAGAGAAATACGCCCAAGTATTTGTAATATGTGTGAGGAGTGCAATTGGGGGAGTGTGTGGAGAGTGATGCTTTGGGAGGCGTACAGATTGTAACTGGTGAAGCGCCGTGCATGGCGTGGAGCTCCGTCTTTGATATGTTCATGCCAAGCCCTAACTGTCTTCCTTCCTGATCAAAAAAGTTAAAAGCTGCCGTTGCGGTTGTGGGAGAGGTGGTCCTGAAGAGGAAGTCGTCAATGAATGTGTGAGTGGTGTCAGAATGTGACGTAGCTACATGCTGGGGGGGTGCCCATAGAATTTTGTTAATGTACAAGTTAAATAGAAGAGGAGAGAGGGGGCAGCCTTGTTTAACCCCTCTTAGCAGAGTGAAGTGGTGCTGTGTTTCACCATTAATTAATGGTACCTCTTTCGGAGAATGATACAGCATTTGTAGTGCTGTGATGAGCTGGGATGGTAAATTGTAATGAATTAGCGTAGACCAGAGTGCTGAACGGGGGATGCTGTTAAACGCTTTATTGAAGTCTATATATAGGTGATAGGCTGGCGTGTTACGTGATTGAAGTGCTGTTATGTGGTGTATGTGGTCCGCTGTACGGTGGCAGGGAACACCCCCATGTTGTGACGGGTGTAAGAGTTTGTGTGTGAGTGTGTGGCTGGACAACTGGTCCACGAGATGCGTGGATACCAGTTTGTAGAGGGAATTGAGTAAGGAAATAGGTCTGTAGTTACTTGTCAACCATGTGTCCCCTTTTTTATAGAGCAAGAACACTTGCAATTGAGTGAAGTTTGGTGGCATTGTGTGAGTTAAGCGGAAGTCCGTAGCGAATAAGAACCACTTGCGTACATGCTCAGGGGCGAGGAAGATCATGTATAGGTTGGAACCATCCGTGCCCCCTCGTTTGGACGGCTTGGACCTATTCAGGATCTCAATGAATCTCTGTTCCTCCAAAGGCGGCAGTTGAGAGCTGCGGACATGATCAGGGCAAGTAGGGAGGTGCTGTAACAGAGAGGACAGTAATTTTTGGTCCGGTTCGAAAGACGGGTCGCCCCCCAAAATGCCTTGCAAATGGAAACCAGTGAAGTGTGTATAGTGTTGTTAGTTGGTTCTGTGACAGCGGTGAACGTGGACGGCTGTGGCTGTAGTGTCTCGGCCAATGTCCTTTTTATGGCAGTTCCTGCCAGTAATGCCCTATGCAGTTTGTTGCGCTGGGTTTTCTGTATGTCTGCACTCCACTCAGAGACCAGCTTTTCAAGCTCACGCATAGACTTGGCGAAATTGGAGTGGTCCGGCGAGGGAATGGAACGTGCTAATTTACTGAATTTCCTTTCCTCTTTCGTGGTGCGGTGCACAGGAATTCTGGTGATGTGGTGGTAGGCCATGGAGATCTCTGAAGTGATGAATGTTGTAAGCGAAAGAACCTCATCCTGAGAAAGGTGTTCAATTGACGGCTGAATGGCCTTGAGCCATTTATTCAAAGGGGAAAGGAAATGCTCGAAATGGTGAATTTCATCTTGGCTGAGCCGCCGAAAAATGGGTGCTGGTTGTGACTGTGTAGCAAGTGAGGGTATGACAGTTGCTGAACATGTAATGAACGCTGGGTGGTGGTCTGAAAAAAAATTTGAAGTCTCGATGTCGGCGTCCAGAATGAATCGGGTTGATGTAAATTGGGGAGAGGCGAAAATGTAGTCAAGTCTGGCTTGATTCTGGTGGTTGGTGGACCAGTATTTGGAAACTTTTTTGAGATGGGCGTGTTGGTCACGAAACGTGTCATGTAATGCTGGTGGCTGTTTGATGACTTTGTTTGAAAGCCAAGGCCAGGCATTTAATGATGTGATATTTTCTGTGTCCAGAGAAAAATTAATGGACGTGTTAAAGTCCCCACCAATAATGTGAGATGGGTATTTAGGAAGCAGGACATCGAGAGCTTCTGAGATGATTTGGCGTAAGCGTGTGTCGTGTGGTGGACAGTAGAGTGAAATGAGCAGTGTGGGGGGAGATCTTGGCAGCGACAGGAGTAGGAGTGTCATGAGGCCTTCTCGGCCTACGTGTTTAATGGGTGTGCAAAAAAGAGCTATGCGATCAGATACATAGATTGCTGTGCCTCTGCTTTTTTCCCCTGTCTTTGGTAAGTTGTACCATGTTTTTGCAAGCGAGGATTGGCAATATGGTGGCGGCAGCGAAGAGGGTTTGAGTAGCTCTTTTTCGAAGAGCACGTCTGTGTTTTGGTAGAGGTGGGAAAAGACTTGCGGTGCCGGTGATTTTTTTTTGAAAATTGTGTGTGGTGAACTTGAGTTGTGTGGGTGGTGGTTGTGCTGTGAAGATCTTAGGTTTAGCTTTGGGCGGGGAGTAATGCAATTGTGCTTTGTTTGTGGGAGGTGAAACCCGTGACACGAGGCTGCCTCCTCAGCTGGCTGGTTCTGTTAAGAAGTTTTTCGCGGTGAGGACGTGAAGTCGAGCTGCATAGGGAGTGTGGTAGTCAAAACTACTGTGAGGGCCAGCGTGGGCTGTGTGGTACAATTTAGAAGCAAAAATCCGAGCTCGTGTAAAAAGCAGCCAACTGTCAAAAAGACAAGCGGGTGAACCATGGGCTCATGGCCCTGAGGTGGTGGCATAGGTTTGCTGCTGGCGGTGATTTTGAATAGCTCATGGAGACACTGCGGGTCCGGATGCCTGAGTTTGACGTCTTGCCAACGGAAGTTGGCTGATGATGTTGAGTAACTAGTGGGTGGCCCACGGCTCCGGATCTTGATCTCTTGCAAACGAAGGCAGGTTTGTGGTATTATGCAGATATACAATGGGCCATGATGCCAGGGATTGACCTCTTGCCACCGAAGGCGGGCACATGGTGTAGGAAGGGAGTCACATTCAAATGATTCGCTGTGTGTTGAGCTGGTGCATGTTGGTGATGAGTGTGCAGGGATTTGGCTATCTGGTGACCACCCCTGTGGAATTGGGGTGACCACAGGCACTGTGTCTTGAGGGCTTGTGATTTCAGAAACGCCCAAGCGTAGGCGCGGCTTGGTGTTTCGGGAGCGCCCAAGCTGAAGCGCATAGCCAGTAGTAGGGTGGCGCAATTCAGGTGCCAGACAAGCTGCAAGGAACTCAGCAATGCTCTGCGGTTGTGACGTCCTTGGTAGAGCAGTGGAATGCCACAATTCAGATGATGCCCAAGCAGTCGGTAATATTTGTCTTCGGTTGCGATGCAAGGGAATGGTTCATATGAAAACGGGTGGTAACAGAGACCTGGTGCGCGCTTGCTGCACCTCCGGTTCGGGCAACCCGCTGGGTGCGACAGGGCGTGTGGTTGTGAGGCCTGATGTCACGGTTGCCCCGCATTGCACCGCAGGGCAGGACCGGTAGCCCCCCGTGACATCAGACCCCTGACCGAAGGCCATCGTGGTTGTGCCCAAGACCCGGACGGGCGTCGGAGGTTCACAGAAGTAGCGGTGCTCCAAATAGATGTGCCAGAAAGGCGACGCACAGCGGCGAGGCTGTGGGATAGAGCATTTATCCATGGTAATTGATCGCAACCAAATGACCAGATCCCGGGTAGCTGAAGTTTGCGATGACGCAGAAGTAGGCTGTTGCTGATTCAGCCTCGAGCTCACCGTAAGAAAGCTGCAAGTTATGGTTGCCGCAAACAGCAAGTGGGCACATGTCAATGGAGCTGGTCGTAGCTCGGCGCAGCGGCACAACGTGAACTCTTTCTCGGTGGTGGCGTGTCGGGGCACGTCTATAGCATCCCGCGCTGTCACGATACCCCCAGGCACAGACCCCTGTCGGGAGCGCCGCAGCAAACTCGCCACTGTCGCTCCAGCCACTAGGCGTCTGGCTTGGGGCACATGGCCGCGTGGTCGGGATTTGGCATGGGCCTGCGGATCGGGAGCAGCAGAGACCCACTGACGTGATCCACTGACGTGCGTGAAAGAGATCCAAGCAGCCATGCAGGGGTTTTATGCAGGCGGGTGAAATTTGCGTGAAAGAACGATGACGCAGAAATACGCTGTCGCTGATACATCCTCGAGCACACCGTAAGAGAGCTGCAGGTGGTGGTTGCCGCAAACAGCAAAGTGGCACATGTCAATGAAGCTGGTTGGAGCTCGGCGCAGCGGGAAAACGTGAATCCTCTCGCGGTGGTGGCGTATCGGGACACGTCTGGGATTTGGCATGGGTCTGTAGACTTGGAGTAGCAGAGACCCCATTTTTGAATATCCACCGCGGTGCACCAAAGAGATCCAAGCAGCCGAGCAGGGTTTTTATGCAGGCGGGTGAAATTTGTGTGAAAGCACATGGCATACTCGCGGTTGGTTTTGAACCAAGGTTGATAGCTTACACTGTAGACTGGGTTAGGACCAGGTGTCAGGCACCTCAGTGATGGGAGATAAAAAAGTGCAAGCCCAATGAGCCGCAAAGATGGTACTGTGGACGTAAATGGCGGGGGAAAGACCCCCTGCGGTGCAAGAGAAGGTTCTATGAATTGGCTTTTTTCCCGTGTTGCTTTTTGGGTATGCCTGACGATTCTTTTGACGGTTCGATTGAGATCAAAGATGCCACGTGTTGCACTATGGAGCTGGAAACGTTGGCATTGGGCGAGAGTACCAATTTGGTTTGCTTTGTTTCTTTGTTTGCGGTTGCTTTGTTTCTTTTTTGTTTGTTTTGAGGAGGCGAAGAGTGGGCGAGTGTGCGGTGCGCTGGGGGAGCTCCGCGAGGACTTGTAGGGAGTGAGCGAGGAGAGTGGGTTGGGTCAGGGTCTGGAAGACTGCTAGGGACGGGTGATTCTGGGATTGAGGTGACCTCATTGTGAGGTATAGCAAGCACGTTGGTGTTCTGAGGAGATGCTAGCGGCGTTTCTGTGATCTGGAGATTAACGGGATCGTCAACGAGCACTGGTTGTGATTGCTGTTGGCAGGAGTGTGTGGACGTCCCCTCTGCTTGCGCAGCGAGGTGAGAGGCTTGGTCCAGATCCATTCGGAGAGATTTTGCTGTGTCAGTAGGAAGCGATTGTTGTGGTTCGTCCCCAGGTTCCAGGGGCGAAGGCGTGGCGGCCGTGGATGGAGGTGTGCTTTTGCTATGGCGGCCTTGGCGCACCGGGCTTGAGGTTTTTTTACTAAGACTGGAAGAGGGAGTTGGAGTGTCCAGTGTCATCACCTCAGGGAGTAATCGCGAGGAGGATCCTTTCTTTTAAGCTACAGCGTGGGGGTCGGTGTCGCCACCGGAGTGGCGCGGTGACATGGAGGTGGGGACAGGGGGAAGAGGCGGATATGAATTCGTTTTGTGATCAGTTGGGGTGGCATAGGGTTCGGTGTACGAAGGATGGGTCAGCGGACTGTTTGTCGGACTTTGGTAAAGGTGAGTTGGTGGAAGCGGGTTTGGGTAACAAGGAGGATGAGGGGGATGAAACGGGAGTTTCATTTAGGGGTGACGCATCAAAAGGAATGGCGGGTGACGAAGTGGCGTAATTCAAGGCTTCAACTGGACCCATGGTTTTTGCAAGCAAAAGTTTTGCGTGCCACGTATCGTGAGGTGGGAAAGCGTTAAGTGCATTCTGAAGTGCCATCGTGTTGACGTTGGGAGTGAGGAATTTGATTGCATCAATGACTTCATCGTGCGCAAGCCATCCAGACATCTCGTTTTTGAAAGCAATTTTCCATGCATGCCCCGTGCTAAATGGGAATTTGGTTGGAATTTCCGACGGGGAGGCTGCTTTGATAGAAGATACTGTGCCCAAGAGGGCGGCGCTTTGGGAGACATGTCTGAATGCAACGCAAAGTGGGGCAAAGGCGAAGGTGACGTTGGACAGTGTAGTTTGTGTACGGTTGGGGGTGAGAATTTCATTCAGTTACTTCTCGGGGGAAGTGGTGGCAAGATGCGGTTCGGTCTCCGTGCTTGTGAAAATGAAGGTTGCATGAAGAACCTGAAGTTTTTGCTTTTGGAGAGACTTGAAGACTTCGTATGCTTTGGAAACAAATGTTCGGTTGATAGGCAGTGTCTCAAGTTCAATGACCACGATGAGGCTGAACGCGTTGCGCCAAGTGATAGCGCGAACGGCCTTCTTCATGTTGGGAGAGCTGATGAAAAGTTCGTACAATTCTGGAAGAGACACCTTCTTTTGAAAAGAGCGGTCCGTGGAAATAGAGAAGCTGTTGTGTTGTGTGGACCATGACATGGGGAGAGCGAGGACTTTTGGGGCGGAAGATGTAAAAGGGTATTTTTTAGTGACGGAAGTCATGAAATCAAACACATCGTCCTCCGAAAGCTCGATATCAATGCGAATGTACTTGGGGTGGACTCGAAAATCGTGCAAAAACTTTTCTTCTCTTTGAATGAGGCAATATTGAGAAGAAATGGAAACATCATCCGATATCTTTTTCATGGAGAGCTTGTTAATGAGAATAAAAATTTCATTTGGGTAGGCTTCGGGAAAAATGTCTTCATGAATGTCAACTCTGACATAAACCACATTGGTGGGAGTAGTATGAGGGCTTTCTTGTGGTTCATCTTTGAGTACAAGGTCCATGGAAGTGAGCAAGTCGCGAGATTGGGTTAAGCCTGGGAGCATGATGTTGTTGGCAAGTAGAATGTTGCGAATTGATCCTTTGGCGTGACTAGACACACGTATGGAGACAAGACCGATGTCCATGTGGACAGGATCCATGGAGAGTGAGTCGTGGGAGTTGTTGGAGATGCGACACATATGTACATTGTCGAAGAATTTGACGTCTTTTGCAAACGTGAGCAAGTCGCGTACAATTCCTCTAGGGTCCCATGTGAAAAGGCCATGAGGTTTTGTAATAGCGTCAAGTCTTGGTAGGACATAGACGCCTTCGATTGGCTCGTTGTTGTGTCCGTTCATTGCAAGCCCTAGCTCAGAGCGTAGTAGTTGTCAAAGTCCTCAAACAAAGCCATGAGGCGAGAGTCAAAATCCTCATTAGCTCATTTAGATGAGAACAAGAGGCAATCTCAGAGCCATATATGACGTAGTGGAAAACTCAACGACAGAAGGAAGAACGGGAGCTGTAGAAGAGCCACCCAATCATCGTATTCTTGTGTGGTGGGTACCTGTGCACCAAAGTGACATTACGGCGGTGGTGGGAGCAGTGTACCAGTCGCATTGGCCCAGGCATCCGAGATTGGCAGCCCACGTAGACCAGTCACCGCACTGGTTGCATATATACCCATTCGCACTTATCTCATGAGAAGAAACCACTTCGGGTCGCAGCGAGTGTAAATAATGATTGTGTTTCATAGTCCCTTTTTTGCTATGGACTAAGCTGGAAGACTACAATTCTATGAGCCCATTACTTTGCTGTTGTTGAGGAGGGTGCCAAATCTAACTGGTAGCAGAGAAAACCTGCTCTGCCTAAATCCAGTATGCCTTGGATTTAATTTCGATCCTCTTCCAGCCTGGAAATTTAGTAAGGGACGGAGAAGAATTCCTGAACTCAGAAAATCGAGTCTGAAAAATTTAGATCGACCCTGTGAGAACTCCAAGCAGCCTAGAAGCTACGGGCGCTTCTGCAAACGACGTGCAAGTCATGATACCGGTCTCCGATCAGGAACTAGTGGCGCCTACCATGGCCGGGTTTGGAACCCCAGAAGTACCTCTAGACGGATCTCGATTCGAAGCCTATCGTTTTCCTGCGCCTACATGTCCTGAGTATGCTGAAGCTGTAGCTCCACGCCCAGTGCCTTCAGCGAGTAACATGACGACAGCTGAGCTAGCGAATGCTATGGAGGTCCTATCGTTGCTCAACCAGAGTGGTCGGTTGCAACAAATGGTTCAACAAATCGAACACCATGAAGGTTCATTCACTAATGCCCCACAGACTCATGAGTCGGGGACCACATCGTCTTCGACTAATCCTTTCCAATCTGTGCCATGGCGCACTAATGTGACTTACCCCACTATGCCTCAACCCCCTATCCGTGGAGAACCTACTGTTCATGGAGTGCCTACCGGAGTTCCTGAGCCTAAGCTTTTCTCTCAGCTTCAAGCTCCCAAAAGGACTCATGTTTTGGAAGCCTCTCCTTCTTCGGAAGAGAGTACTATCCTTTTGTCGACCTTGCAACAACTGAAGGGTCGTCTTGAAAACTTAGAAAATGGGACTGGTGCTAACTTAACCACTAACCCTTGTGTACCTTACCACCCCTCGCCTCTAACCCGAGTGTGCACCGGGCTTGCCGGTGTGCCTCCTGGAGTCAAGTCGCCCTTTGTACCCCGTACCAAAGCACCCAAACCCGTGGCGTGCTTTACCACTACCTACGAAGTAGACACCCTCGACCAAGGCCTCGCCCTAGGACTCGGTCCACTAGCGCCTATGGCACTCCCCCCCGACCCCACACATACCGGTAGAGGAACCAAAGGTTTTTTCAAACCACAGACCGAAACCAAACTACCCAAGTTTTCGGTTAGAGACCTCGACGTTTACGCTGAAGATTTTTTGAGGTTCTTGAGGTCGACGGGACAGGAAGACCTCAACGAAAAAGCCAAAGCGGACATTGTTATGAATGGTTGTGATAACAAGGACGTAAAAGAAGTGGTTTTGGGGGTCAGTCAAGAAACGTGACTCTTGGGTAAGGTTCCTTGTTACGCTGGAAAAGCTCTACCCTACTTACGTTACCGACCTAGAGCTTATTCAAGAGATAGAGCGTATCCCTCGGTTGAAGGAATACCCTACAACCGCGAACATAGCCCATTACGTCCAAACGTTTACTACGCTTACGGACCAATTGGCTACGACCTACTACGACGACTCTAAAGCCCTCCTACACCTCCTACCTCGTGTTCCGCCCAAAACCATGGACGAAATACGTGCTACTCCCGAGAGGTTGTCTAGAATACACACTTTCAACTCTCTCGGTGACCTCCTCTACGAGCTGGGCCTCCAGAGAAAGTCCGACGCTACTTTCAAGAACTTGCACTCGATGGCTCAACTCAAGTTGCCAGACGGCAACACCAACGCCGACTCCAACGCCCCTATGAACCAAGAAGAGGCCTTTGCCCACTCGCTATGTGAGGAGTGCTTTGTGTCCTTTCAACAAGCACGAGGACAAGGCAACAGCAACCGTGGTGGTGGCGGTCGTGGCCGTGGAAAAGGTGGACGAGGCAAAGGACAAGGCCAAGGGCAGTGGTATTGTCGAAGGGAAGTCGAGGAGGACAACTCCACCGCGCCCAAGTTCTTCGCCACCGTGTTTTGCCCCAATGGTGGGACAAAACACAACGTAAGAGACAAGGCGTGGGACGACAGCCTTGACGCCAGGAAAAAAGAGCAAAAGCAAACAGAGAAAGGTTAAGGCAAAGGGGGAGAGGACCAAGCGAAAGGAGGATAAAAATTAAGTGGAGGAGGAGCGGACGGAGGGAAGGCGAACGAAGGAAAAGGAGGCAAAGGAAAAGACGATGACAAAGGAAAGCCTCAAGAGAAGAAACGCTTGGAAGAGTTGACGGAAGGAGAGCGAGAAAAGAAGTGGCAAAGAGTTCTCAAGCTCGAAAGACAACCTAAGAACCTCACAGACTTTCCCGCGGGTCAAACGCCGGGGGAAGCCTAGGTGGACACCGAGACGACGCACCGAGGAATTGCTACCTATTGAGGGTCGCTATCAATGGTGTATGGGTGGACGCATACCTTGATACCGGCGCTACAATCTCCCTAGTCTCCTCTAGGTTCGTACACTACGAGGACCTAGTTCCCAAAAATATTTGTGGGGTAAAAACGGGAGAAGGGGGAGTCACTCTCACCGAAGGCGAGATAGAAGGAGAAGTACAAGTCGGGGACCGAAAGGTACTTCAAAGGTTTCAAGCGTTCGACACTGACGCCTTTGAAGCCGTATTGGGGACGGACTTCTTTGCGCAAAACGAGTGGATAAAATATTTATCCCTTCAAGAGCCCACTCACTTGTTGGTGGTGAACGAAGAGCAAGAATGGGACGCAATACCCCTCAAGGAGACAAAGTGTCCAAGACCTACGCTCAAGACTCTCAAGAGTTTTCCGTTGGCACTTGATAGCGAGGTGAGGCAAGAGAGTATCCTCGCTACCTTGAGCCTACACCAAACGAAGAACTACACTCTCGACTCCGCCGCCAAACGTGACCCGTTTCGAGAACTTGGCCCCAACCCGAACACGTGGAACGGCGACTTTGTCGAATTCTTTGCGTCCAAAAAGAACGCCCACGCCGAGTACTTTTGAACTCCCAAAACAAACAACACGTGGTGGTATGACTGGGGAAAGTTGGGAGCTTGGAAGATGCTCTACGCCAACCTCCCTTTCTCAAAAATACTCCACACGTCGGTAAACGTTTATGTGGACCAAGCTACGGTCGCGTTGGTTATTCTCGAAGGGGAGAAGTGGGAACAAAGAGAAAATCTATGGAGGCCTATACAGTGACAAGGTGCTCTTACCTGACGTTCCCCTTTACCAACTTAACTCAAAAGAAGAGGTTTTGCCAAAGCCCCGTTGGCGAACTCCTATGTACCTAGTCTCGGGGAAGAACGTGTCCTCTAACCCCATGAGAAACGTGTCTGAGGAGACAAAGAAGTTCGTGCTAAAGCACCACCGTGGGTACGGAAAAGAAGAGATGATGAAAAGGTTTACGGACGTGGACGAGAGCAAGGAAGAGTACAAGTTCGAGACGCCTAAGTTCCAAGTCGAAGAAGTGGTTCAAAAAAGTCCGAAAGAGGCAAGAGAAACTCAAGAAGAGAGCGAAGAAACCTCCGACGAAAGCTGAAGAATATCCGAAGCCCCTTCTGAGTCGACCATACCCTTTTGGAACGACTCCTACACCACTATGGACTACGACGACTTGGTCGCTAACCTGTTCTTGGAAGAAGTAGAACCTCTAGAGGCTCCTTTGACACCTTCCGAAACTCCTAACCCCGAAAAACTTCTTTCACACGTTTCCGTCCCGCTAGAATCGATGACGAGCGAAGGAGACGAACGTGAACTCCGTCTCCTACACGCACGCCCGAGTAAAAATTTGTTCCCTTCTTCAAAAAAGATTTGGAAGAAACTCGTCTCCATCTACTAAATCAAACTGACAGACTCCAAAAACTGGAGCTAAAGAAAAAATGGAAAAGCATGGTCTACCTAGACGAGTAAGACGGAGAAGATGGGACTTATTTCGATGTCGGCGAGGAATTGGTCATGCTTCACGAACTACAGGAAGCATTGGAACAAGAAGAACAAGAAATCGAAGGAGAAGAAGAAAAGAAGGAGGAAAAAAAAGATCAATTACGCCGGAAAGACATCAAGAGACTAAGAAAGAAAGTCAAAGAAAAGAAGAAAATTGATCACCAAGAGAATCAGATGATTTCGGACCCCAAACAGGTCCTAGCCCTCAAGAAATTGACGTAGCAAGATGAAAAATTTAAGAAACAAGAATTAGGTGCGTCCAATCTACACGCATCTGAAGACCTCAAGATTTCGCTCGACAAAATGGATGTTGACGAGAGGGTCAAGAAAATCATCCTGCATTTCTCTGACATTTTTGGTCCGTTACCTCCACCCGGATCGGTGAAGAAACTCGTGACCATGGACCTAGAACTAAGAGAAGAATTTCTCAAAGATCGAGTTCGATGTCGACCGTACCCAGCATCAAAAGATGACATGGCTGAGATTACTCGCCAAGTCAAAGAATGCGTGGAGGCCGGTTTGGTCTACGAGTACAAAAAAACGGACTATCCTAAGCATCGCAGTCCATGCTTCCTGGTAGCTAAACCAGGGAGCACTGCAAAAAGATTGGTGGTCGACTACAAAAAGGTCAACCAAAAATAAAATGCACAGCGGTTCGTTGCCCCTGATGGAGAACCCCGTGGAAACCGCTCCTGGATGCAGATACAAAACTAAAATGGACAAGAGGTCCGGTTTCTGGCAAATTGACCTAACGGAGCGTGTCCAAGATCTAATGGCATTCATTGCTCCGAATGGACGGGTTGTACAAATGGCGGGTAATGCCATTTGGTATTGCTAACGCCCCGGCGTTGTTCAGGGAGCTGATGAACTAAATCATCGCCCTGTGTAAACAACGACCGGCCGTCCAAGAGCTCGTACAGCGTGGTGCTGTCCTGGAGGCTCTTATCGACGATGTCATCCTAGGGACGAACACCATCAATGACCATCTCCTACTACTCCGAGAATTCTACACCGTCTGTCAAGAAAATCACCTCCGCATCAAGCTGGAGAAATGCGAATTTCTCAAGACGGAAACAGACTACCTCGGATTCCACATCGGAGATGGATGGTGGAAACCGCAGGATCAAAAGATGAAGCCCCTTATGGACTTCGACCTGACAGATTCTATGTCTAAAGCTGAAGGAGTTCAGAAAAGCCGACATTTCATCGGATCCTGTAATTTTTACAGGCGGCATCTCCGAAGTTTCACGGAAGCCAGCGCACCAAAAACGGATCTCATCAAGAAGGAGACTCCATGGCGCTGGGGACCTATTGAAAAGCAAGCAATCGAAGATGTCAAGAAGAAAATCCGAGAATGCCTAGTACTTGGAGTACCCGAACGCTACGGCGAGATGATTCTAATCACGGATGCCAGTAACGTTGGAGGAGGAGGGACATTACTACAGTGGCAAAAGCTAACTACGGATCAATGTAAAGACATTGATTATCGCCTAAGAGGTCAAGGTGTCACAAGAGAAGGATTCATGAAATCTGACTATGACTCCCAAGAATGGCGCCTAGTTCCACTTGGCCACTGGAATTGGAAGTGGAATGCAGCCCGCTCACACTATCACACCTACGAGCACGAGCTGTTAGCTGGAGTTCTAGTGTTGGCTGGTCAACACAGGATCCTCGGTACCGATCCCATCACGTGGCTATGTGATCAGGATTCCGTGAAGTACTGTATGGAAAGACCACCGCCAGATGGAAAACGTCTACGACGATGGTGGGTCTACCTGAGCCAACTACGACTCGCTACATTCCACACCCGGGGAATTAAATACGAACTCTGTGATTATCTAACACGGAATTGTTTTGATTCCCTGGTGGGGCAGACACCGAGATGATGGCCCAAGAAGCTTTCGCCAAGATGGAGCAACATCTCCATTTCTTTACGAGGAAAGAAAAACTCATGTCCTGGAGTATGAAAGACCTGACGGCCGATTACTCGGACATGTTGGACAAGTTGACGATTCAGAGCTCAAAGATCCTGGATGGAGTACAATGGTCCCGCACGTCAACTCACCTATACAGGGGTGACCTCATTTGTGTCCCCAAAGACTATGAAGAAACTATGTTGGAATGGGCACACAAAATGGATGGTCACCCTGGGGTGGAGAGAGCTCTTTGGTTCTTCCAGAAGTATTTCTTCGCTAAGAGTAGCGATGCATCTCTCAAGAAGATTTTATCTAAGACCATCGCTGAGTGTCCCTGCACTAAGGCTAAAGCTAACACTGCAGCGGATCGTGGTGAAATAAGGAATCTCCCGATTCCGAACCAAATGAACTCCATCCTCTACGTGGATTTTATGGAGTTACCTAAATTCGCTGACCATGACTTCGCCCTCCTGGTGACGGATGGACTCAGTCGCTACAGCCGAGTGATTCCCCTTACTAAGAAGGTGGATGGTGAAGGAGTATTGAAGGAGATTTTCGAAGGATGGGTACAATTCTACGGATTACCCAAGATTATCCACAGCGATCAAGACATCCGGTTTACCAGCCCTACTGGTTTGTACTGAAGCGTCATGAGAGCCATGGGTACGGAAGTCCAGTTCGGAACTCCTTACCTACGAACAAAGAATCCTCTATGCGAACGCCAAATCGGCCGTTTCAAAACAGTCATGAGGATTTCGATGCTGAACGAGAAGAGCCGAAACTGGCCAAAACTAGTCCCGTATGCTATCTACTTGATGAATAATCAAGTGAGTAGCAGGACTAGTTTCACCCCTACAGAACAGTTCCTAGGGAGGCCAGGTTTCAACTTCCGATTCCCCTGCGCGAGCGAAGGAAATCCTAAAGTTGATGAATGGCTCACCGAGCAAAAACGGATCGCCGATCGATGCCGATCACTACTGGAAAAGAAAAGAAGTAAGGGGAATCGTACCAAGAACCGCAAAAGAAGAGAAGCAATCTACCCGATTGGTGACTGGGTTCTGGTACATCATACAAGATTCAAGGCATGGCTCACTTTCTGAGTGTCTTTTGTTTTTCGATTGACCCTCAGCATTTTGTTGATGGATCCACCAGTAGTCCAGGCTATTCGGTGATTGGTGAACATTTTGGGCTGTTCAAGTTCTGGAGACTTTCCTGCAGTTTTCAAATCATCACCTCAATTCTCGAGTCCGAATCCACGCTCGCAACCTTTCAATTAACGCCAAGTCGCCTTCTCGTTCATCTCGAGAACACCATGAATTTCACCCTATTTGGAAGCTCCAAATCCGCCAATGATGGCCTTTCAGCGCTATTTAACTATTCCCCGTCACACCTCTTTCAAAAACACCAAGCCTCAAATTCGCCGGTACAAACACGCTTTTGGTCACGCCAATTTGAAGCCGTTGAAGGCAAAATATTTGACACACGCCAACTCATTCTCGTTCCCGAAGTTTACCGTCGTCTACAAGAATACTCCGAGTCTAACCTGGATGTGGAAGGCACCGATATTCAATCCGCCTTTGTTGGGAGCAACTCCACGGAAATTCTAGACCGAGGCAGGGTCTCCTCCGTTGCGCACAATAACTACAACGAGCTTGAAAAGCTTTTGTTCAAGCACAACCGCCTCTACCTAAAGCCGTATGAGTTGGACTATTCTCAAACCGAAGCCAAGAAGTCTCCGCTCCCCGCCACCCCGTGGGCTAAACAATTAAGAACTGTGCTAGATAAAGCCAAAGGAGAGAACAAAGACCTCAAATGATGGTTCGTTATTCCGGCGTGGAACGCTCAAGTGGTTGCCGCCACCTTTTGCATGCTTCCGCCCTTTTTCCTCTCCTTCCTTACATTTCTAGCGTGATATGTATGCACGGAGCACAACTTCAGGACACCTACAAGGTCAAAAAGGACGGCAAAGACTCCTACGAGTTTCGCACGAGCGGCCATCAAACGATGCTGTCTGTTGCCTTACTCCTAAACACCTCTTTCTTTGACGGGTGCCGATATGAAGACATCAATTTTAAGTTTGAACCTTTCCGCTTCGCCGCCAAGCACGCTCATCCAACTGTGTGTGACCTCCGGTTGCACAAAACACTACGTTTTGAGGTGAGCATAGAGTTCCTTGATCAGATTGAGCCTTCGCCGCCGGAAGAGAGGGACAAGTCTCAACCAAAACAGCGCAAAATTGGAGACGTTCGTGCAATCATGAAGTTAATGTTTGTCCCCGCGCTAGCAAACGTATCGCTGAACACTAAGAATGCTTACTACCCCTTTGGCTACATAGTTCCTTCCGAGAGCCCGCATTGGGCCTACTACTGGTTTAATTGGGAATCCCCATCCCGCTTTGCCGACGAGCTCATGTTTAAAGTCCGCGAGTGCGCCCAATTCCTCACCGGAGAACCCCTTGCAATGGACATGCATGCTTTGCCAACTACCGAAGGATATCGAGCCGTTATCGCTAGGGACCGGAAGGAAAGAAACAAAGACCTACAAGCCCCGGAAATGCTCACCATGATGATCGCCAACCTGCTCGGAGGACGGGGCGCCCCAGCGCCCTTAGGAGCGATGTTCCGGTCGAAAGACTCCTTGGTCGTGGCAATTGAGGCCACACACGCGCCGTGCAACGTCATGAAAACCGGGGTCCAAACGCTAGCTATCCGCTTCTTCCACTCATGCGGCATTGTTCTCTTTCATGGCATAGATGGGCAACTGGTGCGGTTTTTGTCAAGATCTGACGGCAATACGAGGTCCGCGCCTCCGGGCGCCCCCAAGCGATCCCACGCAACGCTGGCCCCGCCCTCCCACGACTCGTTCAAGGCCCCGAGGACCGCCGTGCTCCTAGTGGCCCCAAGATCGGCGCATGCTCTCGACTTGCGCGTCCAAGCGGGGTTCCTTGGCCTATACGTGTCCTTAGAACCCACGCGACCTCCCTAGGAGCACCAACAAGCCCAGCTCGTGGTATACGAAAAGGAGGAATCCGCGCTGCTAGCGCATGATTTCAAATATGGAGATGCTGCCTTTGCCCCACTACACCGCAGCCTCCTCACCCTCGAGAAGATACTCCCCACTCAAGACCCGGATGTGGCCGAGCACGAGCAACCCATCCTGCAGCCCCTCCAAGCGGGCGCCGCCTTGGGGTCCACGGCCTTCGTGTTCCAGCTTGTCTCCGCCCTTCGTGATAGGCCCACGACGGGGCTGACTGAGCGCTTCAGCGAGTGAAACGCGGCACCGGACGACGCTGACGCCGCTACGCCATTGCCGGGACCAAACCGCATCGAAGAGATGTCGGAAACCAGCGTCCCGCTGCTTGCTCTGCTGGGAGGCGAGGGGACCACCCTCCTACCCCCCGACCACGATGCCCCCACCCCCGTCTCGGAGATACAAATCGACCCCCGCCTCCCTACTGGTTTTTATTATGTCCGCGACGTATTTTGCGAGAGCCAAGAGGAAACGGTGAAAAAGGTTCTCCACGACAACAATGGGGAGAAATACCACGGGCGCTCAGTCCAACACTTCGGCCAAGCATACCTAGGCCTGAGTAAAGTCACCGCCACGTCCCACATCCCGGACGAGTTTTCCTCTATCATCCAAACCTACAATGCCGTGCTGGAGCGACTAGGCCTCTCGCACCCCTCCCCCAACCAAATCACGGGCACAATGTATCTCCCGGGAGAGGGCATTGGCTACCACAGGGACGACCCCTTGCTAGGCAACCCGGTGTCCATTTTTGGTTCCCAGTCGGACACCACAATGTTCTTTAAAAACCCCTCCAACGGGGACTCTTTCCGCATTCACCTCTTTGCCCGCTATCTCCTGGTCCTCACGGGGGCAGCACGCCATGAGTGGCACCACGGGATACCCCGACGCATGGAAGACGAAGTGTTTGGGCTCACCGTACCGTGCACCATCCGTCAGCTCGCTCTAATCCTCCGCCACATCCCACAGGCAAGCTAATTCACGAAAGCGAGAGGGCCGGATACCCGCCTCCTGCACTCTCCAGCCCCCTCTGCCTGAAAACACAAGGGTCAAGATTAGGTGAAACACCGGTCCAGTCACGGCTTCCTCCGTCACCGGCAAGGGGCTAGACGAAGAGCTCGCCTCGGCAGGAGTACCGGCCGACCAAATTCAGCATTTCCGTTGCCTTAGCCGGCCCAGCTAGCCCGACCCCCCAGCACCCCCCCAGCCCCCCCCTATTCCGCCCCCCCCGAAGTCCGGTACGCGTCTACGAAAGGGGTACCAACAGCCTCACCGCCCTCCGGTACCCCTCCCTTCAGAACTGCGTTTTCTGTCCCACAACTTGCAGAAAAAACCTATAGTGAGCAGCAAAGTTCTCCAACACCTCAAGAACGACTTCGACATCCTCTTCCTCCAAGAAATCAATCACGCCCTTATCCTCCCCGACGTATACGCCTACGGTTCGGGCACTAAAGCCACCATCGTTTCGAACATCAGCCAGGACAAACACTCCAGAGGCGAGCACCGGTCCGTTTTGGTTTGCTCCCTCCGGCTCGCCCGGTTCGTTACCCCCCTCCCCCGACTCGATACGGAAGGGCTGCTGGTGGCAGCCATTCTCACCGTCCCCGGGGCCCCGCCCACCTCATTGGTCTCGGTATATGCCCCGAGCGCGGACGTCCACCGCTCAAAAATTGAAAACATCCTGCGGCCACTCATGCATCAGTATCCCAATCACGTCCTAGGCGGCGACACCAACTGCATAATGTGCACTGAGCTGGACGGAGCGAACCTCCAAACGGACAACGAGTGGCCATGGCTCCGCAGGCAGGTCACGAGCGACCCGCCACGCCTCATCGATACCTTGCGGCACTTTCACCCGACCGAGCGGTTATTCTCCCAATACCCCACCCTGTACAGGGCAAGCAGCAGCCGACTCGACCATATTTTGCTCTCCCCAGCTGCCTCGGAGTTTTTTGCCGCCACCTCTGCCACCATCCAAACCGACGACAAAACGTCAGACCACCACCCAGTCACGTACACCTCTCAAGTCCCCCCCCACCCCTTCTCTGAAACACCCACCACTAAGAGAAACATTTTCCGCAAACTGACGGAGCATGAGCGCTCCAAGCACCACGACTCCCTCGCCCCCCTGGCGCGATGGTGCGAGTCTACCTTCCCCCGCTTTGAGTCTTTGTCCTTGGCAGACATAGAGCTCTTCACAGATGTGGTACTGGAGGAAGTAGGGACCAGCTACCACAATATCACCACACCGTCACACCCCACCTCCTCGGCTCTGGTTAAGAAGATCAAAGCGTCCCTGCAAGCCCTGCCCCCCCCCCACGGTCCCACCCACCACGCTTCCATGGACACGCTCAACAAATTCCTCAAGGAGTGGGAAACCAAAGTGAACAAGGCCTCAACCACCAAAATCCATCAGTGCCTTGTGACGAAAACTAGGATCAAGCGCACCATCAACGAGGCGCTCAACCCCGTGGAACGCGGTGAAATAACGCTGAAGCGCCCGGGCACCACACAGCTCGTCTCTACCTCTAAAGAAGTGAGCTCCATTTTTTCTTCCACACTCCTCACCCTGGGGGGCAGCCTCGAGTACACACCGCCGGGCACACTCGTGGATCGCCTGCTCACACATTCCCCCACCTGCCCTGAACCCACACAACACAGCCCTCTCCCTGACATTACCTGGGAATCATTCCGCAATACGCTCAAGAGGTCAAAGCCCAACAAGGCGGGTGGGCGGGACTTCACAAACAACTACACTTTGCACATCTCCCCCCCCCCTATCCAACAATTCATTTGGAGGGTATGTAACCACTACCTCCACCAGCCGTTGCCCGAGAAATGGCTCGAAGCCAACATTATCTTGCTTTTTAAGAAAGGGGACGTGACGAGACCTGTAAACTACAGGCCTATCGCCTTGCTGAACAGCGTTTGCAAAATAACTGCACACACGCCAACCGTGAGCTACTGACAGCGGCCATCGAACACTCCATCATACACCCCACCCAGTTCGGCGGGCTTCCCAACCGCAGGTGCCAAGACCACATTTTCAACCTCTTAGCCACGTTTAGGGGATCAGTCGGTAGCTACAGCCTCTACATTGATTTCAATAAGGCTTTCAACTCCGTCCCCCACACCACCCTCTTTACAGTGCTGTCCTGCCTGAACTTTCCCACGCCCCTAGTAAACCTCATTCAACCCTTGTACCGTGCCCCCCGTGACTTCCCGGTGGTGTCAGGGCACACCCACTCCTCCCACCTGCAAACCAGAGGTGTTCGGCAGGGATGCCCTATGTCACCAATCCTTTTCTGCCGTTACCTGAATGTTCTCCTCTTCGCCCTGCTGTCTCACGTCACGGCACCCCCCTCCCCACACGAGTCGGGGCACGCCTTCGTTGACGACCTCCTCTATCGATCAGAGGATGGGGACCGCATACAACAAATTTTGAATTTCTTCGACACGGTCGCCAGGGAGTGGGGTCTAGACTTAAACCTCAGCAAAACCGAGATCCATGCTATGGGAACAGCCCCCCCCAGAACTTTCACCTCCCCCTCGGGCAACCCCCTGTCAACAACCAACCAGAAGACGGGGCAACCGCACAACTGCTACAAGTACCTAGGGGTGTACATCTTCACCGTCAACAACGAGGCACAAACACTGGCATTCACCAAGTCGGAAATACGCTCCTTTTTCACAACCCTCCAACCCCTCCAGCTCACCCTTTCGGAGTACATTCTCTTAGTAAACGTCCAACTCATCCCTATTCTTTCCTGCCGCCTCATGGCACACCCCCTAGCCCTGAACGAGTTGGACGCCCTCCAGGCAATGATCTGACAAAATAGAGCACATGACCCCTCCCCGGACAAGGCCAACAGGATTTCCCGCCTCGTCTCTCCAAAGCCCGCTAAACCCCCCGCCACCAGGGAGGCTTAGGACTCCGCCACTTCACTTTTTCCATTTGCATGGCCCTCGTGAACACCGCAATCAGATACCTCAACGGAGACGGCCCAGCCTCAACAAACGGATCCTTTTCCGAGGCGATGCTCTCCACCACACGCAACCCAATCCAAGACACCGTCATGGACACGTGCCACACCATAGGCCCCCGATACCAAAGCACCGGCCTCTCGGCCTCCTGCCCCCCCTCCCTCTTCCTCCCGAAAGAGAAACTCCAAGTCCGGTTCCTAGCCACCGAACCAGCACCACAATACAGCAAGTTCGGCAACAGGTTGAAGCGAACACCCCAAGACCCAGGGTTTCACCTAGGAACAGTCACGGGGGTGCACACAGGATCGGCCACACTCCAGTTTTCGGACGGCACCACCCACACCATCAAAGACCCCGGTCTCCGCCGCAACGAAAAAGAATACACCTTTCAAAACCCAGCCATTTCTGTCCGCCCCCAACTAGCGGGGCACCACGAACTGCTTACCCCCCCCCTTCTCCACCCCCCAGAGTACATCCTCAACCCCCCCCCGGGCCACACGGCGGGGTCCTGCTCGATTCGTCACTGCATGGCGAGCTGTACTGGCTCCCAGCTGAACCTCACTCCCTTGACACCGATGACCTCAAAGAATGGGGTTGTGAAGCAGCCCTTGCCCTCCTCCTCACATCGTGCCCCGGCACGACATGGGTGTACTTGGATGGCTCAGCGGGCGCCTTGGGCTACGGGTCTGCTGCCACCCTGTTTTTCCCAAATGGCTCCAGATGGGTGCTGTGCCAAACGTCCCCATACCAGTCCTCAGAGGGATCCGAGTTCTGGGCGGCTATTATGTTCCTACGGTGGGCCCTTGCATCTCACTCTGCTAGGGGACAACCTCCACGTTATCACTGTTCTCTCTCCGAACACTCCCCCAGACCTCCCGTCACGCTCGCCAGCCGGCACGTGGGAATCCTCTTTTCAGTCCATCCAGGCCTCCCTACGCCCAGGGATGATGCAGGGTCTGGGGTGGATCAAGGGGTACGCCGGGTTTGTGGGGAAAAATATCTCGGATGCTTACTCAACGTGGGCCGCCCACGTGAGGATCTGGGACCCCTCCCTACTCCCCCCCCCCCCATAGGGTGCATATCCAGAGGCCCCCTCCCCGTCATACACAAATTGACTCCCACCCCAATCAAGCACCTCCTCCCTTGCCACAAACACAAAAACATCCACGTACCGTCCAGCTTCCATTTTTACAACCACACTTCATGGTTCCAAGGCCTCCCTATCAAATGGTCCTCCAGAAAATTTCAACATGGCGCCGTTTGCTTTCCACGGCGACTTGCGCCCTCGCCATTGCCACGCTTGCCCCGACCCGCACCCATTGGATGTTATATCTTTCGTCTCACACTGCCCAACGTGCGAACACCTGGTGCAAACCTACCTTCAGTGCTGGCGCCCCCCCTTCACCACGGTGGTGTCTCAATGGTGGTCCGCGACCACACACCTTGGGGAGAGACGCACTTTCGTCCGGGGGCTTGTCCCCATGTCCCTGTACACCAAACTCACAACCCCCCCCTCCGGCCGAAGAAAACCAGCACACTGTCATGACTTAAAACTCGCCCTGAAGGCCCGTGTTCCCCTGCTCCTCAATGCCCTATACCGCACGCTGGAATGGCTAAACGACAACCCCCCCCCAGCCCTGCTCACCCCCCCCACATGCCCCAACTCATGGGGACGCCCCTCGTCGCCTTACAGCACGTCACACACCGCCCTACAGCGCCCCCCCCCCCCGCCTACCACCCTCCCCCCCCCCTCCCGGACAAAGTGGCACACAACCCTCCAAAGCGCCCCCGTCCCCCATCCCCTGCGGCAAACGCCAAAGCTCGGAAACACGCCCGCCAGCCCCCAAGACCTGTCCGGCCTCTATCGCTGAAAGGCAATACCGCCAGCCAACCTCAGCCAGAGCCCCCGCCCCCCAAACGGCCGCTCACAATCCGGGACATGTTCAACCCCCCCGCCCCAACCCCTCGACCAGCACCCCCCCTCGCCGCCTCCGCCCCTGTTTCCGCCCCTTCTCCCCGCATAACAAGGAACTTCGCACCAGCCCCCCCCTCTGCCGCGAGCACAAACTCACATTCGACCTCATCTTGGTCCAACATGTCATCTCTTTGAAAAAGCCACACTTACACGTTTCTCTCACGCCAGCCCTCAACAGCCCTAACACGGCGCAACCAATCAGTACTACCACACTGGCACTCACCAGTCGCTTCTGCAAATGAATCCCTCCCCCAAGCCACAGCCCGTGCTCAAGCTGTCATGCTCTAACCCTCAAACCGCAACCGTACAGCCTTTGGGGATCAGGCAGAGACCCCGGCTCTGCTGTTGTCTATAACGGGGCTGCCAGGTCTCATTGAGATAAGGCAGAGGAGGACAGCAACGTGCAGCGGTACTCAGCCCGCGATTGAACTTGGTTTCGGGCTCCTGCCCCTCCCTGAAAAGGCTTGGCGCGCAGGAGCCTTTCTCCCCGGCCTGGCCAGCCACAAAGGGCGCCGTTCAGTGCAAAATATTCAAGACATGGCCGCGTAACACGCTGGACAGCCCTTACTTTGGACCATTTCTGGTCACGGATGTAGCTGAAGGATCCGTGTGGATCAAAACTCATCCTAAGTACGGAGGTCTGGTTGAAGTGGGTTACCCACAGCTTAAGCACTATGACGTGCTAGACGACCTCTATGACTGGGAAGAAGATCTACAAGAAAGCGTGGAAGTTGCAGCCGAAGATTTGGCCGCGGATCCTATGGATGAAGATGAAGAACTGTCGCCTATGGAGGTTGACGGTTCACTACAGATGCCCGAAAGGGACATCTCTCTCTCTAGACCTACTGTACCTACACCTACGGCCGTAGAGGCTAGACCAAAAAGAATAAGCGCTAGTGAACCCGTTACGTCTACTGAATCAGAGATGAAAGAGCAAGACTACTACTTTGTTGAAAGAATCCTCCGCCACACCTACAAACGTGGTTGGAGATTCTATACAAAGTGGTCTGGCTATTCTATCTCTGACTGTACCTGGGAGCCAGTGACGGCTTTCATACTCGATGACGGTAACGTCAACGAGGTTTTTGCTGAGTACTGCAAATCTCAGGATTTGCGTGACATTCTACAGTCAGCCCAAAATTAGGCCCGCAAGCGTGCTGGGAGGTGAGACTACTCCCTCCTGTTTCATAGCACCTGTGAAAACGGTGCATCTATGTTCCTGAGGCCCTGTTTCACTGAGCAGTGAGTTCACACTCACTAGCCTGGGAGTTGTCGTGGATTTCCAAGGGAACTCCGAGGCGGGGGGACAGGTCTCACCAATCTAGGGAGGGAGAGAGAGGAGCGGTGTGTAACTGGCACGCGTGTGAGTGTCAACAACCTCAACTGAAGTGTGTTGCCTAGGAGAGAAGTGAAACACTACTGCTAAGCAAGCTGATTTCTACGGGTGGTGAACACCTGGTTCCATTTTGGAACAGTCAAGCATCCACCACCGGAGGGGCAGGGTTGGTGACCCCCAGGGATGGGACTCCCCCCAGGAACTGGGTGGGCTGCAGGACGAGCAGAGTTTGCATGGGCCCCCCAACCACAACTAGGGCTACCCCCTTGGCTGCAACCCTCCCCGCCTTGGGCACCCACCATCAAAGACGCTAACGCCTGATCCTACACCGCAAGACACCCTGATCCTACAACTTCCCACACACACGCCCAGGCCAAGGTAAGCCAAGTTGTAGCTGACACCAAGCATCCCTGAACAAACAGTGAACGCTTTGGGTGCATCTCGCCTCCGGTCTGATGACACCTGTGCAAGTGTGGACACGGAACCGAAGCTCAACGTGATCTGTGTAGAGTGAGTGAATGGCGCGCAAAAGTGTGTTGTGTTGAGTATGTGTGTGCAGTGCTGTGCATGGATGTGCGGTGCAGGGCGAGCATGTGTGTGAATGTACCTCAGGGTGCCTACCTTGAGGCTACCCAAAAAAAAAAGGGAGGGTCACACGGGGAGACCGGGGAAAAACCTGTCAGGGATCAGATGGGCGTGGGAACAAGGGCCAGCGTACGCTGACCAACGCGAACGCCCTTGCCAATTCGAATCCCCCGCTTTCCCAGTCTCCCACTCGCTGATCCTAACACTCTACAAAGGAGTAGCCCTTTGCAGAGGCCCCCCTTGCTAACGCCTCCAACCCACATCCCACTCTCCACTCCACACCCCTCCCACACTCGTGCAACTCAAACGGGACAACTTTCAAGTGAGGAATCTCACCCCAGAGTTTCATTGGACTTTTTGAGTTGCAACGGTCCTACACTCTCTAACACACGCTGCATGTGTGAGCGGCACGGTGAGACATATGAGTGTTTTAGGTGCCTGCACGTGAGCATATGCATGCACTGAACGATTCACCAGGCATTCTGCCACAGAACCACCACTACAGTCAAACAGAGGACACTGACGCATATAGCGGCGCCTCCGCTATGCATGCATGCTGTCCTACAGAGCGAGCAAGGAAGGTTCTCCCTACCTCCCAAACCTTGAATGTTTCCCTTATGCAGGTTTTACCCTGTATCCTACTTGGATACGGAGTTTTTACTTGTGAACGACGCGGCGTACGCTGCTATTTTGCATGCCTGACGGCCTGTTTCCCTCCAGAATCCTGCCTGAATGCCAGTCCAAGCCAACCCTTGCGAGGCACCAAGAGCGTGCAAAAGACAGCAAAGCAAGGTAAAAACACGCTACGCGTGTTTTGCAAGCTCTAACCAACACGTATGTTTCTTTCTGTTGTGCTCTGTGTGGCTGATGTTCAAACTCGCCTATTAAACGCCCAGTGGTGAATTGATGCGCGCAAAACGTACAGTTACCCTATGGCTGTACTGTGCACCCTCCCCGCGCAAACATTTTTGCCTGTCTGTAAGCCTGACTTTAAAAAATGGCATTTTTCGCTGCTTGTTGTTTTCCAAATTCTTTGTTTTACAAAACTGCGCTTTTTGCAGCTTCAGAAGCGCTTTTTACAAAAGTTCAAAAGTTTTTGGACTTTGGAGGCTTCGCCCCCAGTCCCGCACGGCGGACGCGCGCTGTTACGGGATTCGCCAGAACTCCCAGCACTACACTTTGCGCTTTTCAGGTGTCCAAATATGTTTTCAAGTTTTGGTTCCTGGCAAGTTAGAAGCTCAGCTACGGTTGATTTTGAACTGCATTTCAAGCGTTATTCGTTGCCGATTTTACTTTGATTTTTTTCCAAAAATCGGTATCTGCATTTGTTATGTAAGGCTTCCCCAAGGATTCCTACGCCTTGTCCAAGCTTTATATATCACTTTGAGCACAATCGTTCTGGAACTTGTGGTATTTGCATTTTTACCTCCCAAGTAATCACCTATTGTGCTGTGGTAGGAGTTGTATAGTAAGAAAGGTAACTCACATGTATGCTTTCCGAAGTCATTCCACTCATTCTTTACTGTGGTACTGAGGTGCAGTGATCATACTTGGTATTGAAGGTGGTTCAGTTCTGGACTGAATAGTAAATGCTAAGAGATTTCACAGGGCTGCATATGATTATTGCCACCATATCATTTTTCAGCCTATTTTTCTGAGTATTTACTCCTGAATTCCAGGGCTTCAGTCGGGGGGGGGGTGAGATTAAGCCCCATGGAGTATATATTTTGAACTCAGAGTGTACTTTATTTGAACTTAGAGCAGATTCAGATCAATCATCATCATTCATCATCATCATCATTCATCATGCATCATGTGTCATGTGTCATGCATCATGTGTCATGACATGCTGGCGCCCTAGCATGTGTTTTTCACATTCCAACCCAAAACTTCCCTTTCGCTCAGAACTAACACAACCACAACCCCACTCTTATGGGTTCCTAAGAAGGTTATACTATTCATTTTTCATAACTCTTTGAATTTGGATGATCACCTTTTTGGACATCATGAATTGTCATGCATGTCATGCATGATCGACTCATTTTGTGAGGGATACCGCACATACTACCTTCGAAGGAGTCTAAGGCCCCTAAGGGACCTCTATTTACTCTACAACCCTTCTCCATGGTTGTCCCTACTTCTACATGTATTTCAATGCCTATTTGGTGGGTCCCAAGCATGTTTCATGTATTGGGGGATCCCAAGAGTATACCTAGGCCTAAGCCAAGCCCCAAACACAAGAGGAGAGAAGAGAAGAAGATAGAGGAGAGGCGCCTGGCGGCGACACCAGGGAGCACGTGGTGCTTCCTAGGTAAGTCCTAACTAGGTCTTTTTTACTACAAGAGGGATATTTGTATGGTGGGAGTGGAAGAGAGGTAAGGAGTGAACATGAGTGTAAATAATGATTGTGTTTCATAGTCCCTTTTTTGCTATGGACTAAGCTGGAAGACTACAGTTCTATGAGCCCATTAATTTGCTGTTGTTGAGGAGGCTGCCAAATCTAACTGAATGAGTAAGGCTCATGAGGGAGGTGAGAACCCCAAAACAGCCCGCTTGGCGGGACCCCCAGAAAAGGACCATTTTGTGGGTCCACTTTGCGAGATTGCCCTGGCCAGCCACCAGTGAGTTAAAAAAGTCAGTTTGTTGCTATGGAAGGACAATAGTCCCGTCTCCAAAGATGTTATTGAATATGACTTTTGAATGGAACCCGTCTGGCTGGTAGAGAGTCACCTGTGACGATCATTGCGTTAATTTTGGCATCCTGACCCCACTTGGCACCCCCATGGCGCCATGATGCCGGGACCTTTGGGCAACTCAGGTTGCATAGGGTCCTTCATTCGCTTCTACTTCCAGCGTATGTGGTTGGTTGCACCGCAGCGGTTCTTGGATCAGCTGGGCTGAGGGATAAGTTTTGACTTTTTGGGTTGGCCAAGCAACCCACCCCAGGGGACGGGTACAGTTGGGTATCCCCCATGGGAAAACAATGTATCTCGTGATGCACTTGGCAGAATCACGATATTGTCCGACACTCTTGTGTACACATCTGCCAGTGACAACATAAGTGAAATTCCCATAAAGGCTCTCAAACCAAACACGGGCGCAAATTTTGCATCATCTGCCATTTTTCTGCCATTTTAGTTCCCACCCCCCGGGTTGTATGTTGCAGGTCTGTGTCCGAGCCCTGGTGGAGTTGAGTGGAGCTAAGTTAGGAGGATGAAGAGTTACTGTCGTTTATTAATAGACTCCCATGATTGTCCATAACTCGCCACTGGCTGAGCGTGGCACCCCTCAGTGTCGGTAGGGTAGGGCTATGTCAGGACTGGGTCATGGGGTCACTTGTGACGCCATGATCCCTGATGTATTGTATCAATGGGTGGACTATTCCTCATATGTTGTCACATAGGACTCCGCCACTTCACTTTTTCAATTTGCATGGCCCTGGTAAACACCGCAACCCCCCCCCCGGGCCATACGGCGGGGTCCTACTCGACTCGTCACTGCATGGCGAGCTGTACCGGCTCCCAGATGAACCTCACTCCCTTGACCCCGACGACCTCGAAGAATGGGGTTGTGAAGCAGCCCTTGCCCTCCTCCTCGCATCGTCCCCCGGCACGACATGGGTGTACTTGGATGGCTCAGCGGGCGCCTTGGGCTACGGATCGGCGGCCACCCTGTTTTTTCCAAATGGCTCCAGATGGGTACTGTGCCAAACGTCCCCGTACCAGTCATCAGAGGGATCGGAGTTCTGGGCCGCTATTATGTTCCTACGGTGGGCCCTTGCATCTCACCCGCACCTCACCTTCGCCGTGCTAGGGGACAACCTCCACGTTATCACTGTTCTCTCTCCGAACACCCCCCCAGGCCTCCCATCACGCTCGCCAGCCGGCACGTGGGAATCCTCTCTCCAGTCCATCCAGGCCTCCCTACGCCCAGGGATGATCCAGGGTTGGGGGTGGATCAAGGGGCACGCCGGGTTCGTGGGGAATGAAATCTCAGATGCTTACTCAAAGTGGGCCGCCCACGTGATGGTCTGGGACCCCTCCCTCCTTCCCCCCCCCCCGATAGGGTGCATATCCAGGGGCCCCCTCCCAGTCATACACAAATTGACTACAACCTCAATCAAGCATCTCCTCCCTCGCCACAAACACGAAAACATCCACGCACCGTCCAGCTTCCATTTTTACAATCACACTTCGTGGTTCAAAGGCCTCCCTTTCAAATGGTCCTCCGGAAATTTCAACATGGCGCCATTTGCTTTCCACGACGACCTGCGCCCTCGCCATTGCCACGCTTGCCCCGACCCGCACCCGATGGATGTTATCTCTTTCGTCTCACACTGCCCAACGTGCGAACACCTGGTCCAAACCTACATTCAATGCTGGCGCCCCCCCTTCACCACGGTGGTGTCCCAATGGTGGTCCGCGACCACACACGTGGGGGAGAGACGCAATTTCGTCCGGGGGCTTGTTCCCATGACGCTGTACACCAAACTCACAACCCCCCCCTCCGGCCGAAGAAAACCAGCACACTGTCACGACTTAAAACTCGCCCTGAAGGATCGTGTTCCCCTGCTCCTCAGCGCCCTATACCGCACGCTGGAATGGCTAAAAGACCACCCCCCTCCAGCCCCGCTCACCCCCCCTACGGGCCCCAACTCATGGGGACGCCCCTGGTCGCCCTACAGCACGTCGCACACCGCCCAACAACGCCCCTCCCCCGCCTACCACCCTCCCCCCCCCCTCCCGGACAAAGTTGCACACAAGCCCCCAAAGCGCCCCCGCCCCCCATCTCCTGCGGCACACACCAAAACTCGAAAACACGGCCGCCAGCCCCCAAGGCCCGTCCGGCCTCTATCACTGAAACGCGGTACCGCAAGTCAACCCCAGCCAGAGCCTCCGCCCCCCAAACGGCCGCTCACAATCAGGGACATGTTCAACCTCCCCCCCCCCCCTAGACCAGCACCCCCCCTCGCCGCCTCCGCCCCCATTTCCGCCCCTTCTCCTCGCATAACAAGGTACTTCGCACCAGCCCCCCCCTCCCCCGCGAGCACAAACTCACAATCGTCCTCACACTCGTCCAACGTGTCATCTCTTTGAAAAAGCCACACTTACACATTTTCTCACGCCGACCCTCGACAGCCCTAGCGGCGCAATCAATCAGTACTACCACACTGGCACTCACCAGTCACTTCTGCAAATGAATCCCTCCCCCAAGCCACCCCCCGTGCTCAAGCCGTCATGCTCTAACCCCCAATCCACAACCACACCGCCTTCGGGTATCAAGCAGAGACCCCGGCCTGCGGTTGTCTATAACGGGGCTGCCAAGTCTCTTTGAGATGAAGCAGACGAGGACAGCAACGTGCAGCGGTACTCAGCCCGCGATTGAACTTGATTTCGGGCTCCCGGCCCTCCCCAAAAAAGCTTGGCGCGCAAGAGCCTTTCTCCCCGGCCTGGCCAGCCACAAAAGGCGCCGTTCAGTGCAAAAAAATGTTGTCACATGTTGTGCATACGTGCCCTGCATGTATTGTGAACTTTATCTCTGGGGTCAGTTTTGAGGTCATTTCCGAGCTGTCACTCTGACTTTGTATGTAAATTTGCTTTCATCCTTTTTTTTGTACTTTCAGAGTGGCAAGGAGCCTAATACGCTTTGTCACCATCAAAGTACTGTGAGCATCCGGTGCTTTGCCTGCGCTTGCCTGTTTGCTTGCAGGGTGCCCCCCGACCCAGGGCCCCCAAGCGATATGTGTCAGTATGAGGATCTTGACCACCGTCTTCTACCGACCTCGCTTCTGCTTTTCGGCATGGATCTCCTCCTACCACTTGTACAGCAGCATATTGTAGACTCTGGCTGCCTTGGACTCTTCGCTCCAGTCTTCAACATATCGCCGTAAGTTGCGGTACTCAAGGCAAAAGTCTCACCAGTTGTCGAAATGGATATGTCCCTCAGACGTCCTCAGCAACACGACTTTGAAGCAGCACTGGGCGTGGTGCGGGAGATCTGCGACTTCTTCCTTTTGGAAGCCGCGCCACATCTCGTTCAACGTGGTGATCTTGCCGTCCTCCACAAAATCGTCGATCTCCTTCTTCACGTTTGTTGGGACGCACTAAGGGAGCATGGACAGGATGAAGCGCTGTCACTGGGCCTTGTTGATATCCATTGTGGAGTCGTTGACGTAATTGTTCCGCGTCCTCTCCAACTCGTCCAGGTCCTCCGGGTTGCGAATGTACTTGGGCATGCGTATATTGGCCATGACCTGGGTCATCTGCGCCTCAGCCAACCCAATGGCCAACACTGGGGGGGTTCCTGTGGTTCCTGGTGCCCCGGCCGCACTCCATTCGCCACCTCCTGGGTAGTTCTGCACATGCAAGGCGTTCAAGGCTGCCTCCGCTGGCGGTGCTGGGCCCATTGCATACGTCCCTCAACTGGCATGGTCAACATTCGGGGGAGGAGGTCCCTCAATGGCAAGAATTTCCCTTTGTGCCGGGGCTGCTGAGCCGAGCAGGCTCTGACCAAATCCATGTAGTTCCACCTTAGCGCCTCCCAGCATGCTCTGCCCACTTCTTGGCGCTGGCCAGTGGCTGGACCCACCATGGCACCATGGGTGCTGTTTGTATCCACCATGTCCATACCCATCCATGGCTGCCACTTGTTGATGATGATGATGGTTGTGTTGCTGCTGGTCTCCGTGATGATGTTGATGGTGCTGGTGCCCATGGTGCCCATGGTCATGTGGGGTGCCCAGCTGCGCCATGAGTTGGGGCGCTGGTCGCAGAGTTGGAGGTAGCTCGCTGGCCATGGGAGTTGCTGGCGTTGGCGATGGTCTCGTGTGGGGGTTGGTGTGTCCCTGCCATTGCTCCGTTGATTGAGGCAGGTCGGAGATCCACGCCTCCAGCTGTTGCGCTGGTGCTGGTATGACAAAGGGTTCTTCAGGCGTGATCACCTCCGAAGGCGGGGGCACTCCAAGTGGTGGGGCTGAACCCGGTGCTCTTTCCTTCCTTGAGCGCGTCTTGGGTATCAACTCGCAAACTGCCCGGACAGTCCGCTCCAACTTGCGCATGTGCTCCGCATGCTTCAGCAACGTCTATTTGGCCACGACGGCTTGACCCAGAAGCGTTTGTTTCTCCCTTTCCAACTGAGCTAGTCGACCTCCCACAGCTGAGTGCTCACTCGGGGTAGCATCCATTTTTGGTGATGGAGGTTGGGACACACTCTTGATGTGCGGGAACTCCTCCGCCAGCGAAAATCGGCCGTTTCCTCTTGGTCTGGGGGCTGTGGCCCGTGCACCCCAACTCGTCATCGCTGCCGCCTCCTCATCCATCTCCATGCGTGATTCAACCACTCTATGGGAGCAATCTGCGGATGCAGTGGATGATACAGGGGGTTGGCCATGATAAACTTGATGGTGGGCTGCTCCCGGGGGCACACCATGGCGGACTTGGTGGACTGGGTCAGGGCCAGCTTGCGCCACATCCTCCTCGTCGCACATCATGGTCTCAACGTGCTCTAGTGCTGAAATGCGGCGATTCCACTTCTCGAGGACGCCCTCGTCCACGGAAAGGGACTCCTCAATCGCTGCTGCTTGGGGCTGCGCCGGGGGTTCTGCTGCATGGTTTGGTGTAGCCGGCACCACGGGCTTGCTGCTGTCCACACACATGCGCACATCATGCATCGCGCGCACAGGGATCACGTAGATCTGTAGTCATGATTGTTTGTGCGTCTCATTGAAAACATGCTATTTGTATTATTAAATCTGTCATTATGTAGTAGGGTATTGTTTGGCAGGCATGAATAGTCATAGATCGAAATCAGCAGCACGATCAGCATCATGAACAACATTCACGGCATTTTTTGTGCTTTGCGCTGCCCTTTGGGTGATTTCGCATCAACATTTGATATGATCAATGAGTCTGGAGATTTATCAGGCGTTTGGCATGTTACAAATTCGATCTATTTGGGTGTGAAGGCCGACTTGAACAAAGACGCAAACGTTTTGCAGCAGCAAAGGTTTTGCAGCAGCGTCACTGCATTTTGGGGGATGTTCGGGTAAATGCCCGTGTTTGTGTCTGCCCCTATGTCAGTGCAGGCTTCGCGCTGCACCTCACGTTCATTTCCCTGTTGCCGTACGCTACCTCATGTGTTCAAGGATGGCCTAATGTATTTGAGCTAGCATGAGCCTCTACGGCCTTCGAGGAATGTGCCTGAGCTCGTAGTCGGCATCGTGGTCGAGAGTCGGCATCGATGTGGTGTAGGCGAGATCCTTCATGAGCTCCGTCTCATCCTCGTCTGGCAGCCAAGTGGCGTATCTCTCGGAGTCCGACGGCGCCCCCATCGCCCACTGCACGGGGCTCGACGTCATCACTAGGACCGCGACCTCGGTGTCTTTGGACTTCGGAGACCCCCGCTTGCGGTAGCGGCGGGCCCGGCTGCCGCTGCTGTTGCTCGCGTCGGCCTCGTCGCTGTCCTCGGCGGGGAGCCCGAAATGGCATCGCTTGTGGCACGTACGCCGCGAGGGGCAGGTAGGCCTCTGCTACCATAAAGAAGGACCGTAAGAAGGCCCCTGCCCAGGTGGATGCCCTACTGCCTTTTGTGGCTTTGCTTGTTGTTCCTTCTGCTGTCAACCCCGATGTCTTGTTGCGGATGAGTTTTTCCATGCCTCGGCTATCCCGGGCTGCACCAAAATACAAGTAAAAGACAACCTCCTTGACCGTCAAAGCAGCCCAAAGTGAGCACAACAGCACGAGAATACTGGAATTGAAGAGCCTGTCCACAATCCAAGTCGCTCACGGTGCAGTCATGAGCTCATGCGTAGGATAGCATGACAGGAATAGGCAAAGAAGCCTTGAGATTGACACAGAATGAAATTTGGATTTCAAGTGGGGGGAGAGAAAATAATTGGATTCTGAGGCAACCAATTGGTGATTGATGGAGTAGAGACTCACCCTTGTCCAATTAAGCCCCAACCCTACCCTGGGTCACATGCCCATCAATCAACACTGAGCCACACTCCACAGTCCGAGGGTGGGGTCAAAATAGACAAAAATCAGCCACACATAGCCGGCAAAATGAGAACATTTGCCAATTCCATTTGCCCACCCCATGGAAGTTAGGTCCTCTGGTCAAGACATATCTTTCGAGTTCGGTCCAACTCCCCAGGGTCTTCGAGAACCGGGGGTCAAAAGTGACCCTAGGGAGCAAAGATCGCCCAGTTGCCCATCCCCCGACCTACGACGAGTTGAAACGTGCAGCACTGATACAATTCAAGAGGAAGCGACTACCTTCATATGAAACTTACCTCATTCCGATTCGCTACGGTATGTCAGAGGAATTTAGCCGCCATCTGTCCCCATAAATGTCGGAAAATGGTCAAAAATGGGTATTTTGCCCCCCTTTTAGCTCCCTAAATCTTGAACGAAAGCCACAAACTCGAATCATTTTCGGCGAGGCTGAGTTGGATACATGCAAAAGAATTCGTTGGTGTGCAGCAGGTCCACTTGTATCGATCTGGGCCCTCAGGGATCCACTGGAGGGCTGAAGTTGCAAAAATACACCAAAAAACACCCAAAACCTTGATTCATACCATTACTGGTCTTGAGAGACTGCTTCGATGATATACGATGAGCTCAATACATGGATCTCACACATGATTCATGGGCACAGCACATGCAATACATGACTTCAGAATAACCCATGGGCTCAGACATATGAATTTGAGGGGAGGGGTAATTTGAGTGGCCCAAAATACCCAAAAATGGCGCAAAATCCATAATATTCACTTGGAACGAACCCCTTTGCCCATGAGGGAAACTGATCATATGGTGTTGCTTGGCCCATGAGCCTGTGCCCAAACAGACATCAATTGACCACCAAATGCACAAGGGTTCAATAGGCAAATTTGGGAGGAGATGAGCAAGAATGAGCAAAGAATGACCAAATGAGCTCAATTGAGCATATGTACATAGTTAATCTCCAGTCGAACGAAGTGTGAATCAATTGGGGCATGCAAGGGCGGAGGATTTGTCCACAAGCTCCCATCCCTCTTGCTAAGGTACCCTTAGTTGAACAATCACTTGAAGTTATGGGGGGTCAAATTGTGAGGGAGATGGCCAAATTTGACCCTAAAAGCTGAATTTTGAACCTTTGGCAAGCTCGAGGCGGCTCGAACTGGTAGCCAACCGGGCGCCAAACTTGGTCTCTACCAGTCCCTGAACGTTTCTTGAGGGATTGAATACATACCTGACAGCTGGAGACTAATATGAGCGATTTTGGTACCTTTTTTATAAATCAATTCTCATGAAGCAGCAATTCCTTTGGCTCCGTAACGCAAAATAAAGATCCAAGGGCATAGGGTGATGGGCAACACACATGACAAAAAGTCTATTCTATCAATTCGAGTTACAGGACTCGAAACTCAGTTCAAGATTGATGAAAATGTTCAAAATGGCCCCGACAAATGCCGGCCCCTGCCCCTGCCACTGCCCCTGCCCTCACCCCTGCCCCTGCCTCTGCCCCTGCTACTGCCCCTGCCCCAGCCCCTGTCCCTGCTCCTGACCCTGCCCCTGCCCAAGCCGCTGCCCCTGCCCCTGCCACTGCCCCTGCCCCACCCCCTGCCCCTGCCCCTGCCCCTGCCCCTGTTACATCCACAGCCACTGCCCCTGCCAATGCCAATGCCCTTGCCCCACCCACAGCCCATGCTCGTTCCACTGCCCCTGCCCCTGCCCCTGCCACTGCCCCTACCCCTGCCACTGCCCCCCCTGCCCCGGCCTCTGCCCCTGCCCGTGCACCTGCCACTGCCACTGACCTTGCCTCTGTCCCTGCCCCAGCCCCTGCCCCAGCAACTGACCCTGCCCCTGCCCCTGCCACTGCCCCTGCCCCTCCCAAGGCCCTTGCTCCTGACACTGCCCCTGCCCCTCCCCCTGCCCCTGCCCCTGCCCCTGCCCCTGCCACTGCCCCTGCCCCTGCCACAACCCCAGCACCTACCTCTGCCCCTGCTCCTGCCCCGGCCCCTGCCCCTGCCCCTGCCCAGGCCCCCCCTGCCCCTGCCTGTGCCCCTGCCCCAGAGCCTGGCCCTGCCCTTGCCCCTGCCCCTGCCCCTGCCCCTGCCCCTGCCACTGCCCCTGCACCACCCAATGCCCCAGCCCCTGCCCCTGCCCCTGCCCCAGCCCCTGCCCCTGCCCCTGCCCCTATCCCTGCCCCTGCCCCTGCCCCTGCCCCTGCCCCTGCCCCCCCTGCCCCTGCCCCTGCCCCTGCCACTGCCCCTGCCCCTGGCCCTGCTCCTACCCCAACCCCTGCCGCTGCCCCTGCCACTGCCTCTGCCCCTGCCCCTGCCCCAGCCCCGGCCCCTGCCCCTGCCACTGCCCCTGCTCCTGCTCCTGCCACTGCCCATGCCCCTGCGCCTACCCCTGCCCCTGCCCCTGCTCCTGCCACTGCCACTGCCACTGCCCCTGCTCCTGCCACTGCCCCTGCCCCTGCCCCTGCCCCTGCCCCGGCCCCGGCCCCTGCCCCTGCCACTGCCCCGGCCCCTCCTACGGCCCCTGCTCCTGCCACTGCCCCGGCCCCTGACCCAGCCCCTGCTCCTGCCCCTGCTCCTGCCACTGCCCCTGCCGCTGCCCATGCCCCCCACGCCCCTGCCACTCCCCCTGCCCCTGCCCCTACCACTGCCACTGCCCCTGCCCCTGCCCCTTGCCCCAGCTACCGCCACTGTCCCTGCCCCTGCCCCTGCTACAGCCACTGCCCCTGCCCCTGCCCCTGACACTGCCACTGCCAGTGCCACTCCCCCGGCCCCTGCCCCTGCCACTGCCCCTGCCCCTACCCCTGCCTCTGCCTCTACCCCTGCTACAGCCCCTGCCCCAGCCCCTGTCCCTGCCCCTGCCCCTGCCCCACCCCCTGCCCCTGCCCCTGCCCCTGCCCCTGCCCCTGCCCCTGCCCCTGCCCCTGCCCCTGCCCCTGCCCCTGCCCCTGCTCCCCCTGCCCAAACCTCTGCCCCTGCCCCCTCCCCTGCCACTGCCCCTGCCCCTGCCCCTGCTACTGCCGCTGCCCCGGCCCCTGCAACTGCCACTGCCCCGGCCCCTCCTACGGCCCCTGCTCCTGCCACTGCCCCGGCCCCTGCCCCTGCCCCTGCCCCTGCCCCTGCCTCTGCCACTGCCCCTGCCGCTGCCCATGCCCCCCACGCCCCTGCCACTGCCCCTGCCCCTGCCCCTACCACTGCCACTGCCCCTGCCCCTGCCCCTTGCCCCAGCTACCGCCACTGTCCCTGCCCCTGCCCCTGCTACAGCCACTGCCCCTGCCCCTGCCCCTGACACTGCCACTGCCCCTGCCCCTACCCCTGCGTCTGCCTCTACCCCTGCTACAGCCCCTGCCCCAGCCCCTGTCCCTGCCCCTGCCCCACCCCCTGCCCCTGCCCCTGCTCCTGCCCCTGCCCCTGCCCCTGCCCCTGCCCCTGCCCCTGCCCCTGGCCCGCTCCCCCTGCCCAAGCCTCTGCCCCTGCCCCCGCCCCTGCCACTGCCCCTGCCCCTTCCCTTGCCACTGCCACTGCCCCTGCCCCTGCCCCTGCCCCTACCCCTGCTACTGCCACTGCCCCTGCCCCTGCCCATGCCCCTGCTACTGCCACTGCTACTGCTACTGCCCCTGCCACTGCCACTGCCCCTGCCACTGCCCCTGCCCCTGCCCCTGCCCCTGCTCCTGCCACTGCCTCTACCCCTTCCCCTGTCCCCGCCCCGGCCCCTGCCCCTGCCCCTGCAACTGCCCCTGCTCCTGCCACTTCCCCTGCCCCTGCCCCTGCCCCTGCCACCGCCACGGCCCCTGCCCCTGCCCCTGCCACTGCCCCTGCCGCTGCCACTGCCACTGCCCCTGCCCCTGCTACTGCTACTGTCACTGCCCCTGCCCCTGCCCCTGCCACTGCCACTGCCCCTGCCACTGGCCCAGCCCCTGCCCCTGCCCCTGCCGTTGCCACTACCCCTGCCCCAGCCCCTGCCCTTGCCCCTGCCACTGCCCCTGCCCCTGCCCCTGCACCTGCCCCTGCCCCAGCCCCTACCCCTACCCCTGCCCCTACCCCTGCCACCGCCCTCTGCACCGGCCCCAGCCCCTGCCCCTGCCCTTGCCCCTCCCACTGCCCCGGCTCCTGCCACTGCCCCTGCCCCTGCCCCTGCCCCTGCCTCTGTTCCTGCCCCTGCCTCCTCTGCCCCTGCTTCTACCCCTGCCCCTGGCCCTGCCACTGCCACTGCCCCTGCCCCTGCCCTGCCCCTGCCCCTGCTACTGCCCCTGCTACTGCCACTGCCCCTGCCCAAGCCAGTGTCCCTGCCCCTGCTCCTGCTACTGCCACTGCCACTGCCCCTGCCCCTGCCACTGCCACTGCGCCAGCCACTGCCCCTGACCCTGCCCCCGCCCCTGCAACTGCCCCTGCTCCTGCCACTGCCCCTGCCCCTGCCCCTGCCCTTGCCCCTGCCACTGCCCCTGCCACTGCCCCTGCCCCAGCCACTGCCCCTGCCCTTGCCCCTGTCCCTGCCCCTGCCCCTACCACTGCCCTTGCCCCTCTCACTGCCCCTGCTCCTGCCCCTGCCACTGCCACTGCCCCTGCCACTGCCCATGCCCCTGCCCCTGCCCCTGCCCCTGCAACTCCCTCTACCCCTGCCCCTACCCCTGCCCCGGCCCCTGCCCATGCCCCTGCCCCTGCCCCTACCACGGCCCCTAACCCTGCCCCTGCCCCTGCCCCTGCCCCTGCTCCTGCCACTGCCCTAGCCCCTGCCCCAGCCCCTGCCCCTGCCACTGCCCCTGCCACTGCCCCTGCCCCGACCACTGCCCCGCCCCTGCCCCTGACCCTGCCCTCGCCCCTACCACTGCCCTTGCCCCTCCCACTGCCCCTGCTCCTGCCCCTGCCACTGCCACTGCCCCTGCCACTGCCCATGCCCCTGTTCCTGCCCCTGCCCCTGCCACTGCCTCTACCCCTGCCCCTAACCCTGCCCCGGCCCCTGCCCATGCCCCTGCCCCTGCCCCTACCACAGCCCCTAACCCTGCCCCTGCCCCTGCCCCTGCCCCTGCTCCTGCCACTGCCCTAGCCCCTGCCCGAGCCCCTGCCCCTGCCACTGCCCCTGCCACTGCCCCCGCCCCGACCACTGCCCCGCCCCTGCCCCTGACCCTGCCCTCGCCCCTACCACTGCCCTTGCCCCTCCCACTGCCCCTGCTCCTGCCCCTGCAACTGCCCGTGCCCCTGCCCCTGCCCCTACGACTGCCCCTGCCCCTGCCCCTGCCCCTGCCACTGCCCCTGCCCCTGTCCCTGCCCCCCTGCCCCTGCCTCTGCCCCTGCCCCTGCCCATGTCACTGCCATTGCCCCTGGTTCTGCCCCTGCCCCAGCCCCTGCCCCTGGCCCTGCCCCTGCAACTGCCCGTGCCCCTGCCGCTGCCACTGCCCCTGTTCCTCCCACTGCCCCTGCCCCTGCCCCTGCCACAGCCCCTGCCACTGCCCCTGCCCCGCTCACTGCCCCCGCTCCTGCCACAGCCCCTGCCCCGGTTCCTGCCCTTGCCCCTGCCCCTGCCACTGCCCCTGCCCCTGCCCCTGCCCCCCCTGCCCCTGCCTCTGCCCCTGCCACTGCCCCTGCCACAGCCACGGCCCTCGTCCCTGCCCCTGCCCCTGCCCCAGCAACTGTGACTGCCCCTTTCCCTGCCCCTGCCCCTGCTCCTGACACTGCCCCTGCCCCCCCTGCCACTGCCCTTGCCCCTCCCACTGCCCCTGCTCCTGCCACTGCCCCGGCCCCTGCCCCTGCCCCTGCCCCTGCCCCAGCCCCTGCCACTGCCCCTGCCCCTGCCCCTGCCCCCCCTGCCCCTGCCTCTGCCCCTGCCTTTGCCCCTGCCACTGCCGCTGCCCCAGCCACTGCCCCTGCCCCTGCCCCTGCTACTGCCACCGCCCATGCCTCTGCCCCTGCCCCTGCCCCTGCTACAGCCAGTGCCCCTGCCCCTGCCCCTGCCACTGCCATTGCCCCTGCCATGCCCCTGCCCCTGCCCCTGACCCTGTTCTGCCCCTGCCTCTGCCCCTGCTACTCCCCCTGCCCCTGCCTCCGCCACTGTCCCTGCCCCTCCCCCTGCCCCCACCCGTGCCCCTGCCTCTGCCCCTGCCCCAGTCCCTGCTCCTGCCCCTGCCCTAGCATCTGCCCCTGCCCCTGCCCGAGCCACTGCCCCTGCACCTCCCACAGCCCCGGCCCCTGCCCCTGCCCCTGTCCCTGCCCATGCCCCCGCCCCTGCCCCTGCCACTGCCCCTGCCCCACCCACTGCCCCTGCCCCTGCCCCTGCCCCTGCCCCTGCCCCTGCCCCTGCCCCTGCCCCTGCCCCTGCCACATCCCCTGCCGCTGCCCCTGCCCCCCTGCCCATGCCTCTGCCCCTGCCCCTGCCACAGCCACTGCCCCTGCCCCTGCTCCTGCTACTGCCACTGCCCCTTCCCCTGCCCCTGCTACTGCCACTGCCCCTGCCAAAGCCCCTGCCCCTGCCCCTGCCACTGCCCCTGCCACTGTCTCTGCCCCTGCCCCTGCCCCTGCCCCTGCCTTTGCCTGTGCCCCTGCTACTGCTCCTGCCCCTGCTCCTGCTACTGCCACTGCCCCTTCTCCCGCCCCTGCTACTGCCACTGCCCTGAAAGTGCTGCCCTGGGTCAATGTTTGTGCCGGAGGGCTCGGGGCCGGCAAGACCAGTGGGGCAGGCACGCGAGGAGAACCGGATACTCGAACACCAACGGAGGCGAGAGCAGCAACAACTGAAGCAAGGTCCATGCTGATTGTGGTCCGGCAGAAAATCCCAGTCTATGAAGAAAATTGACGCGGATTATTCTATGCACATCTGAGTGTCCATATCTGTCTGAAAAGATTTAAATAAATCCAATTATGTAAAAAAGTTTGGGCGATCTGGCCCGCGAGCGCGCGTCAGCGGCAAATGGCGACCCCAGCTAAATGATCGGAACGCGGCGGATTTACGGGGAATGGACCGCGGAATCAAATCCGGCATATCAGAAATATATAGGAAATATCCTGAGACTGAGCTGCGAGGCGGCGATTCCGCCGAAGCAAAGAAAATGACCAAAATGTAGCCAATCTGGGTTAGATCAGTGAAAATCTGAGCAGATGGGGGTTAGCCGCACTTACACTCCCCCTCCAAAAACACACTGGGGTGTGTCGCTACGTCAACGAAGAACGTAGTGCGGGTAAGTCCCAGAAAAAATAGAAATGTATCCTCGATGGGGCGAAATCTGCTTGATCTGACCTGATTTGGGCTGAATTGGCACTGAATCAGGATGGATGAACCTGAAATGAGACAGAATGAGAAGTGACGAACAGTCCTCCGTGCAGTAAAACATTCGGTTAAGGGTTAGGAAGCATGTAAACGTATCGAGAATCGATACCAAACCATGCACTGGTTGAGAATGAGGTAGATTATTGGTGGATTGAGTGGGGGAATCAAGAAATGGAGTGACATCTCAGCGCTCTGGCACAATTTCGCTGTCGCGGGCACGCTACGGTGTCCTCGCCGAACTCTACATCGTGTTACTCCCGCTTTTCTCGTTCTGAAAAGCGCAGCATGTGCTTCAGATTTGGCGCATCTGGCGGATGATCACAAGATTCAGCAAAATTAAGAATGAATTTGGGCAGAAATGAAGGAGATTAAACAAGCACAGAGTGGGAAAACAAATACAGATGTAGTCTACAGACCCTAAGTGCACCGAAAATCATAAGCGTCAACGGAGTTAGGCAAAGCCGTCGACAGATCTTCGAGGAATGAGAGGAGATGACAAGGAAATGAACCTAAATTGTCCTACAATGAGGCAAATTCATGAGATGAAGGTGAAATGAAGCGGAATGTCTAAAACTGAAACTACTAACACTTTCGTTTAGACTAAAGTTAATATATATTGTCGTTTATTCAGCTCAATTGTGCTTTCCGGCACGTTGGTTCGCGAGCATCCAACAGATTCCATCAAAATGTGGATCATGTGATGATGCATCATGATGGGACATGCTGGCCCTGGATCCTTGGCATGTAACGCGCCGAAGGTTCGCTGAAGGCGCTTTACTGACAGTATATAACTGAGAGACACCGAAGAGTCCTTTATTTACAGTGGCGGTGGTGTCAATCGACTTGGACAAGGCCAATCTTTCGGTGGAGTCCCACAAGACACTTGGATTCACCATTTGCGACAGTTTCAGGTCGGATTGAGCTCACATTGGCGTGTGCCAAAAATACAACGAAGTTTACGGACTTCAGAGGTTGCTGTTAGAAGTCCCTAGAGCTCCTATCTGAAGGTTGTCTGAACAATTGACGTCTGGGTTTCGTACAACAGTGGCAGAATGATTGACAAACCTGAGGAATTCAAGGTAAATTTGAGGAATCTGGATCCGAATCTGGACTTTGGCTTCAGCATCACAGCAAATGAAGGTAAGATCTGAGTTCCTGGCGTCGCATCTGGTGCAGCCAGTACTACAGGGGGTGCCTGTAGGGGTGAATGTCGCTGGCCAGCGTTTTGATTATGTACATTTGCTTCCATCTGCACGAGTAGCCAAATTCTAAAGATGCACAGACCAACAGAGACAAGATTACCCCGAATCTGCCTGAATTAAGCCTGAGTTTGGTTGTTTCTGTACACGGCAGCACACTCCGTGGCTTTCGGCTTTCCATACGCTACCGAACGGAGACCAAAGAAAAGTTGATTGACGTCAAATTATCAAACATTTGCAGTTCTCCACATCATGACATAATCAGGAAAAATGAACAGTGGATTGAGCAGAATGTGGTAGGATGGCTTCCTCAATTCGGCCAAGCACGAATACATGTGACCACCAACCTGTCTGGCCTGGCCCTCGTACGGCACGGGCGCTGCAAATCAGCGGCCGAACTTGAGGCTTGGTCCTCATTTGGCTCCTGGGCTGGCCTGACCACAGGAGGGGGGATCGACGGATCAGCCCTGGAATGTGACGAATGAGGGCCGTAAAAGGCTGGATCTCGATTCACCACAGGTCTTTTTCCGTCGCTCCCCACTTGTCTGTCTGGTTTCGACAAACAGTCTGTCAGGAGTACGCCAATTTCGGGGTGCTTCTTCAGGAAGTCAATGAACCCCTTGGTGTACCCATGAACAAAAGAATGGGCTGGTTCCCAGTTGTTGTGACTGGAATCAAAGCCCCTCCACTCACACAGAAATTCCCATTCGCCCTTGGCGTCACGTCTTGCTTCAACAATCCTCTTGAGTTCGTACTTCCCCCCTTCGATGACCTGATCAGACAAATGTTTCGCGGTCCAAAAAAGGGGTTTAACCCGATCCTTGGGGGAGGGGATCTCTCTCTTGAGGCGATCGCCCGAAACGTCAATTTCCCTGCTGACATCCACACGAATCCTCCACCTGTTCTCACCAAGACGCGCTGTAACAGCGAATGGCCCCTCCCACAAGGGAAGAAGCTTATCATCTCCGTCCAGGGTGGTTTCGGATTTTCGAAGCCAAACTCGATCATCGACTTCAAAATTGTGGGGGTTTTTTCGACCTTGATTCTGAACCCAAAGCCAGTCAGCTTGATGCTTTTCGATTAATTTCGACACAGTTTTATCTGCTCGTTGGACGTCGTCCAAAAACAACGAAGCATCTTTACAGGGGCGAGGATTATTCAACGGCATGTTCCACCAACACTTCTTTCGTCCAAAGACAATTTCATTTGGAGAAAGGCCATGATACAAAGGCGTGTTGTGGTAACGGCGAAGCATGGCAAAAAGAATCCCGAGCCAATGGAAATCCTTTTCACTCGCGAGCTCCTTACGAAGCATATTATTTATAGAGCGGCCGGCTCTTTCGCCAGGCAGCGCTCGATGCGAGTGGATTTCACACCTGAGGTGGTGGATTCCAAGGCGAGCACATAATTCTCTCCACCATTCGGAGGTGTACTCTTTGCCTGAGTCCGTAACCACCTCGGATGGGACGTCCCAACCTCCCATCCAGGTCTGCGCGCACCATTTGGCGGCAGCCTTGCCAGTCATCGACTCGATGTTGCAAGGCAACACCTGCATGTAGCCGGAATGACGGCACTGAATAAGGAGCACAGCATTGACTTTTTTATTCGTCCAATGGCACTCTTCGTCATCGAGTTCACCGAGATAGAAAAAATCACTGGTGACTCTGTTAAAGAGGCGCTCCGGAATAGGATGAGGCCTCAGATGGCCGTGCTTCTTCGCGCTGGGGGGCGTCAAGACAGCACATTGGGCACATCCGGCGGCTACTTTCATGCAGTGAGTATATAGCCGTGAGCCAAACAACCTATGTTTAATCATCGACCACAGTCGACGGCCATGTGCGTGGGGGGACTCCCATTTATGCCACCAGTTTAACACTCGGGGGGCCAGGGCGTCTGGTACACACAATTTACCCTCCATCCACAGCTTCCCCCCATCCAACGAATACTCAGCAAAAATCCCATCCTTGTGAGCATCTTTGGATTTGAGATTTTCAAAGACCTCTTTAAACATGGGATCCTGCAGATAATCGGACGTCCAGTCACGGATGATCAAGGAATCTTTAGGCAGGGGTGGAGTTTTGGCCGGATCACGACGCTTAATGCCCTGGATCAACCGAAATCGACTTACTCGTCGGGTGTAGTCAAACCGTTTCACACTCCCTGAGGAGGGATCGGTGACTTTTTCCACGACTTTCAGTGTTTTGGTGCAGATCTCATGAGCATGCGCCGGAATTGAGATGGCCGTGATGTCATGGCACGGTAATGCGTGCTGTTTAACAGCGCATTGCATGCATGCACATCGAATGAGTTTCTTTTCTTCGCGATCCCACTCGATTATTACATGGCGGTCCTGCTCCGTACCATGGATGTTGGTACTTTGCAGCCCCTCTGAGGCGGGGTAAGCCCATCGGCTCAGAGCATCCGCTACCGTGTTGTGTTTTCCAGGTAAATATGATACATGGAGGTCAAACAGAGAGAGAAATTCGTGCCATCTGGCCCGTCGACCAGCTGGGCTCGCGACAGTATCAATGCGTTCGGTGGCCCAATACTCCAGAGATCGATGATCCGTCAGGACCTCGACTCGATTGGTGCCAACCCACGTTTGGTACTTTTTTGGAGCGCAGATTATGGCGTACGTTTCTTGCTCACGCGGCGACCATTGCATTTGGCGTGGGGCTAGCTTCCGAGACCAAAATGCAAGAGGGTAATGATCGCCGGTGGCTTCATCAACCTGTTCAAGGACAGCTCCGATCGCATACCTAGAAGCGTCGGTTCTAATGTAGAAGGGTCGGTCGAATTGGGGTACATGCAACGTGGCGACTTCGCAGAGGGCCGCCTTCAAGTGATGGAAGGCCTCCTCGCACTCGTCAGTCCACTTGACACGAACCTTTGAACCTGCCTTGCCCGCATCTCTCCCTACCTTCAATAATTCAGTGAGGGGGGCAGCAAATTTGGCATAATTCGGCACAAAAGTGTGGTAAAAATTGCAACAACCCAGGAATCCTCTCAACTCCGTGATCGTCTCAGGGCGCTTCCACTTCTGAATAGCGACGAGCTTCCCTGGACTGGGTCGTCGGGTGCCATTCTCAAGGAGAGAACCACAAAATTCGACTGATTTTAAAAATAATTTTCCCTTCTTTGGCCCACAAATCAGCTGATTGGCATCAAGAATGTCCAAAACTTGGTTCAGCTGCTTTTCATGTAGGGCCACCAGCTCAGCTTCGGTCAGTCCCTCCCCTTCCGTCGCGATGATTATGTCATCTATGTACACGCTCACAAAAGCACGAAGCTCAGGATGAGCTGAAAAAAGCACATCCTCCATCATTCTTTGAAAAAACGAAGGGGCATTCTTCAGGCCCATGGGCATGACTGTCCACTGGACTGGGCCACATGGCGTGCACATACAGGTGAGAGGTCGGCTGTCCTTCCTCAACGGCATTTGGTGAAAGCCGTGACGGAGATCCAGCACAGAAAACAAACGACCTCTTGCCCTCTTGGCGATTTCCTCCTCAATGAGGGGCAGGGGGTGTGAATCCGCCTTGGTTTCTGCGTTGAGATTGCGAAAATCAACAACCATTCGCCAACCATCTATAGTGTTTTGGTCTGCAGGCGGCGGCTTCGGGACTGTGAAGGGTGCACAGCACCATTCGCTGGTCATACAACCCTCAAGCCAACCAAATTCCCTGAGATTTCTCTCGATGATTTTTCTGAGGATCTCATGTTTATGTCCATGGTTCTCATAAGGGCGCTGTTTCTTCGCCTTGTACCCTTCACGAAGCTCGATGAAGGCTTCACCGAACTGCCCACGGACAGGGGGGTCTTTGATGAACTTCCCCGAAAGGGTTGTGTCCTTCCGTTCCTCAAAAATCTTTTCTCTTGACTTGGAACACAATTCAGTGTCCACCTGATCTCCAGGAATTACTGTCGAAAAAACTTTGGCGACTTCTTCGGCCTTGGCAGGAAGAATCTTCTTACGGATGTCCCTAAACAGGTCCGTATCAACTGCCTCTTGAAGATAGGTGGGTCGAGTGTCGACATTCCAGAGATTATCTTCGTGATCCAGCTCCTCGAAAGGATCTATGAAAGCTTCCACAGGGGGTTTTTCATAAAAAACTCTGAATTTGCGGCGCGATTTGAAATTTTTCTTCGCCCGTGCACTGAAGATTCTTTTCGATGTCGATCGTATTGGGGAAGAGGGAGGCGAGGCGGATCCATTTGACGTTGGATCACCTTGGGTATCTGACGGACAAAAATCAGAAAAAATAGATTCATCATCAGTACCACGCTCAACCTCAGATTCAGACCCAACACAAGAATCAGTACCAGAATCAGCAGAATTAGAGTCAGAAAGCTTTCCATCCACCAGGAATGCAAGCGAACTCCAGGACCGCTGTGGCAGGGGACCTGTGTCGTCCCTGGCATACAGCTTAATCTTCCTGGGAAGTTCGATGTAATCTACACAGATGTCCTGTAATTCCTGAAACCAAGGTTTGTCGTCCCACAAGGGCACAACCAAAATCGCCTGGGTTTTATCTTGCTTGATTTTGTGGATGACCTGCTGGATTAAGTGAAACGGAGGATTAATCCATAACTTCTTGTCCCATTTATGGGTCCATACGTCGCGGAAATGCTTGTCGAAGCGCTTGTTCTCGCGGTTAGCAAAGGCATCATACTGTGGCCAAAAGGAATGGTGTTCATGAAAATATTCACAAATTGCATCGCGCCCTTTGTCGACAACTCTGTAGGATGAAGAGTGCCAGCGCGAAGGACGTCGTGGCTGGGAGTCCCTACGAAGACATTCTAACTCTCGGGAGTAACCGGCACTCCCATTCACCTCTGCAATGGTGACATCTTCACCAAATTTTGGTGTAACTTTTTGCTTCAAAAATTCTTCTGCACTTTTAAACCCTGCGTGCAAAAAACGAAATTCAGGACGCTCCAAGGGACCTGACTCCAGCAAAAAACAACGACGATGACCTACGGGCGCTACCCTGTTCTTGCGAAGCCAAGGATGGCCCAAGTAAAGGTCATACTTTATGTCGGCACGATAGAAGTAGTCATCCTTAAGGACAACTTCTTCCACATTTTGCTCTTCCCAAAGGTCTTGAGCGACCAAATGAGTTGATATATAACAACCGCGTTGCCCACCTGCGAGAGAATGTCCAGAAACTCCCTCGAGGGTAACAGGATGAGGCGACTCAAACACGCAGTCGTCTGGTAAGAAAGAATTGGATTGGAGATTTACCTCTGATCCATTGTCACACAAACAAGTGGCGAGGTGGAAATTTCCCTTGCAATCAGAGACCCACAGCTTTGTGACGAACTGACGAGCCCTGTGCTTGGACTGTACACCAACCTCGTCCACTACAACAGAAGGATCCGCTGCCGGATCCAGGGGAGAGGAGACAAGCGACCCTACATCAAGTAATGGTCGAGATGGAATCTGGGGATCATGCCTGAAATCGCCTGGGGAGGGGCGATTTTCGTGGCTCCCCTAGGCGTTCTCACCTCCAGTGGTTGCGTTAACGTTGTGAACACACCCTGATTCGTCGACCCACTGTTCTTGGAACGGATCATCCGCTGGATTCAAGGCATTTTCAACGTAATCTCGATCCGCATCGGACACCTGATCTGCACCTGAGACCTGATCCACACGATGGTTGCCCTTTCCACGTCCACGGCCACGGCCGCCGGATGATGGACCTCCACCGTCGCCACGCCCCCTGCCCTTACCAGAGAAAGGGGTTCCCGAAGGATTTCCCTTACCTTTACCCTGTGATCCTGGAGCATTTCCTTTGTTTGTACCGGATTGAGGGGTTTGGCCTGGATTTCGATTTCCGCCTCCGGCGTTGCCATTGGGGTTTGTCTGACCGTTCGGCTGCCCACCGGAGCCGGATGGAGTCCGATTTCCTTTGCCTTGGGACCCGCCAGGGCCTCCAGTATTTTTGTTTCCACCGGAGGGGGTCGGATTACCCTTTCCCCCCTTTCCACCATGCACCTGTCTGTCATTCCTGTCTGAATTCTGAGGATTACTGATATTTTCACCAATCACCTTGTGATCGTAAGGAGACCATCGGTGATTACCAGTAGAATGCGACTTAGCTCGGTTCGTAGAACCTAAAAGAAGACAGATGCTACAGTGATCCTGAACATTCCGGGTGTCATTCACCTTTTTGTTGCCCTTTTGGGCCCCATTTTGGGTGTTTTGCTGGGTATTCTTGTTTCCCCCAAGTCCCTCATGGAAATTTTGATTGGCGGCGTCAGCGAGCCGCTCAACCTCTTCCCACAATTCCTTCGGGGTGAACGAAAACACCCAGTTCCTGGCCTTCAGGCGATTGCCATGGTAGCTTACTCCCCTGTTGAGGACTTGGACAAACAAGTCCCGATCCTCGTGTTCATTAAACTTGATTTTCCACGTGTTTTCAGTGAATTTCACCTTGGAAAACGACGTGGGGGAGCACTTTTGAAGTGCCTCCCTAACCGTAAACCTGTTGGCCGAGGCATCAAAGCCTTCGACCTCCGCCCACCAGGTCTTGACCTTTTCTTCGGACTGTTTGTTCCGAAGGGTGGCGGCAGTTTCGGAGGGGATCTTGTCAAAAATCAAATTTTTCAGCTCGGCACTAGAAAATTTTTCACCTGAATGTTCAGATTCTTCCACTAGATTCCAGAAGCGCTGTTGTTTGTCTTGCACTTCGTGCAAGATTAATCGCGAGAATGAAGGAAAATTCTTCAACAATTGGTGGTAATGGTCCTCTGGCAGCCGGGATCCACGTACCTCCAACTGTTCCCACACCTCATCAAAGGTAAGAGGGGAATTTGAATCCTCACGATCACTCCAGGTCCTGAGCCAAGTGTTGGCCGGCGCTCCCTCAAGGCAGTCCAAGAGGGCCATCAGGAACTGATCATCTTGGAGTTTTTGAGTCTTAACCCACAGTTTATCTTCCCGTTGGAACTGAGGCCAACGTCTGGGGTTCCCATTATACTTCGGTTGCTTGGCAACCTGACGAAGTCGCAATGAAGTGGGATTAAGGAGCGAATCCAGCCCAACACCGGCCGTAATGGCACACACCTTGGCGGCATCATACGGCACACCAGCTCCGGCGATGGTCTGGGCGAGCAACAGCTGGGCTAATGCATTGGAATCAGCAGCAGGAGGGGCAGTACGGGAGGCAGTTCGCTTGGCATTCTGAGCCTCAGTCCTAGCCTTCGCCGTCCTACTCTGAGATCGAGAGATTGTAACCCTTTCCTTTAGTTTGGTCCTGCTGATCCTTGCATCGGTGGTCTTGGAGTCCACCGAAGGAGCAATTGAAAAAATTTCTGTCGACTCCTTCGACGGTTCTGTTGCTTGTTCCACCGATGATGCGCCCTCAGATCGCATGTGCGTCTTGAAAAGATCTTTAATTCCCAGCGTTTGAATGATGAGTTGCATTTGATCTTTGAGCAATTGAAGCTCAGTATCTCGCTGGGATCTGCAAGAGCAGTCGGCAGGACAGTACATACCGTGTCCTGAAGGGCCTGAGCAGGCTGTCGGACCGCTAATCTCAGTGGTTCGCAGCCAGGAGTCCACTTGGGGAGCTCCTTCAGCCCTAATTTCCAGGCTTGCCTGCCTGGCCGCCTCTAAAATTCCTTCCTCAACCGCGGCGGCTAGATCGTCGCGAATGGAAACAGGGGGATGAGGGGCGGAGGGCCCGGCAACAGGTGCCTTGGTCTTCTCCTTCGGGAAGGGACTTGCCTCCCAGATCTGCAAAAAAATGGCAAAAGAGTCATCTTCTTGAGAACGCCACCACATCCTGGTATTAATTTCTTCTTGAAGAAGGAGAAAATATTCGAATAAAAAATCAGAGGCGATTCTTTCTTGTCCAATCAGCTTAGACGTAGCTAATAGACACAGGGCCTCAAGGCTCTGAAGGTTACGGGTCACTTCTGAAGACAAATGGTTGTCCAATTGTGCCCAAGAGGCTGGTCGATTGTAGCTAGGTACCTCACCTGGACCACCCATCTCAATGTCGTCAATGTCGGCTTCGATGGTCTCGAATGTGGGACATTGGTAGGGAATGTGGGTACCTGCCAGCTCCGTAAGGTCTACCGGAGCGTTGCCATCGTCGTAGGCTGGGAGATTCCAGCTGCTTGATGGCCAATTTCGACTGGGATTGGGATGATTTGGGTCCCCACAGCTGCTGATTTGTGCCCTTCTTGGGCAGCTTGGGCTAGCGCAAGGCATTCCCTTCAAGGCCTCGTTCGCACAGCACCAGGGCAACGTAATCGTTACTTTTCCAGGGACGGCGGAGTCTACGGGGCCGTACTGGGGAGCTAACTGTGGTTGGGACATCAAAGGAACAACATTCAGGTAGCCTCTGCTACCATGAAAGTGCTGCCCTGGGTCAATGTTTGTGCCGGAGGGCTCGGGGCCGGCAAGACCAGTGGGGCAGGCACGCGAGGAGTCTCCCTGGACGTTGTTATTGGGGGTAGAACCAGATACTCGAACCCCAACGGAGGCGAGAGCAGCAACAACTGAGGCAAGGTCCATGCTGATTGTGGTCCGGCAGAAAATCGCAGTCTATGAAGAAAATTGACGCGGATTATTCTATGCACATCTGAGTGTCCATATCTGTCTGAAAAGATTTAAAGAAATCCGATTATGTAAAAAAGTTTGGCCGATCTGGCCCGCGAGCGCGCGTCAGCGGCAAATGGCGACCCCAGCTAAATGATCGGAACGCGGCGAATTTACGGGGAATGGACCGCGGAATCAAATCCGGCATATCAGAAATATATAGGAAATATCCTGAGACTGAGCTGCGAGGCGGCGATTCCGCCGAAGCAAAGAAAATGACCAAAATGTAGCCAATCTGGGTTAGATCAGTGAAAATCTGAGCAGATGGGGGTTAGCCGCACTTACATGCCCCTGCCACAGCCCCTGCCCCTGCCCCTGCCACTGCCCCTGCCACTGTCTCTGCCCCTACCCGTGCCCCTGCCCCTGCCTTTGCCTGTGCCCCTGCTACTGCCCCTGCCCCTGCCCCTGCCCCTGCACCTACCCCTGTCCCTGCCCCTGCCACTGCCCCTGCTCCAGCCACTGGCCCTGTCGCTGCCCCTGCCACTGCCCCTGCCCCTGCCCCTGCCCCTGCCCCTGCCCCTGCCTTTGCCTGTGCCCCTGCTACTGCTCCTGCCCCTGCTCCTGCTACTGCCACTGCCCCTTCCCCCGCCCCTGCTACTGCCACTGCCCCTGCCACAGCCCCTGCCCCTGCCCCTACCACTGCCCCTGCCACTGTCTCTGCCCCTACCCCTGCCCCTGCCCCTGCCTTTGCCTGTGCCCCTGCTACTGCCCCTGCCCCTGCCCCTGCCCCTGCCCCTACCCCTGTCCCTGCCCCTGCCACTGCCCCTGCTCCAGCCACTGGCCCTGTCGCTGCCCCTGCCACTGCCCCTGCCCCTGCCCCTGCCCCTGCATCGGCCTCTGCTCCTGCCACTGCCCTCACCTATGATTTTGTGGGGCATTCTGCGGCCAAAACCGCATTTACGCTACCGCACTGGATCTGAAACGGCTCACTGGATCTGAAACGGCCGCGGTGTGAAAAATTTGTCGTTCAAACATGAATTTTTGCAAAATCCATTGCTTGAATACATTTGATTCCTTGGCACAAAAGTCCGGATGCGTCAGAACATTACCATGCTGTGGTTGAATCTAAAGATGCCTGCCAAAAGTCGTTTTAATATTGTTGTTCTGCTGTTTTTGTGCTGCTCAGCTGTAGTGCAGATCGATCCGGACATTTCCGGCTATTGACTGCTAAATTTTGACACAACAGTTCGGACTTATGCTTTGCAATTGCCTTTGTTTTGCCTTGCTTGCAAACACAACATTGAACTGGTGAGAACTGTTGAGAACTGAGGTCCCTGGGACTTGATTTGTGTTGCTGGTAAAGGTTTCGGAACAGTTGACAGTTGACGTGCTGTGCACTTGCTTGTGTTGTGCCTTCTTTGCCCAGTCTTGGCTCTGTAAGTTTACTATTTGCCTGATTTGTTGCAAAGCCTGTTCTGCAACCCTTGACTCTCCCTGAAAAGGGATCTCCTGTGGTGCAGAAGTACCCATTCCAACGGTCAGGCTTTGTAGCTCATCTTTGGCAAATAGTCTCAAACTTGCAGGCACGGGCCCTTTGCACCGCACAATGCTCAAAAGAACTAGGCTTCACAAAGGTTGGCAGGTGTTTGAAGTAACATTGAGAACTGAGGTGTGTGGTTAACTGAGAAGTCAGTTTGAACTGGTCCCACCCTACGATGCTCAAAAGAACTTTGCTTCACAAAGGTTGGCACAGGTTTTTTAACTGACTTTGAGAACTGAGGTGTGCAGGTAACTCAGAACTCGGCTTGAACTGGTTGCAGCGTACGAGGCTCCAAAAAACTTCGCTTCACAAAGGTTGCCACAGGCTTTTGAAATGACGATGAGAACTGAGGTGTGTGGTTAACTGAGAACTCGTTTTGAACTGGTCGCACCGTACGAGGCGCTAAAGAACTTCGCGTCACAAAGGTTTTTGAAATGACACTGAGAACTAAGGTGTGTGGTTAACTGAGAACTCGGTTTGAACTGGTCGCAGCGTACAAGGCGCTAAAGAACTTCGTGTCACAAAGGTTGGCCCAGGTTTTTGAAATTAAGTTGAGAATTGAGGTGAGTGGGTAACTGAGAACTCGGTTTGTGGTGCAGTGGTGGTTCAAGCTGTCTTGAATGGTTGAGAACTGCTGTAAGGAACTGGATGTGTACTGCCGGTGAACGGCATGCTGCTGCTGCCTGTTTTGTGTCACTCCTGGTTTTCCACTTCCGTGCACAGTATACTTCGAGTTGACTTTGGGCATGGGCCTGATTTCGATGACCTTCCACCTACGGGCATTCTTCACCTGCTTCGCGTTGCCCTCCACTTCTGTACCGTGGTCTGCAATGGGCTGCTGCACTCTGGCGCTGCGCAACAGGCTCCACTGAAGGTCCTTTTGGGCCTGCTTTTTGGATTTCACTCTGGGTTTCGTGACCCTCGAGGTCATTTTGGGCATCCTGGTTGGGCTTCACTCTGATTTCCGTGACCTGGGGCTGCTGGTTTTGGTGGATTTCAGTTGACTTCGTCATTCTTGAACTGCAAGTGGAGATCTGTGCTGCTGGTGGTGGATTTGCAGCAAGTGTGTTTTGTGTTGCCACACTCCGGCGAACGGCATGCTGCTGCTGCCTGTTTTGTGTCACTCCTGGTTTTCCACTTCCGTGCACAGTATACTTCGAGTTGACTTTGGGCATGGGCCTGATTTCGATGACCTCCAGCTTCTGCAAGGCCAGCAGGGACAGTCACAATGTTTGATTGCTTAACCTGAGCTACTTCTCTGTTTCTTGATCAGTGATTATTTCTCAGCAAACCATTGCTGCACAACAACCCACTGCACATTGTGCCAAGTTTGCTTTACCAGAGGCATGGAGCGCACTGCATGTTTTTTTGTGTTCCTCCATCCATTAGCTGTTGCTGAAATGCAGCGACTTTGCAGCTGCAAGACTCATTTTGCATATTACGATTCGTTGATGGTAGTCAGAGTTACAGTTCAGCCAGTGGCCTCTTCTCAATTTGTAAGTTAATTGATTACAGCTGTTTTTGAACCATCTGCTGAAGGTACAACACACAGCGATGACAATTTTTCTGTTGCTTCACCAGTTAATATTTATCAGCAACCCGCTGAAGTGCAACAACCCACTGCGTGCTTGGCAAGAATTGATGGCAGCACAGGCATTTCCTGCATCCATTAGTTGTTGCTGTTATGCTGACATGCAGTGGTTTTGCATGTGCAAGACTCATTTTGCATATTACGATTCGTTGATGGTAGTTAGGCGGTACGGTGCAGCCAGTTGTCTGCTGTGCATATGTCAGTAAACTGATTGCTGCTTTTTTTGAACCCTCAACTGAAGGTACAGCACACAGCAATGCTTTGAAGTTCGAATGTGCATCGTGCAGCTGTGCAGATTGCTGTGCAGCTCTGCAGCTGTGTAGGTGGTACGGTGCAGCCAGTTGTCTGCTCTGCATATGTCAGTAAACTGATTACAGCTGTTCTTGAACCCTGAACTGAAGGTACAGCACACAGCAATAATTTGAAGCTCGAATGTGCATCGTGAGCTGTATGATTTTTTTAGTGAAATGTTTGTTATGAAAAGTTGGGGTATTGACGAGCATATCACAATATAACTGCATGGTGCAAGACAAAAAGCACAAGGACAATGTGAATCGTGTGTAGATCAGGGTCAATCTATGTTTTCTACATACATTGCAATGGTTTCCATTTTGTATTGTGTTGGACAAGTAAGTAATTCATTTCTCCACACAAATTGAGTTTTTGTTTTGCCCGAAATATTGGATGTGCATGACATCTTGGCACTCAAAATGAGCCATGCGTCAACTCTTATTATGAATGATAGGCAAAAACCACAAAATTTTCAAAACAAGCTTAATACACAACAAAGATGTGTCAATTTTGTCAACCATTTGGATAGAGTCCGGGTTTTGGCCACTTTGTGCCCGGTAAAATCAAAAGTGTTACCCCTCCTGCTGCCACGGCTCCCCCCCTGCCCCTGCCCCTGCCCCTGCCACTGCCCCAGCCTCTGCCCCTGCCCAAGCCCCTGCCCCTGCCCCTGCGACTGCCCCTGCCCCTGCCCCTGCCACTGCCCTTGCACCAACCACTGTCCCCGCCCATGCCCCTGCCCTTGCCACTGCCCCTACCACTGCCCCTGCACCTCCCACGGCCCCTGCTCCTGCCCCTGCCCCTGCCCCTGCCCCTGCCCCTGCCCCTGCCCCTGCCCTTGCCGCCCCAGCCCCTGCCTCTGCCCCTGCCCCTGCCCCTGCCGCGACAAGAAGACGTCAAGGACGGCAAGACAGCAGGCGGTGCAAGCGTACAGAAAACAGAACACTACTCCCCTCCAAGCCCTAGTAGGGGTACGTGTGGTGGCGTCCCTGCTAGGCCACAGCCGCCTGGTTACGCTGTGTTCTCTTGCCAAAGCATAGGTGGGCCAAAGGTGCCATGACATAGGGACAGTGGCCCGACGACCCGGACAGGAACGTGTGGAGAAGAGCGCGCCGAGCGCGCGGAAGCAGGGGAGAGGATAGGAGCGACCCGTGCAAGGCGCACGAAACGGTCCCCGGATGGATGAGGATCCTGTGGGCCCGCGCCACGGGGTTGCTGGCGGCCCGGTGGGGCATGAACACGGGATGAGGGGTTGGATGGGGGCACGGGGCTAGGACAGGGGTGTGGCACGGCCACACAACGTCCCCAAGGCATCGGAAAACCATCAGAAGCGGGGATTGGGCCGGTGACGGTATGTGGCAAAAGGGGAACGGGACATGGGATGGGAAGGGAGGCCGAAAGCGCCAAGCAACAGCCCCGTGGGATCGGGAAACCAGTCGCCATGGAGTCATAAACTATGGGCCAACCATGGGGAGCCTGGCCACAGGAAGTCGGGAAAATACCCTGAACTCCGGGACGGCCGTGAGGTGTCCGCAGGGGTGAGGGTTGACCCTGAGGTCCCCGGGTCAATGGCCTAAGTACACGTAGGTTCACACGTGAGCGGGACCTGGGGGAACGTGGAAAGGGTCGCCCCCTGGCCTTCAGGCGCGGATGGACGACACCCAAGTGCATCCGGGAGCCGAGTGGGCACTCCAGCCCGTGAGGGATGGGGAGTGGTGGAATTTGGTTGACAGAGAGAAATGCTCCGCTGTCGACGAGGGCTATCCACAGGAAACCCGCCTGCAGGCGCCCGAAAGGCTGTGCTAGGGGGGGAAGGCCGGAGGGTCCTTCGATTGGTGACCGGAGGGAGCTGAGACCGTGAGGGCAGCGACAGAAGGACACCTACCGCCGGTCATGCCCCAAGGGAACCTGGTTGGAGTTCTCGGCCGTGAGGTGAGAAAGGGGTCGCCAGGGGAACTGATGGTGGAGAGCTCTCCTTCCCGCCAGAGGCGGCCACCATGTAAAACAAGCAAGGAGATGTCAGATGAGGCTGCGGACGCGGCCGCCCTTACTTACTTACTTACCTTCATATGAAACTTACCTCATTCCGATTCGCTACGGTATGTGTGAGGAACGTAGCCGCCATCTGTCCCCAAGAATGTCCAAAAATGGTCAAAAATGGGTATTTTGCCCCCCTTTTAGCTCCCTAAATCTTGAACGAAAGCCACAAACTCGAATCAATTTCGTCGAGGCTGAGTTAGATACATGCAAAAGAATTCGTTGGTGTGCAGCAGGTCCACTCGTATCGATCTGGGCCCTCAGGGATCCACTGGAGGGCTGAAATTGCAGAAATACACCAAAAAACACCCAAAACCTTGATTCATATCATTACTGGTCTTGAGAGACTCCTTCGGTGATATACGATGAGCTCAATACATGGATCTCACACATGATTCATGGGCACAGCACATGCAATACATGACTTCAGAATAACCCATGGGCTCAGACATATGAATTTGGGGGGAGGGGTAATTTGAGTAACCCAAAATACCCAAAAATGGCCCAAAATTTCATAATATTCACTTGGAACGATCCCCTTTGCCCATGAAGGAAACTGATCATATGGTGTTGCTTGGCCCATGAGCCTGTGCCCAAACAGACATCAATTGACCACCAAATGCACAAGGGTTCAATAGGCAAAATTTGCGAGGAGATGAGCAAGAATGAGCAAAGAATGACCAAATGAGCTCAATTGAGCATATGTACATAGTTGATCTCCAGTCAAACGAAGTGTGAATCAATTGGGGCATGCAAGGGCGGAGGATTTGTCCACAAGCTCCCATCCCTCTTGCTAAGGTACCCTTAGTTGAACAATCACTTGAAGTTATGGGGGGTCAAATGGTGGGGAAGGTGGCCAAATTTGACGCTAAAAGTTGAATTTTGAACCTTTGGCAAGCTCGAGGCGGCTCGAACTGGTAGCCAACCGGGCGCCAAACTTGGTCTCCACCAGTCCCTGAACTTTTCTTGAGGGATTGAATACATACAGGACAACTGGAGACTGATAAGAGCGATTTTGGTACCTTTTTTATAAATCAATTCTCATGAAGCAGCGATTATTTTGGCTCCGTAACGCAAAATAAAGATCCCAGGGCATAGGGTGATGGGTAACACACATGGCAAAAAGTCTATTCTATCAATTCGAGTTACAGGACACGAAATTCAGTTCATGATTGAGGAAAATGTCCAAAATGGCCCCAACAAATCCCGAACAAAGATCCTAGTCCATCTTTGGAACAATGGCTATAATGTAAGACATTAACCTTCCACTAATCTTAGAAATTACTCGGTTTCAATGTCAAGGAATCACACTGGCGGCTCAGGCGACGCGGCATGCGGCAGCCGCGGTCGCCAAAAACGGGCCCAAAATCACGGGATATTGGCCCAATTTTGCAAATAAAACGCAAATCTCAATGTAGTACAACAAGACAGGGATGTAAAGTTGTCACATGACTGACTGTCAATCCTCACGGCTGAATATCTGAGTGATTGAGCGACACGGGTCCGAACCAGCTTCACAGCAGCAGCACCCTCGGCAGCGCCCAAGCCGCCAGCAGGCAGCAATAGCAGCGACCGCGGCAGCCCATGCAGCAGCAGCAGCAGCCACCGCGGCAGCCACCGCGGCAGCAGGACCCACACATCAGTCCCTACAGCCCAAGCAGCAGCAGCAGCAGCAAGCGCGGCAGCCACCGCGGCAGCGGGACCCCGACATCAGTCCCTACGTACATCAGCTTACGGACATCACTGCCCTCTCAAACATCACCACTCTCACCTCCGGAGCACCCAAGCCAAGCCCAGGCAGCAGTAGCAGCAGCAGTGACCACGGCAGCCCAGTCAGCAGCAGCAGCAGCCACTGCGGCAGCCCGCGGCAGCGGGACCCCCACAGCAGTCCCTAGGGACATCACCTTACAGACATCGCACCCCTCTCAGACAGCAGCGCCCTCACCGCATTCCTCTGGAGCACCCAAGTGCACACCGCACCTCCGGGGCACCCAAGCGCACACCGCGGAGCGGAGCCACCGCATATCTGCCCGCGACACCCACACCATCACCCACACCATAACCGTGGCGGAGCTACGGCGCCCAACACAACCGCGGCCGGGCCTCAACAACACCGTCATCAAGACCTTCCTTCACGGTATCCGGAGTTAGTCCACACTTACTTCCATTGGTGTTGGAGATTTGGGTACCAGATGATGACTACTATCCCACAGAGTGACAGAGTGTATTTGATTCCCATCATCCATGGTGCCATGGTGCCGATGGTTGTGTACGTGTTGCGATGAAACCTTCTCCGCTTCCTCTGATCCGCCCTTTCCACTATACTTTGATGCGTGTTTGTAGGGGCCCGGGTAAGGCATCTCTTAATGCACACAATGAAAAGAAATGCTGCATCTTCTTTTTCGTTGCTGCACTAACCCTTCTTCTTCTTCGTTGCTGCACTAACTCTGGCTTATTTGGGAGGGTCATGGACAGGAAACCATCTCATATTTTAATTCACCCTCCCCACTCTGAGGACAAAGCCGAGATATTCAGAGGACCAATATGTATTATATGCTAAAGACATTGGGGGAGGGGGGGGGGGGTTGATAAAACAAGGATCAAGCAACCCGTCTGCCAACTGACCTGCCTCAGGTCAGCCACTTTGAAACCTTAGCAGGGTCAATCACATGAATAGGTTGGCAGTGGTACAATCTTCTGCAGGCAGAGGGCGAAAACTGATTTTGGTGCCGCCTTTTTTTTGTTTAAAAACAGGACGGAAAATTGCGCCTTTTTTTTGTTTCAAGGGAGGACGAAAAATTGCCGCCTTTTTATATATAAACAGAGGATGAAAAATTGCAGCAGGTGATTTGAGGAACAAAGACAGCCATATTAGTGTGCACTTGGTGCCATGGGCAATAGTATGCCGCACTACTATGACAAAGCAAAAGCCAGCATAGTTCTTGTGAATGGCTTTGGGCATCATTGTTCTGAATGGCTGCTGCCATAGGTCTTCTGAATGGGTGCTGGAGTGTTAAACATGTGGCAACCAGATGTGCAAAATATTTCTTTGAACGCTGTCCCTCAAAATTGGGGAGGGGGGGGTCGCATACCAGGACCATACGAAGGTAAGGGTGCAATTTTCTAAAAGCAGAGGGCGAAAACTAAAAATAATTTTGATGCACTTGTCTACAAGTATAAGGCAAAATATTGGAATGCTTTCTATTCTATGGGCAATAGTATGCAGTGCAGCACTACCACGACAAAGCAAAAGCCAGCATTGTTCTTCTTAATGGCTTCCGGCAAGTAGCACAATCCAACAAGGCACCAGGTCAGGGCTTCGCTGCACTGGTACAGGACTTGGCTGCAGCCGGAAATATTGGTGATAAACTTGAGGATCGCCAACAGCGGCCTGAAGGTACGCTCAAACACAAGCACCAGCAGCCTGCACGGAAAGCCACAGAAATGAGGAAAACAGGAAATCACGCAAATCAGGAGAAATCACTTGATCACAGAAATCACAGAAAATGACCGAAAGCCACTCTTGATCACAGAAATCACGGAAAATGACCAAAAGCCGCTGGAATGAGGAAAAGGGAAATCACGAAATCAGGGGAAATCAATTGAAACTGGTGATTGATATATAAACCGGAGGATGCCTTTCATCATGCCCCAACAAACGGAGACTGTAAATGAACTGTTTGTGTTGAACGCCAACAGCGGTGTGCAGCCGGTGGTTGATATAAAACATTGGAAGATCCCTTTCATTATGCCCCAACGAATCATCTTGTAATTGCCATCATTCCATATCAGCGTAGTGCGTCTGTCCGTAACGGTAATTTGAAACGCCGCGATTGGGTGGCTTGTAGCAAATCATCGTTTGAGGCCCAGCATTCAGACTTTCGTTACCCGAGGTATTTAGGCGTGGAGCGCCATTTGATTGAACAAAGCATCCTGCAATCTCGCCACCATTCGAGTACAAGTCCAGACCAAGTGACGAAATGTTCAGGCTACTCAGGTCCCGTGCGCACGTACTTCGGTACTTCACGTACTGCAAGCCTTCTTTCGCGCAGTTGGAATTTCCACGTATCTTCACGTAACTCATTTGGCTGGGCTGAGAGAACAGAAGAAAGCATAACACTGGAGCAGGTGAGGAGAGAGAGACAACTTCTCTCTCTGCTTGCGGCCAAAAGCTCCCTTTCTAATTGGATCAGAAGAAACCTTGTATTCAACATCCTTACCCCAGGGCAAACCCCACTTCAAAGCAAGCTCTCCACAACGATTCAAAAATCGGGCCTCTCCCTTTTGCCTCTCAACTCTCTCACGGTCATTAGCCTTCTTAATCTCACGAACTTCGCTTGGAGTGGGTGTCCTCGGTTTGGGGAGAGGTGCAAGGAAGGAATGGAGAAGCAATTGCTTGGGCTTCTTTTTTTCTTCTTGTACACCCACATTGAACAATTCCTCATCTTCTTCCATTGGTTCATTCCTTGGTTCATCCTGTGAGGGAGTTTATTTTCAGTATGAACCCAAACTCATCATTGTGAAATTTTTTCCAAAAACGAAACAAGAAATACCATTCCTCATGTAATAATAGTCCAAAACACGAAATTCGCAAATTGAAGTGTGTCGCTGGGCAGAACTGTGCTCTGCGATCGCTCCGATCCCTGCAGGCCGCTGCGCCGATCGATGTTGAAAATGGGCGCCGATCGGCGATCGCTGCTGAAAATTTTCAAAAAAAAAAGCATAACAGCCCTACTTACCGTGCAAGTACCAGAAATCGAACCAATGTCTGCCAAGTCGTACCCGAGCGCACTGGCCGCTAGGGTACTCCCTCTTGGCAGAGCGCGCGCCAATCATTTGTATAATGTTAATGTAAATGTAAAGTAAATAATAATGCTCAGTACTGCATACTGTAAATGTAAATTTAAAAAATGATAATGCAGCCGGAATCGGGTGCTGTTACTGTAAATCACTTTGTAACCACAGTAACCATCTCCGGCCATTGTTCAATGTGGGTACGATATTCGGCGAATTTTTTGTGACTGTCCATCAGTCAGGGACGTGGAGCATTTGGTGCGCTCCCGGTGGTCTGTGATGGACTGGATTATGAGATGTTGTTAATTTTCACCCCGCCTGGCCCGGGAATGGCTACGCGGGACTACGGCTTAAGACTACGTAGGACTCAAGGATCTACCCACATCTGGCGCCTGCGCTTGCATTAACTGAAAATGGGGAAAAAATGGAATTGATTTTCTGATTGAATTGATTGCTGGGGCTGAACAGCGTATTTTTATGAATGCCAGCGTCAAGCGCATCTGTTCTACTATTTTTCAGACACAGATGTCAGACACATCATCTGAGCCAAACTACAGTCCCCTTCCCTTGTCCCCGGCACCATCGCAGGTCCTCGAAGAAGACCCATATAAAGCGTGCTCCGATGAGGAAGATAATGATGAGGAAGATGCCAGCATGAAGTTTCCGGAGATGGGTGCCACTTGGGAGCCCGTTGTGCAGGCGTTTGCTCGGCTCTAGTCACCAAGAAGTTTGTGACCGCATTTAGGATAGGCGGATGAGAACGGCTAAGTTCTGAGTCGTCGTGGCGATAAAAGCAAAGGCCAAGCATATTTTTATTGCCACAAAGTAGGCCGCCAAAAACACCACAATCGTAACACAGCCCAATCTGGGGTCCCTCCCGAGGATAGTAGGATGGTGCCAACATATGCACCGGAGTCAAAGGCGGATTGTTGTCCCTTCCATGTGTACATTTCTCGGCGGATGAATGGCATGCGTGAGGTGTGGTCCGTGAGTCCCAAAGGACTCCGCGTAGACCATAACCATCCACCCCAAATGGCCAAGCAAAAGAAAATTCCTTGGTCCGGTGAATTTGTCCCGTGAGGATGCCGATTTAATCATGAACTTGGAACAAGCCTTCATGCCCCCCCAGCAACGTGGTACATTTCATGCGGAGCCGCGGAGTCGAGATCACAGCAAAACAGGTCCAAAATATCTATGATGACAAGGGGTACTCCTCAGCACTGGATGCCCATGAGTTGGTCAACAGCCTTGAGGAAAAGGGCAAACATGGGTGGTACACTCATGTGGTGAAGGATGACACTGGGAAACTATCCCATGTCATCTGGATGAGCGTCGACCCAAATGCCATTGCCCGGCGCTTCCCATATCTAATCCTGCATGACAATACCTATCAATATAATAGGTATAACCTGAACATTGGCCTCTTCTTGGGGGTCAACAACTATGGGCAGTCAGTGCTGCTGGGCCAAGCCATTGTCATGGGCGAAAAAACCCGCGACTTTGAGTACCAGTTTATTCACTGGTTGGCGGCCGTTGGCATCGCGCCCGTGGTCATGTTCACGGATGCATGTGTGAAGGCTTCGGGGGCCGTTGCCTTTTTTCTCTCCAATGCCAAGTACTTTTGGTGTTACTGGCACATTGCCAAGAACGTGGCCAAGAACCTCGAAGGCGTTCTTGGCCACGACACTTTCACCAAATTGGTCCGCCTCATGGCCCGTGCACACCGCCAAGTCTCGATTGTTGTATTTGAGCACACGTGGAATATTGAGATTCTTGGCGACCCCATCTTTTCAAGTGGACATACATATTTGAGTGCTACACAGGGGGGAGACAAGGTGCGACGCTGGGCACGCTGTTTTCAGGTGGGTGTATTCACACGGGGGATCGTGTCGTCACAACGGGTGGGGGGCATCCATAGGTGGGCAAGGGAGGGCCGCCTAACCTAGCGCAAAAAGTTGAACGACGTTTTTGACGCACTCAAGGTCATCGTGGGGGACCTGCTTTTGAAAAGGGAGCATCTGGACACACGCGCGACAACGGGCTCCTTTTGCTCCTGTCATGAGACGGCCCAGCAAATTTTTCCAATGCCGTATGAGGCAATGAAGGACCGGCTGACCAAATGGGGAAGGGATGAAGCAGCCCATCAGATGGTCCTTTCCTTTGGTACGACATGAAGAGGCTGCCTGACAATGCATACGAGGCCTTGGCCCGTCCCGCCTCTGACAACTGTCCTGACTCCACAAGGGGGGTGGAGGATCTTTTGGAGTTGGATCTCCCCCCCAACAATGGTGACCCCCGCGCCTAATGCAGCCAATTTTGAAGTTTCCAGACACGGAACCAATGTAGCTCACTATGTTCCACTCTCAGGGCTGGTCCAGACCTCCGTTGGATCTACCACCTACACCTTGTACCGTGACCTGGTGTGCACTTGTGCATTTCCTACCATGCTTGGGATGCCCTGTAGGCATTTTTGGCGGGTATTGCGCGACGATGCATTCCCCGCTTTCCACTTTGGCCCTGTGCATTCCCAATATTTCTTGGAGGACCCTCCCATGCATGAGGAGGTGGAGCTTATGTCCCGGAATGTGGTTGGGAAGCTTTACCACAACCATGAGCGTGTTCGTTCTTGTCCCCTGGAGGCACCTAGTGTGGAAGGCATCGTTCCCGAGGGGGAGGCTGAGGCGGCACCACTGGTGCGCCAAGGGGAGGTCCAAAGAATAAGGAACCGGTTGCAGTTGAGTGCCTTGGCTAGGCATTTTTTGGATGTGGCGATTGTTTCGCAAGAATGCTTTGAAGATGCTAGATTTAGTTTGCGGACGTTGATTGACACGCAAAGGAAGCCATTGGGTGACCTTAAAGCGGACAATCCAGCAAAGCCACCCAACAAAGCACAAAAACGAAAGGCATCGGAGATGGCTACCGGCGGAAAGAGGAAAGAGAAAAACACCGCGGAGCCCGACGTCCCCCCCCCCCTACCCCCACCACAAGTGTACGTCACCCCCCCGTTTGTACCCCCCTTTGTCCCCGCTTACCCCCCAGTGCCTTTTCCTAACCAACCGATGCATAAAGAGGGGAGTGATGATGTAGTTATGCTTCACAGGGTGCCCCGCCCTTCCCCATTTACACCCCCCCTTCTGGTTCCACCATCCTCCAGTATTGCCCGTTATGTCTCAGGGTGTCCACTCGTCCCAAGCTACGTCTAGCACACAATCATTGCAACCCCCAAACCTCCCCTTCTTTTTTTTTGTTTTTTGAAAACACAGTTCGAGACAGCTCGCAGAAAGTTCTCAGGAGGCCAGCCCAATATACAACGAGTGACCCGCATCCCCAGGTCACAGGTCAGGAGGTGGGCCGGTGAGCTGACATTCTGCCGCTGAATCATGCGTGTGTAAAATAAAAGTAAACAGAGGTGGCATCTCCACTCATGGTCGCCCGTGTGGTAATCCCGGGGGTACTACCTACATGTGGGGCACGCAGTGGGCCGGCAGCTGCCAGGACAGTAATCCAGTGATGCAGAACAATACGGGCAAAGCAGCGTGGGTCAGCACCGCAGGGGGGGGGGGGGGCTGAAGGACGTCAGTGGCCACCTGGCAAAGTTGTGGATCAGGGGGGGGGGGCGAGCCCAGGCAGGGACTGGACAGGTTCAGAGGTGGCCCTGCCCTTCCCGGTGTCACGTAGACGCTGGCCTACTGCCGAGTTGGCCACACAGGGCTAGTGCTCTGGCAAAAAATAGAAAAGAAGCGGCTCCCCGCCCATGTCTGCTGGCTCGCGTGGGCAGTCAGCCCAGCAGGTCGCACGTGACCCGTGAAAAAAAGGTATGGACTGAGGCAGTGTTCAGGGGGTTTCCTGGGGGGCAGGAGGGGTGAAAGCAGGACAGAGTGGTGCACTGACGCAAACAGAAATTCTTCGCAGCGAAACAATCAGAGTGGGTGGCCGCCTGTCAATAGTGTACATTGCCCTGGGGCAGTATCCAACTAGTTTAGGGGCGTCCACTGGTTCATTCGAGGTGACTGCCAGGTTGACTCGTCTGGGAAGAGAAAGCAAGGCAGGGGGGTGGAATGAAACGGGTCGTGTAACCGATATGCACGTGCCGTGACATCCAGGGGTAGGGGGGTCACAGGAAAAGGGGAACAAACATACAGGACATGTTCGTGTCAGCGAGGGGCCGTAATTGAGTTGAAACTGAGAGAGAGGGACCCCCAACCCTCCCCTTCTCTAAAGTAGTCAAATTCCCATCCCACATCCATACTTATACACGCAAGGCTCCCAAGTCCCATTGTCCATGGGCATGCAATGTTGGCCCAACCCCGGGTTCGTGCCAACAACGGATGCCGCATACTTTTCCTTGGATCAAATTCTGAACCCCGCACCACCGGCGCCCAAGAAAGGGGGCTGTAAACGCAAGGGCAAGAGCAGAGCTAAGGCAAAGAAGTAATGTAATGCAATCTGAGTGATGTCGTGCGAAGACAAGGGGCGCGCTCCCTCGGTTCCTCATGTCCTTGGGACGTGGTGCATTGGGGTCATGCATTGGGTTAGAGGGCACATGGGGACCCGTACTGCACCCATTTCCCCCCTGAATCGGATTGAATATGGCCCCGCTTGGGGGCCCATGACAAGGGGCGCGCTCCCTCGGTTCGTCGTGTCCTTGGCACGTGGTGCAATGGGGTCATGCATGGGGTTAGAGGGCACATGGGGGCCCGTACTGCACCCCTCATCCCCCTGGAATGGATTGAATATGGCCCCGCTTGAGGGCCCATGAAAAAGGGCGCGCTTTCACCGTGCGTCTTCCCCTTGGCACGTGGGTCGTTGAGATCATGCATTGGGATCGAGGGCACATGGGGGCCCGTACTGCACTGCTTCCCCCCCCCTGGAATGCAGTGAATGTGGCCCCGCTTGGGGGCCCATGACAAGGGACATGTGGCACCCATTCCCCTTATCCAACCGTCAGCTTTCTTTTCTTACCCACGCGCGCCTTTGGTTGCTGGTGTGCAACCCCCTTACGCCCCTCGCCCCCCGACACCCATTGGGCCAGCCACATCCTTTGTTGCACCCTGCCAGTGCGCTAGGCCTCCGTCCTAACCTTCTCTCGGACACAAACTTTTGGATTTCTCCAAAACGTCCCTCCCAAGAGTAGGGCACAGTGCACCCGAACGGCACGCGCAACGACTCCTCACGCGCAAGCGCCAACGGAAGGTACATCACCCAAGACAATGCCACGAGGGGAGGCTCATTCGTCCGGGCCTCCACCATGGCCGTCACCTCGTCACACACGGCACCCAGCTTGTTGGAGGGCCGCTGGCCAGGCCTACGCGCCATGACCCCCCCCATGCAGCCAACATGGCAACATCCTCCCACATCTCGGCTACGGTCGTGAACTCCACGCCCGCGCCGACTCCGGGGACGTCCTCAAGGGGGACGTAGTGTCCCCCCTTGATCCAATGTGCCATAATGCTTGCCAAAAGCAACGCACATCGCACCATACCCCTATTCTCGTTCCTCCGCACTGGAAACTACCAGCCATTGAGGCATTTGAGCGGGCCATGCACCACCACGTGCGCCGCCCGTACTCAGAGGTAACAACCCCTTACCAACGGCAGCGATTGCAGCAACTGCGGCGCATTGCAAGGGCGGTACTAGGAGTTCGGGATGTCCGCATCGAGAGGTCCAGGAGGTCAGGGGGTGGCGCCCGTCCACCCACCTCCCCAGGATGTAATACACACTCCGGACCTCTCGGAGCGTGCCATGGCTCGCACTCTCCACCAACTCCTTCTTCCCCCCATACTTGTACGCCGGCTAAGGCTTCCGGCGTACGGCACCCTTGGCGGGAGGTTTGGGGGGGCAGCAATGGCAAGAGCGTGCTTGGGGGCTGGTTTTGGGGGGGGAAAGGCCCCCGCGCCCTTCTGGCTTGGTTTGGGCCGGGGGGCGGGGGGCTGAGAGGGTGGGTCGACGTCCACCTCAATACTCAATTCCGGTTCCATGTCCACCCGGGCCTTCTCCTCCTCCCCCTCCTCGTCTTCGCCCCCCCCCCCCTCCTCCTCTTCGGTCTCCTTTACCTCCTCCTCGTCGGGCTGCACCCCCTCCTCCTCTTCGGCCTCCTCCCCCTCCTGCTCTTCGGCCCCCTCCACCCCCTCCCCCCCCACAAAAACATGGTTGCCCTCGAAATACCACAGGCGCTCCTCGTACTCGGCGCCGTCGTCGGGCGACCACGGCGCCCGACGACGGGATCACGGAGGCGGAGATGTTTTCCCCCCTTGGTACACCTCCTCCGCGTGTTGGTGCGCCGGCACCCTCACGTCCCCCAAGTCCCCCTTGTCCCAAAGCTTTTTGCGCACCGCCCGGCCCAATGGGTGCACAAGGGGCAGGAGGAGCTCGCAGGGCACCTCCCACTACACCTCCTCGTTTGCTCATGCGGGCAAACCCTGCTCTTCTCTGTTACCCCGACCTTGACGGTCGCGAAGTCAGAAATCATGAAAAAAAAATGTTTCGGGTTGGCCCCCCTCCCCCGGCCCCGGAACATTGCGGAGTGTTCCTCCCTCTTTTTGGTGTTCTTTTTGGCGTTCCAAAAAGAATTAATGGTGACTTGAGGGCAATACGATTCCCCCATGAAGGTATTGCCCTCCTCGTCACCCACAACCACCGCCGGGAGGTCCCATGTGGGGGGCAATGGGCCACCCTCGCGAACCCCGCGGCGCCACCTCCAGAAGGGGGGTCCCTGGCAGACCCGGCGCACGATGTACGTGTCGCGCGGGCCCGTGCTTTGGGGGCGGGGAACCAGGGCCTGCAAGATCTTGACGTTGGCGTGGAAGGTCTCCCCCACACTGAACCAGACGAGCTCGCGGTCCTTGGGGTCGGCGATGGCTAGCACCTCATCATTCTTCATGGTGCTGGCCAATGCTGCAAAAGGGGTTTCAGGTTTGAGGTTTGATTTTGCGGGTACTAGACGCCTTTCGGCCCCGGGGGGCCACCTGGTCGGGCCAGGTGATATCCTCCCCACTGGGTCCTAGTGGGGGGCCCTCCGAGACGCACTTCCTGCCCGGTGGCGGAGTCCCCCGGGTTCACAGGGCTCGGAGCCCCGTCCCTCCCCGGCTTCCCCGTTTTCCACTCCCCGGTCAGTGCATCAATTCGCAGCCGTGGCTGCGGGCGCTTACCTACCGCGTCGCCCCCCTAATGCGTGGTCGCCCGGGCCCGTGCTACTGGCTTGTCGCGAGTGGGACCCCCCTGGGCTGGCGCGGAGGCTGCCTAGCCTAGGGGTTGGGGCGTGGCGCAGTGTGCCACTACTGCCTTGGCGGGTGCAGTGCCCCGTCCGTGTGTGTGCGGCGCTCGCGGCCGGTGCGGGGGGCTCAGGCCGGTACCTGGTGCTGTGTCTCTCCCGTTTCCCCCTTCCCGCCCCGCGTGCCCCGCGCTGCGTGTGGCAGGCCGTCCCGTCCGGGTGTCCCTTACCCTCGCTCGCTAGTACGTCATTGCACGCGGTCTGTGCGTTCCGCGAGCTCGGTCCGGTTGCCCTTCTGGTAGTCTCCGCGTGCCCTTTGCGTGTGTGTGCGCTCGCGCTCCCGCGGCGTCTGCTCCTCCCGCCCCCTGGGTGGTATGGCGTGCGCACCTCGTGCGGTCCCGGCACTGGGCGCTGGTAGGGCCGTTTCACGTGGTCCGTGCCCCTCCGCGTGTCCTGCCCCGGTCCCTTGCTCTGTCTGGCGTGCTTGGGGGGGGGTGGTCCGGTACCGGTTCCCCCCTACCTGGCTTGCGGCTGTGCGCCCCCCGTGGGGCGGGTCGGTGGCGTTCGTGTGCCGGGGGGCGTGTTTGGGTGGGGGGGGGGGCAGTAGGGCGGGGGGTCGCTCTGCCTCGTTCTGTCCCTCTGCCTTCCCTGACCAGGCAACAAAGCGGGTGTCACTGGCGTCGTTCTTGTCATGGGGGGCGTGGCCCCCATACCACTCTGGTTCGTGCTCGCCCGCCTTCTCGGGGCGCGATCTGTGCGGTGTCCTGGAGCGTTGGCGCGGGCTCGCTTGTTCCCCGCGGTTCCTGTGGAAGCCGGCGGCTGGGGCGGGGGGGCGGGCCGTGTTCCGGCTCCTCTCTCGGGCGGGGGGAGGCGGGACCATCCCACCTGCCTCAGGGGCTGGGGGCTGGCGCCCCCGCGGCTTGCGGGCCGGTGGGGGGGCAGAGGGGGGGGGGGGTCGCGCCGCGGCCTCCCTGCTGCCCCTCTGGGGGGCGGCCCGCAGTTCCCTACCCTGACCCCCCTCAGGCGCACTCCCCCCCGGCGTGCGTGTTCGGTCGGGGTCGCGGGGCCGCCCCAGGGGGGGGGGATGAGGGGCGGCCCGTGGACCGCTCCCCGGGGGCCCTTTTAGTCCTGAACCCCCCCTCTGCCGCCCCCGAGTGGGCAATGGTCATGGGGGGGGTCATGGGGGGCGCGGCCTCCATATAGTTCTGGTGCGCCGCTGTGCGCCGCTCCCAGGCTTGGTCCGCCGTTCCAGCGCGCTGGTGTGGGCTCGCCTGTCGGCCGCGACCCCCGCAGGAGCAGGGGGCTGGGGGCGCCAGGGCGCGCGGTGTGCAGGTCCAGCCGCATCCCCTGCCCCCGCGTCGCGGTCCCGTCTGGGGGAGGGGGGGCGTCCCCTTGGATTCGGGGGGGCTGAGGGTCGCTCCTGTGGCCCTCAAACTGGGGGAGGGGAGCGGGGGGGGGGGGGTGGGGGGGCTGTTCCGCCACCCCCGGCCCCCCTGTCCCGTCAGGCGTCGGCCTGCCATCCGTTGTCTCCGGCGTGCCCCCCCGGGGTATTCTCGTGCTGTGGGGGTTGCCGGGCGGCCGCGGGCGTCGGGCGCGGCCCAGTCGGCCGCTAATGGGTCAGTGGGGGGGGGGGAGGGGGAGGGAACCCCCCCGCCCTGGTTCGCACCACCGCCTTCCTCAGGCCGGCCTCTGAAGGGGCCGCTCTGTTTGCGCCGTCCTGGGCGCCGCAGGTCCGCCGTCGATGGGCAGCGGGCAGGGTGGGAGCGTGCGGGCGGTTCACCGGGGGCGCTTGCCGCGGCCGCGGTGCCCCCTCACCCCGGGTGCAGCGGCCTCTTCGGGGGGGATGCGGGGCCGTCGTCTCTTCGGTCTGCCTCCGTCCGCTCTTGGGCCTGAGGGGGAGGGGGGGGTGGGAAGGGGGGGGGCCTCTGGTCTTCTGGCGCCGCTGCCTGACGGCCGAGGGGGGGCAGCCTGGCGGTCCCGGCCCCGGGGGCCAGCCGTCGGCTGGGGGGTCGCACTCTGCCCCCGCCCCCCTCTACCCAGAGCCGGACCCTCCTGCAGGCCCTCGTTGGGGCCCCTTGTCCCCCGCGCCGTCGCCACGCGGCGCTGGCCGGCCGGGGGCGGCTGTGAGGGTTATCGGTCAGCGGTTAGCGGACTGCGGGGCAGTAGGTTCCCCCCCGCGCTCGTTGTCTCCGCCCTCCCTCCCGCGGGAGGTGGCGCGCGCTCCCCCGTCAAGCCGTATGGTCGGGGGGGCGTGGGTCGGGGGGCCCAGCTCCCCCCCCGACTCTCTCGCGTCCGCCGTCTGGGCCGTCACCTGCGCCGCCGCTTGTGTGGGGGCTGGGGCTGTGGCGGTGGAGGATTGCGCTGGCGGTAGCGCCAGTGGGCGGGGGCGCTGCGCAAGGCCCGGGGGAGCCAGTTGTTGGTGTCCGCGTCTGTGATGCGGAGCACCGCCCCCCCTTCCAGGAAGACCGGCCATGCCGGCCCCCTGTCGGGCTACGCCGCCCAGATCACTGACCTGGGGACCCTCTCGTGGTCCTCTGGGGCTGCCCATTCCCCTGGGGGCACCACTTGGTTTCCTCTGTAGCTCCGGAGGAGCACGGCATCGAAAGGCCGCTTCCTCAGCCCCCTGGTGGTCCCCTGGTTGGCCCAGCTCAACCAGCCGTACACCTTCCCCATCAGGGGGAGGGCCTCATCCCCCAGAGGGTCCGGGACCGTGCCCCAGTCCCGGGCCCAGGGCCGGGCCCCCTCTGCCCCTCGCGCCGGCTCCCCCTGCTGCCCCTGTGCCTGCGGCGCCGGTGCCGCGCCCCGCCCCCCCCCTGCCGAGGCCATCCACACCGGCTCCGTTCTCGGTGCGGGGGGGGCTGGCTGGTGCTGGGGTCGTGAGGGTTGGGGGGGGATGAGCTCACCGGCGTCTGGGTCGATGTTGTAGAGGTGGTGGTGGTGGTGGTGGTGGTGATGGGTGTGGTGCGCCGGCATCTGGTGGATGCCGGGGGGGATGCACCTCAGAGGCTGCACGTCCGGCTGCGGGGGCGCCCCACCCCCCGCCCCCCTCCCTTCGACCCGCCCTCCCCCCCCGGCTCCCATGCCCCGTCCCGCCTGTCCCTGGGGGCCCGTGGCGCCCTTGCCCTTGCCTTTGGGCCCCCTTCCGGCCCCCACGTCTCTGTCCCCCTGCCCGTGCCGTGGGTCCCGCCCCCTGTCACCCACGCCCTGGCCTGCCTGCTCGCCGACCGTCCCTCGCTCTGCTCCATGCACCTGGGCGCCCTGCCCGCGCCCTTGCGCACCCTTCCCGTGCCCTGGCCCTTTCCCAGCTCCCTGCCCTGTGTTGCCCCGTCCATGCTTGCGCCCTTGCTCCTTGCCGCGCGTGCCCTGGCTTGCTCACTGCGCGTGCCCCTGGGCACTTCCCCTGTCGCCTCCTGTCCCCCGCTCCGCGCTCCCGTGGCTGGCGCGCAGCTCTGCCTGCGCGCCGTCCCCTCCTTCCTGGATCACGCGCCGGGCGTCCCGCTGCCTTTGCAGCTGCGGCAGCGTGACACCCGGCGACGAGCGCTCGGGCGCCGGGGGGCGGACGTGCCCCGTCCGCCCCGGGCGTGGCCCGTGCGGGGTCCGTCCCCCGCTTTCGTGGCGTGCCGGGGGCCGCGGCGTGGCCGGCCGAGGCGTTGGCGCGGCTCGCCCGGGGCCGCGGTCGCAACCGGCCCCCGCGCACCCTCCCCGCTCCCCTCTGCGGCTGCGGCAGCCCTCCGCGATGCGCCCTGTTCCTGCGCCGGGGCTACCCCCCGCGTCAGTGGCGTGCCGGGGGCCGCGGTCGGGGCCGCGGCGTGGCTCGCTGGGGCTGCGGTCTCCTCTCCCCGCGCGCCTGGGGCCCCCTCCTGGGGCGGGGCGGCAGGGCTTGCTGTTGGGGCGGCGGGGGCGGTCACCTCGGCCGGCTCAGGCTCCTGGGTTGACGGCCTGGTGTCAGCGGAGGCCGTCCGGGGCTGTCCAGCTGGCGGCCCGACCAGCACCGCCGCCTCCGCCAGCCACCACCCCTCGCGCTCTGCGGGGGTCTCCCCCGCCCCTTTCGGGGAGACGGGGGAGCGGGAGCGGGACCGGCGGTGGTGGCGGTCGTCCCGCTGGGGGGAGCCATCGGAGCCTGACATCACTGTTTTCCTGGTAGGCATGCGTGGTGGCAGGTGCGCCCTTCCCACTACCTCCCGGTGCATCAGTGTCGTGCCGTGGGCAGTGCTGTGCAGTGCTCTGCAGGGGGGAGGGGGGGAGGGGGTGGGGGGCCGGCTGTGTCGCCAGCACCGTATGGGCGGGGGCCGGCGGTCATCCATCGGCATTGGGAGGGGAGGCGGGGGAGCCATGCGGCCCACGCGTCACGCCACAGCTCCCAGTCTGGGGCGGGGCTCAGGGCCCTTGACCACCGGGGGTCGTCAGGTGGTGCCGGGGGGAGCCGCACTAGGTGGACCCCCGTAACGGCGGTGACCTCCTGTGTTCGCAGGAAGGTGTGTACCCCGTCCCGCGCCGCGGGCGCCGGGAGGGGGGTGCTGGGTACGGGTGCTCCCCCATAGAGGTGGGTCGGGTGATCCTCAGGACCCGTTCCGGGTCCCCGCGGGTCGCGACGACGAGGAGGAGCAGGGGGAGGCCAGGGCGCTCTTGCCAGAGGACCTGCCCCCGGTGGTGGGCACTCCTGGTTCTGGAGAGGGCGGGGGGCAGGTCTGGGTTGGCCCAGCCGCGGGGCGCGTGCGTCGCCGGCGGGAGGGCGGGGCACCAGGTGGGCTCCCTGGGGAATGCCTCGCACACGATGGCGTACGGGGGGGTCAACCTGGTGCCATTGTACACCGGGTTGGTCGGCCGGCGGCGGGCAGTCGCCTCGTCCCCGCCTTCCACAAACACCGTGATTTCGCCCACCTCCAGGTCCTCGTCCGGGGGGTGTAGAAGGTGGAGCGCGGCATGCAGCTCAGACACTCCCCCCGGGTACGTGGCCCGCGCCTGGTTCAGGTACGGGGCCGTGTCCCCGGGGTAGCGGGTCCTGAGGGCGTGCAGCAGGGCTGGAACGCTGCTGCGGAGGGACATGGCAGACCCCGCTCCCGTCAGCCGCAGGGTGTCCCTCGTGGACAGGGGCCGGCCCGACCGGTTGGACTCGCGCCACTCCATCCAGTGCCCGTAGAAGGCCGCCTCCGGGCAGATGATCTCCGGCTGGATGGCGTTCACGATCCGGTGCATCGCCGGGAGTAGCGTAGGGGCCCCTGCTCTGTTCAGGGCGCGGACGGCCGGGAGGGCCGTCTCGTTGAGGAAAGCCCTCGCACTGCCTGTCGGGTCACGTTGTGCCGCAGCGTGCGCCTCATGCACCTCTGCCACCGCGTCCGCTACCAGGCCCCCGACAGTCGCCTCCTGCGCTTGGCGGCGGGCCTTGGCGTGTCCCGGCCCGTCCCCCCGTCGGCGTGGCATGGTACTGCGGGCTCTGCAAAGGGTGGCGGCGGGTGGGTGTCAGGGCGCCAACACGTGCGACAGGTGCGCAACGGATGTGGGGTCCCGCAGGTGCACGTGGATCCACAGAAGGGCAGCGCCCTCGGGGCCCGCGCGTTCGTGTGCGGGGGCCTGTGCCCCCTCGATGCGCCGGTGCAAGGCCTCGTCCTCCGTGCGCCTGCGCGGGCCCGCGGGAGGTTCGGGCCAGGGGCACGCAGCCACCTGGGCGCACCGCGCGCACCTGTTGGCGCCTGTCGTCGCTGCGGAGGACACCGTGTCGCATTCCCCGCAGAGTCCGCAGGTGTGTGGGAGGTGGGAGGGCGGCGACAAAGGGTCGAGATGGCGTAGCCAGAGGTCGTCCCACCTCTGTTGGAGGGGGTCCAGGATTTCCTACAGGCGGGCACCGAAGCGGCGCCGGTAGTCCCTGCCGAGCGTCTCCCGCTGGACCTCCCGCCACGTGTCGTCGGGGAGAATCCCGTGGTCGTGGAAGGCGGCGATGAGGTTGTCCCACGCCGGGCGGGGGTGCCCCTGGGGGGGGGTTGCCATGTACACGTGGCGCCCGGTGAGGTGGGGCGCCAGCGTATCCCATTGGCACCCGTTTGTGGCGTCCCGGTGGAGGAAGGCCAGTAGGGTGCCGTCCGCGAGTGCCTCCCACCCCACTCGGGGCCCTTCGCAGCCGTCCAGCTCCTGACGCAGCGCGGCTGCAATGTCGGCGGGGAGCATGAGGAGCAAGGGCTTCTGGGTGTCGCCCAGCCAGGACACGGCGTCGTCGTATACCGGCCCCCCAGTTTTGAAGTGCGCCACGGCGAGCTGGGCGGCCCCGTCCTTTGGGGCGTGCCATCGGACGGTGGCCGTGTCGTGTCCCCATCTGCGTATCTCCGTAGCCCGGAGTACGTTGGCGGCGTGAAGGACGATGCGGGGGGGGACGGGCGTCCTGACAAGTGAGGACAGGTCCCCAGTCCATCCTGTTTGCGGCCCCGGGGCCGCTTGCAGCCATTCCCCCGTCGCCGCGTCCCACGGGTCGTCAGGCCCCGCCCCGCGGATCACGGTCGGCCTCGTTCGGGTGTCCGGCCCCCATCCCTTGTGCGTGATGGCAGCGTATCGTTGCGCAGGGGTCTCCGGGGCGCTCGTGGCGGCGCACCACCGGCCCCACTCGCGCGCCCACTCCTCACCCACTATGCGTGCCTCCCACACCGTCATGGAGCCGCGCCCGATGATCCACGGTGGGAAGAGGGCGTCTTGTAGGTGCTTCGAGAAACCCCCCGGCAGGTCCCGGTACGGGTGGGGGCCCTCTTGTTGCGGGCACTCCACAGTCCCATTCAGGACACGGAGGGAGGCTACGAAGTCCTGGTCAGGGCGCGGGAGAGAGGGGGGGGTGGTCGCCTTCTGCCGCGGTGAGCCATCGGTGCACCCGGGCCGCCGCGCTTAGGGGCTCGCGGAGGAGTTGCTCCAGCCGGTTGTTGCGAAGCTCCCATGCGAAGTCCCCCAGCCGGAGCACGTGGTGGAGGAAATTGTCCACAGAGGTCCCTCCAGGCGGGTCGTAGCGGGCTATGGCGCGGAGCTGCGCCTCTGCGTCCTCGGGCACCAGCCCAGAGCAGAAGACTTCCGTCCATGTGGGGCCTGCGAAGCGCCACGAGGCCACCCACAGGGCTTTGTCCCCGGTTGGGAGGTGGCGGGCCGCTTCGTGTACCGCCTGGCGGTAGTGGGGCCAGAGGAGCTGTGAGTGGGCGCACCCCACGTGCATGTGCACCGGGGTCTCCTCCGGGCCGCCGCATAGGAGGCACGATTGTGGGAGGACGGCGACGCCAGAGAGCCGCTCCTTACGGACGCGAGACTGCGCTGCACCGGCATGTGGCCGTCTCCGGCCCGCAGCGCACGGCGGTCGGTGGCCGTCGCGGTGAGGTCCAGGGCGTAGACATAGGCTGTGGCGTGGGCCGCGCCCGGAGGTGTGTGTCCTCGGTGCGTCAGCGCATGGTCCGTCTGCACCTGCTGCGCGACCTCGCGGAGCGTCCGAATCGTGGCAGGCCGTAGATCGAGGTGGCCGTCATGACTGGCGACAATGAGTTGGGCGTGGCCAGGGTCCGGGGGCGTGTTCTGCATGACGGTGTCCTGGGAAGCTCCCCAGTCCGCCTTGTGCAGTAGGGCGTCACTGTTGTGCGAGGCGGCTCAGACGTACCAGAACGGGTGCCCGGCGTGTCGCCCTCGCGCGCACAGGCCGTCCTGGAGCCACCGTAGGGGCATCTCGTTGACCACCTTCGCCGCGCCCACGGGGACCCCCGTAGTCTGCTCGCGATTCGCGTGTCGCAGGAGGTGGAGGATGACTTCGGCGTCCACCGTGTGGACCCATGGTCAGTGGGCGCCGTATTGTGGGGGGAGGGAGGCGGCCACCCCCTCCCCGTCGGGCACCGTGCCCGAGATGGCCACCGCCCACGTTCCGGTGAGGTCGGCGGCAAGAGCGACGCTGGTGGCGTGTTTGCAGGGTCCGCCCCCCAATGCGTCGGGAGAGGTGTGGCCCCAGGCCTCCAGGATCCAGTAGTACCCGGTGGGGCTCAGCCACCCGTTGAGGTCGGCGGAGTGCCACCGGACGTTGGGGTGGCTGGGGATCAGTTGGTCCACGCTCAGCGCCCTCGTGTCGCTGGGGCTGATCGCCGGGTGGTCGTGCAGCCGGATTTCCGCTCCGGCGATCGTGCTTGCCCAGGACCTGAGTGCCGTCAGATGTTCCTTGAGCCACGCCGGGCCTTCGCGCTGGTGCACCACCAGGTGTCTTGTATCCTCCCGCTGATCCTCCAGCGCGGGCACCGCCATGTGTGGGTCGTGCGGCACCCCCGTAGCTACCAGCAGGGCGGTGCCACGGGGGAGTCCACGGGGCGTGGGCTGGGCTGCCCCCACCTGCAGTATTACCCACTCGGCCTGGAGCTGCGCTTGCCCCGCCGCTCGGATGCATTGGTCGTCTGTGGTCACCAACCACACCGGCGTCTGCGCTCGGGGCCGGGGGCGCAGGGGCTCGGGCCACGCCGCATCCGCGCTAGGCTCTCGGTGCTCGCTTTCTGCGAGTACACAACGGAGGATGTACATGAGGGCCGCCGGCGGGTGGTACGCCGCTCCCCGCGTGGGGGGGGATAGGCCGCCCTGGCGGCGGTAGCCCCCGACGTGGAGGTGCAGGCCGTCCGGGGTCACCCGTGGGCCGGTGTGGGCGTCCTGTATAGCCCTCGTGGGGTGGACGAGTCTCAGGCGGGGGTCCCGTGTGCCGGTGGTGTGGAAGAGGTTGACCAAGGCATTGCGCCAGCCAGGGTGGTTGGTGGGCTCCTGCTCGCGGCGGCAATAGTGGAGGTGTTCATCTACGCATTGGTTGAGGCATTCCCGCACCGCCGTCGGCCACGGGTCATCGCTGTCTGGGAAGGGGTGGCGTGGCCCGTGGTGCCCATGCCACGGCGTCGTGTGCAGCACCGTCAGGCGGCACGTGTCGCGGTGTCGCAGCTTGACGGTGCGCAGCGTGACGATGTTGCCCGGTGGGGACTGTAGTTGGAGCTGGGCCGCCCTGGAGCACGCAATGGGGTTGTAGAGCCCCACTCCCAGCGCGGCCAGGGCCCGGGGTATGCGGTGGACCCAGTCACCTCCCGCTAGAGTTGCGAACTCCGGGGAGGGGGTAGGGCACCTCGGGATATATTCTGTGCGCGCTGGCTATTTTCCATAACATCTTGGTGACCTCGGCGCGCACGGAGGTTGAGCGGTGGCGGACGAGTGTACCCACGCGTTGGTACCCGTGTGAGCCCCGGGGTCCGGTCATCCTGCAGGCTGTCCCGCGAAGCGTCGAAGGCGTACCGCGCCCTGTCCTTCGCGACCTGGACCGTGATGTGGTCCAGGTGGCGTGCGGTGTCGGAGCCCTCGGCGATGAAAGGGGCGACGTACTGTGTCACCCCCCCGAGGATCGCAAGAATGACGTCCTGCACCACCGGTGGCGCGAGGGTGTTGAGGCACCAGTGGTGCACCGCCCCAGGCGCAGCCTGTGCTTGCGCTGCAGGGAGAACTCCCCGTCCGGCTGCAGCTGCAGCCCCAGGTAGGGGACGGAGTCCGCCACTGTGACCCAGTGCCATGCGTTTTCCAGGTGGGGACAGAGGGGCAGCTGCAGGCCCGAGGACCCCTCTGTGGTGGCCATGGCGCACTTGCGGGGGTTGAGCTCCATGTCCATCATCCCCAGGTACGCGGCCACCGCTTCCACGCCCTCGACGAAATGCTGCAGCGTGTGGGCCACTACCAGCAGGTCGTCGATGTAGGCCTGGATGGGTCCTTGTTCGGCCCCTCCCGGCGGGCGCAGGCGGTGCCCCTGCGCCCTGAGCAGGGGCTCCAGGAGGAGCGCGTACAGCAGGGGGCTCTCGGGGTTGCACTGCCGGACGCCGCGCAGCATGTGGAGGGGCTGCGTTAGCCCGTGTGCGGTGACGATAGACAGCCTGGCGCACGTGTGGAGAAAAAGCAGAAGGTCGATGACCTCCGGCGGAACAGAGAGGTGGAGCAGGATGAGGTGGAGGGCGCCGTGCGGGGCCGTGTCGAAGGCCTTGCCGGCGTCGAAGGAGAAAACGTAGTTGAGCCTTCCCCTGCTGAAGCTGCCGCTGCGCCATGAACAGTTGGGGGCCTGTGTTGGAGCCAGGGAGGGACCTATGCTGCCAGTCGCTGACCACTTCGTGCCGTGTGAGCACTTCCGTGATGCGCAGGGTGAGGGGGCCCGTGGACAGCTTCATTTCCAGCTGGCCCAGGGCTATGGGCCTGTAGTCGTCCAGCCGGCTGCTGAAGAAGGGGGTGTACCCCTTGTCACGGAGCGCCGCGGCCACGTGCATCTCCTGCGCTTGTGTGGCGATCCCTGTTTCCAGGAGCATGATGGTAAAGCCCCCTCCTGGGGTAGCATGCCGGTGATGAGGTGCTCCTTGTCGGTACAGGCCGCCAGTTCCCGGCGCCGCCGGCGCGAGTCCCGGAGGGACCGGTCTGGCGGTACGAGGCCGTTGCGCAGGTTCCACGAGAGGAGCCATAGGGCGTCGTTCGCTGTGTCCTCCTGGAGTCAGCCATCCCGCATCGGCATCGCCGCCGGGTCTGCTGGTGCAGCCAGGGCTCCCAGGTGCTCCGGGGCCATGGGGTGCGGAGAGCTCGTTCCCAGCGGGGCCCACAGGGGGGCCAGGGGGGCCAGCCTCCCGGGGATGGACCCTTGTTCGGCCGCACTGCCGGTCCCCGGGGCCGCTCCGGGTGCCTCCTCATCGCAGTCTGCGTGGTCGGCCGCCTGCGGCGGGGGGCGCCAGGCGTACGGGGCGTGCCATGGGGACCTCCGTGCACTTCCTTGCGGGATGTTGGAGGCCGCCTCCTTGTCGTCCACCGGGGCTGCAGCGTGCACTGCGTGCCACGCCAGGTGTTCCAGCATTGCCCCGCTTGTGTAGTACTCGTCTGCACATAGGGGGCATTTCGTTGGTTCCGTGGCCCCTCGCGCCAGGGGGGAGCGGCACCGGATTCCGGATGGCGCCCTCTGTCGCTGGTTCGAAGGGCAGGTTGGCCAGTGGAACCGTGTGTGGCGCCAACGCGCGGCCCGGGGCCGCTGCATCGAGGGCTCGTGTCGCGGGCGCGGGCCCGAGACTCCGGACGGCATTGCGCTGCGCGTCTGCCTGCAGCCACGCTTGCCAGTGTGTGGAGCTCATTTGGCGGTCGGGTTTGCCCCTCCATCGCAGGTCGTGGAAGGCTTGTAGCCAGTGGTACACTGTCGTCGGGACCGTCAGCTGGAGCTCTAGGTCGGCGGGGTGCGCCGCTGCAGGCCACGGCCCCGGCTTCGCCGCCCAGGCGTTGTCCTTCAGCCGGACCGTGAGCAGGAGGACGTGGTGTTCGCCCTCCCGTAGCGGCCTTGACGATCATGCGGGTACGGTCCGCCACGCGGACCACGGCTTCGGGCCCTGGCAGGCGCTCGGGGTCGCAGACGACGATGTGCGCGTCCGCCGGGCTGAACATGCAGACCACCCACTGTGGGTTCTGCTGTCCCTGTTGGGCCACCGCCAGGGTAGCCGCCGGGCAGGCGTGCGTGATTGGCCCCGCGTGGAGGTCCGGGAGGTCCGTGACCCTGATGGCGTCTCCCTGCCACGCGGCCCGTAGATGCTCCTCCTGGTTGGGGCTCCACACCAGTGCGGGGGGGTTGACCCATCCTGTTTCCTGCCTCTTGTTGGGGGCGCTGACGGTGTGTAGCAGGACTGCTAGCGGCCAGGGGTCCGCCGACATATAGTAGGCCTTGGTGGGCCCCTGCTGCCAGTTGACGTGGGGCAGGGGCGGGAATGCCCCTTGCCTGGCGGTGCTGTGCCAGACAGTCAAGCGGCCCCCGGCCAGGATGTGCGACCGGTACCCTCTGGCGTGGGCGTGCAGGATGGCCTGGTAGCCTGCCGTCTGCAGCACCAGTGCCTCCCCCTGCTGAGGCCCTGGAGGGGGTGTGCCGCCGCCTGCATCCCAGCTCCGGGTGCGCCCGCGGAGTGTGGCGTGCCACAGGTGGGATGCATCGCGCTGCGGCCCTTGTATGCTTCCCGCAATCTGCGCCGGGCCGTGGTGGTTGACGAAGCTCTCCCCGCAGTCGGCCAGCAGCGCCGCCGCGACGACGTATAGCTGCTCCACCGTGAGAGGTGCCGTCGGCGCGTGCGTTGCGGCCGGCTGGCGGGGCTGCGTGTCGCGGCAGGAGATGTGGGGCAGCAGTTGCGCCGGCCACGCTGCCACGGGACCCATGGTGACAGCCGTGACCGCGGACGCCAGCGCCGTGCGGTCCGCTGGCCTGTACTGCCTGAGCCCCGTGGTATCTCCGGCGAGGTGCCTGCAGGCCGCTGTCCAGGCCACAGCTCCGCAGGTCGTGCAGTCCGGTTCGGCATCATCCGCGCCGTCGCTTCCCCTTTGCTGTACCGTGGTGGCGGTGTCGAGCGAGGGGCCCTGCTGCAGCACCTCCGGGCCCTGCCCCGGCGAGAGGGCGGGCGGGACCGGCTGCGGGAAGATCTCCGCGCCTCGGCGCTCCGGGTGCGTGTGGTACGGGTTTTGCCTGCGGTGCTCCGGGGCCGCCCGGGGTAGGAAGAGGAGTTGTTGTAGGTACCAGTGGCCCTGCGCAGCGGACGGGTTGCGGAGCGTTAGCCACTGTTCCACCTCGCCTCCTGGGTGCGTGGCCTCGACGCGGCGCTGCAAACCCAGGCGGCCCAGGCGGTCGGACGTGCCTGCGGGTGGGATGTGGGTCTGCGGGTAAAGCACCCGCAGCGGCTCCAGCGCCAGGTCTAGCACCTCGTCATTGACCTGTTCTGTGAGAGCCGACGCCCTGTGCAGGGCGTGGCGGAACCCAGGTGTGGGGGCCGTGAGCTGTCCGAGCACCGGCCCCGGCGGGTACCGTGCACCCAGGTTTGTTAGCCACTCCCTGGTGTGGCTCAGTATGGCCCTCCATACGTCCCTCGTAAGGGGCGTGTTGGGGGGCCAAGGAGGGGACCACCAGTAGGAGGCGGTGGCACGCCGGCGGCCATCGCATGGGCTGTGGGGCGGCCGCAGTGATCCACCTGCACGCCGTGCCGGGCACGATCGCCCCCCATTCCACGGTCACCATGCCCTCGGCGTGGAGTAGCGCCTGGCTCTGGACCAGGGGGAAATAGGGGCTCGAGCGCCCGCCCTCTTCCCTCCACCGTACCCAGGCCGCCCCCCCCTCCAGGCTGTGGTGCAGGGCCACGCCGGGGAGGAGCGGCTTTCGGAAAGCCCCCTTGACGGCTTGAGTGGCGTGGGCCAGGGTGCCCATGGGCAAATACCACAACAGGAGGACCCAGGGGCCCGGCAGCGGTTGCGCCTCCCCTGAGTTTCATCGCCACTCAGAGTCTGGTGGGGCGGCCCGGACCGTGCCCGTCTGCAGGAAGTGGCGTGCCCTCTTGTCGGGGTGCCGTTGGAGGGTTGCTGCAAGGCTGAGCCCCTCTGCTGCGGGTGCCACTCGGAGGCCCCCCCTGGGGCCTGGGCCAGGGTAATCCTGGCCGGCCGGCCAGGTGTGGAGGTCCCGGGCGATTTCCTCTGCGGTCCCTGTGGGGGCGATTTCCGGTGCCAGGTGCCACATGACGGCGCGCACCGCCCACTCGGAGAAGGGCCACGCCCGTGGGGGGGTGTACACCTAGATGGTCCACTGTGGGCGCGCCCGCCGCACGCGGGATGCGTGCAGCATCCCTTGGACCATGTCCGCCGCCAGGACCAGCACCATTCTGTGGCGGCCCCGGGTGTGCAAGGCCACTGCCGCCTGTCCTGCGTGGGTGACTCGGTCGACGGCCTCCTGGATGTTCACGCTGCCGCGTGCGGTCTCATCCAGGATCCAGCCCTGCGCCAGCCCGTAGCGTAGGGCGGCGCGCGCGGCCGCGCGTCCCACCTCGGGCAGCGCTCCGTCATGGGGGCCAGGTTGGGGGTGCTGTTTGGGGCACCAGCCTTCGCCGGTGCAGTGGCCCCGTTTCCACGCGGGGCAGAGGGTGGGCACGCTGCCTGCCGGCGGCGCAGGTTCCGCGGGCGTGCCTCCCGTGGCGGGCTCCGATATTTACTCCAGGTCGGAGTCCGTGCCCGCGTCCTCTTGTGGGGGGTCTCCTTCGCCGCCTCTGAGTCCCAGCGCCCTGATGACCTCGTGTGCTGCGTCCAGAATGGATACATGCAGTAAAGTGTGCCAACGACAAGAGGCGCGCCCCCGAACCCCACTGCAAGCTCGTGTCACCTAACCCAAACAACACCAAAAGAAAGATGTCCTTGATTAGTGCCCTATAGATCTTGATGAAACCCTGCAGGTTTTTGATTGTGAAATCCCAAAACCAAAGGAGCAAGTAGAGCAGGAACAGGATGTGGATCGAATCAATGAATAGTTTGAAATCCAGTGTAACACAGAAGGGCTGCAGATAGACAAAGCAGGTATAAACACAAAGATTCAATCACAAATGGATAATACAAAAGATTTTATATGAAAGCTGGACTGACTCTAGCCTCCAAGATAGCATCAAGCACTTCATGTGCACTCTTTTGGGTGTAATGGTGCTGGTTAGGAATGTGGGGCATAGGTGTCAGGCCAGACACAGAATATGACTTGGCCAAGCAACTGAATTCAGAAACAGTTAAAACATAGAACCAGAACAAGTGGTAGAAACAATTGAGTATAGGGGTCTTGGGGTGGGAGACCACTAGGCTCAGCCTCCAAGGCCTAAAGCATGAAATGCCTATTTTATTTCGGTATATCCTCCATGAAGAAAGATACCTCCGCTCAGTTGACTGGTAGGGGTGAACTTCAGCAGGGGCTAGGGTTATAACCCTAGTTACTTTGAGAACGTGTACTAAAGGCTTCAAAAGAGTGACAAAAATATTGAAGTTAGTCCTAGCATCAACAAGAGGGTTTTAAAGGGGGCTTGGCCTGGATCAAGCCCTCCAAGAAAAACAAGGCAGTGACTTTTTCTTACTCCCCCCTGGAGTACTAGTTAGCTAAGCTAGTAGGACCAAGGAAAAAGGCTCAAAAAATCCCAAATTTACCCCAGAAAATGCATTACACTTATCAAAGACATTCTCATCAGTTCATAGAAGCCTATCACACTGTAGGTACCCTTGAACATCAGTGTAATGTACCTTGAATGATGTCCCTTTGATGGGGCATTCCTCAAAAGTCGCCAGCGTGCGACGAAAACCTTTGGTAAAATTTTGGGGGTAGTGGGGTTTAAACCCAGGACTCCCTCCCTAGAGAACATATGCTTGCCCACTAGGGTACAGTCGAACGCGCTAATACGGACGGCTATCGCTGCATAAACGGCGTTTTAGTAAACGTCCTTACCAAGGGACAGGGTGGAGCAATACTCCAATGGAGGACACAAATCCCGAGGAGCTGAGAAAAAAGAAAATGTAACCAACAGGGAGTGATTCCTGAAGTTTAGCGAAAGGTGTAGCGATTTAAGAAGTCAAATCGCTAAAAATTGACAAAGTCACGCGAGAAATCGTCATTTTTTACACCACAACTCAAAGTTGCAGACAAGCGCAACGAAAGCGGCTTTCAAAAACAAGGTTGCGCAAGCGTAAACGGCCTTTGAAAGAGAAAGTATGAGCCGTAGTTTTCAAAGTTCCAAAGGAAACTTTTGCACAGTTGCATCAAAACTTTTATAAACTTTAGGGAAAAGTATTCAAACTCAACCCACACCACAGAGCAGGTGGACAACCCACCTGTCAGGTATGCCAGTGTCATTTCACACGCATGCATTGCGTTCGTGCTGGTTGCTTCGTCAAAACGTTAGGGTTGTCAATACTGTGTTCGTTGGGGGTTCGGGCTCTCCTTTCTCTTGCTCTGCACAGGTCAAAACAAGAATGAAAGGTATGCAATGCGAATGGAGCGCGCAGCGCGCACGTAGGGTTAGAATATGCGCTGTGCTCGCGATGCATGTGCCTAATTGAGGCACTCACACGTTGTGGCGCTTTCCCTGTACCCCAATTCACCCTTGTTCTCTCTTCACAGGTAAGAAAAGAAAGTGCTTGCTCGTGTTTGTGTAGCCGTAGCGCTAAAGTAGGGTTGCTTAAAACGCTTAGGCTTGTTTTGCGCTGTGCAGTGTGCCACTCTCTCTCCGCTTTCTGCAGGAAACAAGACAAGGGTAGCATGCATGACACACAGTGCATTAATCGCTTACGGTGGTTTATACTTCGCCGTAGTTTGGTTGAAGCGCGTAGGGTTGTTTTGCGCTCGTGTTTTTCTCCGCATTCACATGATGCGTGGTGAGTAAGATAGGTAAGCCCAGGAGGAGCTCACCTCCTGGTTGAGTCACGCTTTAATTGGTTGAGTTGTGTACGATTAGGCAAAAGAAGGAGAAATTGGGAACCCTGTGCATATTTGTGCATGTATATGACGCATTAAAGGGTAGGCCACACGGAGTGCGCACGGTATAACTCTTGTTTAGGTTACCCAGGGGCTCCACCCTACGTTCTTTAAGAGAACGGGTGGAGTTCCTTAAGCTTGCTTGCTTGTACTGAGGTTCAGGAACAGCGTATTATAGGGCAGCCTGAGAAGCGTATAACACGTGGAGGCTGTCTTGGTTCCTCAATCCTGAACCTCAGTCATTGGTCTCTGCTTTACAGGTGGGAAGGTAAGGGCGATTGGTGCAGTCCCTCTTGGCAGCGCTAAAATATGCTGCGCGGATCACAAAAACAAATAACTGCAGCTCAACCAGGAGTGGTGAGTGCAGTCGGACGTCACCGCCATCCACGCTGTGCACGCACGCTGAGCACTCCCTCCCTCCAAGCCCTGACAGGGAACCGCGTAGTTGTGTCCCTGTTAGGCCACAGCCGCTTAGTAGCGCTGTGTTCTCTTGTTTTCTCACAGGAGGGTCAGTAGGACCCGAGACCTCGTTGCCTTCAACTCCCAGTAGAGTGTGTAGGTGTTAGGGTCAGCAAGCCTTGCGGGTGTTGAGCGCAAGTGATGAGTGCTCACCCTGCCTTCGAAGGCTGGTGCTAGCGTTAGTTAGTGTAGTGTAGTGGTGTCTTCCATCCCGCGTGCTTTTCCACGTGGGCAGGGGAGTGCGTTAGCTTTTGGCCCTTAGCAAAAATGGGCGTTCTGTATGCGCTTAGCACACTTGGCCACCCTCCCCTCTAGTATGTAGGGCTTTTGCCGTCTTCCCCCAAGGATAGGTGGCAGCACAGAAATTGGGCGCCATAGGAGTGGTAATAGTACCTGATTAGGACCTCCGGTCCGACGTCAGCGGAGCCCAGTCTCCGGGAGCCACGCCGGGGAGAGAAGTGAGACACACACGGGGATACGTAGCACACATAGGGGTATGGAAAACCCTGTAAGGAAGGGTAGAACGTAACTGCCCCTAACTGCCACGTAACTGCCTACAGGACCCTTATTTTGGACCCTATGGTATCATCAGGATGGATGGATCCAGGATCCATGTCAGGTGCAGTCCACGTCTAGGTGTTGAACCGCTGTGTGCACCTAAACAGTTGAGGCACTATCACTCCCCTGACGATTTGTCTTGGGACGAGTGGCGCCAGTGAGGCGAGCGTATAGACCTAGAGAACGCTGCCAGTCCAGAGGAGGCAGACGAACTCGAAGAGATGACTGCCGATGAGATGGCAGTCGATGGTTACTACGTGGTTGCAGGTATTGCTTGCCACGAGTATAAACAGGGCTGAAAATTCCTAACCCTGTGGGATGGCTATGGGTTATCTGAGGCGACCTGGGAACCTATGTCAGCCTTAATACAACCAGATGGGAATATCAACCCCATCCTCCGCTCCTATCTCGTTGAGAACAACGAAGGGCAGCTATTAACCTGTGCTGAGACTCTTTTCCAGCGTAGAACAAAAAACTAATTTCCCTGTGTCAGTCTACTAACTGTATTCTAACGTCACAGGTGCAGTGAGCACTCTTGTGCAGACGTGCCTGTGTATGGGTGTAAGAGCAGTTGTCACAGTTGCCCCGCATTCATTTTTCACAGACCACTGCTTACTGAGCCCTGCACTGACCCTATCTGTGTCCTGCAGACCCATGCCTATGGTTTCCAGCGTCGACCAGGTGGCCGCTTATCAGGTTTGCAGCCATCCAGCGAGTGTATGCCTTGTTGATCATGTGTTGCATGGGGACTGCCCTGATGTAATGACCTTGGGGAGCCAACGAAGAACGGTGGCTTACTACACCAGGGGGGAAGGACAAGCAAGGTGTTATGAGGCAAGGTGTGTCTTCCCTCCTTGGGGACAAGCGAGCCCACAGTTAGGACCCCTGACTGGTCCAGACCCATGGGGTTCTGGGGCGGGCAGCTGGGGTTCCGCGACCCGTGTGTCCCGGGTGCGGTCGGTGCGGGCGTGGGGACCCAGCACCGGCCCCACAGCGTGCGCCCTTGCAGGCCGGCGTTGCTCGCTGTGGGGGTGGCGGAAGGGCGTCCCCGGGGGGGGTGCCTTCCACCGTTGTGAGGGGCGTCTGAGGTCAGGCGCTCCTCCTCCCCCGACTGCCAGCAGTTAGGCGTGAATGGTGAACCAAAACAAGGTCACCAACCTTGAAGCTGGCAGGTCGCCGTAGGCGGTTCCGTCTGCTCAGTTCACGGTCACGAATGTGTCTCAGGTTAGTCCCAGCCTGGTTAGTCAGAGACTGCGTGTGTTCCAGCCAATCTTTCACAGGGCTCTTGAAGTCCTCAGAACAGGGGGTTTTGAAGAACCATGCAGGTCTTCCTCCATGGAACAGTTCGTGGGGGGTGGAACCGGTAGAGGAGCTCCGCTGTGAGCTCATGGTCAGCACTGCCCAGAGCACTAGGCGTACCAGGTTAGTAGAGGCGGGTGTGGACGGAGTCTTCGAGGCGTCGGAGGAGTTCGGTGTTCGCTCGGTGGCCCAGTGTGGTGGCCAGTTGCTGGATGGGTGTGGGGTAGTGGTACTGCTTGTCTCGATCCGTGTACGGCGTGTCCTCGGGCATCCATTGGGGGGGCTGTGTGGCCGGGGGTATCGGGGGCAGGTGCTGCAGGTGGCTGTGGTGTGGGGTGTCCAGTCGCACGCGTTCCAGCCCTGGGGTGTGGTTGGTGTTCTGGTGTTTGGCCTACGTGTCTGCGCGTCCATTGCCGTATGCGTAGCGGTGTGACTCCTGCTTGACGATGTGTAGGGCGTCCTGGGGGTGCATGCCCTTGAAGGCCATCCATAGTCCCAACGCTTGTGTGGTGAGGCCGGACTCGAGTGCTTTGTAGAGGGGCAGGTCCGCAAGGCGCCCGGTGAGGTGGATGTCGACCGTCGCGTCCAAGACTACCCAGATGTTGCGGGGCCGGATCGTCCGCGTGCCGGGTGATGCGCACGGAGGCGCAACCGACCGTGGGGGTGCTTTGCTGGGTGCCGGATGCGTCAGTGAAGCAGATGATGTCGGTGTCGCTGGGTATGGGTAGGCGGGCGATTGCTGTGGGGTGATAGACGTAGATGGGGTTCCCCTGGGCGGTTCTGACGGTGATTTGCGTGGGTTGCAGTAGTCGCGCTGCAAAGACGCCTATCCCCTGGGTGATGATGGCCTGGGCTCGTTGGGTGAGGCGGAGGAGGCCCCTGTCTGGGCGCCCCTGGGTGATATACACGTACATCAGGTGGAAGAGGTATCTCGTACTGGGGTGGAACTTCTGGCACGTGATGGTCTGTCGCCGCTCCTTGTCGTCTTTGTCGCCGCGGAGGGTGGGGCATTTGTGCTGTAGGGGGCGCATGGGTGCCTCCTGAGGTCCTGCGCGGTGTGGGTCGCAGCGGTCGTACTCTATGGCTACGCTCTCCGGGTCTGCCCGCTCGTTGGTGAACATCCATGTCGCCGTGGGTGTTCGGGTCCAGGCTACGTGCGCCGGGTGGTCTGGGGGTACCGTGTGAAACCAGGGGGAGAGCCATGCCTGCTGGTCGGCGGTGGCGGCGGCGGTGGGGGTGCGGTAGTGGGTGGAGATGAGGTGCAGCAGGGGCCACGGAGTGTCGAGGGCTGCCGGGCCGCAGTGCCAGCACGTGCGTGGTATGCCCTGGTCACCTTGTCTGACTGGTGGTACATCGGTCTCCGGTGCATTGTGTTTGGGGATTGACCAGGGGGCATGGTGTCGCTGGACAGTGCGGGTATCATGTTTGTGGCCGTTTGGTGCTAGTAGCAGGATGGTGGGTGGTGTCCAGCCTTCAGCTGACGAGGTGGGCTCCCCCTGCGTCGTGCCGCCGTCGTTGGGGGTCTCGTGCTCGCTCGGGCGGGGCCGGGGGTGCTGGCGCTGGAAGGCTGTGTACGCCGTGTCGATGTCCTTGGGCCCCGGCATGTCGCGCCCTGCCTTTGTAGCACATGCACGGAGGTACGCTTGGAAGACGTGGCGTGCTGGCCATTGTGGGTCGGAAAGGAACGGGGCGTGGTGGGCGTCGCATTGGGCCATGATCTTCATCTGTGTTGGGGTGATATATACTATGGTGATGGTGGCCCCCACGAGGCGCAGGGTGTCCACCTCGCCTGCCGGGCGTCGGTGGATGTCGGTGTGTGTGGCCACGAGTCGCCCCTGTTGATCGCAGTGGTGGTTTGTCAGGATGGCGTGTGTGTGGTGCGGTAGGAGGAGTTGTAGCTGGGCCCAGATGCCAGTGCCCACGGAGGTGGAGACGCCGTGTTGCGCCAGTATCCACCGGGGGCAGGTGTTGCGGGCCATTTGCGCTTCCTTTATGCGTATGGCTGCCGCCTCGCAAACTTCTGGTTGGTGGTTGTGTGTTACCCTGTGTAGGAGGTGTGCTGCGTGTTTGGCATAGGCCATGTCGACCAGGGCGCCTGTATTGTCTCCGTAGTAGCGCCAGTGGGCCATCATGGCCTCCTTGGGGAAAGACGTGGGCCAGCCTCCGTCCTATGCCCATGCCTTCGTCACTTGCTGTCGAGCGTGGCGTAGTGCGACTTGGGGGCGCGGGAGGTTCAGGGCTTGGTACCCGATGGCCGCGTTGAGCACTGCTTCCATGAAGTACGCCAGGCCCTGCGTAGACAGGAGGTCCCCCCTGGCAATTTGGGGTAGCCGGGCGAGGCGCTCTTCTAGCTTGCTTGGGAGTGTGATGTTGTGGTGCCGCGTGGCCTGTGTGACTCCCAGGTGGACTGTGGTGTCTTCCAGGTGAAGGGGTTCGCCTTTCCGGATGTGGAGGGTGGGGGTCTTGGCGTCGGCCAGCCTGACTGATTTGCGGGGGTGCACTAGGAGCTGGTCAGCGTCCAGGTAGGTTGTGGTGAGTTGAAGAATGGCGGACGCTTGTTCGGTGGTCGTTAGTAGCCCTGCGTTCTCAGGGTCGCGGTGGCGGGTGGCCGTAGTTGGGAGGTTGTCATCCGCGAAGTTGATGAGGGGGGACCGTAGCGGGTATGGGGCGTACCCCGGGTATACCCGTGCTAGCTCGAATGCCAGTGGCAGGGTGACGAGGAGGTAGAGGAAGGGGCCTTCGGCGCCTCCCTGGGGGACCTCGCTGTCTGTGCCGGTCCAGGGGGTGGAGTCTGCGGCTGTGATGACGGCGTAGAGTCAGGTCTGGATGTACCCGGTCATGAAGGATAGGAATGGGAGGCCCATGGCATCCCATACCTCCGTGACGTGCCGGTGTGGGGCGTGGGGGAACGCGCCTTGGACATCGAGGGAGGCGATAATCATCTCGTAGGGGTTCATGTCCAGGCCGGTGTCCTGGAGGAAGATGGCCTCGTGGGGGGACCTGCCGGCCATGGCTCCCCACATGCTGGCGGGCACGTGGGCGAAGACCGCTGGCGCGATGCGGCCTAGGATGAGCGTCCACACCAGCTTGACCTCGATGGTGGCGCAGACTATGGGCCGCCAGTTCCCCGGCTGCGCCCAGTCCCCCTTTTTGTAGAGGGGGTGGACCAGGTTGGCCCACTCAGGGGGGATGGGCGTGGCGCCCGTGACGATGTCCCACAGACGGGCTGCCAGGCGGCGTTTGACGGGCGGGGTGAGACGTTGGTACGCTTCGGCCGGCAAACTGTCGACGCCGGGCAAGACCCCCTTCTTCAGGCGGTCTAGGGCGCGTTGCAGTTCTGAGATGCTGAAGGAGTCCTGTTCGATGGCGCGCCGCTGTTCCCGGTTGAAGACCCTGGGCACATGCTCGCGGATGGTGTTTCTGGTGTGGGGGTCGAGCTCGGGGAGGGCGTCCCCGTGTTGTGCCTGGAAGCTGTCCAGGACTGCCTGGAGGACGGCGTCGGGGTCATTGGTGAGGCCTCCTTCGGGGGTGCGTACCGCGTGGATGGTACGGCGCCCCGTGTCCTCCAGGATGCGGCTGACGTACCGTAGGGACTTGTACGGCGTGTCGTTTCTGCCGTATCTTTCGCGGTCTTTGGCTGCGGCCGCTATGCGGTGGGCGTGCCATTCCTGGAGTTGGTGGCGGCGGGTGGTGAGGAGCGCACGGAGGTGGGCGTCCCAGTCTCCTGCCTCCGGTGTGCTGGGGCGTAGCAGGGTGGCGAGTTCCCCTTTCGTTGTCCAGATGTCATGGACGAGTTGCTGGAGGGTGAGGTCTGGTGGTGCTCCCGTGTGGTTGGTGTCACGCTCCATGCCGCATGCTTGTGCCGCCCGGCGCATGGCGGTGGTGAGTGTCGGTGCACCCGGGAGGCGCAGGATGGCGTGTAGGGCCCTATTATACCTGTGCCAGGCGCCGTGGTCGTCCTCGGCCGGGAACTGCAGTGTGGGTGGGAGGGTGTCGTCTGGTAGGCCGGCCGCGGGTGGGGGTAGGTTGGGGATGATGAGGTCGATGTAGAGGGGCCAGTGGCCCGTGCCTGTGGGCAGGAGGTCCCTGTAGGCTGCTTCGTGGACGCGCACTGTGATTGGGTCCCCGTAGCACGTGTCGATGCGGGATGGGTGGGTGCCGGCTTGGTGGGGGTAATGGGAGGGTGTGCTGGTGAGTCCTGCAGTGAGGTTGGTGAGGCCCAGTTGGTGCATGGCGTCCCGGACAGCTGTGTCGGTGGCTGTGGGTGGGCCGGTGCGGTCGTCGTCGGTGGGGGCGGCGTTTAGGTCGCCTATGATGATGGTGGGTGCCAGGAGGGAGAGTCGGCGGTACGCCAGGCTCAGGGTGTCCAGGAAGTCCTTGGTCTCCTCCCCGAATGGGACGTGCATGAGTAGCACGTTTAGCTGCCATCCGGGCCCCACGCACTCGTACGCCCCGAGGCGACCATCCCCTCCGAGGTCGGGGTGGGCATGTACCGTGACGGACGTCTTGTGGTAGAGGGGTACCCCCCGTTCCCAGTGGGCGTGATATTTGTTTTCCTCCGGGTCCAGGATCGGTGCTGGTTCGGGTTGGTCCGCTCTGCAGAGGGCTTGCTCCAGGAACCCCAGGAGGTCTGCGCCTTGGGGGTGCGGCCCGGGCATGGCTTGCAGTGTGGCGGCCTTGGTGGGGTCGTAGGTGACCGCGGGCTCGTTGAGGATGTTGATGCGGGCGTGGGCTTCCGCAGGTGCCGGTTTCTGGGGACCGGTAGTTGGGGGGGCGGGCTGTGTCCGGCCCTGGTCCCGTCAGGCGTCGAGGAGGTCGATGACGCCCTGAGCTTTTTTTCAAAGAATTAAAACTAAAGGCAAAGTGAAATCACACTTTTAAACAAAACTGAAGGTAATGGTACATGCGAAGCGGTGCGACGCGAAGGTGCAAAATTCTCACTCTTTGAAAAAACTGCCAGGAGAATTGACGGGAGTGTCAAACAGCAACGTAGGATTGTGCCTGCACAAGGGAGCACGGGGGATAAAAGAGATAGAGGCCAGGGAAACATTCACAAGGGACACAACAAAACGTGATGGCCTTCGGCCAGGGGACTGTTACCACGGGGGGCTAACGATCCTGTCCCGCAGTGCAACGCGGGGCAACCGTGGTAACAGTCCTTACAGCCACCACAGCCCTTTTTTCACAACCTGGAACAGTGAACACTGTGATTGTGTCTTATTGTTGCCTTGCGATGCATTACTGTCTTGTGCCCGCCTCTGTCTTGTGCATGCCAAGGGCCACTAATAAACACGGCCACGATGGCCCCACAGTGCGTGCGGTAGCTCACTACGTAGAGGAAAGAGGTCACGATGGCCTCAGGGTAAATGATCGACGACCATTTAGGCTCAAACCAAAACACGGGTACGATGCCCACACCTTGCACCCACGTGCTTTAGATCGTTTATGAGGGCTTCATGTGCTTGATGTTCTTGATGTGCTTGCCTGTAATGCTTGTAGTAATGAGTGAGCTCTTGCTTGTAAGATGTAAACCTGCTTGATTACTTGCTTGTAAAAGACCGAGACAAGGCCTAGCCAAAGGCCAACTTGTCAAACAGACCAGACACCAAAGAACAGAAACAAAGGAGTCGGAACGCGAGTTGATCGGGGATTGTGAGACGCCACGGCCACGGCCAATAGAATACGTGTATAGATACGCCACCTTTTTGCTGCTTGTTCGTGTGTGTCTTGGGGGCGTGCGTATAAACACTTAGGTTAGCTCGCGTATTACCTTTGTCGGTGGGTGTGCCACCGGCGGGCCGTAGCGCAGGGGGTCACCTCAAGGTTGCGAAATGGGGAGGTCGCCCGTACGGTCCCGCGGGTGTATCAGCCCACCCTACTCCCCTGGGGCACGATGACACGCCCCGAAGGAGTTTTACTCCCCCAACCCCTCTACACCGTGTATGACTGTTCATGTTTACACCTCCGTGTGTAAACTTGGGTCGGTGTACACGGCTACAAAACCCCAAAGGTAGGTGTCAACCTAGGTCTTGCCTGTTCGGGGGGCGGGTGATAACCAACGTAATAGGCAACCATATAATCCCGTAACTAAATTAGTGGCATGCGCACACACACGCTACCATTGGCCACGGGCACACCCGGTTTTGGTTTGTCTCGGAAAGAGAGACTCGTGTGTGTTGTGGAAATCCAAGTCCACGCACGGGTCACTAGAAAGAAGAATGCCACACCCATATCCCAACCCGTTTGGTTGGGTGTTGGGATAGAGGACCCCTCGGGTGTTGTGGAAATCCAAGTCCACTCGTGGGTAACTCTAGAGGAAACATGAATATACATATTCTCTCATAAACATATGCATGTGCACACTCGCCGTTTTCATCATATTGTTTGTTCCCTCTCGCTGCAGGCAGGAATTCTCCCGCGAAATTCATCAAGGACATGAAGAGCACACCCAGCCAGCATGCCGCCCCATGCAATGGCAATGGAGGGTACCCACTCCCAACCCACGCACCCACCCACTCATAGAGTGACGGGGCAAAGGCACCCATTGCAATTCACATTAGAATACTTGTATTGTAGAGGACGACCCCTCCCTCTAGGCTTAAGTCCCCGCCGTATGCAGTGGCAATTTTGCACGCCACGAAATGTTTTCCACGTAATGTGAGCCAAACGAGTACTTCGTACCTTGTATACCTACCCTCGTATGGACAAGGGCAAATCGGTGGAGAACCATCACGCCCAACACAAAAAGGGAAAATGGGTTGTACCCGCCAACCCAACGAAGTATTCAAGCCCTCGCCATTTTGAGCAAATGATTTAGCTCGTTGGCTTGGGTCACGGGTCAGGGACGGTTGTGGGGTCGTGGTTTCGGTACGGGGCGGCACTCCGAAACCTTGCAAACACCACCATGCGCACAACCCGGTAGAGTCTTCGGGAAGTGCTTGCCACGTTGTTAGCATCCTTGACGGGGGGCGTCATCGTGAGCAGGACTTGTGGCAGTAGTCCTGGTGTTGTTAGGAGTGCTCCAGTAAGACCCAAGGATAGGGGTTTGAATGGCATAAAGACCCCCGAAAGAACACGTCCCACTTCCGCCCCAGGCTATATGCCACGCCACCCCACCCCAAGGACTCTCAAGCCTTTAGCGGTGAGAGAGGTAGACGGTGGGGTACACCTGCGGTACCCACCGCCCTGCTCTGTTGGGGATTTTTGTAACCGAGGAGCGCGCCGTGCATGCACATCTTCCTTCCTGTCTCCCACCGCCTCTCGCTCTCTCCTCCCTTCCCCAAACAATAATATATCCATATTGGTTAGGGTTTTCTGTTCGTGGCACGCACATGAGAGCGGTCCACCAAGGTGGGCAAGGATGTCAACGGTTTGGGTGAGATTCTGTATCTGCAAGTAATCTCTCCAAACTATGTTGTAGGACGGTAAGAAGGTTTCAACAGGTTCCTCGGTATCGCAATCTTTGGTATAACCCTCCCACCGCACCTTGAAGAGAAGTCTCTTGCGGTAAGTACGGTGACTTAATATTTTCTTGACATTATAGGTGTCGTCCTCAAACTGGGAGGTCACTCTAGCAACCTCCTCCGTGTAATTTAGAGGCACGGGGGAGCGAGGGGAGTTGACCGTTTTCATTAAACAATCAACGTGGACGTCAACTAACCTCCGTTCGTCCACTTGAATAACATAGAGGTCGTGCGCCTTCTTGGCCACAACCTCATAGGGCCCATCCCAATAGGGACAAGTCTTATCGCCAAGATTTTTGCGCTGGCGACGGACCCATACGCGGTCCTCTTTTGAGAAATTGGGGGACATCCTCCTACTATTATTATACTTACGAGCCATTGTCTCTTGCACTTGAATCATAGCCCTCTGTGCAAGAGCAATAAGCTCCTCACGCCGTTGGAAGTAGTGAGCGGCGTCTTGGGCCACCCCCTTAGGCTCAGCAAGAGGAGGCCCCTTAGTACGGTTGTGTTTACCAAACACAAGCTCGTTAGGTGTATAACCTGAGGGACCCGTAGTCTCATGCCACGCTCGTACAACAGCGGGCAAAACCTCTACCCAATTAGTGCCTTTCCTCAAGGTAAGGGCTTTAGCAACGGCACGCCTTAGCTGCTTGCCAGTATTTTCGGCCTTGCCATTACCTTGGTGCCTACCCGCGAGACACAAAGTCGAGCGGGCACCAATCTTAGAACAAAGGGTTTGGAAATATTGGCTCACAGATTGTGGCCCACGGTCGGAGCATATTTCCTGAGGGGCTCCGAACCTATCCACCCAGCGCTCCATTACCAAATGGGCCGCTCTTCTCCTCGTTAGCCCTTCATCCTTGTCTTCATGACGGGGTTTAGGAATAGGGATCGCGATGAGGTAGCCGGAAAGCCGGCATACACATAGGAGCATTCGGTCATACACCTCTCCATCGTGGGAGGTGGAAGGGTAGTGAAACACATCAAGCGCTATGGAGTCCATGGGCTCCATAGGTATAGGCATAGGGGTCATGTACCCTTGCTTGCCCTTGGTGTCATGCGTGTGAATGGCACATGAGGGACACGTTTGACATTGCAGTTCCACTGCTTTGTACAACCCCTCACCTTCCACGCCATGGTTAATTTCCTTCCAGTGTTTTTCCAAACTGGAGGTAGTTAAGTGAAGTGCATCATGGTATTCGGCTACCAAACGATGCACTAGCGGCGTAGGAACACACCACTGTCCATTACGGACGAGCTTGTTATCCACCAACCTCACTCCATCTTGGAAGCTCCCATTCAAGGCATCTTGCCACATTTGTTTGTAGCGTTGACAATTTGGGTAGTGTTTAGCCCAATTTATCTCAAAAACATTGGGAGCATCCCCCCAATGTATAGGAGTTGCCTTCTTGTGGGACTTCCAAGATTTTTTTATCTTGACAATTCGCTCCAGTCTCCGAAGCTTTCTCTTTTGCTTCGTCCCCCCCCCCCAACTGGAGGCGAAGCCAGAGGGGGTGGATCACAAGCGGGCGCCGCTTGAGCCCAACGCGCCGCTTTAGACCTAGTAACAACGGGCGCCACAACCGCCCTAAATACAAGGGGGCGGGCGAGAAGTTCCTCCTTCTCGGCCGCCATCATGTCCCGCACATCCCCGGCCGCTTGGGCCGTCCCATGTATGGACACATCACCCAACGCCGGGTTAGCAGGGTAGGCGGAACGGGACAAGAAATCACCCACGGGGTTCACTGGCCCCGGAGTGTAAACCACATGGAGGTCGAATTTAGAGAACAACTCATACCAACGTGCTTGGCGTGGAGAGGGACCCCCCACAGTTTTGAGGTCCTCCGTAGCCCAATTTTCAAGGCTACGGTGGTCCGTACGGACCTCCACGCGCTTATTCCTTGCCCAACCATGCCATTTCAAAAGCGCCGCCACTATGGCGTAGCATTTTTTCTCCCGAGGGCTCCAATTCAACTGGCTGCCTGACAATTTACGGGAGAAAAAGCCAAGGGGGCGTAGGGCACCATCAGGACCTTCCTGCTGTAGGGCCGCCCCCACCGCCAAATTACTAGCGTCCGGGGTGAGGACAAAGTCCTTATCCCAATCGGCTAGTCCGAGGGGAACAATATCCGTAATAGCACGCTTGAGCTTCAAAAAGGCCTCGTTAGCCGAAGCATTCCATGTTAGGCCTATCTTTTTGCCATTCTTATGCTTAGGGAAATTCCTCAACATCTCAATCAAAGGAGTAGCTATGGAGGCGTAGCTTTGGACATAGCCCGAATAATAGTTGGCGAGCCCCAAGAACCCCTGGAGCTCCCGAACATTATCCGGTTTGTCCCAACGCTCAAGCGCCAACATTTTCCCTGGCGCCGGCCGACGTGTGCCATTTTCCAACACATGGCCACAAAACTCAACCGAACGAACAAAGAAATCGGTTTTGCTAACCAAAGCAACCAACTCCTCTTTCCGTAGCCTATCCAACACGGCACGCACGTTGCGGTCGTGTTTAGCCAATAGCTCCTTCCTGTTGCACCGGAGGAACCAATAATAATATCATCAATATATACGTCCGCACAATCCAAACCCTGCAAAACATGGTCCATGACCCGTTGAAAAATAGCGGGCCCATTCTCGATACCCATAGGCATAACACGCCATTGGTATCTCTTGCCTGCCAAATTCATGGCGGTCTTAGCCCGGGACTCAGGGTGAAGGGGAATTTGATGAAACCCTTTACTCAAGTCCACAATAGTGAAAATCTTGTGTTTGGATCGATTCTCCAACATGTTTTCAATGAGGGGGAGGGGGTGTGCGTCGGGCAAGGCAGCCTCATTAAGTTGGCGGTAGTCCACCACGAGGCGCCACTTTCCTCTCTCTTTCTTGGGCACAACGAAACCGTTAGACGCCCATTCGGAGGCAGGGCACGGCTCAATCCAGCCACGAGCCAAAAAGTCCTCCACTATTTCTTGCTCCGCCGCGGCACGCTCCCCCACCAACCGTATAGGCTTCAGGGACTTGGGTTTGGCGTTTGGGTATAGGTCAAGTTTAGCAAACCCCAACCGCTCCGTACCACGGACCTTAGGGTGTTCCTGGCCCGGACAGAGACGAACCTCCCCGCTAAAAACATCCCGCTCATAGTCCGCGAGGATGCGTTTCCTCATGAGCTCCACCTCCGGAGACACAATAGGCTCTTGGGTGGTGGCAACCCACACTTTACGTTTTCGGTAACGCTTAACGGTAGTGGCTCTCCCACCCAAAAACTCTCGTTCAATTTTTGCAATGCGTGAATGCACGCATTCTTGTCCCTCCAAATCTTCGGAGTAGGATCAAGAGTAACGGGTGCGAGGAGTTTTTTATGCGTCGCCTGATACGTCAGGGTGCGCACCAAAGCCAAATGGTTAGGCACCCTTTCATCCTCCGACACTTCCTCCGAGGTCATGCCCGGCTCGCCATCCGTGTTGGGGTGAGAGACGGCCGGTGCCAAAATGGAGGCCACATGACATTTAGTGGCCGCCAAACTTTCCTCCGCAATACCACCGTCCACGTATAGCGCCACCGTGGACCAAGCCCGTTGATGAAGGGGGGTGAGGCGGTCATTCTGATAGAGACAGGTCTTAGTCTCCGGCCCAGGAAGGTGGTACCCTTGCAAAGTAATTTCCAAAAGGGGTTTGCACCACTCCCTATGTGTCCACTTCGGCCCTACGACGATGGCTCGTAGTTTTTCTTGCCGAATTTTCCGAACACAATCGGAAAACCGATGATAGAGAGGGCACATCCAATTCAATTTGGAGGGGTCCGCGGGAGTGGAAAAGAAATCTTCAAGCGGCGAAACCCAACGGGTAGCCTGGGCCATACCCGGGACCCTATTGAAGGCGTCAACGTCGGGGTTTTTGCCAAATTGTTTTTTGACACGTGCGGCTGAATATGGCGGGAGGCCATAGTCAGACTGGGTCCACATGGACCCATCACGCCGCGTAGGTAGAACATCACGGGCAAGTGCTTCGGGAGCAAATTCAACGAGCTCGAAAGCACAAGCCCGGTCCTGTACGGGGGCCACGGAGGAAGCGGTCAAGGCACAGGATATCTGTTTCTCGGCCTCAACACTGTTAGGCGGTTCGCCACCAGGGGGCGTAACCACAATGGCCGGGGCAGGGTGCGTAGGAGTGACCGCTCCAATTACTGGAACGGTTGAGCCCCACACGGACTGACGTGACACCTTGCCATGAATGGGTTTCACCAAAGATGGTTTGCCGGTTCACGGAGCCTCACGGAAGTCCTCAATCCAAAAACGGGGTTGCACTGGATGGTGAGAGTACAAACAATTGAAACGGGCAAAATGGCTCACACAATGTTCGTAACCCCATGGGTGCCCCAAAACCATATCCGAAGGTAAATTCAGGACAAGGTACGGGGACAAGCCATACTGGGCAACACGAGGAAGTGAAACACTACCATCCACAGCCCCCGTAAATTGAATTTTGATGTCTATTTGCTCGTCCCCCCCCGGCAAAGGCGTCTCATTATCGGCTTGGAGTAGGCGCCTCCGTTGAGGGGATTCATTTTCTTCGGAGAGTTGGTCTCCAAAAACATTGGGGTTGGCCAGAGCGACCGCTTGGCACCCAAAATCCACCAAAACACGGAGGGCCTTGAATTCTCCATTGGGCAAAACAACCCGAACACAAAGTTCAGTTTGAATCTCACTAGTCACTATATGCCCCCTCATGACTCTCGATGGAACGAGAGCCACGGTAGTGTCACAGGGGTGCCTGAGGGTTTCTTCTTTCGAAGGGGGCGCCTCTGGGCACTCCTACCAACGTCCGCGCCCGTTCGGGGCTCCCTTGCCTCCTTTATCGCCCTTGCCGCCGCCACCTTTATAACCACCACCACCCTTATCACCACCGCCACCCTTATCGCCACCCTTATCGCCACCCTTAGGCTTACCACCTTTAGACTTACCCGCAATGTTCCAATGAGTGTCAATGCACGGAGAATTCGGCTTACATGTCCAACGGGTGGTATTGGTGGCACCCCAATCAATCCAAGACATGTCCATCTTTGTTTGTTTACGTGTTTTCCAATGTTTGGAACACGGAACCCAAAAGGTAGGTGGCGGTTTAGCCCCGGGGTCAACGGGTTTCTTCGCCGGAGGTTTAGGGTGACCCACGGCTCTGACGGAGGTGTCAGCGGGTGCGGAGGTGTTAGGGTCCGCCGTAGCCTCCGCACTAACCGCATTCACCGCGGTTTTATTGTGAGAAGGGCGATGAGTGTACGTCACCGTCGTCTTGTCTCTTTTATTGAGGCGTTCGAGAGCTTCCCTCTCCGATACGCTTTTATGGGCAACGGCGTATATTTCCGCAGGCTTCGAACGAGGCCTACGTTGCTCCACTTTCATAGTGTAACCGCGTGTGTGAGGTGTGTTGTTGAGTTTCAAGATCCACTCCTGGAGAGCCGGGTCTTTGCAGTCAACTATCACCCCCCGCCCCGAATAGGAAACAATCTCAGGAACCGTAGTGCATGCTTGAGCGCTATATTTTCTGAGTTCTCTTTCGAATGGGGCGCGACCCGGCGAAGGGTCAAGGCCACTAAAATCCACCACATAGCTGTCTGGGCTATTCTTAGCCTGTTGCTTGACGACCTTCTCCTTGATCCACGTGAGCTAACTTAGGAGCTGCTCCCGGATCATGTGGGGACGAGTCTCATTGCTCAGAGGCAACAAATGTTGGGGACGAGCATAGAAATCTTCAAGGTCGATGAGGGTCACTTGCCCTTTAACCACCCTGGGAGTGAGGGCTCGCCACCTTTCATCAGCCCTTGAGGGGTCATACTCGTGGAAACGTTGTTCAAAAAGGTCCCACAACTCTTTGAGGGTGGGGGCCGTGCGTGTGTGGTGGGTGGCCTCGGCAACCCGGGCGTTGATGATCGCCTTTAGCCATGGGGGCAAGGTACTCAAAATCATTTTTGCCTCGTTGGCCTTTCGGTACATGGGATCACACACCCCCAAATTATTGTTGAAGCCTCTCCACCGACTCGTCGTAGCACTCTAGCTGCCCATGAAATTGCGGTTTAGGCATATCACTATCCTCCACCGCTTTGGTGTAACTATTTTGCACCATAGGCATTTGGTACGGGTGGTAAGCAGGGGGAGCCATGGTTGGGGGTGCACCTCCACTTGCACTTGGTGCAACCTTCACTGGAGAGACTGTACACGTATCCGTAGGATGAGAGGGCGTGTACGAAGGTTTCCCAGGGGAAGTGAAAACATTTTTCGTGAGGGGATGAATGTTCCCCAACAAAGAGGTGTTCTCCTCTGCATTGGCCCACGGGGCCGTAGGCTCCGTGGGGTGTTCTTCGCCCTTAGGCGTTGCCCTCCACTCGGGAACAGCAGGTTCCTTCTGCTTTTCGGCGATTCCCCTCCACCATGTAGGTTCTTGGGGGTGGGGGTGTTCGTGGTGTTTCCCCCCCCCCCTCGGCCAGCCCGAATCCGGACAAGCGTTCGGGTGGTAGATGCAATCGTGGGATGGGTGGACGGAGAAAGGAAGGACACACCACCCACCAGATGAACCGGATGGCACGCCCACGGGCGCCGTAGGCGCCGCAGGTGTAGGATCAGGAACGGGTTGAGGCGCCGATGGCGGGGGTAGGCCCACCGTAACGGGTTCCGCAGGCGTGGAGTACAAGTGGTCCCACGCATCAATGCTAGATGCAACGGCGGCGTAACGTGTAGCGAGCGACTCCACTGCGCTAAAGCACTTAGCCGTGTTGCCGTTGGACATCTTAAGATGATCTGCCACGCTAGCCTCCACCACTTTAGAATCCCGGCAGAAGCCCTGAACCTCCGCGTCAAATTTAGCCAGTGTAGACAAGATTTGGGTCATCCGGTCCCCGTAGGACTGACTGATGCCCACGGTAGAGGCTACTGCCTCAGAAAGTTCCTGATGGGATCGCTGCAACTCTAGATTCTGAGTTCGCAGGTCCTTCATCTATGTTATCAGACATTGGATGCACGGTTCGTAGTGCACCACACACCGGGGACAGCCACAGGTGTGCTGTAGGTCTTCCTCCCCCCGTGTAGGAGTGGGGCCCCCAGAATGTCGAAAGGATGGACCCCCCCCTCCACGAGGAGGAGATGACCCACCACCGCCCCCCCCAGCAGTGCCCCCTGCCACGGAGGGACAAGAGGGCTCCCCCGCAGGGCGAGACGGGGGTGTGGGGCGCGCAGCAACAGGTACTGGCGCCCCCCCCCTAGAGGGATGTCCCCCCCCCGAACCCCCACAATTTGATGGCCGAACCAGGTGCGGGATTCCGTGCGCGTGCTCGATGTAAGCCACCTGGCGGTGGCAGGGTGACGGCGGAGGGGGAACAGGACCAACAGTATTCAGCCGCGGCGGTGGGGTTGGGGACGCGTCCACCACAATATACTGTGGTGACTCATGAACCACCATAGGTGATTGGGTTCTCGGATGGGAAGCAAAAACAGGCTCCGATCCTGTTGCAACCTCTGGATCCCCCCCCCAATTGGGCAGTTGGGGGTCCTCCGTAGGAGATGTATTTGTGGGGGGAGAGACCAAATTTATTGGGAGGGTTGCTGAACCTCCCTCCACCGGACTCCCTCCCCCCCAGCACAGATTGTTGACCTTCGGCATTGCCGGAGACTCATCCACTAGGGATGGACGATCTTTCGTGCCACTCATAGGCACTGGAGATGTAATACCAGCCCGGTCCTCCGTAGGCTCCAGAGATTCCACGACAAGACACGGGCGGTTTTTGACGCCGCTCATAGGCACCGGGGACTCTTCCACAACAATGAACTGAGGGGCCGGGGAGTCCTCCACCGTGATGTAGTGGGGGGCCGGGGATTCTTCCACAAGCATGGGGCGATCCCTGGTCCCTGATATAGGTTCAGGGGGCGCAGGCGACGAGGCAACAGAGGTAGGGGAATGATGGAGTTCATGACGTTCCAACACTCCAATCTTCTTCTCCTCATCGTCGTTCCCCTGCTCCACCGCCAGGGGGAACCACTGGTCACACTCATCCTCCTCGATTTGCGTGGGGGATTCCTCGATGATCGTAGGATTTAGCCTGGATCCGCTCGGGGGATTGGGATACGCTCCCAAGGCAGGAGATTCCTCCACCAGGGAGGGAATTCGCCGCGATCCAATCATTGGAGTGGGCGACGATTCCACCACAGTGGGGTTCTGCCTAGTCCCTGACAGGGCTTGCTGGATCAGGGCCACGGCCTCTGGAACCGGACCCAGATGGCCATGGGGATCAGGCGTGAGCGCGAGGACTCAACAGTTTTCAGCGTCGAGTTGGTCAACAATGGGGCTGATGGGGCCTGCCGCAAACAGGATTTTTCTGACCTGAGGCTCTGGCAACCCCCCTAGCGACAGAGGAGTGCCAGAGACCACCACAATAGGCCCCATTGGCGAAGCCATCGTACCCGGGTCGGCAGCGCGTGAGGGCGTAGCGTTCGTACGCTCGATCACCCCAGTAGACTTGTCGATTACTGCCCGATTTTCGGCGCTAGTAACGGTTCCCGAGCCCATAATACGCGATTGTGGTCCTCTTATCGCTCCCTGAGGGTGGCCGTCTATTTCCCCCCCAACCATCCCAGGTACACCAGCTGGATTTCGAGGATGGGGGGCCCCGATGGGAACATTCGGGGATTTCGGAAACTTAGGATTTGTAGCCACTTGGGGCTTGGCCCGTTTTTGCGGCCCCTGCCTGGTCGATGGGGTCAGGGCCGAGGAGGTCCTGAGAGTGGGGACCTGGAGACCCTCAGCTATCCCTCCCGGGGATGAGATTTTTATTTGAATTTGGTCCACGATGTCTTGGACCGATCGCTTTCCGCGATGCCAAACGCCCAACAGAGACGAAGAGTTTTCGCCTCTGCTACCATGAAACCAGACCGGTTGGGCAGGAGCAGAGGTCGCAGTGGCATGGGCAGCAACATTGGTTGGCACAGAAGACATAACGATAGTGTTGACTGAATAGTATCCTGCAAACAGATATGGTACACATAGCCAATGAAATACCTGATGAGCACATATGAGAAATCCACCCTATCATCCACTAATTGACATAACTACTAAACATCCAAGATTGCCTTATCTATCCCACATCCTATGTTCCTAACAAGGAAATGGAATATGATATACCCTATCCCACATATATCCCATATATAGGGCCATATAATGCTCCCTTAGGGGTAAAATGCCAGGGTAGGGTTGTGACCTGCTTCACCATACCTGGAAGGTGGGTTGTCCACCAGCTCTGTGGTGTGGGTTGAGTTTGAGTACCTTTCCCTAAAGTTTATAAACATTTTGATGCAACTGTGCAAAAAACTTCCTTTAGAACTTTAAAAACTACGGCTCATACATTCTTTTTCAAAAGATGTTTACGCTTGCGCAACCTTGTTTTTGAAGTTCGCTTCCGTTGCACTTGTCTGCGACTTTGAGTTTCGGTGTAAAATTGACAATTTGTTTCGTGATTTCGTCAATTTTTAGCGATTTGACTTCTTAAATCGCTACACCTTTCGCTAAGCCACAGAAATCACTCCGTGTTGGTTACATTTTCTATTTTTTTCAGCTCCCGGAGATTTGTGTCCTCCATTGGGAGTATTGCTCCGCCCTGGCCCTTGGTAAGGACGTTTACTAAAACGCTGTTTATGCAGCGATAGCCGTCCGCATTAGAGCGTTCGACTGTACCCTAGTGGGCAAGCATATGTGCTCTAGGAAGGGAGTCCTGGGTTCAAACCCCACTACCCCCAGATTTTTACCAAACGTTTTCGTCGCAGGCTGGCAACTTTTGAGGAATGCCTCATCGAAGGGACGTCATTCACGGTACATTACACTGTTCTTCAAGGGTACCTACAGTGTAATAGGCCTCTATGAACTGACGAGGATGTTTCTGGTAAGTTTGTTGCATTTTCCGAGGTAATTTTGGGAATATTTGAGCCTTTTTCCTTGGTCCTACTAGCTTAGCTAAATAGTACTCCAGGGGGGAGTAAGAAAAAGTCACTGCCTTGTCCTTCTTGGAGGGCTTGATCCAGGCCAAGCCCCCTCTAAAACCCTTTTGTTGATGCTAAAACTAACTTAAGTATTCTAATCTCTCTTTTGAAGCCTAAAGTACACTTTCTCAATGTAACTAGGGTTGTAACCCTAGCCCCCCATGAAGTTCACGCGTACCACTCAACTGAGCGGAGGTATCTTCCTTAATGGAGGATATACCGAAACAAAATAGGCCTTTCATGCTTTAGGCCTTGGAGGTTAAGCCTAGTGGTCTCCCACCCCAAGACTCCTATACTCAATTGTTCCTACCATTTAATGTCGTTCTACGTTTTAACTGTTTCTGAATTCAGTTGCTTGGCCAAGTCATATTCTGTGTCTGGCCTGACAGCTATGCCCCAGATTCCTAATCCGCACCATATCACCCAAAAGAGTGCACATGAAGTGCTTGATGCTATCTTAGAGGCTAGAGTCAGCCCAGTTCTCATATAAAATCTTTCGTATTATCCATTTGTGATTGAATCTATGTGTTTATGCCTGCTTGGTCTATCTGCAGCCCTTCTGTGTTACACTGGATTTCAAACCATTCATTGATTCGATCCACATCCTGTTCTTGCTCTACTTGCTCCTTTGGTTTTGGAATTTCACCATCAAACACCTGCAGGATTTCATCAAAATCAATAGGGCACTAATCAAGGACATCTTTCTAACGTGGTCTCCTACGGAGCCACTGAGCCTCACCCGTGGCTCATGAGTAAGATCTGCCGACGTACTTGGGATGACTGCCGCGCTACCCCTGAGGGGAAAAGCCGGTCCCACTCGTACGACGAACTGGTGGACCTGCTGATTGAGCTAGCTCTTGAGAGGGAGAATGACTCCCACATGGAGAAATTCCTCAAGAAGCACTTGGGTCGAGGTGGTACCCCTACCCCCGAACGTGGCGAAGGGAAAGGGCCGAAAAATCCCACTATCACCAATCAGGGAGCTCGTAAAGGGAGGGGTAACCTACGTGCCATGAATGAGGTTAAACCTGATGCAGGTACACCCCCTCTCTGTTCTACTGCAAACCTGTCAACGACAAGGGGGGGCCTTGTCATGCCCCTGACTGCCATCACCGCAGTAGCTGTATGCTGCAGATGAAACGACAGCAGCATACCATAGATGGGAAACCTGTGACCCATCAGGATCATTTCAGGTGTACCATCACCTGTGGCTATTGTGGCAAACATCGTCACTACGAAGACGAATGTCACATAAAGAAACGCGAAAGTGATAAACTCAAGCGACAGGAGGCTGAACGCCAGAAGACCCAAACACCCACCAGAAATCCCCGAATGGGGATAAAGGTGGTAAAGGAGGTGGCAAGGGGGGTGGCGAAGGTGGACCCCCTAACCCCGAGAGACGCTGATCAGCGCCCGCTGTTACTCCTCCTCCTGCCGCAGGTGACTCCAAGAAGCGCCCACAGGGGGATAACGCTGCCCCTGAGGGGAAACACTCCTAGAAGAGGTGACTGGCCTGGAAGGCCAAGTCCCTCATGGCTGCAGGGATGGATGTCAAGTTCCCTGATGAGGAGTGAGGGGGCGGCTCCGAAGAGGAGGACTTGGTTTTATCTGGATCATTCTGAGAATTGGGGATCAAGTTTTTTGAGCGGTGCTACACACCGGTGCAACACTTTCCATAGTGGCCCGGCGCCTGCTAAGGACTTTCAAGAAAACCAAGACCGTGGCCATAAGAGTAGGGGATGGGCGTACCATCCATCCCTTGGGGGGAGTCGATGTGACTATATGCTTGGGCGACGAAACTGTGACCCAACACTGCAGAGTGCCGGACACCGACGCCTTTGACATCGTCCTTGGTACCGACTTCCTACGAAGAAACACCCAGGTAAAAATGCTCTCTCTCCAGCGCCGATTTTCTTTCATTGCGACTTTGGCAGTGGGCTCTTCTCCGTACCTTTGGAGCTGTCAGGACAAAAAGAGTCTGGGCTGCGCTACGCATCCAAGACTAACCATCGTACTGAAAACTGCCAATTGGCCCGTCACGTTCTTGAAAATGGACTGGCGGCCCTTCAGGTAAACCTGGATGAGATCCGGGTGGAATTGTTTGCGAGCCGAGAACAGCACATCATGCAGTTGTACTGCTCGAAACATTTAAACAACGCTTTCTGTTTCTTCTCGAAAGCAATGGGCCTAGCGTATGCCAACCCTCCCTTCTCCCTGCTCGCGAAGGTTCTAACCAAAATCGCTTATGAGGGAGGAAGGGTTGTCATGTGCACCCCTGACTGGGGCTGCACTGGTGAACACGCTTACTGGCGCCGTATGCTAGATCGAATGACCGTGGGAAGAGTGCAACTCCCCAACGGTCCCATCTATGTGCCTGAGGACACAGACACAGCTTTGCAGGCCCCTGAGTGGGCCAGTTTCATATCCATCCTTGATGGATCTCTCAATCCTGTACCCCTGTGTGACCTAGACCAGGTGCTACTGAAAGAGATCAGGGCCGAAAATCGTGGCCTGACCCTTTCTGATCTCAAAAACCGATCTCCTGAGCACCTATCTGCCACACTTACAGGGTGTGAATCTCCCGATGGCTATCTGGAACCTGCAGCTGTTCAGGAGGATGCTGACGACCAACTGTCTGAGATCGCCAGCACTATCCCTCCTTTTTATCCCAGCTGTGTTGACCCAAATCACAGTGCCTTCCTAGCCCAGCTTTTGCTGGAGGAGATAGATCTAGAGTCAACCTCAGAACCCGCTCCCCATGTTGGGAAGCCAGTGCTACACATGCGGCCTATGCACACAGGGGAACCCGTGGCCCGGAGTCCTGATGCTCTGGCGCGGCCTACTTCTAATAACATGCCACTGTCTGAGCATGACACTCAGGAACTCTGGCGGCTGTTGTACCTGAAGGCCGAAGGTATTGAGCGCCAAGAGCGGCTGCAATACCTCAGACAGACCTCGAAATCTTCCATCTGGTCTGAGGAGGACGATGATTTCTATATGTTGCCTGATCCTGAGATACTAAGGCGGCTCAAGTTGCATGGTCAAAAACGAAGGAAAAGGTAGGAAAATGACAGGTTTCCAAATGCATCAAAAAATAGTTGTTTTGATGGATATTTTAAAACTGTCGCAAACAAGTATGGCGGAATAGATATTTCTATAAGAATGGCGTGTCCCATGGGCGAGACAGGGAAGAGTATTGTTTGGTGACCGTTCTTTGCGCGAGGCCTCGCGCAAAGACGTTCATTTGTGTCAGATTAATGTGGTACAGTTTTTTGATAGAGGAGGCCTGGCGCCTTTATTTGCTGATGCGCCACCGCACAGTTCCATACCAGGGAAAACCAAAGTCAGTTGTTGCGGTAGAGGGAAGTAGGGCGCAGCGTCGCATTTTAGCAAGGTCAGGTCTGGCGCGATACAACGCACCTTCGCTGAAAGAGAAGGCCGCAGTCAGGTTACAGACTACATTGAACAAAATACACCAACAGTGGGTTGTGTTGTGGATGGACAACCCGTACAACAAACAGTTTACCACAAATCCTGACAAGAACGACAAAAGCCTGAACGCAACAGCGTTGGCTGTGTTGCTACTGAAGGATGCACCGCGCTACTGGCATGGTCATCCTAGCCTGGAAGAGCTTGAACGGCGTGTTCATGTTGTTGCACGCATGCTGGGGAACACCGAGGGAACATTTGCACGTATCCTGCGTGATCTAGGATTTGCAAGCACGCGACCTGTTGTTTGAAACATTAGGGCACCGCTTGACATTATTCGCCCTGTACCTGCCAAAAGACCACATTGGCGACCCCTTTGTCTAAGTAAAGAAAAGGTGACCGGCAACGTCTCGCTGCTTAATCTATTGCAATTCACTAGGGACTTGGCTCAGCACACTCGACCAATCGTGCCTGTTTTATGTGATGAGAACATACATTACCGCATTTGTAAGATGATGTACGGTGAAAGAACAATGGGTTGGAATGTCTGGCTTTTCTTGCGGTCACACCCTATATTGTATGGTTTCTGGCACGCGTACAAGTTTTGCGTTACACAAACATTTCGCTCATTTTGGCTGATCGTGGCTTTCTTCCGTAAAGGTTTGTTGCGCAGCGGTGACACAGTCCCCTGTTTTCCCAAGCTAATCACAATGGAGATAACTGTTGGCGCACTGCTGTTGGGTATCGGCCCTCACATACGGCGCCTTAACTGAAAATGTCATTCCCTTGGGCTGGCACGTCCTGTAAATCGGCGAGGACGCCTGTGTTACGCTGTGTGTAAGGCCATACAGGTTCTGCTAACACAATACTGTCCTATGTTACTATACCTAGGTCACCTCGTTAGACAGTGCAATTGGGCCGGGGAGACGGCCAACACGGGTGTTTCTGCTTCTGAGGGATTGCAAATTGTTATTTGTCTGTTAGACTGTTTGAACATTGGGGACACACTTTCAAAATACGAACGCAGTGTTGCAACTGCGCTATTGTGCCACACTGCATGGCACACAGCCATGCCTGGACAGGCTTTTGCCCATGAGTTTTGTGAAAGTCTGCTTTCCAGCCTTGTGACAAAGCAGGGCCAAAACATAGGTGCAGTAACCATTGAAGATGATGACGATCTGTATCATCTCATCACTACCCGCAAAGAAGGTCACAGGGTGAACGTCTGCAAAATCTCCAATTTTATTTGTCAATTCCGTGCGTCAGCGGTTAACTGCTTACTTGAACGCAGAGCGTGTATATGTGCCTTGGGTTAGGTGGTGTGCTGAGCCTACTTGTACAATTCAGGTGCATTGGCCGCGCAGGGGTATACCTAACTTTCCACCGTCTCTTCTAATTCCAAAGGGTTCTAACCACTACAAACAAGTCCTTGTGTCTGTGTTGTTGGTGCTAACGCACCAGGGGCCGCTTAAGGCTGGTTTTAAGCAAAAACTGTTGGAGCTGATCCCCCAACGCAGTGTGTTGGAAGAACAGGGAGAGGCCAACACGCTGCGAAACGTTCGAAGAAGAATGAAGAACATGCAGTGATGCGCGAGGCCTCGCGCGAACAGCATGAAACAACAGGTTAGTACATTCCCTCCCTTGCGCGAGGCCTCGCGCAAGGTTGACAGTCAAAAACAGTGCCGAGCCCCTTCAATTTTGCATTCTCAACCATACTGTACTCGTATTTGCTAAAAGCGCCTCACATATGCATTATCGAGGACGATTTTAACCCTTTGGAATGTTATGTTTCCTTCAATACAGGCTTTCTCCTTATCGCAGAATGGCAAGCCCCGCCAAAAAAACAGCCGAGGAACGAGAAGATACCGACTATGACCCTGGGACCTCAGGATCGGAGGCTGGAGCACCAAAGAAGGGGCATAAGAAGAAGGAAAAACCAGATCCTGGCTCAACCTTGGGTACTGACATCGAGGACCACCAGAAACCGGATGGGAGGCAGGTGGAGGTTGAGCTGGACAACGCGAGAATCGACCAGGAGAAGACAAAGGGGCAGATTAGCTGGAAAGATACGAAGTTACTGCAGAAGCGTATTGAGTCACTCGAGGCAGCACCGCCAACAGGCCCATTGCACGTCGTTCTCTGGGAAGATAATAGTGTGTTGCCAACCGACTGTTCGCTCTTCTCGTTGCGCGGGCCCTTGTGCATAGATGTGTCTCATATTGGCAGATGGCGATTTTTGGTGTGTATCTGGACAGCACAGTGTGGAGGCGATTGCGAAGACTCGGAAGAAGCGACGCACAGCGTGTCTGGATCTGCAGCAGTGGCATACTACATGCATCGCCGATATTCTGGAGCCTACGGCACCGTGGGCCTTCCGTGCAAAGCTGGCGGGACAAGCACAGGGAAGCGCACAAGGCGTTGAGCCAATACCGCTGTATGAGGCAGCAGATAACCTCATTCGATGTGTTGAAGATCAGCGGCGGCGAGGCCTGGCTGACACGTACAGCAATCTCAAGATCGCCATTGTGGATGCTGTGCAGATGAGTGCCCTAGTTCCAACCGCTGAACTGAAGCAGCCTGGTCAATTCGTATGTTCATTAATGGTTGTTTCGATGCTGTTTGTTGCGCGAGGCCTCGCGCATAATGTTGTCACTTTCAGGACAAAACGTATAAATTGTGGAAAGATTTTATGACGTTTGCCTACTATGTCCGGAAAGTGTGAAAGATCTGCAGAAGTTCCACGACAAAGGGGAGAAAGTCACGAAGAACGCGCTGATAAAAGCTGGACGGGATCCTGTTGCCGAAGTTCTACAAGAAAGTGGCAGAAGTGATGCAGGAAGAAAAAACAACCCTGAAATCCTTGCCGAATTCGATTGACGACATCATCCTTGACCAGTGGGTCTCAATGCATCTGGACCACCCGCACAACGGCCAGTACGTTCGACCTGAGAAAGGTGTGCACCATCGACGTGATGTGGGTTCCGCTTCTGCATTGGTCGGCTGCACTTTCTCCATTTCTGTTCTTTAGTCAAAGACATGCGGACCCGCAAAGAGGTTGCTGCACTTGGAAGGCCTGCCCTGATGATGACTCTTGGTACATGGGGCTATTGGCGGGAACCTGAAGGCAAAAGTCGCGGTCCATGGCCGGCATGGAAATCCATGATTTGCGCACCACTGTGGCAGGTGGCAGAGAAAGGCAAACCCGCCTCCCTGAAAATCCTCAACGTCCGAAAACTCCTGGGACAAGAGCCTACCAAGAGCCGTGTGGTCCCCCCAGCTGCTGGGGTTACTGGTGACTTCAAGACAGTGGAACAGCAGGATCCATTACTGTCAAGTCAAACTATCACAATTAAGGCAACTCGAATTGCAGCGTTGGCCCACGATCCCCCGAGGCGGTTCTTTGAGATTGACAAGAACCTGATTGTCATCAACGGCAACATATTTGAACATCTTGGTCCTGAGATGATGTGCCCAGCCTGGCTGTATGGAGAGATCGCGCGTGCCGATACCCTTATCTGCGGCTCTCAAACTGTTGTTGACAACATGTTCGACATGCTGGAGACGGAGACAGATAGACGTCTCAACGATGATTTCAACGCGCCGCGCATGGCTAACATGTTGCGTGTTCCCATCTTCAGTTGGCCAGTCAAAACAAAGCCTGCAGAGGATCCTAAAACGTTTGACGTTCGCTGGTTGCTGATTTCTTCACCGGATAGCTGGTCGAGAAAGCTATAATTCCCCCAGTACGTCCGCTCTCTGCGCGAGGTCTCGCACAATAACTTCTCCTGAAGCGGTACCGAGAACCTATGGCCCATGGCCCGGTGGCCTGTGAGCCGTCACACCCGTGCGGAAGCCCTAGTTGCCTGTTCGCGCGCTTTCGTCGCTTCTCCGTGGCGAGTTTTGTGAGGGATTTTTCTCGAGTCCCTTTGAGGTTCTAAGAGAACTTAAGGGCTGAATCTAGAGGGTTTTTAATCTACTTTCATATGGGTTGTTCACCAGAACTTTTCGCTGTTGCGTCTGAGCGAAAATCAGCGTGCAAGCTTTTCCGTCAATCGCTCGAACTCATGGTTCTCAAGTACCATGAGTTCTGACAGAACCCTACATTCCCCCCCTATGCCTATCATCCATGCCCCTTTAACCTGGGCATATTACTTTGTATAGGGAAGCGGGCAATAGGGATGTTTTAGGCGGCCCATGGGTTTTGCAATCCCAAGTTGTGTGCATGCGCAAACGCTAACTTTGTGGCGGTGTGAGCATAAATGTTAAGAACCGATCACAATGCTCAAAAGACCAAAAGCCCTGGGTCATTTTCGATTTTCGAGCCAACTCAACGATGACTCCACGCACTTCAATGCGTACCAAAACTCCATTTTCGAAAGAGGGCAAGTTTTGGTCGAAAATTAGGCCAAAATAGCCAAACCCCCGAGGCTCGTACCCGAAGCCTATAGGGAGTTGAGCCTCGAATCTGGCAATATGTAAAGTAGAGACCACGAAGAACATCCTGGATGGCTTGGTTGATTTTTACAACCTTGTCTCCTATTTTATATAATTTCGCCTTGTGAGCACGCGTGCCATACTGCCTCTTTGCACACGCGCTCATATGCAAGCACTAATGACACGGGTGGGCGGGGACAATCTAACCATGGTGGGCATATTTGGGGGCACCTACTATGGGCCTACTCAAAGAATGTTTACTCATATTTGTGCTCCTCAAGGTCCCAAAGATATGTTCATGCCAATATCGCCGATATATGCACTTTTTCTCATAAATAGTGTGCTTCAAGGATTGAGGTGTTAAAAATGCTTTCATTATGCTTTGAACATCAACCCTTGTTGCAAAAGGGAAGCAAAGCTTCGGTTTGCATCCATGCAAAGGCCTGAGGCTCCTTTCTCTTGTGATACGGAGATACAACTTTTCGAGGAACCAAGTTTGGGTGAATTTTGGCCGTTTTGCCCAGAATGGCCACAAACCCCTTCTTCCCCTGATTTCGCCCCCGAGGTTGCGTGCGCCACTTGACCAAGGGTAAGGGCAATTCGGAGAGGGCACATAAACTCGCATCGAATGGGGTGTTTCCCGATGTGGCCTCCTCTCTCAAAGGGAGAATTGTGAGTCACCCAATTAGGGGTATGTTGCCATTCTGCCCCATTTGTGTGTCATTTTTCCTCCAATGGGGAAAATAGCTAGGGGCGACCATGAGAGTTGGCAAGCGGCATATATTGGGACCTAAGTCTCAAATGTCTCTAGCATCTTTGGTTGAAAGGATCCTCGACGTTGCCATGGAGATATGTAATCATGAGTGCGGGCCATTTTGGCCAAATTTTGCTGTTTTTGCCATTGTATGCCATATTGGAACTACCATATCTCCATGGGGCACGGAATCTAGCCAAAAAAGAAAGTGCAAACATGGTAGCATAAGACCAAGGGTTAAACGCCATTGAGTTTCGTATTTGCTCCTCCGGCTTATCCGGAGTTATTCCACTTTTGGTGCGATCCATGATCTCACCCTTTGCACCGCATGCTGCTTTCTGCCCCATCCGCGTGGTCATCCCCTCGATGAACAGCAAGCAGCCAGTTTGTCAGCAAGCCATAACCCAGGGCATTGGTCCAGAGGAAATATCAATGGTTGTGAATCAAGGCTTGGCGCGTCAATATTGCCAAGGTTTCCTACCCTGGACGGTCAACCGAGACGACCCATTTTGCCATTTTGGCAAGTGTGGACCCAATTTGGATTGTCACCACGCCGAGTGGCATGGAGATCTTTGAGAGCCAAGTGCATGGAAGTGTAAATTAGACTCCTGGTGGATCGCTTATGGAATGGCGGATCTGATCTCCAAGCCGGCGTGGAGATATACTATTGAGGGCACCCCCGATTTTGGCTCATTTTGAGCAGCCAAAATGACCCCCTTTTGGGACCCCAATTTCAGCCCCCCCATATCTCTATGCCCATGAATAGGCCGGACCCAATTTTAGATTTTGCACTCAGAGATAGGTCCTAGGTCCAGCCTCCTATCCTGTGAGCCATTGGCCTTGCCCTGGCCGGGCACATCACCCGTTGGAATGACGCCAATTTCGGTGATTTTGGCATCATGACCCCACTTGATGAACCCGTGGTGCCCTGATGCCGGGGGCTCAGAGGGAACCAGGTTGGGTGAGGGCGCCAAGGATGTCGTACGCAAAAGGGATATGGTCGGTTGCCTCGTCCCTACCTCTGGCAGGTCTGAACGAGGGGTCATATTTGGAGTTTTCGGAGCTAATATAAGTTTGGGCTGAAACAGCCCGTTTTCAGCTACCAACTCCTAGGGGATAATGGCGGGGCCTATCTCTCTGGCTCAGATGAAAGTTGGGACCTGCCGTTAAGGGAGCATGGGGAGCTACTGTCGGTTGGCCTTGGAGCCCCTTGCTTTCCAGGAACTCGCATGTGGCTGGGCGGGACACCCTCCCCTTTTGGCAGGGTTTCAGGGTCCGGACTGAGTAGGGCATGGGTTGTGTTTGAGCCCCCGCCCCTGCCAGCCACTGAGAGGGACGGACCTGGGATTGGGATATGAGTTGGGATTGAGTGTCTATTGTCTTGTGATGCCCTTACCTCAATCCAGTCTCAACCCCATGTGTACATATCCCGATGTGTTGCTGTACATACTTTTGTTCCCTTGTTTCAGAGTGGCAAGGATCCTGAAACGCGTTGTCACATGACACGAGTATGAGGATGCCCTTGTGAGCGCAGTGCCTTGCCTGCCACCTTGCTTGTGCGTGTCCACCGCAGCATCCCGTGGCCAGGCCCCCCACGGGAACGCGTCAAAAGCGTATCACCGCCGCGGGGTTAACCATCTCTCGCGTGCCACTCCGGGCGACCTGAACCCCGAGCACCATGGGCTTCACAGTGCAGCCCGGCAACAGCGCCGAGTCCGTGAAGGAGGTGTAGCGACCGGAACTCCGACATCAGCGAGTTCCTTCGGCCGACCAGCACCGGCCGCACTCCCAGCTACATCACCCACCTCCACAACCACCATCGGGCGTCTTGGTCCCAGCCCTGTAGACAGAGTGGACCGCAGCAACCGCCTCAACAGCCACCCCCAGGACTAGTCCATCGAGGGGAACGATGGTGAATTGGCAGGAGGCGGGCAAGACGTGGCCGCTGCCCCACCCCCATGCGGTGCGCCTACTGCGTGGGTTGGTGTGGGGGCAGCACTACCGCCACAGCAATCCCCAGTGCGAAGGCGGCATGCCCAGCAGCTTCGAGCTCCGCGAGGATATGGGCGCCAACCGCCTGCAGGCAGTGGAAGACTGGCTGCGGGTGGAAGGATATGCCTACCGCTTCCGCCAGAAGAGCTGGAGGGTCTGGAGCTGCCCGGACAGACCCGGCGAAGGGCTGCACCCTGACGGGATTGAGAGGGACGAGAACCCCAATGAGTACCAGTCGGGCGCTGCGATCAACGTCTCCATGTGGGACATGATCAAAAAAAAGTTCCGGGACCCGGGGAACGAGCGCACGCTGCAGGGCAGCAGCAGCAGCGCGTCTCCTGGGAAGGAGAAGCAATCCGCCGGGGACAAGAAGCGGGACAAGAAATGGCGGGAGTACCAGGGAATCCCTGGCCGCGGAAGCCGCCCAAGCCGCCAAGGGCGGAACCCCAGCCCCCAGCCCCCAACGGGCCAGTGGCGGTCACCACCCCGGCCACACCACCCTTGGCAACTTCCTCGAAGTCGCCAAGAAAGCCAAGGCCAAGCAACGTCGGCTGCACCTGAGGAAGTCAGGCCCCAGCAGCGACGTGGAGTCGGCCCACCGGGGGAGGATGCCGGCCGACCAGGCCGGCTCCAGCAGCAGCGTCGCTTCCGACCAAAGGAACGTGGCCTGCGCCTGGGAGCGCGCCTGTGGGCTGACCTGCAACCTTCGGATTGCCCGGCAACGGGCCACGCAGCAGAACGCTGCAGTGGAGGGCGCCGCCGGCATCGCCCAGGAGGAGGCTGCAGATTGGGGCAGAGGCATGGCCTTCCATGCCTCGACTGTGGCAGCCATCGCGGCCGGTCTCACGGCTGCAGCCGCTCAGGAGGCAGCGACTGCCCGAGTCAGGGGTGAGGTGGCGGCGGCCGCCGAGGAAGCCCGCCTGGCGCAAGAGGCCATTGCCAGCAGGGAGGCCGAGGTGAAAGCGCTGGAAGGGGCGCTTGCCCAAGTGAGGGCAAAGAAGGAGGCGGAGGAAAGGGCCCACGCCGAGGCGACGGCCAAGGCCCAAGCGGACGCCGCCAGGAAGGACGCCGTCGAGGCCGCGCGACGGAAGGTCGCTGGGGAGAGGGCCAAGACGGAGGCGGAGCTGGCAGCGTTGGAGGCTGAGAAGGCTCGGCTGCAGCAGGCTCGGGAAGCCGAGGCTGCCCGTGCTCGGGAGGAGGCCAAAAGGCGAGCTGCTGCAGCCACGGCTGCCGCAATGGAAGAGGCGGAGGCCAAGCTCCAGCGCGAGACTCCCCCAGGAGGATCCCGAGTGGAGACACTTCGAAAGCTCTTCGAAGGGGACGCCTCCTTCAAGATGAAGCTGGATCTGGAGGAAGTCGACACGGGCAGCAGTGGGGACAGCGGCCCCACCGCCTACCGACGGAGGAAGGGTAAGGGCAAGACCCCCGAGAGGTCACGGAGGCCAGAGGGCGGACCCCCCCACGACTCCGACCCCTTCTTCACCGCCAGCGACGGGGATGGACGAGACCGTCGACATCGCCGAGGAGTGGCTGGCAGAGGAGGCGGAGATGTCCCCATGGATCCGGAGGGTGAGAGTGAGGATCTCCCTCCCCCCTTCCGGAGCTCTGGATCCACCGAGTGCGAGACCGAGACGCCTAAATGGAGCGACCTGGACGAGGATGAAGACATGGACTTCGGTTACACGGACAAGCCCCCATCCTCGGACTCACCCAGGCGACCCGGCGGAGACCCGCCGGGACCCCTGGGCGGAGGCCCGTCAGGACCCCCTGGAGGGCGCCCACCAAGTGGACCCCCCGGAGGCGGACCTCCGGGAGGGGGAGGACCCCCTGGACTGGGCAGACCCGGCGAAGGCCCTCCTGGGGGACCCCCTGGGGACCCTGACAACCTACCAGGGAACGGTGACCCGGATGCCACCTGGCGGTGGATTGTCTACCTCCGCAGGAGAGTCCAGTCCCTCGAGCGCGAGGTAGACACGGGCAAGGGCGAGATGATCCGCATCCCCAGGGTCGCAGCGGGCGCATAGAAGGAGCTGGACATCGCCAAGACGGAGATGGTCAAGATTGCCAAGGTCGCCACCGCCGCCCAGAGGGAGCTGGACATCGCCAGGGGCGAGACCAGGCTGCTGAACAAGGTCATCAACGGCCTGCAGCAGATGTTGGACCAGCTGGAAGGCCGTGGGAGCGTCGGCAGCGACCACCCACCCCTGGAGTCTGGCTCGTCAGACAACGGCTAGGGACCTGAGCCAGGTCCAGGCAGAGCGCACGCCCCCGGCGGAGCCGCAAGGAGTCGCCCCAGCGCCAGTGCCCCCTCTCTCAGCGCCCCCTCTCAATACAGCACGGGCCGCCGTAACGAGCGCGTGCCGCCTGGCAGTGGCAGTGAGGAGTGGCGTATTGAGGGGCTCAGTGCAGAGTACCACAACCGCCGTGCTCCACCGCGGACACCGGTACGCCCCGACGCCCCGCACCAGCCCAGGAGCCAATCCCAATGGCTGGCGGGTGTTATAGTGGACTCAGAGATGAGGTCCCAGGAGGGGACGTGGAGTGGGATGTCCGCGGAGGCGAGGACCTGGACCTGGACCTGGAGGAGTTCGGCATTACCCCGCCGCGTGGTGTACGACGGGAGAGCGGCTGAACACAGCCGCCGGCACCGTGATGAGGAGGCATACATGGAAGGAGTACAGCGTGAGCATCTAGGTTCAGCGTACATGGATGAACCACGGCGTAGCCACATGGATACCGTGGAGGAGGTGGAAGTGGCGGCCGTGGGAGTCCGTGGGGGACGCCGATGGGAACCCCGGTTGACCTCGCGGCCGGCGTTCATGGTCTCTAAGGCCGCGGATGCCGCCGTGTGGGAAGACCTGAAGGACATCAAGCCCCCCACGTACGATGGCAACCCCGTCAACCTCGACCGCTTCTTAGAGAAGCTGGACGATTGGAGGGTGACCGTCACTGAAGACATGGATCCCGCAGATGCAGAGAAATATGTCTTCAAACGGTTCAGGTACCGCCTGCCGGAAGTGCTCCAAGAGCTATAGTTTGATGGCGACAAAGGAGGGGAGAATCAAGACCCTCAAGGAAGCCAAGAAGTGGCTGAGCGAGCAGGAGCGGGTGGACGCTCCGCAGGTGGCTGCCAAGCGGAGGAAGGCCATCAAGCTTCAGCATGATGGTCGGGAGATCCGCCTACGAGATTGGAGGAACTTCCGGGGGCAACGTGGAGGACTGGAATGAGGGTGACGAGCAGGCCCGCCTGCTCTCCATGCTGCCGGAAGCATGGATCAAGAGAGTCACCAAGGAGGAAGCCAAGAGGGCCAGGTCCAACCACACGGTCACGATGATGCTCCCCAAGGAGTATCATACGAACGTGGTGGCTTGGACAAGTAAGAACGTGACCTGGGATGTCAAACAGCACTCCCTGCGGAACGCCCTCCTCATCACCGTCACGGGCGATCACGAGAAGACCGCGATGTGGCGCCTTGATGAGTGTGACGTGGGCGGCCAGACCATCCGTCTGCGGGCCATCCCGACGCGGATGAGTTGCGACGAGGTCCTGGAGTGGGTTGGGGTGGAGGTAATCAAGGAGTACGGGAACCTCCACCACACCCGCGGGTTGAGGCCCGGCGACCGTGACGTCAACTACGTTGGCGAGGGGTCTGGCGGGGAAGCTGCCATGGACCCAGCGGGAGCCGATGGCGATGAGGCTCTCGACGACGATGACGACGACGATGAGCCCGCCGAAGCGGCCGTTTGTGCCTTCGTGGCCAACAACCTGAACGCGGGGAGCAACCGGGGAAGCTGGAAGTTTCTGCAGAAGGGTTGGAGGAAGAAGGAGAAGAAGGACCCCCGCCGCATTGGCGACCATCCGCTGTCCTTTGGGGAGTTCATACGAGCTCAACCTCAGGGCTGTTTCGTGTGTTATGGGAGGAACAAAGGGTTCAACCATGACCACCGGACATGCCCCATCCACAAGGCCGACACCGAGGCCTACAGGAAGGTGCACAGGTCAAAGAAGCGTGCACCCGCGGGTATCCGGGAGACCAAGGTGGAGGTCACCAAGGACGAGCTCTCCAAGCTGATATCGGTGGGGACCGAGTTGGCCAAGGAGATCCAGGAGAACATGAGGAACTGGGTCCGCAAGTCGGACGACAAGAACAAGGACAAGGGAAAGGAGAACAAAGAGAAGGACAAGGACAAGAAGGGTAAGAAAGGGGGAAAGAAGAAGGGTGTCAACGAGGTTGATGCGGAGGAGAGTACCCCTACTACCACAACTGATGCCCCTTAGCGGAACCCCTGCAGCCAAGGGCCCCAGCTAGGGCGGTCACAGGATGGTGTCGTGGGAAGCGCCACACCATCCCAGTCCGGAGACAATGAGCACAAAGGGATTGCCGCAGGCGGAAGGCCCGGGCCGGCAACGAAAACGAAAGACAGTCGCAGTGGCAGGGTGAGGGCAAGTGAAGGCACGAACCCTTGCACCCGTCCATCCATCGCGACCAAGAATGTATTTCATGTGCTTCAAGATCTATCCGAGAGTATCGGAGGATCACCCGGACCGCAGCTGGATGCTGCAGATGGGCAGCCTGAGCCCATTGTCCACGACCTGCACCACTCCCTCTTTGAGCTTCTGGAACGGCCGCTGATCCTGAGCTTGCACGCTGTGCGCCGTGTTGGGCGTGAGCGGCAGTTGCACCTTAAGGTCCGTGCCTTATGCGGGGAAGTGGAGAAGGTCTTCGACGTGTTGGTCGACACGGGAGCTCAGGTCAGCTTGGTCAAGGCTGGCTTACCTCCGCCAGAGTGTTTGACCGACAGTAGGAAGCCTGTCAGGCTGAAGGTGGCGAACGGCCAGTACATGGTGAGAGGCACGAAGGAAGCGGCCATTGGGCTGCAGTCCGTGAACCACCGTGAGCTGAGCCGCCCGGACCTCGGCAAGGAAATCCTCCTGCATAGTCGCTTCTACGAGGCCGAGATGGACTGGGACATGATCGTTGGGTACGACTTCATGATGGAGACGGACTCCGGCGTTCTCCCGGCCCAGGCCTCCATGACCCTGTACGGGGATGACCAGCCCTCGTGGCTTTCGTCACCTGAGCACCATGTGGAGTGCCAATGGATCCACCCGGAACGCAATCAGCTCGAAGTAGCCGCGCTGGGCACTGAGCCAGCAGACCAGGAGTACGGCGTAATGCCGGAAATGGCGAGCCGAGTGGTTGCGGACCTGGGAGCTTCGGATCTGGCCCTGGATGCGTTCTCATCAGGAACCTCCGCCCATCTTCGGGTTTCTGAGAAGTACTGGAGCGTGCAGGACTCCGCGTGGAAGAAGCACTGCGGTCCGCATCAGGGTTTGATGTGGATCCATTGCCCCCGATGGGACATTCCAAGGGCGGTAGCGAAGATTCGCAAGGACCGCTGGGAGGCAGTGCTGGTTGTTCCTATGGGATGCACCGAGGAGGAAAGCACCCGAGATTGGGTGGTCTCATTGACCAACATGACCTTAAACAAGGTCGTCCTACCGGCTGGAGAGAGTATCTATCAGGACGCTAAGGGACAGCCGATGCCACCCCAGAGATGGCCAACGGAATTCCACTATGTGAATGGGGGCCTTGAACAGGCCGACACCACGGACTTCGTGTGTGTCAACCGCATCATAGCGGAGCCATGGCGGCAATGCTTTGCGGTTTCCCCTGTTCACATCTGATAATCGGAGGACCTCCTCACTGAAGAGGAGTTGGAACTGGTTCAGGAGTATATGGATCAGCCCTTTCACGATTGGGGAAACCAGCGTGAGGGCAAGGGCCAGGACAAAGCCTGGTGGGAAGTGGATTCCATCGTCTCCGGTTCCTATAATGGGAATACCTTCGTAAAGAGGGTGCTGGACCACATGTCCGGCCAGGAGGAGCGGATCGGCGGCAACCCACCCACCTACGGCGACCTGTTCCGAGGCAAGACCAGAGATGGCCCTTTGGGCCACCTGGGAAGACTACCTGAGCGATCTTGTGGAGGTACCCCGCAAGTAAGCTCAGTGGTCCAGGTGCCCTGAAAAGCCAAGGTGAAAGTAGAGGTGAGTGCCCCAAGATCCAGGCATTGAGGGCCAGGCTGAAGCAGAAGTATGGTGATACCTTCTTCAGCGGAAAACCAGTGTTTCCCCCACCAGTGTGTGGACCATAGGGCGAGGCCAAGATACGACTGAAGCCGGACCCCCGTGTGTATCGACACCGGGAGTTTGCCCTGAGGGGCGAGAGCAAGGAGGCCGTGGAGAAGATCCTCTGTGATTTCATCCAGAGAGGCTGGCTTGAGCCGTGCCACTCCGAGTGGGCCCCCCCGTGCTTCGTCGTCCCCAAGAAGGTGGACGGTGAGTGGCGGCTCCTGGTCGACTAACGTGGCCTAAACGCCCAAACGCAGCATGACAGCTATAAGCTGCCCCTCATTGAGGACATGCTGCAAAAACAACACCGGCGGAGGATCTTCACGGTGATTGACCTGAAACATGGTTATCATCAGATGCCTCTCGCCGAGGAGTCCCGTGCCTGCACAGCCATGAGCACCCCACTTGGACCTCTCCAGTGGAAGGTGATGCCCATGGGCGTTACCAACGGCAATGCGGCTTTTCAGCGGATGCTGGAGAACCTGCTTGAGCCGGTGTGTGACTGTGGGGACCCCTTCGTGGACGACGTGATCATCGCGTCCGGGGACCCCAGTATGAGCTATGGGGAGCTCCTGTAGGCACATGAGATGGACGTCACCCGAGTTGCGGACCTTTCGGTTCGGCACAAACTCACGGGCAGCAGTGACAAGGCCACCATTGCGATAAGCGAGGTGGTCTTCGCTGGCCACGTAGTTGGGAACAGGCAGCAGAAGGCCATACCTGGCAGGGTGGCTGCGATTGAGCACAGGGAAAAGCCCAAAACGGTCTCTGAGCTACAGGCGTACTTGGGGTTCTGCAACTACTACTCAGGGTATATCAAGATGTATGCCGAGTATGCAGCCCCCATGATGACCATGCTCAAGGGCAACCGAGAGGAGACCAAGACGGGGTCCAAGAAGGCTCGGGTCTGGAATGATGAGTCCGACCGTGCCTTTGAGGGGATGAAGCAGGCGCTGCTATCCGCAGTGGGTCTGCACCTCGTGGATCCTCACAGAGGGTTCGTCCTGCGCACCGACGCTTCCGACTACGCCGTTGGCGCTGTGTTGGAACAAGTGCTTGACAATGGGAGGCACGTGCCAGTGGCCTTCTGGAGCCTAGTCCTGGCGGAGGGCCAGAGACGGACGTGGACGCCCCGAGAAGAGGAGGCGTATGCCATCGTCATGGTTATCAGGAAATGGGCTGGGTACATAGCCCTCCATCCCGTCACCGTCTGCACCGCCATCAGAGTCTGCAGTCTTGGCACAAAGAGCACGTGGACACCCCCTCAGGTCCCGCCTCCCGACGGGCAAGATGGCATGAGACCTTGGCCAAGTTGGACCTCACGGTTGTGTATGTTCCGGGTAAGGATAAAACCGTGGCGGACTGTCTCAGTAGGTGGGCCTCTCCGGCCAGCAAGGGCATGACGGATGTCTCCGCCCATGGCGATGAGGCTGAGACCGCTGAGGCCAAGGGGATCATAGTAATGGAGCGCCTGATGGTGGAGGAGGGTGTTAAATGCTTCGTCGTCGTTGCTGCGGATGCCCCCCTCGGAACGAGGATGGGCAGAGCGGTCAGAGTACTCGCGCCTGAGGGAGCTGAGTCCGACAAGCACCTCTTTTCTGAATCTTGCCTCCAGGACGACTGGACCGACGACTACGCTAAGTCTGAGGCCTTTGAGGCCGAGTATAGGGCTGTGACCGACCCTGATGATGGGCAGAAGTGGCCAAAGGGGCTGACTGAGGAGGATGACAAGCTCTCCTGGAATGGTAAGCTGCTGGTCCCAGAGTCCCGAGTGCTCGAGCTATGTGAGGCTTGGCGCCACCACATGATGCACCCAGGGGTCACGAAGCATGCCCTGGATATGCAGCGCCGGTTCGAAATCGACCAGATCAGTCTCTACAGCGCTATCAAGAAGGTCAGAAAGGGTTTCTGGGTCTGTCAGGCCTGCAATCCCGACAACCGGAACGACAAGGATGAAGCCCAATGGACTCCGGTGCCTGACCAGCCCATTAAGAGCGTGGCCATGGACGTCTTCTCCATGCCTGAAGTTCACATAGGCAAGGAGACCTTTGACTGTGTGGTCCTTAGTGTGGATCGCCACAGCGGCTACGTAGTAGCCTTTCCGGCACGCAAAAGGGGGTTGTTTGCCAAGGAAGTGGCAGTCATGATGATTCGTCATTGGCTGACCATCTTTGACATCCCCTGCACCATTTGCAGTGACCGAGGGCCCCAGTTTACTGGTGGCTGGTTCAAGGCCATGTGTTCCCTCATGGGAATACGTCATACCAAGAGCGTCGCCTATCTCAGCCAGTCCAGTTGCCGGGCTGAAGTGGCTGGAAGGCAGCTGTTCGAGAAGCTACGCAAGATTCACATCACCAATCCACGTCGGAACTGGTTTGAGGAGATGTGGCCCGCTCTGAAGGCCCATAATCACGGCCCCACTCCAGCTGGCTTGTCCCCTCACCAGATTTTGTTCGGCAGGGACCCACTTGGTCGGGGACTTCCCTTGTCTGGTGATGGTATGGCCATGGACGCCAAGGAATTCTTCGCGCGGCAAGAGGCAACAGCGCCGGACATCCGCCAGCAGCTCGAGAAGGAGCATGCTGAGCGTCAGAAGTCCGCCCCGAGCTCGACAGCGCAAAAGTTCAGGGTGGGAGACCCGGTGTGGGTGATCAGACCCCGCCACATGGGCACCCACCGCACCCAAACCTGGTTCGCAGGATTGGTGAGGACACCTACTGCATCAAGGTGGGTCACGGACAGTTCCGGGAGCGCCAAGAGAGTCAACTCCGTGTGCAGGAACCCGACCTCCGTGGCCAACATGTGTCCCTGGACTACGCCGCACATGAGGCTGATTCGGACGACAACTATGCCGAGCAGGACGACTATACCGTCGAGAAGATCCTGGCCCAGCGTCCAAACGCCTCGGCACCCAGAGGCCTGGAGTTCAAGGTTCGTTGGCGAGGCTATGGGCCGTCCCACGACACCTGGGAACCCGTCTCCTCGTTCGTGCCGCGGATCAACACCCCTTTTATGGACTACATCCGCAAGCACAAGACCAAGATCCATGTCTCAGACTTGGCAGCACTCACCCGGGCGATTGCTGCCAGGGTCGCCTGATCACCGCCCTGAGCTGTCCCCTGATGCAGTTTGAGCACTTGTTTGGTCGACGGATCGTCCCTCACTTGCTTGCTCTCTTCCATCTTCCGGTGACCTGCCATCAGAGTGGCCATATACCCCCCCCCTGCTGAATCCAGGGGAGGATGGCCCCTCTCTTCCACTCCTATTTGTCACTCCCTGCCTGCTGAATCCTTGGGAAACCAGGCAGGGCGACTGACCTTGATATTTCCTGAGCTCTTGGGGCCTTGAAGCCCATACAACGATGCGCAACGGATGCCGCTGTCATCGGCATTGCAATTTTTGAGTGTGTGGTCCGGTCCCATGGCACTTGCGGGATCCAGACCAGTCTACGTGTGTCTGCAGACTATATATGGCCTGAACTCAGGCGTCTTTCTGTCCACCCTCCTGCATATTCCTTATCCTGACCGGGGCGTGGTTTGGCGCTCTATCCAGAGTGTGTTTACACGCCTATTTACCTGTTTCTTGCTTATTTTTCTGTTCTCCAGGATATGTGCATCTGTATGTTAAGTGTTGTCAGCCCATCACCGAGATATGGACTGTTTTTCCCCCCCAAGGGACACGAATCGGAATACGAAGGCGCCCTGAGTCGCCGTGTACATGCTCTTACATAAGGTCCAGCCTGGACCAGTACTCAAGTACAGATTCTTTTGTTTGAGTGCCCTTGATACCGTGTGCCCTAGTGGCTGTGATGTGCTGAGATCCTGATGGCGCCAGGCGGGAAGCCCAGTTGCCTGACTACACTCCCAGCGGTCCGCCACTGTCAGTCCCAGTGTGAGCCTACCGACTCGCAGACGCACTTGCAGTCGGGTGGCGACCTCCGGTGTCCTGACCTCGGTCAGTCTGCCTGGGAAACTGGTGGTTTGAGGAGTCAACGCCTCCACCCAGACTGCATTAGGACTCCCCCATGCATGGCCTCCGTGGTAATGGGGCAAGGGAAAAGACGGCCTGGATGCCGGATCCCTTATGGAGGAGCTCGTTCGACTTTACCACTCTGGACTCGCGTCGAGGATATGGACATGGTGCGCCCAAGGAAGGGCCCGTGGGAACTCTCCCCCAGACTGCGGCCTTTGGAAGCTTGGGGTAGCCTGATGGATCTTTGTGGTCGCTTTTGACCTGTGGGACCACCTTGGTCGTCGTGTGGCGCCTATGTTGGCCGTGTATGCCACTGCCACTGTGGTAGTGACGGTCGCAGCCGGCACCCGGTGCGCCTGGTATAGGTTAACCTGTCCTTTGGATGCCGAACAATCGCCGCCAGGACCCGGGACTTGATACTTGATACTATACTTGTGTTTACTGCACCGTACCTGTCTTACTGTGGAATTGTATGGGCAACTTAACCCGCAACTCGGCCTGAAGTGAGGATGTGCCACGCCCCCCTCCCTTCAGGGGATGGTCCTGGGTACCCGCTGCCATGCTTGGGTGTTATCCAGCCCCCCGCAGGGTTTGCTGTAATGAGGGGGGTGAAGCGGTACCCAGAACCTATGGCCCATGGCCCGGAGGCCTGTGAGCCGTCACACCCATGCGGCAGCCGTTGACACCGGCTGTCAGCGGGATATCCCTGTTCTCGAATCCGCGAAATCTGGAATCCGATTTCTAAGCAATAAACCGATGTGGAATTACCATAATTTTATTGTCTTGGTCGAATTTCGGTCGGAAATCGGTGAAATACCCGATTTCTACCTCGATTTCTAATTGACGTGAAATCGCCGCCTGTTGTCGCCTGTTCACGCGCTTTTCTCGCTTCTCCGTGGCGAGTTTTGTGAGGGATTTTTCTCGAGTACCTTTGAGGTTCTAAGAGAACTTAAGGGCTGGATCTAGAGGGTTTTTCTTGTACTTTCATTTGGTGTGTTCACCAGAACTTTTCGCCGTTGCGTCTGAGAGAAAATCAGCGCGCAGGCTTTTACGTCAATCGCTCGGACTCATGGTTCTCAAGTACCATGAGTTCGGACGGAACCCTACATTCCCCCCCTATGCCTTTCATCCATGCCCCTCTCACGTGGGCATATTACTTTGTATAGGGAAGCGGGCAATAGGGATGTTTTAGGCGGCCCATGGGTTTCGCAAACCCAACTCGTGTGCGTGCGCAAACGCTACCTTTGTGGCCGTGTGAGCATGAATGTTAATAACCGAACACAATGGTCACAAGACCAAAGGGCCTAGGCCTTTTCCATTCTTCGAGCCAACTCAACGATGGCTCCACACAATTCAATGCGTATCAAAACTCCATTTTCGAAAGAGGGCCAGTTTTGGTCGAAAATTAGGCCAAAATGGCCAAACCCCCGAGGCTCGTACTCGAAGCCTTTGGGGGATTGAGCCTCGAACCAAGGCAATATGTAAAGTAGAGACCAAGAAGAACATCCTGGATGGCTTGGTTGATTTTTACAACCTTATCTTCTATTTTATATAATTTCGCCTTGTGAGCGCGCGTGCCATACTGCCCGTTTGCACACGCGCTCATATGCAAGCACTAATGACACGAGTGGGCGGAGACAACCATAGTGGGCATATTTGAAAGCACCTACTATGGGCCTACTCCAAGAGTGTTTACTCATATTTGTGCTCCTCAAGGTCCCAAAGATATGTTCATGCCAATATCGCCGATATATGCACCTTTTCCCATAAATAGTGTGCTTCAAGGATTGAGGTGTTAAAAATGTTTCCATTGTGCTTTGAACCTCAGCCCTTGTTGCAGAAGGGAAGCAAAGCTTCGGTTTGCATACCTGCAAAAGCCCGAGGCTCCTTTGTCTTGTGGTACGGAGATACGACTTTTCGAGGGACCACTTTTGGGTGATTCTTGGCTGTTTTTCCCGGAATGGCCACAAACCCCTTCTCCCCCTGATTTCGCCCCCGAGATTGCGTGCGCCACTTGACCAAGGGTAAGGGCAATTCAGAGAGGGCACATAAACTCGGATCAAATGGGGTGTTTCCCCATGTGACCTCTCCTCTCGAAGGGAGAATTGTGAGTCACCCAATTTGGGGTATGTTGCCATTCTGCCCCATTTGTGTGTCATTTTCCCTCCAATGACGAAAATGGCTAGAGGCGACCATGAGGGTTGGCAAGCGGCATATATTGGGACCTAGGTCCCATATGTCTCTAGCATCTTTGGTTGAAAGGATCCTCGCCGTGGCCATGGAGATATGGAATCATGAGTGCGGGCCATTTTGGCCACATTTCGCTGTTTTTGCCATTGTATGCCATATTGGAACTACCATATCCCCATGGGGCACGGGATCTAGCCAGGATGAAGTGACCAATATGGTAGCATATGACGAAGGGTTGAAGGCCATTGAGTTTCGTATTTGCTCCTCTGGCTCATCCGGAGTTATTCAACTTTTGAATCGATCCATGATCTCCCCCTTTGCACCGCATGCTGCTTTCTGCTCTACCCGCGTGTTCATCTCCTCGATGAACTGCAAGCAGCCAGTGTGACAGCAAGCCATACCCCAGGGCATGGGACCAAAAAAGATATCAAGGGTTGTGAATCAAGGCTTGGCACGTCAATATCGCCAAGGTTTCCTACCCTGGACGGTCGACCGAGACGACCAATTTTGCCATTTTGGCAATTGTGGACCCAATTTGGATTGTCACCACGCCGAGTGGCATGCAGATCTTTGAGAGCCAAGTGCATGAAAGTGTATGTTGGACTCACGGTAGATCGCGTATGGAATGGCGGATCCGATCTCCAAGCCGGCATGGAGATATACTATTGAGGGCACCCCCAATTTTGGCTCATTTTGAGCAGCCAAAATGGACCCCTTTTGGGACCCCAATTTCAGCCCCCCGTGTGGTCAATTGGCGGCCCCATATCTCTTTGCCCATGAGAAGCCCAGACTCAACTTCAGATTGTGCACTCAGATATAGGTCCTAGCTCCTGCCTCCTATCCTGTGAGCCATTGGCCTTGCACTGGCGGGGCAAATCACCCGTGAGAATGGCACCAATTTTGGTGATTTTGGCATCATGACCCCACTTGATGAACCCGTGGTGCCCTGATGCCGGGACCTCAGAGGGAACCAGGTTGCGTGAGGGCTCCATAGAGTTTGTACGCGAAAAGCATAGGGTCAGGTGCCTCATCCCTACCTCTGGCGGGTCCGGTCCAGGGGTCAATTCTGGAGTTTTCGGAGCTAATATCAGTTTGGGCTGAAACAGTTCATTTTCAGCTACCAACGCCTAGGGGATAATGGCGGGGCCTCATCTCTGGCTCAGATGCGAGTTGAGACCAGCTGTTAAGGGAGCATTGGGAGTCATCCTCGGTTGGCCCAGGAACTCGCCTGTGGCTGGGCGGGACACCCTCCCCTGATAGCAGGGTTTCAGGGTCCGGACTGAGTAGGGCATGGGTTGTGTTTGAGCCCCCGCCCCTGCCAGCCACTGGGAGGTACGGCCCTGGGATTGAGATATGAGTTGGGATTCAGTGTCTATTGTCCTGTGATGCCCTTACCCCAGTGCAGTCTTAACCCCATGTGTACATATCCTGATGTGTTGCTGTACATACTTTTGTTCCCTTGTTTCAGAGTGGCAAGGATCCTGAAACGCTTTCTCACATGACACGAGCATGAGGATGCCCTTGTGAGCGCAGTGCTTTGCCTGCCTGCTTGCTTGCGTGTGTCCGCCGCAGCGTCCTGCGGCCAGGCCCCCCACTGGAACACGTCACTCCCTCATTGCAGATTCCGAATTATCTGACGTTTCGACCTACTAAAGTAGAGGAGATGGATCCTGTTGAATTTGGCGGTCACCTTCCGATAACGACGGTTATGTGGTCTTTCGACACTCACCTCTTTTACCTGAAGCAGGATAAGAGCTTCAAGCCTGCGTTTGTGTTCATTGATCATCAGCTGGATCTGGTGTGCAAGATCGCGTCCATCGAGCCGGATTCTTGCATGTACCTTCTTGGTGTTACCTCCGACAATCTCTCCGATTGGGTCAACAGAGTGCAGACTCAGTTGAACCACGTCTTGACACAAGGGTCGAAACTGGAAGCGTCTGGTGAATGGGACCAGCAGGGCAACTGGTCAAACCGTGGTATTCTCCTTTGGGTTCGCGATGACAAGGTGGGTTCTGATGCGTTGTTGCTGAAGGAGGAAGAGACTGTTGAGAAAGGTCAAGCTGCAGAAGCACTGGCCCCTGCAAAGCGGAAGTCTACTGGTGGGGAACCAGCCCCTAAGAGGAAGAAGACTGCCACCAAGCCTCAGGCAACGAAGTCGGTTACCGGTGCAGAATCCGACGAGAGCGATGGGGATGAAGAGAAGGAGAGCGAGGAAGAAGAGGAGGAGGAAGCGCAGGTCTTTCAGGGCAAGGCAGCGAAGAAAGTGGCAGCAAAGCCGAGGTCCGAGGATACCGGGGCCCGAGCTCCATTCAAGCACCCAGCCCGTCAGTCCCAACCAAGAAGCGAGCCCGCAAAGCCACCGCCTAAGGGTAAGACGTCCGTTGCTAAGGCATCGGGTTCTAAGATGCAAACTGTTCCGAAGAAAAAGTAACTTCTTCTCTTGTTCTGATATATTATGCGCGAGGACTCGCGCTGTGCATTCCTCTTCGACGACCTTTATGCTGTCACCTTGTGCGGCACATTTTTCTCTATGATGCATTTTATTGCGCTGTTGTGTTGGTGTTTGCGCGAGGCCTCGCGCAAAGAAGGGGTGCCAAAAAATGCTTCTTGTCTTGCAGCGTGCAACATGGTATTCGAAAACTGGTTCTCCAAAAGATTGAAAGCTCATGGGTCTTTTTTTTGCAAAGCATAAGTGGTATGGGAAACAAAAAGTCGTGGTTTTCCCAAAAAGGAATTTCATTTTGGTGGAAATAAATCATTTTCCCGGGCAGTCGGTTTTGTTGAAAATAAAGGAAAATGGACCAGTTGATTGCTTTTCACAGGATGTTTGGTTCTTGTGTTTTAGGTCCCCCCCAAAAGGACTATTTTTTCGCAGTGCCGTAGAGAGGCAGTTTTGGGTGCATTTTGACCATGCAACTTGAGCCACCTCAGAGATACCGCTAGTGTATTCTCTGCACTATGGGCAGCAATGTCCCCCTGGATGGGACGATGGTTCTGTGCCTGCCGAAACTGCTGATCGGCAGAAAAAGAAAGAACATGGAAAGGGCAACCTCCATGCTGAGGAGGATTTCCTGCAGAAACTCGAGAGTCTTAACCTTGACCCCCGACTGAAGAAACTGATGATAACCTATGAGGAGGTGTTCGGCGCCTTGCCGTCCCCCCTCTCTTGTAAAAAACTGGTCCAGATGGACCTGAAACTGAAACCTGAATTTGAAAGACGCGAGTGAGGCGTCGTCCCTATCCTGCTCCACAGGAACGGGTTGAAGAAATCGAGCGACAGATCCAGGAACGTATTGATGCTGGCCTCGTTGAAGAATATAAGAAGGGGGACTACCCCCATCACTGCAGTCCCTATTTTTTGGTTGCTAAACCAGGATCGACTGCCCTACGACTGGTTGTTGACTATGGTGAGGTCAACAAGAAAACCCAGAACCACTCAGGGAGTATTCCTAACATGTAAACTACCCTGGAGTGTATTGCCAAATGCAGGTACAAGAGCAAAATGGACAAACACTCTGGTTTCTGGCAGGTGGACCTAACCGCCGCAGCTCAGGAGCTGCTGGCTTTTATAACCCCTAAGGGTCGTGTCTTTAAGTGGAAAGTCATGCTTTTCGGCATGGCTAATGCCCCAGCGCTCTTCCAGGAGCTAATGAACAAAATTTTGTACATACTGAGGCGCAGGCCCCTAGTACAGGAGCTGATTTCTCAGGGTGTGGAAATGGAGGCCCACGTTGACGACGTGAGTTTGGGTACTAATACCCAGGAGGAGCATGTGCTTCTCCTCCGTGAATTTTTTCATTGTTTGTCAAGAAAACCATCTCCGAATCAAACCCGAAAAATGTGAGTTCCTGAAAGAGGAGATGGAATATTTGGGTTTCGACGTGGGGTATGGTTGGTGGAAACCAGCCGCGTCTAAGATGCAGCCCCTACAGGACATGCAGATTCGCAATGACCCTACGAAGGGTCTACAGGATGTGAGGAGTTTCGTGGGCGCCTGTAATTTCTATCGGCGTCACATCCACAATTTTACCTACTCCTCTGCCCCCCTCACTGACCTAATCAAGAAAACTACTCCCTGGAGGTGGACCGCCAAGGAGGAGGAATGTTTCCAGGAGTTGAAGAAGAAATTTGCCTCCTCCAACTGCGTGGGAGTGTCAAGCCCTAAGGGCGAGATAGTCCTGATGACTGATGCCAGTGATGTAGGGGGGGGTGGAGAGATCTACCAATGGCAAGAGCTTAACCCCGCTGAACTAAACCACCGCCGTTATCGTACTAGTGGACTGAATCGTGATGGCTCGTTGAAACATGACTATCCTACCAGTGAGTGGCGGCTGGTGCCACTAGGACACTGGAATTGGAAATGGAACCAAGCGCGTTCCAATTACAGCACCTATGACCAGGAACTCCTGGCCGGTATGTTGGTGCTTTCGTCACAATCCCCACTCCTGGGATCTAACCCTATTGTCTCGCTATGTGACCAGGAACCTGTGAAGTCTTTTCAGAAGGGCCCACCGCCAGAGAAAGCAAAACTAAAGCGGTGGTGGACTTACCTGAGCCAGTTCAGGTTGACAGTTCATCATATCCCCGGTATAAAAAATGAAATGTCTGACTATATGACGCGCAATAACTTCGATGCGCTTATAGGTGAGAGCTCTGAGGCACTCGCCAAAGAGGCTTTCAAGCGTATGGATGTCCAACTTGACCTATCCATGCGCACTGCTGGAATCCTGGAGGGTTGGAGTCTAACCGACTATCAGTCAGAGTATAAAGAAATTCTCCAAACTCTCAGCACTGGTCTCGAAACCCGTGTCATTGACGGGCACCAGTGGTATAAAAACAATCAGTACCTCTTCTACGAGGACCGGATTGTTGTGCCTGAGGCGCGACTGGATGGGAGCCTACAGTGGTCCCATCTCAGTTCTGGTCACACTGGCGAGAATCGCTCAGTGGACTTCTTCCGGGAGTGTTTCTACTCTAGTCTAAGTGACTGAACTGCGGTCGCGCATGGAGACCATTGTGGATGCTTGTGGCTGTCATGCCAGCAAGCAGAGCGACAGTAAGGATAGGGGCCTGATTTCCAGCCTACCCATACCCTATTGTGCTAACTCTCTTCTCTACGTGGATTTCATCCACGGCCTACCACGCTTCGGCGGTTATGAAAGTTGCCTAGTGGTCACCTGTGGGCTATCTCGCTTCACCCGTGTCTTCCCTTGCAATAAGAAAATCACAGGTGAGCAGAATGTGAAAGTGTTGGTGGACCAATGGTTCGAACCCTATGGAGCACCTAAGCAGGTGCACTCTGATGAGAATGTACGCATCTGCAGTGACACTGGGTGGTACAAACAAGTGCTAAATGCCCTCAACACGGAGGTAACCACAGGTCTGCCCTATACCCACACGTCTAACCCTCTCTGTGAGAGGACGAACCGTGTGGTGGAGCAAAACTTAAGAATCCTGATGAAACAAGAGCGTACCAAGGACTCGGTACGCCTAGTGCCCTGGGCAGTTCTGACCATGAACTCACAGCGGAGCTCTTCTACGGGTTTCATCCCCCACAAACTGTTCCATGGAGGACGACCTGCTTGGTTCTTAAAAACCCCCTTTCCTGAGGACTTCAAGAGCCCTGTGGGAGATTGGCTTGAGCACAAGGACTCTCTGGCTAACCAGGCTGGGATCAACCTGAGACACATTCGTGACCGTGAACTGAGCCGACGGAACTGCCTACGGCGACCTGCCAGCTTCAAGGTTGGTAACCTTGTTTAGGTTCACCATTCACGCCTACCCTCCTGGCCACTTAACTGCCTACAGGACCCTTATTTTGGACCCTATCGTATAATCAGGATAGATGGATCCAGGATCCATGTCAGGTGCAGTCGACCTCTAGGTGGTGAACTGCTGTGTGCACCTAAACAGTTGAGGCACTATCACTCCCCTGACGATTTGTCTTCGGATGAGTGGCGCCTCAGCGACAGTGAGGTCGAGCGTATAGACCTAGAGAACGCTGCCAGTCCATAGGAGGCAGACGAATTCGAAGAGATGACTGCCGATGAGATGGCAGTCGATGGTTACTACGTGGTTGCAGGTATTGCTCGCCACGAGTACTAACAGGGCTGGAAATTCCTAACCCTGTGGGATGGCTATGGGTTATCTGAGGCGACCTGGGAACCTATGTCAGCCTTCATAGAACCAGATGTGACCATCAACCCCATCCTCCGCTCCTATCTCGTTGAGAACAACGAAGAAAGCTCTTAACCCGTGCTGAGACCCTTTCCCAGCGTAAAAGGAAAAGCTGATTTCCCTGTGTCAGTCTAATGACTGTGTTCTAATTTCACAGGTGCAGTGAGCACTCTTGTGCAGACGTGCCTGTGTATGGGTGTAAGAGCAGTTGTCACAGTTGCCCCGCATTGCATCGCAGGACAGGACCGTTAACCCCGCGTGACAACCACTCCCTGGCCGAAGGCCATTGGTTTTTCACAGACTACTGCATACTGAGTACTGCACTGACCCTGTCTGTGCCCTGCAGACCCATGCCTATGGTTTCCAGCGTGGACCAGGTGGCCGCTTATCAGGGTTGCACCATATCCCCTACGGACCACGCTCCTAGCGTTTGCGGACGACATGGCGGTGGTGACGGCCACCGCGCGCCAACCCCTGCCGACCACCCCGGACCCCACCAGAGCCACCAGGGTCCTCCACGTTGTCACCACCTATCTGGAGGGCAATCAGCTGCTGGTACACAACGTCAAATCTGCCACCATGGTACACAATGCACCGCCGCCACCCCTCCGCCCCGGGGACCTGCCCATGGACCCAGTAAAAACGGCCACCTACCTGGGAGTCCAGCAAGCGGCCACCGCAGGCGGGGTCACCCTACCGCCGAACCTGTTACGGCAGCTGACAAGGACACGGGTTATAGCAGGCATCACAGCACTCTCTTCCCAGGCCCTGGCATACTTCCTACAAGCTGTGCTCAATGCAGCTATAGGATTCCAAGCCTTGCACCTAACGCACCCCCAACACATGCTACAAGCGGCCACCACCACAGTACGACGAGCGTGGACCATCCACGGCCACCGGCCCACGTCACTGCCTGCAACGGAGACAACACCGACAACCTCGTCCACAACACGTACACAGCTCACACTGCGGCCCACCTGCATTGTCTCATGCACAATAACGAGCCGGGGGTACGGGAAGTCTTCACGCTGACGCTGCGGGAGGCCCAGTACCACCGCAACACCTGCGCCTAATACATACTTCACCAGCGGGGTCTCCCCACCAAGGTGGGGACCCGCATATGGAACCACCTACACCTCCTACTGCCCCACCACAACCACGTCATCCAAACAAACCATCGGTGCAGGGAAACCGGCCCTCTGGCGGTCCTTCACACCGATGTGGGGGGGGGACCAACGGGTAGCACCACCACTCTGGACCTGGTGGGCACCACCCTTCACCTCGTACGGGTCACCCCGAACCAGATGAAAGCCCTCCAACGAGTGGGCACACACCACGTCCCATTCCTACAACACCCGGAGTGGCCCAACAAATCACTCCTGGAGAACCACATGCGCAGTGCGGCCACCCAAACCGGGCACCCCCAGCCAACAGATGGGGAAGTACGTGAGGCGTACAACCTATTTTGGAACACGCACAAACGACCACTGCCAACGAGCCCACCGCAAGGGAACCAAGCCCACCACCGGCCACCGGAGCAAGTGGAATATGTACCCGGCACCACGGTACCAGCGGTACTCCTCCTAGCACCAAACGGGCTAACAACCAGGTTGCGGCCGGGCAAAGCGGGGGGCAACCTGTGGATGCTACCGCCACCCACGGCGCGCACCTTCTGTCCGCTGCCACTATCGCAAGACAAGCTGACGGGCGCCCCCACCACTTGCTGGCGATGTGGGCCCCACGCGCTGGCCACCCCATGGCCCCTCCTCCAGTTACTGGCGCGCTACCACCCCATGCCAACGGCCCACGCTACCCCGGAACAGCACCGGTGGCTGCGCAAGCACTTGGAACAGGCCGCAGAGGGTGACACGGCCACAGTGACGTGGAACCCCAGCACCAAGGCGGAATGAAGATTCCACAGAGGCACCTCGAACACCCAGCACCCAGCCATCACCTTCCTCGTGATAGCCAAGCACCGCAGCGCCACGCCAGAGGCCCCAGCCTACCCGGTCAAACACCGATGCTCCCAAGTACAGGACTGGCAGACGGTTGAGTGGACCACATTCCACCTGCAGACAGCATACTTACTCCAGTACGTGTACGGCTACCTGACACAGGGCCATGAAAGGAACAATGACTATGTCCGCATGAACCTGGCGGCAACCGAGATCATCCGCCAGGGGGTGGGAGTGTATGCTACCCGGAGACTCCGACCGGACACCAACACGTCGTGGGCCACCACGGAACGGGGGGCACACATCCATGCCTACCAACCAACGATGCCGTGCCGCCTACCGCACCCGGACAACCACAACACGATCATCTTCGCGGATGCCTCCGGCACTACAAGCCTCACCCCGGCGGCCAGGGGGGCGGCTTTAGAGTTGGAAGTGGACACGACAAACAGACTGCACCAACGCCACCTCACGGGGGCTACCATCGTCGTGGACGCCGTCAATGACACCCAGCAAGCGCCGCGTGACCAGACACACCATGTGTGGGTAGTAGTGGACGCAGGGGTGGATCTCCAAATCGTCCGCAGGCTGGCGCGGCAACCCCTGCACAAGGGGACTGACTCTAGCCCGGGCACCCAGGCCCTACACCTCTGGACAGCCCTGAGGCGCCTCCCCAAACACGTCGTCCTGCATCTCGTCAAACAAGAATCTCATCGGTATAGCCTGGGCAACGGACACATAGACCTGCAGGCCCACAACCAGCTTGCCGAGCACATGCCAGACGGCGAGGACCCACCGCTACGAGACCACATGCACACACACCCCCAGCACCTGCCACCCATCCCACGCCCCGGGGAACCACCAGCCTGGGTGCCAGACGATCACATCCATAACGACACGGCTGGGGCATACCACTACCCACAGCCCATCCGCACCATGGCGCACATTTAGGGCAGTCAAGCGGACAACACCCTTTTGAGCCGTCTCCAACACGATATGCGCACCGCATTGTACTTCTTGGCTCTTGACCCATCCCTAATGCCGGTGCACCTGCAGACACGACGTGCCCAGCTCTTGCTCGAGCAGCTACCCGTTCTAGACAGAGTGGCACGCTGGTATGCCCGGCGAGGTATAGACATACCCCCGGAATACACCATATGCCCCTGCCATCTCCAAATGCCAGAAACATGGGAACACTTCAAACGCTGCCCATTAGCCCAAGGGGACAACCACCTGGCCATGTGGGCACCGGAGAACACCATCACACAACACGCGGGATAGGGCCCGGCCACGCCAACGGCAAATGAGGTTCGACGTCTGATGCGGCAGCCGGAAATCAAGGAGGCAGTGCTCAGAGGAGCGGTGCCACTCCAGCTTTACAGGGTCGTCGCCGACCACGCCCCAGATCCCAGGGCCACAATACGTCACATGCAGCTCACGGCCGTCAAAAGGGCGGACGCACAGCTACAGCACCGCGTCCAAGTATACACACAGGAAGCACAACAAACATCCCACGACCGCCGCACGTACTATAATCTCCTCATCCGCTACCAACATGCGCAACCTAGCGACTAGCCACACGCACAGGCCCGCGGCAACAGCTAGGCACCTACCGTAGCACCCCCCGGAGCGCGCGCGCCCCCTCCCCTGTAGTGGCCCGATCGTCCTGCGAACGACACCTCTCTTCAGGATGCCCAAAGGTGAAGCACCGCATCCACGGCCGGGGAACCCATGCGGGGTCTGCATGCAGGTGAAAGACGACGACGGCAACCCCCTTCGCGGGCTTGACCTCGGCTGCGGCGGCACGGAGCAGCTGCACTGGTTCTGCAGCCCGTGCATCGCGAACTTGTGGTTGTGCCCACTCTGCCGGCGACCGCACCAACTCTGCACGGCTCCGCCGCCGCGCGAAACGCAAGACGAAGACCTCACACTCCAGATGCTGCGGACTCTGATCTGGCAAAACGTCTGGAAGGATGGCGCGAGGGAGGACAGCCCCGACGTCGAGTGGTTGGACGTCCTCAGCGACGAGGACCAAGCGACACCCCCCCCCCGCCCCCCCTGGCGGGCACCAACCTGGACGCTGCCAGACCCGGACGCCAACGCCACGGTTTACGTCCCCGACCACGAGGACTACAACGACGCGCCACGGGGCAGTCTGCCCCCCATTGGCGACCTGCCCGGCAGTTGGGGTTACGTCAGCCCCACGAACCAAAACAACTACCGCAACATCGTCGTCACCCTCACCAGCTGCCTCCCGATCGCCTTCGGCTTGCTGGTGGGGGACGCGGAATGGGCGATGGGCATCGCCCGCGGCGCCCATGGCGCCAAGTGGGGGGACTTCTTCCACCGCGTCGGGGCCATGACCCCAGGGGCGACCGAGAGGCTGATGGCGGCCTACCTCACGTGAAGGGGCATACCCCCTCCACGCAGCCTCGAATCGCTGATACAGCGCACCCTGCAGCCGCACGTCCTGCCACCACAACCGGGCACATACGGCAATGCGGCGGTGGCCAGGATGATGGCCAGAGGTACCCAGCTCGACGGCTCATCCTACTCCCCCCTGGAGAACCACCGCAACCATCACCTCCCCCCCGCCCCAGTCCCGCGCCACGACAGCAACTAGGGCCACGAACGTACGGGCCCGAACGTCGGCTGCGACGTCCTCCACATCCCCCGACCCATCCACCTCCGCCCCCCCCACACCCGCCGCCGAACCGCACAAACAACACGCCACCGACGCCACGCGGACTACAGGCGGTCCGGCACCATCTAGGGCCGGCACACCACAGAGCCCCCGACAAGAGCGTGCGTCCAAACGGGCGGCGCAAAGACAACCAACACAGCACCACGCGGCCACAGGGAGCCGGGGACACCTAGCATCACCTGCCAGGAGCGGAGCCCTCACCTAGGATTTTATGAGGTACCGGAATCCCGTAACTGAACCGTCCAAAAACTGCCGCGATCGCGATTTACGGCCCGCCGCAACCCATTTTGCCGAGGTTTTGGTGATTTGTGCCGAATCTGTGCGCATCTGCCCAGATTTAGATAGCGCAATCGGTAAAATACGATGTTATCAAGTTGCTGTATTGAAATCACGTCGATTGCATTACCGGATGTCCAGATAAACCCAAAATACGACCATTTTTGCCCATTTTTGCCACTTTCGGGCCATAAACGCTCATTTCGATGATGTCCTTGTGGTGTCACCAGATTTCAAATCGATCAAGTTTATCCCTAGTGCCCTGTGAGGCTAGGCAAGCAATGATTTGTGCCCGTGCCTGCCCTTTACCCAAGATAATAATCCGGAGGGTGCCAAAAAACTCCCAAAACAGCTATATTTGCACTTTTGAACACATAAATGTTGATTAAAGTGATACGGCCGTGCTTTCATGTGATTTCAAATTGATCACGTTTGTCGGCTGTGCTACCTGAGGCTTGGCAAGCAATGATTTTTGCCTGTGCATGCCCTTTACCCAAGATTATAATCCGGAGGGGGCCAAAAAACTCCCAAAACAGCTATATTTGCACTTTTGAACACATAAATGTTGATTAAAGTGATACGGCCGTGCCTTTTTGTGATTTCAAATTGATCACGTTTGTCGGCTGTGCTACAAGAGGCTTGGCAAGCAACAAATTGTGACCGTGCATGCCCTTTACTCAAGGTTATGGCCCGGAGGGTGCCAAATAAGGCCCCAAACAGCTATATTTGCACTTTTGAACACAATAATGTTGATGAAAGTGATACAGTTGCGCTTTCCTGTGATTTCAAATTGATGAAATGTGTCTCTAGTGCTAGGTGAGGCTTGGCAAGCAATGATTTGTGTCCGTGCATGCCCTTTACTCAAGGTTGCGGTCCGGATGGTGCCAAAAAACGCCCAAAACAGCTATATTTGCACTTTTGAACACACAAATGTTGATTAAAGTGATACGGTGGCGCTTTCCTGTGATTTCAAGTTGATGAAATGTGTCCCGAGTGCTAGGTGAGGCTTGGCAAGCAACAATTTGTGGCCCTGCATGCTCTTTACTCAAGGTTAGGGCCCGGAGGGTGCCAAAAAAGGCCCAAAACAGCTACATTTGCACTTTTGAACACATAAATGTTGATTAAAGTGCTATCGCTGCCCGTGTGTGTGATTTCAAGTTGTTCAAGTTGGTCACTAGTGCTAGGTGAGGCTAGACAATGAACAATTTGTGCCCGTGCATGCTCTTTACTCAAGAATATGAACCGGAGGGTGCAAAGAAAGGCTCAAAACAACTGTATTTGCACGCACGCCATCATTAGATTTGCAAATGCTGTAATGGTCAGAGCCACACTCCCTTGGCACTGCCCGTCAGAAAAAACAAGAAGGAATCCCCCTTGTACGTGAGCACATACAAGCTGCGTTTATATGGGTTGTAAGGTGTGTCCTTCTCCCTCAAATGACCCACCAACTGGTAACAAAACGCCCCAATAGTAACAACTTGCTGGGCCGCTGTGTGTTTCGGGTCCACATGATCTACGAGGTCTCTGAGTGTGTATTTCTGACACTGTGCTGCTTCTGATAGGAAGCACGCGTCTGCAATAGGCATGATGGTATCATCTTCACTAAGAAGACATGCCGTCGGTATGCAAAGGAACCACTGAAAATTGTTACCCTTCCCATGCATTGACACACTGCACCAAACAGAAGCAAGCCACAAATGAGTTCTGAGTTTTGCAATAGGCATGATTGTATTATCTTCACTAAGGAGACATGCCGTCGGCGTGCAAAGGAACCACTGAAAATTGTTACCCTTCCCATGCATTGACACACTGCACCAAACAGAAGCAAGCACAAATGAGTTCAAAGATCAAGATATTGTGGCATGTGCATACGTACCTAGGTAGAGTTAGCAGTTCATGGGCACCAACCGTGCCTCCGCCGAAAATGCTAGCTTCAAGGCTTAAACCTCAAGAAGCACTTGCAATCTGATAGGACATTTCCAACGGGGTTTACTCCGCCGCATGCTAACCACGCCCTTGACGTCCTGGTGAGTGTGTTCACCACCTTCGCCTAACAGAACCTAGGGAGCGTAGAGAAGGTATAAGAGGTATAATGTATAATAGGGTGCGTATTGCCGGAACGGGGAGACGGGGTCTACAATTATGCTAACAACCTGTAGATTACCGTGCTTCAACAAGTGTGCTTGATAATGAGCCAAGTAATAATGGCATTGCACCGTCAACTGCTCTTCCGGAAGATGCAATACCGAGAGTAGCTCGTCCCTTCGCCGGTAATCACGGTCTCGTGCCTTGACACGTTTTGGTGCCGTGGCCCTATTTGGTCCCCTGCCACACTGCAAGGGGGCAGTGTGCAGTTGGCCATTAACTGTAGGGCAAGTCTCCTCAGTTCACGTAGGTAGAACTGTAGTAGCTCCTGCTGAACGGACCTACGTTGCGGAGTGACGGAGGTAACCTTCAGCCCATCAGCCTGTTTTGGCAGTAGTTCATAGACCTCTTGCCAAAACACGGGGTTTCTCAACAAATCCCTAATGACAAAACATCGCGGCTTCCATCGATTTGGATGGCTGCCCGGCCCACGCTCTAGTGGTGGCCCATACGGCGACTCTTTGGTGTGCTTCTTGCATATCGCTCTGAATTCTTGTATCATTCCCGCGGGCACTAGCCCGGGTGCTTGGCATCTTGGTCTTGTAACCAAAGATCTATGTCATGTAAGCCTATATTGACCACAACCTCCTTTGTACAATGTGACACATCGTACCCCACATCAAGGTCCGACTCAAAGATCTGGAAGTAGTCCGCTAGAGGGGTGGGAATGTAAGTAGCTCTCCCAAACAACCCCAATCGGGGTAATGTACAATGCGGTAACGATGTCCATCCAGTTCGCCATCCCTTGCTGCCTTTAAGACTTCTACCAGTCCCAACGGTCTATGTGTAGGTGCAAATGATTGGGATTTTCCTTCCAAATGTACTGCCCAACCCGCAGTATCGAATCCAAGCGATGGGGTAGGCGTCTAAAGGGCAAAGTTAGGCAAATGCTCACACAACCGAGCAGCTCATACGCATCAACCTTCGGCCTGTCAATAAACGCACCAGGTAACGTGGGTAATCACCAGGTAGATGCAATCTGTCTCGGTTTGCTAATTGGGTGGAATGTGGGTGGTAATTGGGTGGAATCAAGCTGCACCTTTCTTGTCGACAAATGTACCCCATCTACGTTGTTCACCAATTCCTCTTTCAGCTTGGTGACTCTACTGCGGTACGCACCAATGCTCTTCTCCTTGCAAATATCAATAAACTTTGCCCATGTCACTTTTGCTGTACCATGGACAACAGATTCTCCACTACTTTCTCCGACGGCGGATTGCGTGGTGCTCTTAGTCGTGTGACAATCTGGGGTTTACATTTTCTTTCTTGATTTGATGCTTTGGGGTGCCTTCGGATTTGCGTCTTAAGACATTCTGGCGGCTTGCGAGGTCAACGAAAAAGGTGTTGAAGCAATCAACGACACCAAGGACCGGGATCAAGGGTCAATGCGTGCTGTACTACAACGCTTCAGGCTTTGGCATACGAAGAGCAGCACCGCAAAGGAACTGTGGATGCAGTTGGAGCGTGAGATTGCAGCAGGTTTGAGGGAGCCACGCACAGTACCACTGAGGATGCCTCCCAACACCCTTATCTACAAGCCATGTTTGAGTGGAGCCAGGGCAGGTTCCATTGGGAATTGTTGGGACTTCGATTGCAACTGCTGCGGCAAGGTTGCTTGACGACCTTGTTCGTGAGGTGACGGTCCAGGCTACCTTCGATTTGCACAAGTTCCCTTTCCAAGGCATGTACCTGAGCAGACTAAAGGCATCCTGGGAAGGGTCTCTTGGACCGTATTGGGCGGAGAAAAGAGGAGGCATCACAGTCCTTTGTAGCGCAGTGTTGCAATTCGGAGACCCAGCAATTGCATTGCCAACAGCATCTGATGCACCACGGGAGGTACTGTCACACAAATTGTGTTCTGTTGACATTGCTGACCCCTTGCTCATTTTCTGAGTGTCTATTTTTTTTCGAAATCTTTCGCTCAGGCCACTTGGCTCTTTTGCATGTGCCTCGTTTGCTTTGCTCTTGGGTCGTGGTAACCAGAGCCTCCGTTGACGCAGAGACGGTAGAGAATCCAAGACGGTTTGGTGTTGCTGTGCATTCTGTACACATATGCCCCCAAATGGCTCCGTGACAAGTAGTTTGTGATTGTCCATTGCATGCATGCATACACTTGTGTGCAGAACATATTTAGTTCCACGCCCCTGTATTTGTGATGAGTGCTTTTCCAAAAATTGTATGAACCCTAGTGCATTCAACCCATGGGAAAAACTGTAGGAATTCTGATTGGGCCCGGCTTCTTCCAATAAGACCGGTGGTACATGAACTCATGGGTCAGTGTGAAATGCTGCAGTTGTTCTTGCCTAGCCCCTGCACAACCTCCTTCTGCTTCCTTCTGCATCCTTCTCTCTCCCCTATATTTTCCAGGTGGTAGATGCCGAGCTTCAGCCACCATGTCGTGCCCCTCAAGTGCCGGTGGAGCCGCGGGCACTACGGGCCAGGCGGGAGCCCCCGGCAAAGCTCGATGAGGCCTTCGTGTAGAGCGAGATCCGACGCCGCACAGACGCTGCCGTGAAGGTCGAGCGCAGCCGTGCCAAGACAGACGTGACGACAGCCGGCACCACACAGAGGAAGGCCGAGCAGACAGCCAAAGAGCATCGGCGGGTGCAGATTCGGCTGAAGAAGGAGCGCAAGGCACGCAGCGATGAGTTGCGCAAGGCGAAGGCCCGCGCCTCGGATTTGGAGAAGGCGAACAAGGATGCCGCTGATAAGGAAGCAGCTGCATCAGCTGCCGAGGCAGCTCGCAAGGAATTGGAGGCAGCTCGCAAGGAATCCGAAGTGGTGCACAGTGGGGCGCCCAATGGAATGAGGAGGAATGGGGATGGGCAATCGGCAATTGCTTTTGACACATTTATGAAATCAGTCGTGATTTCGCACAGTAGGAATTCGATATTACTTGGCATTGATTTTTGTCTACTGGTAAGATTGCTTTGCTGAATATTTCAATACGACAAAGGTCTGCAGATGCCACATGTGTATTTACTCAGGGCCCTTCCTGAGATTGTGCCTGCTCCTACTTCACAGCTGCCCCCTCTCGAAGTAGGGCTTAACAGATTTAGTGCGTTGACCGACGCACAAGCAGTGTGTCTCAGGAAATAACAGAACACCTGTGCGGGGAGAATGTTGAACTGCACCATCTAGTGGCCGAAAAGTCTGGTTCAGAGAACATCAAAATCCTGCATATCTGCCATGCCTCCCGCATGAGGCTGTGTCTTGTGCCTCCTCCTTGATATCGTCCATTTCACTTCACTTTGCCTCATTATGTATGGTAACCGCATCACTGACTGACCGCTGCATGGCAGCAAGTTGGCCTGCCAGTGTTGTCCAGGGCCCTGTTGTCTGTTGACTGTTGTCTGTTGCCTGACGTCAGTTGGAAGTCGTCAACTGTTGTCTGCTATCTGTTGTCTGTTGTTGTCTGTTGTCCGTTGTCTATCGCTCTGTTGCCGGCCGTCAGTTGAACATCGTCATCTATTGTCTTTTGTTTTTTGTTCGTTGTCGGTTTTCTGTTGACTGCAGTTTGTTGAACGTCGTCGTCCATTGTCTGTTGTCTGTTGTCTGTTGCCTGTTGCCTGACGTCAGTTTATTTTCAGTGCAGACCTGGAAGGACAAGATGCAGCCCCAGTGAACACATGAAAAATGGTACAGGTTGGATTTGTGTTCTCGCTTCAAAAAACATGTTTCGCAGGGTATTGGAGCAAGTTATGAAGTGTTTCCGAGCCGCCAGCACGAAAAAAACTGCATTTTTAGCCCGAAAAATGGCCAAAAAATGCCAGTTTTTGGCCTAAACCAGTGTTTGTGGGGCCTGAGTGGTCAGTTGTAGGGCTCCCAACCCTATTTTGAGGGTGCTGGACTCAAGAAGACGTGTTTTGCAATATTTTGCAGCAGGTTATCGAGTGTTTTGGAGCCGCCTTCACCAAACAACCGCATTTTTTGCCCAAAAATGGCCAAAAACAGACATTGTTTGGCCTAAAACAGTGTTTTTGGGGCGTGAGTGGTCAGTTGTAGGGCGCCCCACCCTATTTTTAGGGTGCTGGACTCTAAAAAAAAAGTGTTTCTCAAGGTTTTGGAGCAAGTTATCGATTGTTTTGGAGCCGCCATCACCAAAGAACCGCATTTTTTGCCCCAAAATGGCCAAAAAATGGCATTTTTTTGCCCAAAACAGTGTTTTTGTGGCCTGTGTGGGCAGTTGTAGGGCCCCCCACCCTATTTTGAGGGTGCTGAGGTCACAGAAACGTGTTTTGCCAGGTTCTGGTGCAAGTTGTCGAGTGTTTTGAAGCCGCCATAACAAAAAAAACCCCATTTTTTGCCCAAAAATCGCCAAAAAATCCATTTTTTTGCTTCAAACAGTGTTTTTGGGGCCTGAGTGGGCAGTTGTGGGGCCTTCCACCCTATTTTCAGGGTGCTGGACTCAGAGAATCATTTTTTGCAAGGTTTTGGAGCAGGTTATCGAGTTTTTCGGAGCCGCCATCATCAAAAAAACCGCTTTTTTTACCCCAAAATGGCCCAAAAAAGAGACTTTTTTTGGCCTAAAACAGTGTTTCTGGGGCCTGAGTGGTCAGTTGTAGGGCTCCCAACCCTATTTTGAGGGTGCTGGACTCAAGGAACCGTGTTTTGCAAGTTTTTGTAGCAGGTTATCGAGTGTTTTGGAGCCGCCATCACCAAACAACCGCATTTTTTGCCCAAAAATGGCCGAAAAGAGACATTTTTTGGCCTAAAACAGTGTTTTTGGGGCGTGAGTGGTCACTTGTAGGGCGCCCCACCCTATTTTGAGGGTGCTGGACTCAAAATGAAAAGTATTCTCCAAGGTTTTGGAGCAAGTTATCGATTTTTTTGGAGCCGCCATCAGCAAAGAACCGCATTTTTTGCCCCAAAATGGCCAAAAAATGCCATTTTTTTGCCCAAAACAGTGTTTTTGTGGCCTGAGTGGGCAGTTGTAGGGCCCCCAACCCTATTTTGAGGGTGCTGGAGTCACAAGGACCTGTGTTGTGCAAGGTTTTGGAGCACGTTATTGACTGTTTCGGAGCCGCCATAAACAAAAAAACCGCATTATTTGCCCAAAAATGGCCAAAAAAGCCATTTTGTAGCCTGAAACAGCGTTTTTGGGGCCTGAGTGGTCAGTTGTAGGGCCCCATACCCTATTTTCCAGGGTGCTGGGCTCAAGACAAAGTGTTTTGCGAGGTTTTGGAGCAGATAATCAAGGGTTTCAGGGCCGCCATCACCAAAAAAACGCATTTTTTGGCCAAAAAAGGCCAAAAAAAGCCATTTTCTTGCCTAAAACAGTGTATTTGGGGCCTGAGTGGTCACAGGTAGGGCCCCATACCCTATTTTAAGGGTGCTGGACTGGAGAGAACGCGTTTTGCAGTGGTTTGGAGCAAAAGATCAAGGGTTCCGGAGCCACCATCACCAAAAAACCGCTTTTTTTGCCCAAAAAATGCCGATTTTTCGGCCTAAAACAGCATGAGTGGTCAGTTGTAGGACCTGGTACCCTATTTTTAGTGTGGTGGACTCGGAAAAACGTGTTTTGCAGGGTTTTGGAGCCATTTATCGAGTGTTTGGAGCCGCCATCACCAAAAAACCGTATTTCTTGCCAAATACAAACATGTATGGTTTGAGCTATACAAAAGCTGCTATTCGCAACTAGGTGGTGAATGTCATATTTCTCGGATACGGCCAATTTGAGATGGAATCAAGCCTGCATTGTCGATTTAGGGGCTGGGAAATTTCCAATTTGGAGGGGGGGGGGGGGCTAACTCCGGAAAATATGCTCTTTATGGTATAATTTGACATAAAAAGTAGTATTTCTGACTGTAGCAGGTTTTGGGATTTTTGGACCCCATAAAATCCTAGGTGTACCCGGCCCCACGAATACGGGGGCGGTCGGTACCCAGCCTGGGCAGCCCCCCGGCACCGCACACCCACACAGGGTACCAGCCCCGAGCCCCACAGGGAGCCCGCAACCCCTAACACCACCCGTCGCGCCTGCGCACGGCCCACGGCCGGCAGCCAGCCAAGCAGCAACAACACAGCCCCACCCGGAACCCTGCCCGCACCATGGCGCACCTGACCGGCCGGCAGCGGACCCAACGTACACGCCGACCGACAACCTCCCCACACGGACACACACCGCTACCCCGACCAACGCCACCAGCGCCCGGCCCTCCGACGGCGGGCACCCCCACACCCACGGCCCCAGCGGGGGCCTCACCCCCCGGGCTTCGACAACGTCCGGCACGGAGGACCTACCGGCCACAACGCACGGCGGGCCGGTGCCCCAGCGGCACCACGCCCCACCAACCAGACCGCCGGCTCGACCGGCAGAATTGTCATCTCCCGGCCGCCCGGCCCCCGGCCCAGGCCCCGGCCCGGATCCGCCACGCACCGCCGCCCCGGCGGACACCCCGCAGCCCGCGGACCCGGGGGGCCTACCCGGGCTGCCACCCGTGGCGGGAGGCCACGCCCGGGGGGCACCGCCGCCGGCGGACGATGGCGCCGAACCGCCTACACCGCGGACCCAACCGCAGCGCGACGCGCCCGCGGTGGGCGCGGAAGGACTGCAGAGACCTCCGCAACAAACGCCGCCACCACACCAATGGGGGAGCCTGGCGGGGGAACGGACCAGACATCAGTGCGGAGTGCCGACGTGACGAACGAAACGGCACACAGAGGAGACGAGGCATTGACAGATGGCCACCCTGACGCGGAACCCGAGGGGCCAGCTCCGGACACCGGGTGTGCAGACGGCCCCCACCGGCCCTCGACCGCGGATCACGCTGGCACCGCCCCCTGGGCGCACTCGGCGGCCCGCGCAGACACGAGCACGCCAGGGGAGGCGCTGCAACAAGATCCAGCAGAAACCAGCGCGGGGTCAGAGGCCCGGGAAACCACACCTGACACGCCCGAGCGCGCGGAAGAAGGAGGAACGTCACCCAGAGGGCACAACCGCGACGGCGACTCCTTCGATGCCTTCATGGACTCCTGCAGGGATGACCCCCGGGCGGTCCCAGCACCGGAGATACCACGCGTCCACCCGGAGCCGCAACGCGACCAGGCGGACAATACGCCCCTCACGGTGCCACGACAAGCGCACTTCCAGCGCGACTACACCACCCTGGGGCAGATTGCCGCTACGGGCGAGGGGCAGACGACCGCGAGCGGCGCGGCGGACCGGACTACGGACGAGCGCAACGCCCGAGGTGAGAGCACGCGCGTGGAAGCGGCCACCAACACCGAGAGTGAGCCTGTCGCCCCACCGCCGGGGGCCGCCCCGCCCTGGGGGCGGGGACACCTGGACTATGCACGCTTGGAGGGTGACGCCGGCCACCCCAGCGAACAAGCGGAGCAAGAAGCGACCCAAGACCTAAGCTTCTGGATCCCCAGGCCTGTCACAGAGGAGCAGCTCGAACTGGCGGTCCGCATACGATGGGTACTTTCTTCTTGGTCCCGCCACCTCGCGGAGGGAACACGCACCATGGCAGACGTCACGTTTGGTCATCGGACAGGGCACACGCCCCCCGCCACCATGGACCACCCCGGCCAATGGCACTATGTGGCCACCCGGCTCGTGGCGCATATGGGAGCCTACAGCCCAGATGGAATGAACTGACTGCACTGGCGGTGGCACCAGCGCGCCGCCCTGCGCATCCGTGCGGCCATGCAGGAGCATAATATCTGGAACATCCCTGGATCACCGGGCCACCAGGGACACGCCTCAGGCCAGCGGCGGCCGCGGTCCCAAGACGTCCCAGAGCCCCCCAGACAGGCGGGGCGCCGAAACTCACCGGAACACCCGGGGGGTCCACCACCCGGTAAGGGCTCCCCCTCTGGCACATACAGCAGCCCCCTGCGGCTGTTCGCCCCACGCCTCGAGGGTGCAAGGCGACACGCTGGAGCAGCGCCAAGAAATGAGGCACCCTGGCCGATCCCGTCGCCGCAGCCGCACGCCGCCCCCCGCAGCGCGACGGGTTGTCTTCAATGAGGATATGGACAGGGACCACGGGGGCCCCCGCAACCCCCACGCTCGGCGAACATCATCGACCTCCGACCCCAGACGCCGGTCCAAGAGGCCCCGCACCGAGCGGACGCACATCCCCACCATTCTCACGCTGGCCGAGCGCGAGCGGCAAGCAACACTTTAAGCGGACCCTCGCCAGATGGCGGGCGAAACATCCAGCTCATCTGCCGCCTCCCTCCCGGGGTCAGCGGCCGATCCGCTACCGAGAGGACCACACGCTACGGACACGCGACCAAGGGAGCCTGCGCCCGACCCCAGCCCTACGCAAGGGGCGGGGGGGTAGCCCTCCCCGCAGTCCACAAGCCGCCAGGCCAAGGAGGGCACATCGCGGCAGCCGGGACACGACGTGAGCGGACCAAGGGCGGACACAGAGATGACAGGGACCTCCAGCCCCCAGGAGCCCGCTCGCCCGCTGCCCACCGCCACGCCCTGCTCGATGCCCCGGCAACGGGAACCCCCCACGGAGTACGTGTCTGGGGGACAACCGGGCGCCACCTCACGGCACCCCTCCCCGGCTGACGCGGCACCCGACCAAGACCGGGTGGCCATGCCCCCCCCGCCCCCCTGACTGCCACAGCAACGGGGCACGGATCACTTCGACGAAGCGGAACTGAGGGCGCTCTACGACATCCTCGCTTCCACGCCCTCGAGCGAGCTGGTGGCCACCCTCCGGGAACACCTCCGTAACGTTGACCCCAACAGGCTTTTCGCCGTAGTCCCCCTGCCACATGCCCCGACAACCCAAATCTTTGTGCGACAGCTCCAGGCGCTCTCACCCCCGGGGCACAGGTCTCTGACGACCTCATTGAGGTGTGGATCTGGTGGTTCAACACCCACCAATCGGTCCAAGGGGGCGTGTGGGTCCCACACCTGGGCTGGGTACACACGCTCGTAGCGCCACCGACGGACCCCAGGCCCGCGCCCACCACCGGATGCCGGGAGCGGGCCGCCCCACCACCGAGACCGGACAGCCTCCGTATCCCACCGCACGAGAGCCTGGAAGCATGGGAAAGCGGGACCGCCCGTAGCAGGGGGCACAACCTCACGAACCTGACGGCGCACTACCCGGAGACGGCGCGCGCAACACCCCCGCCGCGCGAACATGACCCCCGTACCATCGCCATGATCGTGTTGGAGAATGGCCACTACTACCAGGTGCGGATAATCCCAGACCCGCAGGACAACTATTGGAGCCTGGAGGCCGTCGACTCCATGCTCCGGGCGACCACGGGCCTGCCGGACAACCCTACCCCCCTGCTCCCAAACCAACCCCCGGACCCCCTGACGGCCATTGTGTCGGGGACGGCAGGCACCTGGCACCCAGGCCACGCCCTCTACTGCCTCTGGCGGTTGGCGCGGCGCCGCTGGCCGCACACCAGGACGTGGTCAGCGGCGTGGAGATTCTACCTCGACGGCCGGCAGCAGATGGAGGCCATCCTGGAACCGACGGCGGAAACCCCCACTGAGCCCAACCTATGCCCCGTCTTCGCGATCCACCAGATCCGGGCACTGGCGCTGGGTGGGCAGCTGCAGCCCGCCATCCGCACTGAGACAGAGGCCCGGGCGGCGCACACGGCCCTGGTGCACGAAATCTTCAGTGCCCTCCGCAGCGCCCTTGTACGACGCGCGGGTAACCCCCCAGGGCCCTGACCCGCGACCAACCACAGGACCTGCAGCGACGACGCACGGCCGCACGCGCACGGCACGAGTCCCACACCAGCCACGCGCAGGGAAGAAACGGCGCGGCGCACCAGGGACCGCCTCCTCCCGCCTAAGGACCGGACGATGACCATCACGCCAGCGGCAGCAGGGTCGGCGACGTAGGGTCGACGCAGGGTCGACGACCCCGACCGGGCAGACCTCGCCCAACACGACCCCTCGTACAACCCAGCAACGCGCGGCCGCGCAACATGCTACGGCACCAGGCGTCGACTGGACACACCAGCGGGGACGGCGTCCACCTGCCCAGCACGCACAACGGACACCCAAGGAGTGGGGGCTAGCCTTAGCAGCCCACTGTTTCGGACACAGATACGACCCCAGCGACCTCTTCCCACATCCCCCGGACGGGGGCCGCACTTCCCGGACTCCAGCAACCCGCCTGCAACAAGGAAAGGGGGCAGCGCCACAACCGGGACCGCCATCCCACCTGACCCTCCTCTCCCACGTAACGGGTCCGCGAGGGGCCGGGCAAAGGGGCCACCCAAACACGCGGAGCCTGCGGCCGAACCGATGACTACGGGGGTGTTGTCGAACAGCGCACGCCACCAGATCCGGGCACTGGCGCTGGGCAATTGACGGCAACCCGCCGTCCGCACTGAGGCGGAGACCCGGGCGGCACACCTAGCCCTTGTGCACGCAAACTTCAGTAACCTCCACGGCGCCCCGATGCGAGGCATGGGACGCCCCTCCAGGACGCTGAGCCGCGCCTGGCGACAAGTCCTACCGCGACGATTCCGTGGCACACAGCCGCGCAACACACCCCAGCAACACCTGACGGTCCGATAAACGGACCAGACGGACGTCAACATGCCCGACACATGCAACAGAAGCCCGGAGAGTGGAGGCCAGCCTTCGCAACCCGTGGTGTCAACCACACACGGAAACCCCACGACTTCCTCCTACACCCCCCCGGGCGAGGGCCACGCTTCTCGGACCCCGCGACCCACCTGAAGCAGGGAACGGGGCGGCGCCACGCCCGGACCTGTCCACCCGCCTCACCCTCCTCTCCCGCGAGCCGGATCCACAAGGGGCCGGGCAAAGGGCCCGGCCAAATACGCGGAACCCGCGGCTGGGCCGATAACCACAAGAATGTTAACGAACCACCGGTCAGAGTATTATCGTCCAGGGGGAGCATCCGGAGATAAGTGCACTGCGGGGACCAGCGCGCACCTCCGTTGAGCGCCTGGGACGCGTAAAGTTGCGACACGTATAACCTATGTGAATGGTACGAGGGACACACTCCCCGCAGACAGTTAACAGCGTCCATGAGAGGGAGGGGGGCTGCAACACTGCCCAGTACTCCTGTCCTCCACAACCCTACCCGGGGCATGCGGGGGGCCACAAGCTTACCACACGGGCCCGCGCCGACCCCCCTGCCAACAGGCACGGGTGTGTTACGCCGAGCCCAACCCGCCACGTCGGACGGAGCGTCCCGACAGCACAGCACAAACCGAACCACCCCAACCATCTCAGCCACCACACCCGGCACGGTGACACAAACACGCCACCCGAATGACCCTCAACGCACGACGAGAGAAGGAGCACGACAGACAGACAGGCACGAGCACGAGCACAGCACCACCGAGCTGGAACATCACCCCCGGGCTCCCATGGGGAGCACAGGGACACACCGAGGGGGACCGGCGGGGCCTTGCCGCCGACGGGGGGTGTACATATGAGTGGCACAAGCGAAACTGGAAGTACGGCTACGGAGCATCACCAAATACCGGATAATGGATTGTGCATGCAACACTGCCAGGGCGGGGCAGGGAACAGGGCACCGACAGGGGAAAAACGTTTTTACAGCGGTCCGACCACTTGTCATGGCTTCTCTCCCCCGCAGCAGGCGGGCGGCGCACAGTACAAACGTACCGTGCCGGCCCCACACACCTGGCACCGACCAACATCGCCACAAGCGGCACACCTGCACACAACAAATCGGACTGCGCGCACACCCGCTGCGAAGACAAGGAACGAACGCCGAACAAATCAATCAAGAGGCGACTAACACGACCACACACCGCCAGAACCACTACAGCGGACGCAACGTGACCGTGAACAGACCGCGCGCGCACCGACCAGCGCCAAGCTGGCCGGGCGTGCATGGGCCGGTGCGAGAGCGATGACCAACGAGCTAGCGACACCATAGTGAACCGCACCCCCCGACCACCATGGCCACAAGCACAGAGGAACACTGCGACTCTACCGCTGCGGACGCGGCCCACGAAAATTGCCAAACTACACTACACGACACATGTACAAACCAAGACGCCACAAACCAACACAGACACAAACGTGCTGGCTAAACGGGCGGGATTCGACAATAAGACCACCGGCAGCAGCGCATCGGAACCCACACGAGCCCGGCCGACCATGAGGCGGCCACGACAACCGCGCACCAACCACACAACAGCTGCAGCCACCACTTGACCGTAAACAGACCACACGCAAGCCGGCCAACGCTGAACCAGCCAGGCGTGCACGGGTCGAAACGGAAACGACGCCCAACGGGTTGGCAACACCGTGGTGCGCCACGCCCACCGACGATCGTACCCACGAACACAGCAGAGGGATAGCCAGCGGACGAGCAAGGGGCGCGCACAGGGGAGGGGACACAGCGGGCACACGGCGAGCACAACACCGCACCGAGACACTGGAGAGGGAAGCACAGGAGGACCAAGGGAAGAGCGGCACCACGCACCACGACACGCACAGCACAGACACCACACACACCGCACACACCCAACGAACCCCGGCAACCCGCCCAGCAGTGGGCGGGCAGTCGGGAGAGGGACAGCGCCTGACCCCAGGCGCCCCTCACAATGGTGGAAGGAACCCCCCCCCGGGGACGCCCCTCCGCCACCCCCACAGAGCGCAACGCCGGCCCGCAAGGGCGCACGCTGTGGGGCCGGTGCTGGGTCCCCACGCCCGCACCGACCGCGCCCGGGACACGCGGGTCGCAGAACCCTGGCTGCCCGCTCCAGAGGACGGGCGGCCGGGGGACGGACAGCGCCGGACACCAGGCGCCCCTCACAACGGTGGAAAGCACCCCCCCCCGGGGACGCCCTTTCCGCCACCCCCACAGCGAGCAACGCCGGCCCACAAGGGCGCACGCTGTGGGGCCGGTGCTGGGTCCACACGCCCACATCGACCGCACCCGGGACACACGGGTCGCAGAACCCTGGCTGCCCGCTCCAGAGGACGGGCGGCTGGCGGAGGAACAGCGCCTGACACCAGGCGCCCCTCACAACAGTGGAAGGCACCCCCCCCCGGGGACGCTCTTCCGCCAGCCCCACAGCAAGCAACGCCGGCCCGCAAGGGCACACGCTGTGGGGCCGGTGCTGGGTCCACACGCCTGCATCGACCGCACCCGGGACACACGGGTCGCGGAACCCTGGCTGCCCGCTCCAGAGGACGGGCGGCCGGGGGAGGGACAGCGCCTGACACCAGGCGCCCCTCACAACGGTGGAAGGCACCCCCCTGAGGACGCCCTCCCGCCACCCCCACAGCGAGCAACGCCGGCCCGCAAGGGCGCACGCTGTGGGGCCGGTGCTGGGTCCACACGCCCGCATCGACCGCACCCGGGACACACGGGTCGCGGAACCCTGGCTGCCCGCTCCAGAGGACGGGCGGCCGGGGGAGGGACAGCGCCTGACACCAGGCGCCCCTCACAACGGTGGAAGGCATCCCCCCCGGGGACGCCCTTCCGCCACCCCCACAGCGAGCAACGCCGGCCCGCAAGGGCGCACGCTGTGGGGCCGGTGCTGGGTCCACACGCCTGCATCGGCCGCACCCGGGACACACGGGACGCGGAACCCTGGCTGCCCGCTCCAGAGGACGGGCGGCCGGGGGAGGGACAGCGCCTGACACCAGGCGCCCCTCACAACGGTGGAAGGCACCCCCCTGAGGACGCCCTCCCGCCACCCCCACAGCGAGCAACGCCGGCCCGCAAGGGCGCACGCTGTGGGGCCGGTGCTGGGTCCACACGCCCGCATCGACCGCACCCGGGACACACGGGTCGCGGAACCCTGGCTGCCCGCTCCAGAGGACGGGCGGCCGGGGGAGGGACAGCGCCTGACACCAGGCGCCCCTCACAACGGTGGAAGGCATCCCCCCCGGGGACGCCCTTCCGCCACCCCCACAGCGAGCAACGCCGGCCCGCAAGGGCGCACGCTGTGGGGCCGGTGCTGGGTCCACACGCCTGCATCGGCCGCACCCGGGACACACGGGACGCGGAACCCTGGCTGCCCGCTCCAGAGGACGGGCGGCCGGGGGAGGGACAGCGCCTGACACCAGGCGCCCCTCACAACGGTGGAAGGCAGCCCCCCCGGGGACGCCCTTCCGCCACCCCCACAGCGAGCAACGCCGGCCCGCAAGGGCGCACGCTGTGGGGCCGGTGCTGGGTCCACACGCCCGCATCGACCGCACCCGGGACACACGGGTCGCGGAACCCTGGCTGCCCGCTCCAGAGGACGGGCGGCCGGGGGAGGGACAGCGCCTGACACCAGGCGCCCCTCACAACGGTGGAAGGCACCCCCCCCCGGGGACGCTCTTCCGCCACCCCCACAGCAAGCAACGCCGGCCCGCAAGGGCACACGCTGTGGGGCCGGTGCTGGGTCCACACGCCTGCATCGACCGCACCCGGGACACACGGGTCGCGGAACCCTGGCTGCCCGCTCCAGAGGACGGGCGGCCGGGGGAGGGACAGCGCCTGACACCAGGCGCCCCTCACAACGGTGGAAGGCACCCCCCTGAGGACGCCCTCCCGCCACCCCCACAGCGAGCAACGCCGGCCCGCAAGGGCGCACGCTGTGGGGCCGGTGCTGGGTCCACACGCCCGCATCGACCGCACCCGGGACACACGGGTCGCGGAACCCTGGCTGCCCGCTCCAGAGGACGGGCGGCCGGGGGAGGGACAGCGCCTGACACCAGGCGCCCCTCACAACGGTGGAAGGCATCCCCCCCGGGGACGCCCTTCCGCCACCCCCACAGCGAGCAACGCCGGCCCGCAAGGGCGCACGCTGTGGGGCCGGTGCTGGGTCCACACGCCTGCATCGGCCGCACCCGGGACACACGGGACGCGGAACCCTGGCTGCCCGCTCCAGAGGACGGGCGGCCGGGGGAGGGACAGCGCCTGACACCAGGCGCCCCTCACAACGGTGGAAGGCAGCCCCCCCGGGGACGCCCTTCCGCCACCCCCACAGCGAGCAACGCCGGCCCGCAAGGGCGCACGCTGTGGGGCCGGTGCTGGGTTCACACGCCCGCATCGACCGCACCCGGGACACACGGGTCGCGGAACCCTGGCCGCCCGCTCCAGAGGACGGGCGGCCAGGGGAGGGACAGCGCCTGACACCAGGCGCCCCTCACATCGGTGGAAGGCACCCCCCCCGGGGACGCCCTCCCGCCACCCCCACAGCGAGCAACGCCGGCCCGCAAGGACGCACGCTGCGGGGCCGGTGCTGGGTCCCCACGCCTGCACCGACCGCACCCGGGACACACGGGACGCGGAACCCTGGCTGCCCGCTCCAGAGGACGGGCGGCCGGGGGAGGAACAGCGCCTGACACCAGGCGCCCCTCGCAACAGTGGAAAGCACCCCCCCCGGGGAGGCCCTTCCGCCATGCCCACAGCGAGCAACGCCAGCCCGCAAGGGCGCACGCTGTGGGGCCGGTGATGGGTCCCCACGCCCGCACCGACCGCACCCGGGACACACGGGACGCGGAACCCTGGCTGCCCGCTCCAGAGGACGGGTGGCCGGGGGAGGGACAGCGCCTGACACCAGGCGCCCCTCACAACGGTGGAAGGCACCCCCCCCGGGGACGCCCCTCCGCCGCACCCACAGCGAGCAACGCCGGCCCGCAAGGGCGCACGCTGTGGGGCCGGTGCTGAGTCCCCAGGCCCGCACCGACCGCACCCGGGACACGCGGGACGCGGAACCCTGGCTGCCCGCTCCAGAGGACGGGCGGCCAGGGGAGGGACAGCGCCTGACACCAGGCCCCACTCACAACGGTGGAAAGCAGCCCCCCCGGGGACGCCCCTCCGCCACCCCCGCAGCGAGCAACGCCGGCCCGCAAGGGCGCACGCTGCGGGGCCGGTGCTGGATCCCCACACCCGCACCGACCGCACCCGGGACACACGGGACGCGGAACCCTGGCTGCCCGCTCCAGAGGACAGCCGGCCGGGGGAGGGACAGCGCCTGACACCAGGCGCCCCTCACAACGTTGGAAGGCACCCCCCCAAAGGCGCCCTTCCGCCACACCCTCAGCGAGCAACGCCGGCCCGCAAGGGCGCACGCTCTGGGGCCGGTGCTGAGTCCCCACGCCCGCACCGACCGCAGCCGGGACACGCGGGACGCGGAACCAACCCTGGCTGCCCGCTCAAGAGGACGGGTGGCCGGGGGAGGGACAGCGCCTGACACAAGGCGCCCCTGGCAACAGGGGAAAACACCCCCCCCGGGGACGCCCTTCCGCCACCCCCACAGCGAGCAACGCCGGCCCGCAAGGGCGCACGCTGTGGGGCCGGTGCTGGGTCCCCACGCCCGCACCGGCCGCACCCGGGACACACGGGACGCGGAACCCTGGCTGCCCAGTCCAGAGGACGGGCGGCCGGGGGAGGGACAGTGCCTGACACCAGGCGCCCCTCACAATGGTGGAAGGCACCTCCCCCCGGGGACGCCCCTCCGCCACCCCCACAGCGAGCAACGCCGGCCCGCGAGGGCGCACGTTGTGGGACCCCTGCTGGGTCCCCACGCCCGCACCGACCGCACCCGGGACACACGGGACGCGGAACCCTGGCTGCCCGCTCCAGAGGACGGATGGCCGGGGGAGGGACAGCGCCTGACACCAGGCGCCCCTCACAATGGTGGAAGGCGACCCCCCCGGGGACGCCTATCCGCCACCCCCACAGCGAGCAACGCCGGCCCGCAAGAGCGCACGCTGTGGGGCCGGTGCCGAGTCCCCACGCTCGCACCGACCGCACCCGGGACACACGGGACGCGGAACCCTGGCTGCCCGCTCCAGAGGACGGACGGCCAGGGGAGGGACAGCGCCTGACACCGGGCGCCCCTCACAACAGTGGAAAGCGCCCCCCCCCGGGACGCCCTTCTGCCACTACCACAGCGAGCAACGCCGGCCCGCAAGGGTGCACGCTGTGAGACCGGTGCTGGGCCCCCACGCCTGCACCGACCGCACCCGGGACACACGGGACGCGGAAACCTGACCGCCCGCTCCAGAGGACAGGCGGCCGGGGGAGAGCAGCGCCTGACACCAGGCGCCCCTCACAATGGTGGAAGGCACCCCCCCCGGGGACGCCTCTCCGCCACCCCCACAGCGAGCAACGCCGGCCCGCAAGGGCGCACGCTGTGGGGCCGGTGCTGGGTCCCCACGCCCGCATCGACCGCACCAGGGACACACGGGTCGCGGAACCCTGGCTGCCCGCTCCAGAGGACGGGCGACCGGGGGAGGGACAGCGCATGACACCGGGCGCCCCTCACAACGGTGGAAAGCACCCCCCCCGGGGACGCCCCTCCGCCATTCCCACAGCGAGCAACGCTGGCCCGCAAGGGCGCACGCTGTGGGGCCGTTGCTGGGTCCCCACGCCCGAACCGACCGCACCCGGGACACACGGGACGCGGAACCCCGGCTGCCCGCTCCAGAGGACGGGCGGCCGGGGGAGGGACAGCGCCTGACACCAGGCGCCCCTCACAACGGTTGAAGGCACCCCCCGGGGACGCCCTTCCGCCGACCCCACGGCGAGCGACGCCAGCCCGCAAGGGCGCACGCAGTGGGGCCGGTGCTGGGTCCCCACGCCCGCTCCGACCGCACCCGGGGTACACGGGACGCGGAACCCTGACTGCCCGCTCCAGAGGACGGGCGGCCGGGGGAGGGACAGCGCCTGACGCCGGGCGCCCCTCACAACAGTGGAAAGCACCTCCCCGGGGACGCCATTCCGCCACCTCCACAGCGAGCAACGCCAGCCCGCAAGGGCGCACACTGTGGGGCCGGTGCTGGGCCCCCACGCCCGCACCGACCGCACCCGGGACACGTGGGTAACGGAACCCTGGCTGCCCACTCTGGAGGACAGGCGACCGGGAGAGGGACAGCGCCTAACACCAGACGCCCCTCGCAACGCTGGAAAGCGCCCCCCCGGGGATGCCCATCCACCACCCCCACACCGAGCAACGCACCAGCGCACCAACGAACCGGCCACGGGACATCCGCACCCCACCCCCTGCTCTTAGACACAGCGACACAGCAATGGCGGAACCCGCGGCACCACGCAAGGCACGCCCCCGATCTCCGACGCTGGACGAAGCACACGAGGTCATCAGGGCGCCCGGGCTCAGAGACGGCGAAGGAGACCCCCCACAAGGGGACGCGGGCACGGACCCCGACCTGGAGGCATTGCCGGAGCCCCCCACGGGAGGCGCACCCGCGGAACCTGCGCCGCCGGCGGGCAGCGTACCCGTGAACTGCCCCGCGTGGAAACGGGGCCACTGCACCGGCGAAGGCTGGTGCCTCAAACAGCACCCCCAGCCCGGCCCCGATGACGGAGCGTTGCCCGAGGTGAAACCCGCGGCCGCACGCGCCGCCCTACGCTACGGGGCGGCGCAGGGCTGGATCCTGGATGAGACCGCGCGGATGAGACCAGGAGGCCGTCGACCGAGTCACCCACGCGGGACAGGCGGCAGTGGCCTTGCACACCCGGGGCCGCCACGGCGGGCCCGCAGAGGGGATCATTGTGGAACCCTCGGGAATGGTGCTGGTCCTGGCGGCGGACATGGTCCGAGGGGTGCTCCACGCGTCCCGCGTGCGGCGGGCGTGCCCACAGTGGACCATCCAGGTGTACACCCCCCCGCGGGCGTGGCCTTTTTCCACGTGGGCGGTGCTGGCCGTCATGTGGCATCTGGCACCAGAGGACGCCCCCACAGGGACCGCGGAGGACATCGCCCGGGACCTCCACACCTGGCCGGCCGACCAGGATTACCCATGGCGCAGGCCCTGGGGCTGCCTCCCGGTGGCACCCGCGGCAGAGGGGCTCAGCCTCGCGGTAACCCTCCAACGGCACCCCGACAAGCAGGCACGCCACTTCCTGCAGACGGGCACGGCAGTGATGTAGGCAGGTGCAAAGAGATAGATGACCCCTAGGGGACGGGAGAAAACATGCAGAAAAAGAGATATATGATTCCTAGGGGAAAAGGAAAAGGGAACAAACAGCAAACACAAACAGGGCGTGCAGAAAAAAATCAGAGCAGTGTAGCTTGAGCAGACTGGGCTGCAGTAAGACTGGTGCAGTCTTAACCTGTATCTGGCCTGAAGAATTAACTAAAATACAATGCCCATGTGGAAAATTCTGCTCTGCTTTGCTCGATTGCTTCCGCTGCCGATGCCTGAACGAAAAGGAAAGAAGCAAAAGAAGGCTAAGAAACAGGAGCAAAAGATCGAAGGTCACTCGTAAAATACAGATCCTCCAGTGCATTGTGCAGAGTGTGAAGGTGAGTGGTGAAGTGCCGTGAAGTGCAGTGATGTGTGTGTCAGTGCAGTGATGGTACAGTGATGTGGGGTGAGTGATTGGCGAGGGTCGGTGGTTGCTTAGGCTGTAATGTTTGCAGAATGGTGGTGATGATGGTTGAGGATGAAAGTGGTGAGGGGGGGGGGGGGTTGATGCTGCTGAAGGTGGCTGGAGTCTGTGGTAGCAGTTGGTGCAGTTGGAGTGAGTCTGGATTTGGGGAGAGTGGGTTCATGGTGGGGGGGGGGGTTGTCTCTGGATTTGAGTGCGGTTATTGTGTGTTGCTTGACGATGTTGTTGTGGAGGAGGGATATAGTTTGTTATTTGAGGATGAAGCTCAGAGTTGTAAACATGAAGTTGAAGTGCAGCGGGTTTGCTGGGCTTTGTGGAGAGGGCTGTGGGTCGTCTTTTATGTGGATGCTTGTTGTGTGACTGGTTGTTAGTGGGTTTGGGGAATGTGAGAGGACATGGATGAGTGGAAGATGTGCTGTAGATAGAGAGATGTTCGTTCCAAGGGTTGTGGGGGGATGAGGCTGGACTGGACTGGATGTTGGGAATGGGGTTGTCATGAAGCCATTGTTTGATGTCGTAGATAGCTTTTTGTAATGGTTTTTGTCTTTGCTTGAAAGCGAGGTCCAAGTTTTTGGCGTGTTGGTGGTAAGAGGAGTTCTGAGGAGGGGTGCGAAGAAGGTTGCTAAGTGAGTTGGGGATTAGGGTGCGGATAAAATTTCGTTTGTCACCTGAGGTCGCGGTGGTCCACCAGGAGAGAATCGTGGTTTTAAAGGGTTGGGTCCAGGTGTTGAAGAGTAATTGGCGTAGGTGGGTGGTTGAGGAGCATGTGGTGATGAATGTGATGGGATTGAGGGGGTGATGGGTGTTGCATTTGGGACATAAGTGTTTGTTGAGGATGAAGTGAGGCTTGTAACCTTTGCAACAGTAAAGTCCGTTGACCCATTTAAAAATGAAAGTGGAAAACCATGAGGCTTTGAGGAAGAATTTGCTGCTGAGGGAGAGGTGGATGTTGTTGTGTTCGTGAGTGGGGAGTTTGTGTTTGGTGTGTTTAGTTGTAATTTTTCCGGGCAGAGGCGTTTGGTGGAGAGCAAGAGTGGTGGATGAGGAGGGGGTAATGTGGAGAGAAAGATGAAGGGTTATCCATTTAGCGATGGAGTCGGCCGTGTCGTTTCCTGGAAAACCTGCATGGCCTTTAATCCAGGTGAAGAGAATGTTTAAATGTCTAAGACGTTGGAGAAGGTGCCAAATGAGATTATACCAAAGGGCAAAGGAATTAGTGTGGGAAGAAAATGGTGGGTGATTAAGTGGTTGAAGGAAGTTGAGTGTGGTGCAGACTGAGAGGTTGTCAATGGCGAAGATGATGGGTTGTTGAAGGGAGGGGAGATTGGGAAAGAAGAGTGTAGTGATAATGGAATAGATTTCTGCCATTAGAATCCTTTGATAGGGGAGAGATTGGTGAGGATGGTGTGGTGGTTAGGTTGATGCGTGATGACTGCTGCTGAACCTGAAGGGAGGGAGGATGAGGGGCTGTCTGATCCATCAGTGTAATTGAGTGTGTATTTCTGGTTTTGCTGGAGGTGCTGTAGGAGGTCGTGGCAGCCCCAGAAATCCAGATGGGAGTTATTTGGGGGACGAATTGTTTGGTTGGAGTGGAAGCAGAGGTAGGAGTTTGTGGATGTGTATGTTGAGTAAGAAAGAGGGAAGGATTGAAGAGATGTTGGATGCAGTGGGGCTTGAGGCAGAGAAAGAAAGGGGGATATTATGGTGGCTGGCTGGATGGGAAAACGAAAACTGTGGGAGTTGCTGACAGGGCAGGTCATGTCAGAAAATTGAACTCCAGTTGTTTTTGGGTTGTGCTGAAGTATCTTGCCAGGGTGCCATGTAGGAGGGAGGTTGGGGGATGTGTGGAAGGAGGCTTCGATGGTGGTATTGACGGGGAGGTCACGTAGAAGACAGGGGTTGGAGTGGGGAATGTTATGTGTTTGAATGAAGAAGTGGTGAGCTGAGGTGGTGAACATGGTTTGAATCAGGTTTGATTCAGCGGAGGGATGAAAGAGGGTATGTTGGACGGTTTTGTTGGCGGTTGGGGGGCCTTCATTGAGAGTGTACCTCAAACAGTGGTTGACTGTTTGTGTGTGTGTGACTTGTGAGAGTTTTGTAATGCCGAGGCCAAATGTGTGTCGGGGAGAGTATTTGGTTTTGTTGGGTGTGCGTTTAGAGAGTTTGCCTTGGTAAGCGATGTGTTTCCATATGGAGTGGTCTAGGGTGTCAAGGGATTCATTTGGAAGGGAGTTGTAGTTAAGGCGATAGGCGAGTGTAGGGATGAGCTGGCAGTTTGCAATTTTTGATGAGTTCAGTGTGTGAGAGGTGGAGAGAGAGCAGATTGGTGAAGAAGGAAGTAATGGTGTTGTTGAGGAGGAGAAGCATATGTTTGTTTTGTTGGTTGTTGAAGAAGTAGACGCCGAGGTACTTGTAGTGTGAGCGGGGCTGGTTGGTGTCAGGGTTGCATGTGCTGAAGGATAGGGTAGATGAAATGCGGACGGTGACGTGGGGTGAATTATTGAGGGCGTGGAGTTCGGATTTAGATGCATTGAAGGAGAGCCCATATTTGGGACCAATGGTGAAGAGGAAGGATAGTGCGGTGTGAATGGTAGAGATTGAGGTAGTTTGGAGAGCAATGTCGTCGATGAAGGAGAAGAGGGCGCGGAAGGGTTGTTTGGGTAGGATGGAGTCAAGTTGCCGAAGGATTGGGTCGATGAAGAGGTTGAAGAGGATGGGGGACATGGGGCAGCCCTGCCGCAAGCCTCTAAGGGTCATGGCTGCGAAGAGAGAGAAGCCGTTAATGGAGGGGTAGTCTGCTGGATGGGAGTAAAGGTGTTGTATTAGGGTACTGAGGTGAGTAGAGAAATTATAGATATTGAGAATTTGCCAGAGAGCAGAGTGGGGGACAGAGGTAAAGGCTTTGTTGAGGTCGAGGTAGAGGTGGTAGATGTCTGGGTGGAGGGAGATGTTGGAGATCATGGAGTAGATATGGTCGGTGGTGCGGTGATTGGGTATTCCTCCATATTGTGTATGGTGGAGGAGTTTGTATTGGGTGGCGTAGAAGGTAAGGGAAGTAGCGGCGTATGAAGCCAGGATTTTATGAATTGTTTGGAGGAGGGCGATGGGGCGGTAGTTTATGGGTTCGTGTTGGTCGCCTTTTTTGTAGAGGAGGAAGATGCGAGCAGTGAGCCACTGTCTGGGTGTGGGTTGGGTAATGAAGTAGTCGCAGACGAGGAAGAGTAAGTGTTTGATGTGGGAGGGAGCTATGTGGAGTAGCCTGGGAGGATGATGTCTATGGTGGTGAGGCATCCGTGGACGTTGGTGTGTTTAGTTTTAGTGCAGAAAGGAGCGAGATGGTTGTGGACGACAATGGCTGTGCCGCTGGTTTGGTCGGGGGCATAATGGTCAAAAATTGTGAGGTTGAAATTGGAATTTAGTTTGATAGCAGAGGGGATTTCTTGCAGGCAGAGAATGTCAGTCCCTTTGTTGAAGTGGTGAAGGATGGTAGCTTCAATGTTAGTGATGTTTTTTGCTGTGTTGTGAGTTGTTATGTTGAGGGAAGGTTTAGAGAGGATTGGATGTTCGGGGGTTGAAGAGGGAGGTTGAGGGTTGAATTGTATTGATGGCGGTGAGGGAATTGGGTGATTGTTACCTGTTGGTGGGTTAGAGGGCTCGCCTTTTGTGAGGGTGGGGTTGGGGGTAGTTGTTGTGTTTTGTGTGTTTGTCGTAGGGAGGGATAGTGTTGGGGATGGAGTTGAGTGGGGTTGTGGAGGTTGTTGGGTGTGTGTGAAGAGTTTTGTGGGGATGGTGGTTGTACTGAGGTGAATGTGGATGAGTTGGGTGAAGTTGTGGACTAGAGGTAATGCAAGAAAGGAGATGTTTCAGGCTTAGTGGGCATTTTGTGAACGGAGCATTGCGAAGACGATCATAGGCGTGAATGGGCGACTGATGCTGCTTCTCATGATCAAATTTGTGACACTTCGTGAACCAGGCGTTGCGATGCTCGAAATCAGGGCATTTTGTGAACTGAGCATTGCGAAGACGATCATAGGCGTGAATGGGCGACTGATGCTGCTTCTCATGATCAAATTTCTGACGCTTCGTGAACCAGGCGTTGCGTTGCTCGAAATCAGACTCATGATTAGATTGTTGCAGAGGATTTGGCAGTCGATATGGCAAACGAGCAGTAGGACTTGGTGAAGGCGGCTGTTCCAAGGTAGTGGGAAGGTGAGTGGAAGAGTGGAGTGTGTGAGTGAGTGTAAGTGTGTTGTGAGTGCAAGTGCGGTGCAGTGTAGGAGAACCTAGATCTTTGAGATAACCATTAGATCGATTGCAGATGATCGGGTCTTGGCCATTGTTGTTTGACATAAATTGAGTGTGAGGGTGTTTACTTGCCTAGAAAGCGAGCGTGGAATGGCGCGGTCAACGCTAATGGCGAATTGTTGTGGTGTGGATCTTTGAGACGTGATGGATGTGAAGGCGGGGGAGGTGGTGGAAATTTGGGTTTTCAAAGAGTAGTTGTCTGCAAAAACAAACATACTCGTTGAGCACTTGGCTGAAAGAAAGGGTGAAGGAGCGATGCGAATGGGTGTGCGAATCGAAATTGATGATGTGTTGTAAGGACGAAGCGAAATAGGCGATGCGTCGAGTCGGGGAATATACGAGAGGAGAGGGAAGCAGAACCTGATATGCGTTGAGCTTCGCGAAGGGTAAGGGATGACATTAAGAAAGATAAGATCTTTAGGGGTAGAGATAAAGATTGGATGATTGGACTCACTGATGTTAAGGCATTGTGGGTAGGGGTAAGAGTAATGAGGAGTGAGGATGAGGTGGTTGTGACCAAGGTCATTTGCGCTTGGAGTATTTTTCATGGGGAGGTTTGTGCGTGAGAGATTGGTTTTTGTGACTCTTTGCGCCCAGGTCTGAACCAATCTGTTCGACGATTGACCATTAATGTGTTTCTTCTTGTTTTGTGGTGTCGAGTTTATTTTGAATGAGAGTTTGTTGTTTTTGGAGGTTGATTTGTTGACCTTGCGAGAATGAAATTCCGGTGACTTCTTGTCCGTGTGCAATAACGGGGGAGTCGGAGTGAGTGTAGGTAATTTCATACTGCAGGTTGGTGCCGATCGACATTGACGAGAAGTCAAGCGGGATGATCTTGTCAATTTCACCAAAAATTGCCGCCGCTTTCGCAAGTGCGATGTGTGTAGTAGCGGCGGGCGTTTCGGCGACGATGGCTTTTGTGGAAGTGAGAGTGTGTTTCTTGGGGTTGGTGTTTGTTTGTTGGATGCGTGGGTTTGGTGTATATTTGCCACTAGGGTATAGGAGAACTAAGCCGGCGTCCCAGAGTATCTGATTTAGCCAATGGAGGCGGCTGATCTCGGATGAGGATGGTGATGGGATTTGGTTGGAGTCAACGTGGAATAAAATGGAGTATTTGGTGCGGACACTCGCGAATTTCAAAAATTCGTCAATTCTTGGAATGCTTACCAATTGGTTCATCATTTCAAGTGGGTGTTTGGATGGGGAACTCTTACGCAAAGATGCAACAAAGGTGTCTCGGTGGGTGGCAAGGTCAAAGGGGAAGGCAAATACAGTTGGGCATTGGGATGTAAGTGGGTGGGGTTGTTGAAGTGAAGAGGCAAGTTCTTCCACTTCTTCAGGGTGGCAATCAATGTCGAAATGAAAATATTCTTGGTCTTGATCATTGGGGTGTTTGGAGATGGGTGATGGGCGTTTGTGAAAGGCCCCTCTTTGGAAGTCGGCGGTGTTTGAAGCAATGGAGGCTTCTTCGTGCAATTTTCCTTGGAGTGATTTGTTAATAAAATCGTAGGCGCTTTCACGGCTTCCATCATTGAGGTGTTTTTTCAAGACATCGATTCTTAGCCGTGTGGTGTGAGGGTCTCTTGGTGAGTGGGTGGGGGGTCGGTAGGAGTAGATTTTGGAAGAGTCAATAGTGATTATCATCATGCCCGTGGGATTGTTCAAAGAAGCTTGCTTGATTGGTGTGGGAGAAGTGTTGTTGTTGGAGTCGAAAATGAATGGTTTGAAGGTGTCGATGTAGGTGATGTCGTGTAGATATCGTACGAATTTTTGAAAAATTGGTCGGTAGTCCCATACGATGGTGTCGGAGGGGGAGACACTTGCATCAAGCACTGGAAGAAAAAATTTTCCTTGAAGAAAAATTTGTTTTTCGTGGAGTTCGTGGATGGATTCAAAGAGATTGAGAGTGTGGTTGTAGGTGTTGTGTTCGGCATCCTGGTCAAAGATGTCTGTGCAAAGAGGGGTGGCGAGGAAAGTGCGGGTTATGGAAGTGGATAGAACTTGAGAAAGGTTTTCTTGGTCGAAGCCATCTCCACAAGAGATATATTTTGCATGTTTGAGAGCTTGTTGTTGTCTCTTGGAGTCGGTTGGGAGTAGGGGAGTGTAGGCTTGTCCAAAAATGTGTTCGGTGTCGGACATGAAAATGCCTACTTCGAAACCATCCGAGGAGTTCCATTCTTGAGCTATTAAGTCGGGTGGGAAAGATTTTTGTCGTGAAGAGTAGGCGAGGGTGTTGCCGTGAGATGAAAATTCAAAAATTGGGGGCGCTTTGCCTGAGTCGAGGAGTTTGCGTATTGACGTTTTCTGTGTAGGAAACGATGGCGATGGAGTAGAATAATTTCCAAGTGTGGGTGGGGGATCTTTGGGTGGAATAGTTATTGGAGGGGAAGAGGAAGAGAGAGATCCTTTATCCATTTTATTGGTTGGAGAAGGAGAAGACGGCTTCGGTGATGGTGGCTCTTGGTGTTGATCTCGGTTTGGTTTTGGTGATGAATTGGTCTTTTCCTTCTCGGAGCTCTGTGATGAGGGTTCTTCTTCTTGGTCATCAGCTTGAGGAGATTTGCTCGGAGTAGGACGATTCTGGACTCTTCGAATTTTTTGCGGTGTTTTAAGGATCTCGGAGTCATTTTGTTGGTCGGGATTTTCACTTTCCATGGATTGAGGAGCGAGTCTTTGTTGTGTTAATTGCTCATTGCGTCGGGCTTGGCCTTTACCTTTGAAACTTTGGTAATTGTTCTCAATCCTTTCGGCGCGGTCTTTTACATGTCCTCTCTTCACGGCTGCTCGATCTTTATTTTTTGCCATCGCAGTCGATTCCAGAAACGCGAATCGAAATCGCCAGCAGAAATTCGGATCGTCTCGGATTTCTCGATTTTTGTCGAATTGGCTTGTGATGGATCAGATTGATCAGCCGCAGATATGGAGAAAGATGATGAGGGATGTGAAAGTCGGGTCTTTGTAGAAAAATGGCTTTTTTTGTATTCTCAGCAGAAGGCTACCCGCACACCTTCGCTAGGAATCGCCACACGCAGATTGTCCCTGGACCCTCGCGTTGTGGTACTTGCCCATGGGCACCTTGGCCCACGCCACCCAGGCTGTCAAGGGGGCTTTCCCGCAGCCGCTCCTCCCCGGCGTGGCCCTGCTCCGCAGCCTGCAGGCGAGGGGCGCCTGGGTAGGGTGGAAAGAAGGAAAGGTGCGCTCGAGCCCCTATTTCCCCATGGTCCAGGGCCAGGCGCTGATCCACGCCGAGGGCATGGGGACCGTGGAATGGGGGGCGATCGCGCCCGGCACAGCGTGCAGGTGGATCACGGCGGCCGCCCCACAGCCCATGCGATCGCCGCCGGCGTGCCACCGCCTCCTACGGATGGTCCCCCCTTTGGCCCCCGAGCACGCCTTTACAAGGGACGTGTGGAAGGCCGTACTGAGCCACACCAGGGAGTGGCTAACGAACCCGGGTGCGCGGTACCTGCCGGGACCGGTGCTCGAACAGCTCACGGCCCCCACACCCATGGTCCTCCAAGCCCTACACAGGACGTCGGCTCTCACGGAGCAGCTCAACGACGAAGTGCTGGACCTGGCGCTGGAGCCGCTGCGGGTGCTCTACCCGCAAACCCACATCCCAACCGCGGGCATGTTCAACCGCCTAGGCCGCCTGGGGTTGCAGCGCTGCGTCGAGGCCGCGCACCCAGGAGGCGTGGTGGAACAGTGGCTGACGCTCCGCAACCCGTCCACCGCGGAGAGCTACTGGTACCTGCACCAACTCCTCTTCCAACCACGGGCAGCCCCGGAACACCGCCGACGAAACCCGTACCACACGCACCTGGAGCGCCGAGGCGCGCAAAACTACCCGCAGCCAGTCCCGCCCGCCCTCCCGCCGGGGCAGGACCCGGAGGCGCTACAGCAGGGCCCCCCGCTCGACACCGCCACCACGGTACGGCAACGGGGAAGCGACGGCGCGGGTGGCGCCGAACCGGACTGCACGAACTGCGGAGCGGTGGCCTGGATGGCAGCCTGCAGGCACCTCGCCGGAGATACCACGGGGCTCCGGCAGTACAGACCCACAGACCGCACGGCGCTGGCGTCCGCGGTCGCGGCCGTCACCATGGGTCCCGTGGCGGCGTGGCCGGCGCAACTGCTGCCCCACGTCCCCTGCTGCGACACGCGGCCCCGTGGGCCGGCTGCGACGCACGGGCCGACAGCACCCCTCACGGCGGAGCAGCTATACGTCGTCGCGGCGGCGTTGCTAGCAGACGGCGGAAAGAGCTTCGTCCACCACCACGGCCCGGCGCAGATTGCGGGATGCATACAAGGGCCTCAGCGCGATGCACCAGACCCGTGGCATGCCACACTCCGCGGGCGCACCCGCGTCTGGGGCGCGGGCGATGGCACACCCCCGACCGGGCCTAAGCAGGGGGAGGCACTGGTACTGCAGACGGCAGGCTACCAGGCCATCATACACGGCCACGCCGGAGGGTACCGGTCGCACGTCCTGGCCGGAGGCCGATGGACGGTCTGGCACAGCACCGCCAGGCAAGGGGCTTTCCCGCCCCTGCCGCACATCGACTGGCGACAGGGGCCCACCCAGGCCTACTATATGTCGGCGGATCCCTGGCCGCTGGCGGTCCTGCTACACACCGTCAGCGCCCCCAACAAGAGGCACGAACCGGGGTGGGTCAACCCCCCCACACTGGTGTGGAGCCCCGACCAGGAGGAGCAACTACGGGCTGCGTGGCAGGGAGACGCCATCAGAGCCACGGACGTCCCGGACCTCCACGCGGGGCCAATCACGCACGCCCGCCCAGCGGCTACCCTGGCGGTGGCCCAACGGGGACAGCAGAACCCGCAGTGGGTGGTCTGCATGTTCAGCCCGGCGGACGCGCACATCGTCGTCTGCGACCCCGAACGCCTGCCGGGGCCCGAAGCCGTGATCCGCGTGGCAGACTGCACCCGCATGATCATCAAGGCGCTGCGGGAGGGCGAACACCACGCCCTCCTGCTCCAGGTCAGGCTGAAGGACAAAGCCGGGGCGGCGAGGCCGGGAGTGTGGCCGGCAGCGGCGCACCCCGCCGACCTGGAGCTCCAGCTGGCGGTCCCGACCGCGGTGTACCACTGGCTACAGGCCTTCCACGACCTGCGATGGAGGGGCGAGCCCGACCGCCAAATCGGCTCCACGCACTGGCAAACGTGGCTGCAAGCAGACGCGCAGCGAGATGCCATCCGGGGTCTTGGGCCCGCGCCCGCGACACGAGCCCTCGATGCGGCGGACCCGGGCCGCACACTGGCGCCACACACGGTGCCACTGGCCAACCTGCCCTTCGAACCAGCGGCAGAGGGCGCCATTCGGAGGTCAGTGCCGCTCCCCCCGGCGCGAGGGGCCACGGAGCCACCCAAATGCCCCCTGTGCGCGGACAAGTACTACACCAGCGGGGCAATGCTGGAACACCTGGCGTGGCACGCGGTGCACGCTGCGGCCCCGGCGGACGACAAGGAGGCGGCCACCAACATCCTGCAGGGGAGGGCACGGAGGTCCCCATGGCACGCCCCGTACACCCGGCGCCCCCCGCCCCAGGCAGCCGACCACGCAGACAGAGATGAGGAGGCACCCGGAGCGGCCCCGGGGGCCGACGGTGCCGCCCCACCAGGGTCCATGTCCATCCTCGCGGGGCTGGCCCCCCTGGCCCCCCTGGCTCCCCCGGTCCCCCGGGCCCCCCTGTGGACCCCGCTGGGAACAGGCTCAGCGGATGCGGCGCACCCAGATGTCCTGGCTGCGCCGGCGACCCCGGCGGCGATGCCGATGCAGGATAGCTGACTCCAGGAGGACATGACGGGCGACGCCCTGTGGTTCCTCTCGTGGAACCTGCGCAACGGCCTCGTGCCGCCAGACCGGTCCCTCTGGGACACACTCCGGCGGCGCCGGGGGCCGGCGGCCTGCACCGACAAGGAGCACCTCATCACCGGCATGCTGCCCCAGGAGGGGGGCTTTGCCATCATGCTCCAGGAAACAAGAATTGCCACCAGGGCGCAGGAGATGCACGTAGCCGCGGCGCTCCGGGACAAGGGGTACACCGCCTTCTTCAGCAGCCGGCTGGCGGAGACGGGAGCCACCTCCACCTCGAGAGGGGGGGGCCTCCTCACCGCGGTCAGCAGCAACTACGTGGCGGAGCACCAGGTGCTCAGCTTCACGGAAATTGTCCCCAGGAAGGCCGCGGCCCTGGTGGTCCGCCCGGACGGAGGAGGCCTCACCCTCATCAACGTCCACGGGCCGCAAGCAGGCTGCTCCCCGTGGGCGGGACGGGCGGCGTTCTGGGCCGACATACAAATGTATGCCACGGCACGCAGCCTCGGCGGGAGGCACCCGGTGGTCATCGCCGGCGACACCAACATCTACATGGATGTCCCCGCCAACCCGGCCACGGAGCATTTCCGAGCGGGCTGGGAGGCCTGCCGTTTCCGAAGGGCCGCGGCAGGCGGCGAGGAAGACATGACCCCCACGCTCCACCCGTCCCAGCACAGGGTGGACACCTTCCTGGTCAACGAGCCCCTCCTGCTGTGGTCTCTGCGGGAAAGCGTCTGGGCTCGCGGCATGGCACACCCCCAGGTGGTCGGCTCGGACCACCTCCCGGTCCGCCTGGCCCTGCCGGGTCTCCTCAGCGCAGCGGGGCACGCGGCGATGCCCACCCCCTACAGCCACACGGAGGGCTGCCTCCTCCCGTACGACGCCGAGGCCGCACCCGTCCAACACTGCCTGTGGGCGGCGGTCACCGCCGCGCAGGATGAACCCTCCCTGGCGCCCTGGCTAGGTCCCGCAGAGCAGCACGACTACGGGTCCATGCCCGCGGCCGCGGTGGACAAGGTGTTCGAACACCTCCACGCGACGCATGACGCCCTGGCGCGCGTGGTGGGACGCCGGCAGCCGTCCCCGGCAGGGACGGACCCGGCAGAGGGGGACCTCCCGGAGAGCGGAAAGCAGCTCCAGGCAGCGGTCCTCCGCTATGACACCCTGGCAGCGCACGCGCCGGCAGCGTACCAGGCGGACGCGGCCAGGCATGGCATCCGGTCCGAGGCGGCGCTCCGGCTCACGGAGGAGCTGCAGGGTGTGTCGCCCGGGTTCCGCCCGACCACGCAGGGCAAGCTACAGGAGGAGCTGGAGAGGCAAGCAGCCGCCCTCGAGGAGGACATTCGCCAGCTCCGCGCCCTCCTGGCGGCAGACCGCAAACGCGCCATCAAGGACTTCTGGCGCCGCCACGCCCCCGACATCGCCCAGCGATGGAAAGCCGTGCGGGGAGCCATAGAGGTAGAGGCCCCGGGCCCGTCAGGCGACTGGAACGTGCGGGTTCCCAACACTCAAACGCTCCTCACGGAGGCCCACGACGTGATGTTCGCAGTTCGCGCCTTCTGGCGAGAACTGTATGACAAGCGCCCGGTGGACCTCCCGGGCTTCCAGGCAGTCCTCGGCCGCCACGTCCCCCGGGTCCCTGAGGGGGCCTGGACACAGGTCCAGCAGTACTCCATGCAGGACCTGAGGTCCGCCCTGGACAAGGCCGATGGCAAGGCCCCAGGTCCCAACCACGTGGAGGCCTGTTTCCTCAAGGCCCTCCCATCACCCGTACAGTGGTTCCTGGTCCACTCCTACCGGGCCATCCTCCGCGGCGCCCCGCCGCAGATGCACTGGAGGGACGCGCACATATGGCTCAGCGCCAAAGTACCGGGCTCGGCCAGACTGGACGACTACAGGCCCATAGCCCTGGGCCAGCTGGACATGAAGCTGCTCACGGGCCGCCTCACCCAGCGCATCACGGAAGTGCTCACACGGCACGGAGTGGTCGGCGACTGGCAGCAGGGGGCCCTCCCTGGCTCCAACACAGGCCCCCCGCTGTTCATGGCGCAGCGGCAGACCCAGCAGGGATGGCCCAACTACGTCTTCTCCTTTGACGCCCGCAAGGTCTTCGACACCGCCCCACACGGCGCCCTCCACCTCATCCTGCGCCACCTCTCCGTGCCGCCGGACGTCATCGACCTCCTGCTCTTCCTCCACATGTGCGCCAGGCTGCGCATCGTCACAGCACACGGGCTAACGCAGCCCGTCTAAATGCTACGCGGCGTCCGGCAGGGCAACCCCGAGAGCCCCCTGCTGCACACGCTTCTCCTGGAGCCCCTGCTCAGGGCACAGGGGCACCGCCTGCGCCCGCCGGAAGGGGCCGAGCACGGCCTCATCCAGGCCTATATCGACGACCTGCTGGTGGTGGCCCACACGCTGCAGCACTTCGTCGAGGGCGTGGAGGCGGTGGCCGCGTACCTGGGGATGATGGGCATGGAGCTCAACCCCCGCAAGAGCGCCATGGCCACCACGGAGGAGGTCCCGGGCCTGCAGCTGCCCCTCTGTCCCCACCTGGAAAACCCGTGGCACTGGGTACCAGCGGCGGACTCCGTCCCCTACCTGGGACTCCAGCTGCAGCCGGACGGGGAGTTCTCCCTGCAGCGCAAGCACCGGCTACGCCTGGCGGCGGTGCATCACTGGTGCCTTAACACCCTCGCGCCACCGAAAGTGGTGCAGGACGTCATCCTGGAGATCCTCGGGGGGGTGACGCAGTACGTCGCCCCTTTCATCGCCGACGACTCCGACACTGCGCGCCACCTGGACCACATCACGGTCCAGGTCGCGAAGGACAGGGCGCGGTACGCCTTCGACGCCGCGCGGGACAGCCTGCAGGATGACCGGACCCTGGGGCTCACGCGGGTGCCCACGCGGTGCCAGCAGGCAGTGATGGCCCTCGTGGGTACACTCGTCCACCACCGCGCAACCTCCGTGCGCGCCGAGGTCACCAAGATGTTCTGGGAGATAGCCGGCGCGCACAGAATATGTCCCGAGGTGCACTACCCCGTCCCGGAGTTCGCAACTCGGGCGGGAGGCGACTGGGTCCACCGCATACCCCGGGCCCTGGCCGCCCTGGGAGTGGGGCTGTACAACCCCATCGCGTGCCCCAGGGTGTCCCATGTCCAACTACAGTCCCAGCCGGGCAACATCGTCACGCTGCGCACCGCCAAGCTGCGACACCGCGACACGTGCAGCCTGACGGTGCCACACACAACGCCGTGGCATGGGCACCACGGGCCACGCCACCCTTTCCCTGACAACGACGATCCGTGGCCGACGGCAGTGCGGGAGTGCCTCAACCAATGCGCCGATGAACAACTCCACTATTGCCGCCGTGAGCAGGAGCCCACCAACCCCCCCTGGGTGGCGCGACGCCCTGGCCCACCTCTTCCACACCACCGGCACACGGGACCCCCGCCCGAGACTCGTCCACCCCACGAGGGCTAAGCAGGACGCCCACACCGGCCCACGGGTGAACCCGGACAGTCTGCACCTCCACGTCAGGGGCTACTGCCGCCTGGACGGCCTATGCCCCCCCACGCGGGGACACCCTGCGGCTGACGGGAGCAGGGTCTGCCATGTCCCTCCGCAGTAGCGCCCCAGCCATGCTGCACGCCCTAAGGACGCGCTACCCCGGGGACGCGGCCCCGTACCTGAACCAGGCGCGGGCCACGTACCCGGGAGGAGTGTCCGAGCTGGATGCGGCGCTCCACCTTCTACACCCGCCGGACGAGGACCTGGAGGTGGGCGAGGTCACGGTGTTCATGGAAGGCGCAGACGAGGCGTCTGCCCGCCCCCGGCCGACCAACCCGGTGTACAACGGCACCAGGCCTACCCCCCCGTACGGCGTCCTCTACGAGGCGTTCCCCAGGGAGCCCACTTGGTGCCCCGCCCTTACGCCGGCGACACACGCACCCCGCGGCTTGGCTAACCCAGACCTGTCCCCATCCCTCCCCAGAACCAGAGGTGCCCACCGCAGGGGGCAGGTCCTCTGGCAGGAGTGCCCTGGCACCCCCCTGCTCCTCCTCGTCGTCGCGACCCGCGGGGACCCGGGGCGGATCCTGGGGATCATCCCCACCCACCTCTATGGGGCAACACCCGTACCCCGCCCCCCCCCCCCCCCCGGCGCCCGCGGCGCGGGACGGAGTACACACCTTCCTGCGAACACAGGAGGTCACTGCTGTTACTGGGGTCCACCTGGTGCGGCTGCCCCCGACACCGCTCGACGACACCCGGGGGCCCAGGGCCCTGGGCCCCGCCCCAGACTGGGAGCTATGGCGCGACGCGTGGGCCGCGTGGCTCCCCCGCCTCCCCTCCCAATGCCGGTGGATGGCCGCAGGCCCCGGGCCGTGCGGGGCTGAAGCCACAGCCGGCCCCCCACCCCCTCCCCCCCTCCCCCCCGCAGAGCACCACACGGCACTGCCGACGGCACGGCACTGATGCACCAGGAGGTAGTGGGAAGGGTGCGCCTGCCACCACGCATGCCTACCAGGGTAACAGTGATGGCAGACTCCGATGGGTCCCCCCAGCGGGACGACCGCCAGCACCGCCGGTCCCGCTCCCGCTCCCCCGTCTCCTCCCCGGAGTGGACGGGGGAGACCCTCGCGGAGCGGGAGGAGCGGAGGCTGGCGGAGGCGGCGGTGCTGGTTGGGCCGCCGCCGCCGGCCCGGGAGCCTGGGCCAGCCGAGATGACCGCCCCCGCCGCCCAAGCAGCCAGCCCCGCCGCCCAGCCCCGAGAGGGGGCCCCAGACGCGCAGGAAGCAGAGACCGCAGCCCCAGCGAGCCACGCCGCGGCCCCGACCGCGGCCCCCGGCACGCCGCCGACACAGGGGGGCAGCCCCGGCGCAGGAACCGGGCGCATCGCCGAGGGCTGCCGCAGCCGCAGAGGAGAGCAAGAAGGGCGCGCGAGGGGTTGCGGCCGCGGCCCCGGCGGGCCGCACCACCGCCTCGGCCGACCACGCCGCGGCCCCCAGCAAGCCGCGGAAGCGGGGGGCGGACCCCGCACGGGCCACGGGCGCCTCGTCCGCGGCCGCCACGGCAGCGAAGGAGAGCGGGGAGGGCGCGCGAGGGACTGCGGCCGCGACCCTGGCGGGCCGCGACACCACCTCGGCCGGCCGCGCCGCGACCCCCAGCACGCCGCGAACGCGGGGGACGGACCCCGGTCGGGCCACGGGCGCCTCGCCGGCGGCCGCCGCGGCAGCAGAGGAGAATGAGGAGGGCGCGCGAGGGGTTGCGACCGCGGCCCCGGCGGGCCGCACCACCGCCCCGGCTGACCACGCCGCGGCCCCCAGCACGCCGCGAAAGCAGGGGGCGGACCCCGCACGAGCCACGGGCGCCTCGTTGGCGGCCGCCACAGCAGCGAAGGAAAGCGAGGAGGGCGCGCGAGGGGCTGCTGCTGTGACCCCGGCGGGCCGCGACACCGCCTCGGCCGGCCACGCCGCGACCCTCAGCACGCCGCGCAAGCGAGGAAAGAAACCCGCACGGGCCACGGACGCCTCGCCGGCGGCTGCTGCAGCAGCAGCAGTGGGCAGGGAGAGCGCGAAGTACCGCGCCCAAGCCAACCCCACCAACACCCACACCAGCCCCCCCAAGCCGTTCCCCCCCAAGCCCTTCCCCCAGGGGCGGGAGCGGCACGTCCGCCCCCCGACGCGCGAGCGCTCGCCGCCGGGCGTCACGCTGCTGCAGCTGCAAAGGCAGCGGGACGCCCGGCGAGTGGTCCAGGAAGGGCGCAGCAGCGGGGGGGAGCAGAGCGCAGGCAGCGGACGGCGCGACTCGGGGCAGGGGGCCGGGAAGGGGCCAGGGCACGGGAAGGGCGCGCAGGGGCACGGGAAGGGAGCCCAGGTGCAGGGGGCAGGGCGAGGGGAGGTAGGAGAGCGAGCGGGCCAGGGCGTGGGGGACGGGAGGCGGGACCCGCGGCACGGGCAGGGGGCTGAAAAGGGGCCCAAGGGCAAGTGCAAGGGCGCCGCGGGCCCCGCCTGACAGGCGGGACGGGGCACGGGAGCCCAGGGGGCAGGACGGGACGGAGGGAGGGGGGCAGAGGGCGAGCGCCCCCGCAGCCGGACGTGCAGCCGCTGAGGTGCATCCCCCCCGGCATCCAACAGATGCCGGCACACCACACCCACCAGCACCACCACCACCACCACCACCACCTCTACAACATCGACCCTGACGCTGGCGAGCTCGTCCCCCCCCAACCCCCCGGACACCAGCACCATCAAGCCCCCCCCGCGCCGAGGGCGGAGGCGGCGCGGATTGCCTCGGCGGAGGGGGGACGGGGAGCGGCATCGGCGCCGCAGGCGCAGGGGCAGCGAGGAAGGCCGGCACGGGGGGCAGAGGAGCGCCGGCCATGGGACCGGGACTGGGGCGCGGTCCCGGACCCTCTGGGGGAGGAGACCCTCCCCCTGGTGGGGAAGGTGTATGGGTGGTTGTGCTGGGCCAACCAGGGGACCTCCAGGAGGTCGAGGAACCGGCCCTTCGATGCCGTGCTCCTCCGGAGAGACGGAGGAAACCGAGAGGTACCCCCGGGGGCGTGGGCAGCCCCAGAGGACCATGAGAGGGTCCTCAGGTCAGTGATCTGGGCGGCGTGGCCCGACAGGGAGCTGACGTGGCCGGCCTTCCTGGAAGGGGGAGCGGTGCTCCGCATCACGGATGCGGACGCCAACAACTGGCTCCCCCGGGCTTTGCGCAGCGCCCTCGCCCACTGGCGCTACCGCCGGCACAACCCGCCGCCGCCACAGCCCCAGCCCCAACACAGGCGGCGGCGCAGGTGAAGGCCCAAACGGGGGTACGAGAGAGTTGAGGGGGGGGGCTGGGCCCCCCGACCCACGCCCCCCCCACAGTACGGCACGACGCAAGAGGGCGTGCCACCTCCCGCGAGAGGGAGTGCGGAGACGACGAGCGCGGGGGGGGACCTGCTGCACCGCAGCCTGCTAACCACTGACCGCTAACCCTCACGGCCACCCCCGACCGGCCAGCGCCGCGCGACAACGGCCGGGGGATGAGGGGCCCCAGTGAGGGCCTGCGCGACGAACCGGCTCTCGGTAGAGGGGGGCGGGGGAAGGGCGCGACCCCCCAGCCGATGGCTGGCCCCCGGGGCCAGGACTGCCATGCCGCCCCCCCCCCCTCCGGCCGTCAGGAGGCATCGCCAGGGGACCAAAGGGCCCCCCCCACTCCCCCCCCCCCTCCCACACAGGCCCAAGAGCGGGCGGGGGGGCGGCCCCCCAACCCCCCCCACCCCCGCACCCACCCCAGCTGGGGAGCCACAGGCGCGGCCCTCCGCCCCCCCAGGGCCGGGGGAGCGCCCCCCCCCCCAGAAGGAACGGCGACGGCAACGGCAACGGCAACAGCAGCTGCACCTGCTCCCGCGAGCCCACACCGGCGTGGCGGAGCAACGCGCACAACGGAACAGGAAGGAGGCCGCGCCCCACATGACCCTCCCGTAACCACAGCCCACTCCGAGATGACAGAGGGGGGGTTCAGGTCAGCTGGGGAAGAAGTGCCGCCCCGGGGGAGCGGTCCACAGGCCGCCTCTCTCCCCCCCCCACCCCGGGGCGGCACTTCAGCCCCGACCGCACGCGCGCGCCGGAAAGAAACGCGCCGGCGACACAGAGAGGGCCAGGATGGAGTACCGCAGGCCGCCGCCCGGAACGAGAGCAGGGAGGCCGCGGCGCGACACCCCCCCCCCCCCCGCCCCCCCACCAGCCCGCCAGCCGCGGGGGCCCCGGCCCCCACCCCCCGAGGCAGGGGGGATGGTCCCCCCCCGCCCCAGCCGCCGGCTCACATGGGGGCCGCGAAGAACAAGCGAGCCCACGCCTGCGCACCGGGACGCCGAACAGATCGTACCCAGAGAAGCCGGGTGAGCCCGAACCGGAGTGGTATGGGGGACCACGCCCTTCATGGACAGCAGAACGCCAGTGACGCCCGCTTTCTTGCCTGCCCAGGGAAGGCAGAGGGACGGAAAGAGGCAGGGCGACCCCCCGCCCTACAGGCCCCGCCCCGGCCGCACAGCCGGGGGAAACGGCGCACGCCCCCCCCCCCCCCCTCAGCCCGCCGCCCAGCATATGAACGCCATGGACCAACCCCGCGGCGCGCAGCGCCCACAGGGACAGAGCAGGGCCCCCACACCCGCACGCCCGCGCCCACAACACGGACCCCGACAGCCCGCCCAGTGGACGAGCAGTCAGGGGAGGAGGAGCGCAAGACCCCAGACGCCCCACGCAACGGTACAAGGCACCCCCCCCGGGGACGCCCTGCCGCCGCCCCCACAACCCCAAGCCAAGTAGGGGGGAACCAGGACCGGACCCCCCCCTCCCAAGCACGCCAGACGGAGCAAGGGACCGGGGCAGGACACGCGGAGGGGCACGGACCACGTGGAGCGGCCCTACCAGCGCCCAGTGCCGGGACCACGCGGGATGCGCACGCCACACCACCCAGCGGGGGGGGGGGCGGACACCGCGGGAGCGCGAGCGCACACACACGAAAGGGACACGCGGGGACTACCAGAAGGGCAACCGGACCGAGCGCGCGGAACGCACAGACCGCGTCGAATGGCGTACCAGCGAGCGAGGGTAAGGGACACCCGGACGGGACGGCCCGCCACACGCAGCGCGGAACACGCGGGGCGGGGAGGGGGAAACGAAAGAGACACGACGCCAGGTACCGGCCCGAACCCCCCCGAACCGGCCGCGAGCGCCGCGCACACAAAGACGGGGCACTGCGGCCGCCAAGGCAGTAGTTGCGCACAGCGCCACGCCCCAACCCCTAGGCTAGGCAGCCTCCGCGCCAGCCCAAGGGGGTCCCACTGGCGACAAGCCAGTAGCACGGGCCCGGCGGCGCCGGCGCCCCGGGCGACCACGCATTAGGGGGGCGACGCAGTGGGTAAGCGCCCGCAGCCACGGCTGCGAATTGATGCACTGACTGGGGAGTGGCGAAACGGAGACGCCGGGGAAGGACGGGGCTCCAAGCTCTGTGAACCCGGGGGACTCCACCACCAGGCAGGAGGTGCGTCTTGGAGGGCCCCCCACTAGGACCCGGTGGGGAGGATATCACCTGACCCGACCAGGTGGCCCCCCGGGGCCGAAAGGCGTCTAGTACCCGCAAAATCAAACCTCAAACCTCAAACCACGAACACAGCAGAACACCACAACGCTGCCAATACAAACGCGACAAACCAACGGTAACAAACTACACAACACTACACTTGGACAAACCACGACGCCACTGACCAGCACCGACACGGACATGCCAGCTGCATAAACAACATGCGGCGCAACGACCACGGGCAGCAGCGCAATGGAACCCACGCAAACCAAGCCAACCATGAGGCGGCCAAGACAACCGCAAACCAACAACACCGCAGCTGCAGCCGCCACTTGACCGTAAACAGACCACACGCAAGCTGGCAAACACCAAACCAGCCAGGCGTGCACGGGTCGAAACATGAACGGCGTCCAAAGGGTTGGTCACACCGTGGTGCGCCGCGCCCGCCGACGACCATGCCCACGAACAAAACTTGGCTCTACCATCACGCAACCGACCAACCTACATTAACAAACTACACCGCAACCGTACCATACGACCGACCAACCGGCCACAACGACCTACTTCGAACCCCGGCCCCCCGGGAGAGCGCAAGCTCGACCGAGTCAGGAGGTGTGAGTGTGCGCCACGGCATGCGAGTCCCGTAGCACGTGCTTCTCCAAGTCGCCTCACACCTACTGAAAACCAACCCAGGTGGGGGTGCCTGCAGGACAGGGCCTTTGGCCTGGCTCCGGGCCCCTGAACCCCAGAATCCGGAGGTTGATGAGCATGTGCGGTGGGACCCTCCCCCACGTATCATCCGCCCGAAGGAGAGGAATGTGAGACTTCGGTCGAACATGGGTTACCTCTCCGGGCAGAACCCGCTGTAGGGTACTGCTCGCGGCGACCGCGCCCTTGCCCCATGTGGGGGAGCCGCTTTGTGGGGGCACGTGAAGTAGGGCCGTGGGTGGGTGAGCAAAAGCCCCATGGTAAGTCCCCCCTGCGGGGCAACCCCAGTCCCGAGTCCACCTACCTACCTACCTTATCAGGTTTGCAGCCACCCAGCGAGTGTATGCCTTGTTGATCATGTGTTGCATGGGGACTGCCCTGATGTAAGGACCTCCGGGAGCCAACGAAGAACGGTGGCTTACTACACCAGGGGGGAATGACAAGCAAGGTGTTATGAGGCAACGTGTGTCAAGCGAGCCCACAGTTAGGACCCTTGGCTGGTCCAGACCCATGGGGTTCTACCCTTCCTTACAGGGTTTACCATACCCCTATGTGTGCTACGTATGTCTGTGTGTGTCTCACTTCTCTCCCCGGCGTGGCTCCCGGAGACCGGGCTTCGCTGACGTCGGACCGAAGGTCCTAATCAGGTACTATTACCACCTCTATGGCGCCCAATTTCTGTGCTGGCGCCTATCCTTGGGGGAAGACGGCAAAAGCCCTACCTACTAGAGGGGAGGGGTGGCCAAGTGTGCTAATGGCATACAAAACGCCCATTTTTGCTAAAGGCCAAAAGCTAACGCACTCCCCTGCCCGCGAGGAAAAGCACGTGGGACAGGAGACTCCACTACACTACACTCACTAACGCCAGCACCAGCCTTCGAAGGCAGGGTGAGCACTCATCACTTGCACTCAACACCTGCCAGGCTTGCTGACCCTAACACCTACAAACTCTACTGGGAGTTGATCTCAATGCAGTCTCGGGTCCTATTGACCCTCCTGTGAGAAAGCAAGAGAACACAGCGCTACTAAGCGACTGTGGCCTAACAGGGACGCCACCACGCGTTTCCCTGTCAGGGCTTGGAGAGAAGGGGTGCTCAGAGTGCGTGCACAGCGTGGATGGCGGTGAAGTCGGACTGCACTCACTGCAGTTATATGTTTGTGGGATCTGCGCAGCATGTTTTAGCGCTGCTCAAGGGGACTGCACCAATCGCCTAACCTTCCCACCTGAAAAGCAAAGGCTGAAGGCCTGGGTTTGCGGCTGAGGAACCAAGACTACCTCCACGTATAAAACGCTTCTCAGGTAGCCCTATAATACGCTGTCCTCAAACCCAGGTGCAAGCAAGCAAGCTTAAGGAACTCCACCCGTTCTCTTATAGAACGTGGGGTGGAGCCCCTGGGTAGCCTACACAAGAGTTGTACCGTGCGCATTTCGCGTGGCCTACCCTTTAATGCGTCATATGCATGCACAAGTATGCACTGATCTTTCAATTCCCCACTCTTTCTCCTAATTTAACCCAACATAACCAATCACAGCACGACTCAACGAGGAGGTGAGCTCCTACTGGGGTAACCTACCTTACTCAACACGCATCAGGTGAATGCCGAGAAAAACACGGGCGCAAAACAACCCTACGCGCTTAAACAAACTTACGGCGAATTAGAAACCACCCTAAGCGATCAATGCACTGTCTGTCATGCATGCTACCCTTGTCTTGTTTCCTGCAGAAAGCGGAAAGAGAGTGGCGCACTGCACAGCGCAAAACAAGCCTAAGCGTTTTAAGGTTTGAGGTTTGAGGTTTGATTTTCCGGGTACTAGACACCTTTCGGCCCCGGGGGGCCACCTGGTCGGGCCAGGTGATATCCTCCCCACCAGGTCCTAGTGGGGGGCCCTCCAAGACGCACCTCCTGCCTGGTGGCGGAGTCCCCGGGGTTCACAGAGCTCGGAGCCCCGTCCTTCCCCGGCTTCCCCGTTTCGCCACTCCCCGGTCTGTGCATCAATTCGCAGCCGTGGCTGCGGGCGCTTACCCACTGCGTCGCCCCCCTAATGCGTGGTTGCCCGGGGCGCCGGTGCCGCCGGGCCCGTGCTACTGGCTTGTCGCCAGTGGGACCCCCTTGGGCTGGCGCGGAGGCTGCCTAGCCTAGGGGTTGGGGCGTGGCGCAGTGCGCCACTACTGCCTTGGCACTTGCAGTGCCCCTGTCTGTGTGTGCGCGGCGCTCGCGGCTGGTTCGGGGGGTTCGGGCCGGTACCTGCTGTTGTGTCTCTCTCATTTCCCCCTCCCTGCCCCGCCTGTTCTGCGCTGCGTGTGGCGGGCTGTCCCGTCCGGGTGTCCCTCACCCTCGCTCGCTGGTACGCCATTCCACGCGGTGTGTGCGTTCCGCGCGCTCGGTCCGGTTGCCCTTCTGGTAGTCCCCGCGTGTCCCTTTCGTGTGTGTGCGCTCGCGATCTCGCGGTGTCCGCCCCCCCCCCCCCTGGGGGGTGTGGCGTGCGCACCTCGCGTGGTCCCGGCACTGGGCGCTGATAGGGCCGTTCCACGTGGTCCGTGCCCCTCCACGTGTCCTGCCGCGGTCCCTTGCTGCGTCTGGCGTGCTTGGGGCGGGGCGGTCCGGTCCAGGTTGCCCCCTACTTGGCTTGGGGTTGCGGGGGTGGCGGCAGAGCGTCCCCGGGGGGGTTGCCTTCTACCGTTGCGAGGGGCGTCTGGGGTCATGCGCTCCCCCTCCCCCGACTGCCCGCCCACTGGGCGGGTAGCCGGGGTGCGCGATCCACGTGTTGTGGGCGCGGGCGTGCGGGTGTGGGGGCCCTGCTCTGTCCCCTCGGCCGGCACGCCCTGTCGGGGCTGCGCGCCGCGGGGCGGGTCCGTGGCGTTCATGTGCTGGGGGGCGGGCGGGGGGGGGGGGGGGGGGCGTGCGCCGTACCCCCCATTTGTGCGGCCGGGGGGGGCCTGTAGGGCGGGGGGTCGCTATGCCTCATTCCCTCCCTCTGCCTTCCCTGGGCAGGCAACAAAGCGGGTGTCACTGGCGTTGTGCTGTCCATGGGGGGCCTGGGCTCCCCATACCACTCCGGCTCGTGCTCACCAGGCTTCTCTGGGTACGATCTGTGCGGCGTCCTGGCGCGTAGGCGCGGGCTCGCTTGTTCCTTGCGGCCCCCATGGGAGCCGGCGGCTGGGGCGGGGGGGCGGGTCGCGCTCCGGCTCCTCTCTCGGGCGGGGGGGGGACCATCCCCCCTGCCTCTGGGGGTGGGGGCCGGGGCCCCCGCGGCCCGCGGGCCGGTCGGGGGGCGGGGGGGGGGGTGTCGCGCCGCGGCCTCCCTGCTCCCCTTCTCGGCGGCGGCCTGCGGTACTCAATCCTGGCCCCTTTCGCGTCGCCGGCGCGCTCCCTTCCGGCGTGCGCGTGCGGTCGGGGCCGAAGTGCCGCCCCGGGGTGGGGGGGGTGAGGGGCGGCCCGTGGACCGCTCCCCCGGGGGCCCTTGCAGACCTGAACCCCCCCTCTGCCCTCCCTGAGTGGGCTGTGGTCACGGGAGGGTCATGTGGGGCGCGGCCTCCATACTGTTCCGTTGTGCGCGTTGCTCCGGAACGCCAGAGTGGGCTCGCGGGAGCGGGTTCAGCCGCCGCTCCCCCCACCGCGTCGCCCCCCCAGCTCCGGGGGGGGCGGAGGGCCGCGCCCGTGGCTCCCCAGCTGGGGGGGGTGCGGGGGGGGGGGGGACAAGCGAGCCCACAGTTAGGACCCTTGGCTGGTCCAGACCAATGGGGTTCTACCCTTCCTTACAGGGTTTACCGTACCCCTATGTGTGCTACGTATGTCTGTTTGTGTCTCACTTCTCTCCCCGGCGTGGCTCCCGGAGGGCGGGCTTCGCTGACGTCGGACCGAAGGTCCTAATCAGGTACTATTACCACCTCTATGGTGCCCTATTTCTGTGCTGGCGCCTATCCTTGGGGGAAGACGGCAAAAGCCCTACCTACTAGATGGGGGGGGGTGGCCAAGTGTGCTAAGGGCATACAAAACGCCCATTTTTGCTAAAGGCCAAAAGCTAACACACTCCCCTGCCCGCGAGGAAAAGCACGCTGGACAGGAGACTCCACTACACTACACTCACTAACGCCAGCACCAGCCTTCGAAGGCAGGGTGAGCACTCATCACTTGCACTCAACACCTGCCAGGCTTGCTGACCCTAACACCTACAAACTCTACTGGGAGTTGATGTCAATGCAGTCTCGGGTCCTATTGACCCTCCTGTGAGAAAGCAAGAGAACACAGCGCTACTAAGCGACTGTGGCCTAACAGGGACGCCACTACGCCTTTCCCTGTCAGTGCTTGGAGGGAAGGGGTGCTCAGAGTGCGTGCACAGCGTGGATGGCGGTGAACTCGGACTGCACTCACTGCAGTTATATGTTTGTGGGATCTGCGCAGCATGTTTTAGCGCTGCTCAAGGGGACTGCACCAATCGCCCTAACCTTCCCACCTGAAAAGCAAAGGCTGAAGGCCTGGGTTTGCAGCTGAGGAACGGAGACTACCTCCACGTATTATACGCTTCTCAGGTAGCCCTATAATACGCTGTCCTCAAACCCAGGTGCAAGCAAGAAAGCTTAAGGAACTCCACCCGTTCTCTTATAGAACGTGGGGTGGAGCCCCTGGGTAGCCTAAACAAGAGTTGTACCGTGCGCATTTCGCGTGGCCTACCCTTTAATGCGTCATATGCATGCACAAGTATGCACTGATCTTTCAATTCCCCACTCTTTCTCCTAATTTAACCCAACATAACCAATCACAGCGTGACTCAATGAGGAGGTGAGCTCCTACTGGGGTAACCTACCTTACTCAACACGCATCATGTGAATGCCGAGAAAAACACAGGCGCAAAACAACCCTACGCGCTTAAACAAACTTACGGCGAATTATAAACCACTCTAAGCGATTAATGCACTGTCTGTCATGCATGCTACCCTTGTCTTGTCTCCTGCAGAAAGCGGAGAGAGAGTGGCGCACTGCACAGCGCAAAACAAGCCTAAGCGTTTTAAGCAACCCTACTTTAGCGCTACGGCAACACAAACACGAGCAAGCACTTTCTTCTCTTACCTGTGAAGAGAGACCAAGGGTGAATTGGGGTACAGAGAAAGCGCCGCAGCGTTTGAATGCCTCAATGAGGCACATGCATCGCAAGCGCAGCGCATATTCTAACCCTACGTGCGTGCTGCGCGTTCCATCCGCATCGCATTCCTTTCATTCCTGCTTTGACCTGTGCAGAGCAAGAGAGAGGAGCACCCGAACCCCTAACGAACACAGCGTTGACAACCCTAACGTTTTAACGAAGCAACCAACACGAACTCAATGCATGTGTGTGAGATGACACTGGCATACCTGAGAGGAGGGTTGTCCACCTGCCCTGTGGTGTGGGTTGAGTTTGAATGCTTTTCCCTAAAGTTTATGACATTTTTGATGCACCTGTGCAAAAATTTCCTTTAGAACTTTAAAAACTACGGCTCATACCTTCTCTTTCAAAAGCCGTTTACGCTTGCGCAACCTTGTTTTTGAAGTCTGCTTCTGTTGCGCTTGTCTGCAATCTTCAGCATTGGTGTAAAAATGACAATTTCTCGCGTGCTTTCGTCAATTTTTAGCGATTTGACTTCTTAAATCGCTACACCTTTCGCTAAACCGCAGGAATCACTCCCTGTTGTTTTCTATTTTTTTCAGCTCCTGGAGATTTGTGTTCTCCATTGGGAGTATTGCTCCGCCCTGGCCCTTGGTCAGGACGTTTACTAAAACGCTGTTTATGCAGCGATGGCCGTCCGCATTAGAGCGTTCGACTGTACCCTAGTGGGCAAGCATATGTGCTCTAGGGAGGGAGTCCTGGGTTCAAACCCCACTACCCCCAAATTTTTGGCAAACGTTTTCGTCGCACGCTGGCGACTTTTGAGGAATGCCCGATCGAAGGAACATCATTCACGGTACATTACACTATTTTTCAAGGGTACCTACAGTGTGATAGGCCTCTCTGAACTGATGAGGATGTTTTTGGTGAGTTTAATGCATTTTCTGGGGTAATTGTGGGAGTTTTTCAGCCTTTTTCCTTGGTCCTACTAGCTTAGCTAACTAGTACTACAGGGAGGAGTAAGAAAAGGTCACTGCCATGTCTTTCTTGGAGGGCTTGATCCAGGCCAAGCCCCCCTTAAAACTTTTTTGTTGATGCCAAAACTAAGTTCAGTATTGTTATCTCTCTTTTGAAGCCTTTAGTACACTTTCTCAAAGTAACTAGGGTTGTAACCCTAGCCCCCCATGAAGTTCACCCCTACCACTCAACTGAGCGGAGGTATCTTCCTTCATGGAGGATATACCTGAATAAAATAGGCATTTCTTGCTTTAGGCCTTGGAGGTTAAGCCTAGTGGTCTCACACCCGAAGACCCCTATACTCAATTGTTTCTACCACTTATTGTGGTTCTACGTTTTAACTGTTTCTGAATTCAGTTGCTTGGCCAAGTCATCTTGTGTGTTGGCCTGACACCTATGCCCCACATTTCTAACCAGCACCATTTCACCCAAAAGAATGCACATGAAGTGCTTGATGCTATCTTGGAGGCTGGAGTCAGTCCAGTTTTCATATAAAATCTTTTGTATTATCCATTTGTGATTGAATCTTTGTGTTTATATCTGCTTTGTCTATCTGCAGCCCTTCTGTGTTACACTAGATTTCAAAACTATTCATTGATTCGGTCCACATCCTGTTCTTGCTCTACTTGCTGCTTTGGTTTTGGGATTTCACCATCAAAGACCTGCAGGATTTCATCAAAATCTATAGGGCACTAATCAAGGACATCTTTCTAATTACACTTTTTTTCAAGGGTACCTACAGTGTGATAGGCATCTATGAACTGATGAGATGTTTTTGGTAAGTTTAATGCATTTTCTGGGGTAATTTTGGGGATTTTTGAGCCTTTTTCCTTGGTCCTACTAGCTTAGCTAACTAGTACTCCAGGGGGGAGTAAGAAGAAGTCACTGCCATGTCTTTCTTGGAGGGCTTGATCGAGGCCAAGCCCCCTTTAAAACCCTCTTGTTGATGCTAAGACTAACTTAAGTATTTTTATATCTCTTTTGAAGCTTAAAGTACACTTTCTCAAAGTAACTAGGGTTGTAACCCTAGCCCCCCATGCGGTTCACCCCGACCCGTCCAAGAAGAGCACGCACACACACACGCGCGGGACCCCGGCGTGGCGTCCTCCGACCCGAAAGGGGCGCTGTCGGCGTCCACACAAAACAGCCCCGGTGCACCGGCCGAGTCCCCCGTCAAAAGACGGACGGTACGGGAAACCGGACGCGTCAGTGACCGGGTCCACACACGCCGAACCACCGCAGCGCACGCAGCCCAAGACCAAAGCCGGAGGGACCCGCCAGGGACAACCCCATCGCGGGGCCCCGAGCAGGTACGACGCGGGGTGCGCCCAGCGCCCTTGCCTCGACAGGGGCCAGCGGCAGGCACAATGAGCCTGGCCCTGGGCCCGCCTCCACATGCCCCGCGCAGCCACCCAGTAAAGCCCGGGGCGACAGCCCCCGGGGTGGGGAAAGGCACCACGGCGATGGGAAAGCCGACCGGAGCACCGAGAGTGACTGGACCGGACAAGGAGCGGCGCACCAGCGCGGGGCCACGAGGCACGCCAGAGAGACACGCCGCCGGCCACAACCACGGCACAAGGACAGGTGCCAAGCAACAACGGCCACCGGGTGCCGCGAACCCGGGAAGCGCGCACAACACACGACGAACCGCGGCACGGGACAGGATGCCAAGGACAGGCCGGCCCCCACGCCCGCACACCGCACCCACGGCCAGCGGGAAGCGGGCCCCGGCCGCACGCCCGAAAGGACGAGTGGTCAGGGGTGGGAGAGCGCTCGACCCCGGACGCCCCACACCCAGGCAAGTGACGCCCCCCCCGGGCGCCCTCGTGCCGCCCCCACAGCGCGCAAAGCCAGCTCGCATGAGCGCGCGCTGTGGGGTTGGTGAGCCGAAGACAGCAAAGAGAGTAAGATACATGACGCCCCGGATCGGAGCATCCGGGGCGGAGCAGAGCTCAGCCCGAGCCCGCGGACTGGATCGTCCGAGGGTGAGACAGGTGCCACGGACTGGAGCGTCCGAGGCAACGGAGAGAATACGACATAAAAACGCCCCGGATCGGAGCATCCAGGCTGGAGTGGAGCACGGCCCAAGCCCCCAGACTGGATCGTCCGGGGGAGAACCCGGTGCCACGGACTGGAGCATCCGAGGCAACGGAGAGAATACGATAAAAAGACGCCCCGGATTGGAGCATCCGGGGCGGAATGAAGCACGGCACTAGCCCCCGGACTGGATCGTCCGGGGGTGAACCAGGTGCCACGGACTGGAGCATCCCAGGCAACGGAGAGAATATGATAAAAAGACGCCCCGGATTGGAGCATCCGGGGCGGAATGAAGCACCGCACTAGCTCCCGGACTGGATCGTCCGGGGGTGAACCCGGTGGTACGGACTGAAGCGTCCAAGGCAACGGAGAGAAAATGGCAAAAAGACGCCCCGGATTGGAGCATCCGGGGCGGAGTGGAGCACGGCCATAGCCCCCGGACTTGATCATCCGGGGGAGAACCCGGTGCCACGGACTGGAGCGTCCGAGGCAACGGAGAGAAAACAACAAATAGACGCCCCGGATTGGAGCATCCGGGGCGGAGTGGAGCACGGCACAAGCCCCCGGACTGGATCGTCCGGGGGGGAACTCGGGGCCACGGACTGGAACATCCGAGGCAACGGAGAGGAAACGGCAAAAAGACGACCCGGGTTGGAGCATCCGGGGCGGACAGGAGCAAGGCCCAGACCCCCGGACTAGATCGTCCGGAGGTGCACCCGGTGCCGCGGACTGGAACATCCGGGGACGCAACGCACCCGGACTGGAACGTCCGGGCACGAGGCGGCCTGGGAATTGAGGGTCCGGGGCAACAAACAAGGAGAAGGAGACGGCAGCGGAGAGACACGGAGAGGAGAACAAGAACAAGAACAAGGAATGGATGGGGGAGGACAAGAAGGAGAGAAGACCCGAAGCGGGAGGAGAAAGAGAAGAAGGTGAAGCAGCCAAACACATGGAGCCCGGATGGGAACAGCCGGGGAAGCAACGCAACCAGTCAGGATCAACCGGGAGCGGGGCGGCACAGGAGATCGTCACGCGAGAGCGGCCGAGGATCCGTGAGGAAGGAGCAGCGGCGGCGGCAAGAACCGAAAAGGAGTGCATGAACAGGGGTCAGGAAAGGTGGAGAGAGAGGACGAGAAAAAACGAGAGACGGGAAGGGGGAGGAGAAGGGGAGGCAGGCGCACGGAACCCGGACTGGAACATCCGGGGAAGCAATGCGCCCAGACTGGAACATCCGGGGGGCGGAAGCCCTGGACTGGAACGTCCGGGGAGGCAACAGCCTGGGAGTGGAACGTCTGGGACCTCAGAAGAAGGAGGAAATGGCGGCGGAGAGCAGCGACGAGGAGCACGTGAACAGCATGGACCAGCATGGACCAGATGAGGAAGGACAAGACGGACGAGAGAAGGGAAGTGGGAGGAGATGGAGCAAAAGGAAACGCGGCCAACCACGTGGAACCCGGACGAGGACCACCGGGGGAGCAGCGCAGCAGGGCAGGTACATCCGGGGGCAAGGCGGCCATAGAAAGGAGCGTCCGGAGCTCCAGGAGGAAGAAGAGGCGGCGGCGGCAAGCATCGACAAGGCGTAAGGGGTGTGTGCACGAGAGTCAGGGTCGGTGGAGAGAGAGGACGAGAAGAGCAAGAGAAGGGAAGAGGGAGGGGAAGGAGAAGCAAACACGTGGAACCCAGACTGGAACATCCGGGGAAGCAAAACACCCGGACTGGAACATCTGGGGGGCGGAGGCCCGGGACTGGAGCGTCCGGGGAAGCAGCGGCCTGGGATTGGAACGTCCGGGGCTGCAAAAGGAGGGGGATACGGTAGCCGAGAACAACGGCGAGGAGCACATGAACAAGGGCAAGGACCAGATGAGGAAGGATACGACGAAAGACAGTCAGGAAGCGGGAGGGGAAGGAGCAGATGGAAAAGCGGCCAAACACGTGGAACCCGGACGGGAACAACCAGGGAAGCAGCGCACCAGGACTGGATCATCAGGGGGCGAGGCGGCCCAGGATGGGAGCGTCCGGGGCTCCAGGAGGAAGATGAAGCAGCGGCGGCAAGAAACGGCAAGGAGAGCAAGTACGAGAACCGGGGAAGGGGGAGAACGTGGACAAGAAGAGCAAGAGGCGGAAACGAGAGGAGAAGGGGAAGAATGAGAGGCAGATGGGCACATGGAACCCGGACCCGTGTGGCTAGGGCCTCGCAACGGCCCGAGGGGACTCGGACAGCATGAGAGGCGGCACAGGAGAGAGGGGCGGGGGCGGGAGGGGAGCCACCCGTGCTAGGCGCACAAAGCGGTCCCCGGATGAATGAGGATCCAGTGGGCCCGCGCCACAGGGTTGCTGGCGGCCCGCCAGGGTATAAACACGGGATGAGGGATGGGACGGGGCCGCACAACAGCCCAGGGGATTAGGCCAGGGGCGCGGCACAGGGGAAAGGGAAAGGGGGCGAGAAGGGAGCGACCCGTGCTAGGCGCACAAAACGGTCGCCCGATGGAAGAGGATCCAGTGGGCCCGCGCCACAGGTTTGAGTTTTGAGGTTTGATTTTGCGGGTACTAGACGCCTTTCGGCCCCGGGGGGCCACCTGGTCGGGCCAGGTGATATCCTCCCCACCGGGTCCTAGTGGGGAGCCTTCCAAGTCGCACCTCCTGCCTGGTGGCGGAGTCCCCCGGGTTCACAGGGCTCGGAGCCCCGTCCCTCCCCGGCTTCCCCGTTTCGCCACTCCCCAGTCAGTGCATCAATTCGCAGCCGTGGCTGCGGGCGCTTACCCACCGCGTTGCCCCCCTAATGTGTGGTCGCCCGGGGCGCCGGCGCCGCCGGGCCCGTGCTACTGGCTTGTCGCCAGTGGGACCCCCTTGGGCTGGCGCGGAGGCTGCCTAGCCTGGGGGTTGGGGCGTGGCGCAGTGCGCCACTACTGCCTTGGCAGGTGCAGTGCCCCGTCCGTGTGTGCGCGGCGCTTGCGGCCGGTTCGGGGGGTTCGGGCTGGTACCTGGTGTTGTGTCTCTCCCGTTTCTGCCTTCCCGCCCCGCGTGTCCCGTGCTGCGTGTGGCAGGCTGTCCAGTCCAGGTGTCCCTTACCCTTGCTCGCTGGTACACCATTTCACGGGGTGTGTGCGTTCCGCGAGCTCCGTCCGGTTGCCCTTCTGGTAGTCCCCGCGTGCTCTCTGTGTGTGTGTGCGCTCGCGCTCCCGCGGCGTCCGCTCCCTCCCCCCCTGGGTGGTGTGGCGTGCGCACCTCGCCCGGTCCCAGCACTGGGCGCTGGTGAGGCTGTTCCACGTGGTCCGTGCCCCTCCGCGTGTCCTGCCCCGGTCCCTTGCTCCGTCTGGCGTGCTTGGGGGGGGGCGGTCCGGTCCCGGTTCCCCCCTACTTGGCTTGTGGTTGTGGGGGTGGCGGAAGGGCGTCCCCGGGGGGGGTGCCTTCCACTGTTGCGAGGGGTGTCTGGGGTCAGGCGCTCCCCCTCCCCCGACTGCCCGCTCACTAGGCCGGCTGTTGGGGTCCGCTACCCACGTGCTGTGGGCGCGGGCGTGTGGGTGTGGGGGCCCTACACTGTCCCCTTGGCCTGCACGCCCTGTGGGGGCTGCGTGCCGCGGGGCGGGGCCGTGTCGTTCGTGTGCCGGGGGGCGGGCTGGGGGGGGGGGGGCGTGCGCCGTGCCCCTCATTTGTGCGGCCGGGGGGGGCCTGTAGGGCGGGGGGTCGCTCTGCCTCGTCCTGTCCCTCTGCCTTGCCTGGGCAGGCAACAAAGCGGGTGTCACTGGCGTCGTTCTGTCCATGGGGGGCGTGGCCCCCCATACCACTCCGGTTCGTGCTCGCCCGCCTTCACTGGGCGCGATCTGTGCGGCGTCCTGGCGCGTTGGCGTCGGCTCGCTTGCTCCCCGCGGTTCCTGTGCGAGCTGGTGGCTGGGGCGGGGGGGCGGGCCGCGCTCCAGCTCCTCTCTCGGGCGGGGCGATGAGGGACCATCCCCCCTGCCGGGGGGGGTGAATGCCGGGGCCCCCGCGGCTTGCGGGCCGGTGGGGGGGGTGGGGGGGGGGGTCGCGCCGCGGCCTCCCTGCTCCCAGTCTGGGTGGCGGCCCGTGGTTCCCCATCCTGGCCCTCCTCGTGTCGTCTGCGCACTCTCCTCCGGCGTGCGCGTACGGTCGGGGTCGCGGGGCCGCCCCGGGCTGGGGGGGGATGAGGGGCGACCCGTGGACCACTCCCCCGGGGGCCCCTGCAGACCTGAAGCCCCCCTCTGCCCTCCCTGAGTGGACTGTGGTCATGGGAGGGTCATGGGGGGCGCGGCCTCCATACTGTTCTGGCGCGCCGCCGTGCGCCGCCCCGAGGCTTGGTCCGCGCGTTGCTCCGGCGCGCTGGTATGGGCTCGCCTGCCGGCCGTGACCCCCGCGGGGGCGGGCGGCTGGGGCCGCTGGGGTGCGCGGTTTGCAGGTCAAGCCGCATCCCCCCCCCCCCCCGCGTCGCGGTCCCTTCTGGGGGAGGGGGGGCGTCCCCTCGGCTCCGGGGGGGCGGAGGGTCGCTCCTGTGGCCCCCAAGCTGGGGGGGGGGAGCGGGGGGGGGGTTGAGGGGGCCGCCCCCCTGCCCCCCCTGCCCCATCGGGCGTCGGCCTGCCATCCGTTGTCTGCGGCGTGCCCCCTTGGGGTATACTCGTGCCGTGGGGGTTGCCGGGCGGCCGCGGGCGTCGCGCGCGGTCCGGTCGGCCGTCAACGGGTCAGTGCGGCGGGGGGGGGGGGGGGGGAGGTGGGGGGGACCCCCCCGCCCTGGTTCGTGCCCCTGTCTTCCCCGGGCCGGCCTCTGAAGGGGCCGCTCCGTTCGCGCCGTCCTGGGCGCCGCCGGTCAGCCGTCGGCCGGCAGCGGGCAGGGCGTGCGGGCGCCTGCCTCGGCCGTGGTGCCCCCTCACCCCGGGTGCAGCGGCCTCTTCGGGGGGGGTGCGGGGCCGCCATTTAATCCGTCTGCCTCTGTCCGCTCTTGGGCCTGAGGGGGAGGGGGGGGGGGAGTGGGGGGGGCCCTCTGGTCCCCTCACCTAGGATTTTATGAGGTACCGGAATCCCGTAACTGAACCGTCCAAAAACTGCCGCGATCGCGATTTACGGCCCGCCGCAACCCAAATTTGCCGAGGTTTTGGTGATGTGTGCCGAATCTGTGCGCATCTGCCCTGATTTAGATAGTGCAATGAGTAAAATTCGACGTTATTCAGTTGCTGTATTGAAATCACGTCGATTGCATTACCAGATGTCCAGATAAACCCAAAATACGACCATTTTTGCCCATTTTTGCCACTTTTGGGCCATAAACGGTCATTTCGATGATGTCCTTGTGGTGTCACGAGATTTCAAATGGATCAAGTTTATCCCTAGTGCCCTGTGAGGCTAGGCAAGCGATGATTTGTGCGCGTGCCTGCCCTTTACCCAAGATAATAATCCGGAGGGTGGCAAAAAACGCCCAAAACAGCTATATTTGCACTTTTGAACACATAAATGTTGATTAAAGTGATACGGCCGTGCTTTCATGTGATTTCAAATTGATCACGTTTGTCGGCTGTGCTACGTGAGGCTTGGCAAGCAATGATTTGTGCCCGTGCATGCCCTTTACCCAAGATAATAATCTGGAGGGGGCCAAAAAACTCCCAAAACAGCTATGTTTTCACTTTTGAACACAAAAATGTTGATTAAAGTTATACGGCCGTGCTTTCGTGTGATTTCTAATTGATCACGTTTGTCGGCTGTGCTACGTGAGGCTTGGCAAGCAACAAATTGTGACCGTGCATGCCCTTTACTCAAGGTTATGGCCCGGAGGGTGCCAAAGAAGGCCCCAAACAGCTATATTTGCACTTTTGAACACAATAATGTTGATTAAAGTGATACGGCTGCGCTTTCGTGTGATTTTAAATTGATGAAATGTGTCCCTAGTGCTAGGTGAGGCTTGGCAAGCAATGATTTGTGTCCGTGCATGCCCTTTACTCAAGGTTGCGGTCCGGATGGTGCCAAAAAACGCCCAAAATAGCTATATTTGCACTTTTGAACACACAAATGTTGATTAAAGTGATACGGTCGCGCTTTCGTGTGATTTCAAGTTGATGAAATGTGTCCCGAGTGCTAGGTGAGGCTTGGCAAGCAACAATTTGTGGCCCTGCATGCTCTGTACCCAAGGTTAGGGCCCGGAGAGTGCCAAAAAAGGCCCAAAACAGCTACATTTGCACTTTTGAACACATAGATGTTGATTAAAGTGCTATCGCTGCCCGTGTGTGTGATTTCAAGTTGTTCAAGTTGGTCACTAGTGCTAGGTGAGGCTAGACAATGAACAATTTGTGCCCGTGCATGCTCTTTACTCAAGAATATGAACCTGAGGGTGCAAAGAAAGGCTCAAAACAACTGTATTTGCACACACGCCATCATTAGATTTGCAAATGCTGTAATGGTCAGAGCCACAATCCCTTGGCACTGCCTGTCAGAAAAAACAAAAAGGAATCCCCCTTGTACGTGAGCACATACAAGCTGCGTTTATATGGGTTGTAAGGTGTGTCCTTCTCCCTTAAATGACCCACCAACTGGTAACAAAACGCCCCAATAGTAACAACTTGCTGGGCCGCTGTGTGTTTCGGGTCCACATGATCTACGAGGTCTCTGAGAGTGTTTTTCTGACACTGTGCTGTCTCTGATAGGAAGCACGCGTCTGCAATAAGCATGATGGTATCATCTTCACTAAGAAGACATGCCGTCGGTATGCAAAGGAACCACTGAAAATTGTTACCCTTCCCATGCATTGACACACTGCACCAAACAGAAGCAAGCCACAAATGAGTTCTGAGTTTTGCAATAGGCATGATTGTATTATGTTCACTAAGGAGACATGCCGTCGGCGTGCAAAGGAACCACTGAAAATTGTTACCCTTCCCATGCATTGACACACTGCACCAAACAGAAGCAAGCACAGATGAGTTCAAAGATCAAGATATTGTGGCATGTGCATACGTACCTAGGTAGAGTTAGCAGTTCATGGGCACCAACCGTGCCCCGCCCAAAATGCTAGCTTCAAGGCTTAAACCTCGAGAAGCACTTGCAATGCGATAGGACATTTCCAACGGGGTTTACTTCGCCGCATGCTAACCACGCCCTTGACGTCCTGGTGAGTGTGTTCACCACCTTCGCTTGACAGCACCTAGGGAGCGTAGAGAAGGTATAAGAGGTATAATGTATAATAGGTTGCGTATTGCCGCAAAGGGAGGACGGGGTCTACAATTATGCTAACAACCTGTAGATTGCCGTGCTTCAACAAGCGTGCTTGATAATGAGCCAAGTAATAATGGCATTGCACCGTCAACCGCTCTTCCGGAAGATGCAATACCCAGAGTAGCTCGTCCAATCGCCGGTAATCACGATCTCGTGCCTTGACACGTTTTGGTGCCGTGGCCCTATTTGGTCCACTGCCACACTGCAAGGGGGCAGTGTGCAGTTGGCCATTAACTGTAGGGCAAGTCTCCTCAGTTCACGTAGGTAGAACTGTAGTGGCTCCTGCTGAACGGACCTACGTTGCGGAGTGACGGAGGTAACCTCCAGCCCATCAGCCTGTTTTGGCAGTAGTTCATAGACCTCTTGCCAAAACACGGGGTTTCTCAACAAATCCCGAATGACAAAACATCGCGGCTTCCATCGATTTGGATGGCTGCCCGGCCCACGCTCTAGTGGTGGCACATACGGCGACTCTTTGGTGTGCTTCTTGCATATCGCTCTGAATTCTTGTATCATTCCCGCGGGCACTAGCCCGGGTGCTTGGCATCTTGGTCTTGTAACCAAAGATCAATGCCATGTAAGCCTATATTGACCACAACCTCCTTTGTACAATGTGACACATCGTACCCCACATCAAGGTCCAACTCAAAGATCTGGAAGTAGTCCGCTAGAGGGGTGGGAATGTAAGTAGCTCTCCCAAACAACTCCAATCGGGGTAATGTACAATGCGGTAACGATGTCCATCCAGTTCACCATCCCTTGCTGCCTTTAAGACTTCTACGAGTCCCAACGGTCTATGTGTAGGTGCAAATGATTGGGATTCTCCTTCCCAATGTACTGCCGGACCCGCAGTATCGAATCCAAGCGATGGGGTTGGCTTGTAAAGGGCAAAGTTAGGCAAATGCTCACACAACCGAGCAGCTCATACGCATCAACCTTCGCCCTGTCAAGAAACGCACCAGGTAACGTGGGTAATCACCAGGTAGATGCAATCTGTCTCGGTTTGCTAATTGGGTGGAATGTGGGTGGTAATTGGATGGAATCAAGCTGCACCTTTCTTGTCGACAAATGTACCCCTTCTACGTTGTTCACCAATTCCTCTTTCAGCTTGGTGACTCTACCGCGGTACGCACCAATGCTCTTCTCCTTGCAAATATCAATAAACTTTGCCCATGTCACTTTTGCTGTACCATGGACAACAGATTCTCCACTACTTTCTCCGACGGCGGATTGCGTGGTGCTCTTAGTCGTGTGACAATCTGGGGTTTACATTTTTTTTCTTGATTTGATGCTTGGGGGTGCCTTCGGATTTGCGTCTCAAGACATTCTGGCGGCTTGCGAGGTCAACGAAAAGAGTGTTGAAGCAATCAACGACACCAAGGATTGGGATCAAGGATCAATGCGTGCTGTACTACAACGCTTCAGGCTTTGGCATACGAAGAGCAGCACCGCAAAGGAACTGTGGATGCAGTTGAAGCGTGAGATTGCAGCAGGTTTGAGGGAGCCACGCACAGTACCACTGAAGATGCCTCCCAACACCCTTATCTACAAGCCATGTTTGAGTGGAGCCAAGGCAAGTTCCATTGGGAATTGTTGGGACTTCGATTGCAACTGCTGCGGCAAGGTTGCTTGACGACCTTGTTCGTGAGGTGACGGCCCAGGCTACCTTCGATTTGCACAAGTTCCCTTTCCAAGGCATGTACTTGAGCAGACTAAAGGCATCCTGGGAAGGGTCTCTTGGACCGTATTGGGCGGAGAAAAGATGAGGCATCACAGTCCTTTGTAGCGCATTGTTGCGATTCGGAGACACAGCAATTGCATTGCCAACAGCATCTGATGCACCACGGGAGGTACTGTTACACAAATTGTGTTCTGTTGACATTGCTGACCCCTTGCTCATTTTCTGAGTGTCTATTTGTTTTCGAAAGCTTTCGCTCAGGCCACTTGGCTCTTTTGCATGTGCCTCGTTTGCTTTGCTCTTGAGTCGTGGTAACCAGAGCCTCCGTTGCCGCAGAGACGGTAGAGAATCCAAGACGGTTTGGTGTTGCTGTGCATTGTGTACACATATGCCCCGGAATGGCTCCGTGACAAGAAGTTTGTGATTGTCCATTGCATGCATGCATACACTTGTGTGCAGAAAATATTTAGTTTCACGCCCCTGTATTTGTGATGAGTGGTTTGCCAAAAATTGTATGAACCCTAGTGCATTCAACCCATGGGAAAAACTGTAGGAATTCTGATTGGGTCTGGCTTCTTCCAATAAAACCGGTGGTACATGAACTCATTGGTCAATGTGAAATGCCGCAGTTGTTCTTGCCCAGCCCCTGCACAACCTCCTTCTGCATCCTTCTGCATCCTTCTCTCTCCCCTATATTTTCCAGGTGGTAGATGCCAAGCTTCAGCCACCATGTCCTGCCCCTCAAGTGCCGGTGGAGCCGCGGGCACTACGGGCCAGGCCAGAGCGCCCGGCAAAGCTCCATGAGGCCCTCGTGTAGAGCGAGATCCGACGCTGCACAGACGCTGCCGTGAAGGCCGAGCGCAGCCGTGCCAAGACAGACGTGACGGCAGCCCGCACAACACAGAGGAAGGCCGAGCAGAACGCCAAAGAGCTTCGGCGGGTGCAGATTGGGTTGGAGAAGGAGCGCAAGGCACGCAGCGATAAGTTGCGCAAGGCGAAGGCCCGCGCCTCGGATTTGGAGAAGGCGAACAAGGATGCCGCTGATAAGGAAGCGGCTGCATCAGCTGCCGAGGCAGCTCGCAAGGAATTGGAAGCAGCTTGCAAGGAATCCGAAGTGGAGCACAGTGGGGCGCCCAATGGAATGGGGAGGAATGGGGATGGGCAATCGGCAATTGCTTTCGACACATTTATGAAATCAGTCCTGATTTCGTACAGTAGGAATTCGATATTACTTGGCATTGATTTTTGTCTATCGGTAAGATTGCTTTGCTGAATATTTCAATACGACAAAGGTCTGCAGATGCCACATGCGTATTTACTCAGGGCCCTTCCTGAGATTGTGCCTGTTCCTACTTCACAGCTGCCGCCTCTCGAAGTAGGGCTTAACAGATTTAGTGCGTTGACCGACGCACAAGCAGTGTGTCTCAGGAAAGAACAGAACACCTGTGCGGGGAGAATGTTGAACTGCACCATCTAGTGGCCGAAAAATCTGGTTCAGAGAACGTCAAAATCCTGCATATCTGCCATGCCGGCCGCATGAGGCTGTGTCTTGTGCCTCCTCCTTGATATCGTCCATTTCACTTCACTTTGCCTCATTATGTATGGTAACCGCATCACTGACCGACCGCTGCATGGCAGCAAGTTGGCCTGCCAGTGTTGTCCAGGGCCCTGTTGTCTGTTGACTGTTGTCTGTTGCCTGACATCAGTTGGAAGTCGTCAATTGTTGTCTGCTATCTGTTGTCTGTTGTTGTCTGTTGTCCGTTGTCTATCGCTCTGCTGCCGGCCATCAGTTGCACATCGTCATATATTGTCTTTTGTTTCTTGTCTGTTGTCGGTTTTCTGTTGCCTGCAGTTTGTTGAACGTCGTCGTCCATTGTCTGTTGTCTGTTGTCTGTTGCCTGTTGCCTGACGTCAGTTTATTTTCAGTGCAGACCTGGAAGGACAAGATGCAGCCCCAGTGAACACATGAAAAATGGTACAGGTTGGATTCGCTTCAAAAAACATGTTTCGCAGGGTATCAGAGCAAGTTATGAAGTGTTTCCGAGCCGCCAGCACGAAAAAAAGTGCATTTTTAGCCCAGAAAATAGCCCAAAAATGCCAGTTTTTGGCCTAAAACAGTGTTTGTGGGGCCTGAGTGGTCGGATGTAGGGCCTCCCACCCTATTTTGAGGGTGCTGCACTCGAAAAAACGTGTTTTGCCAGGTTTTGCCGGAAGGTGTTGAGTGTTTCGGAGCCGCCATCACCAAAAAAACCCAATTTTTTTGCCGAAAAACGGCCAAAAAAAGCCATTTTTTGGCTTCCAACAGTGTTTTTGGGGCCTGAGTGGGCAGTTGTAGGGCCTCCCACCCTATTTTCAGGGTGCTGGACTCAGGAAAATGTGTTTTGCAAGGTTTTGGAGCAGGTTAATGAGTTTTTCGGAGCCGCCATCACCAAAAAAACCGCTTTTTTTGCCCCAAAATGGCCAAAAAAAGGACTTTTTTGGCCTAAAACAGTGTTTCTGGGGCCTGAGTGGTCAGTTGTAGGGCTCCCCACCCTATTTTGAGGGTGCTGGACTCGAACAGAAGTGGTTTTGCAAGTTTTTGGAGCAGGTTATCGAGTGTTTTGGAGCCGCCATCACCAAACAACCGCATTTTTTGCCCCAAAATGGCCAAAAAAAGACATTTTTTGCCCTAAAACAGTGTTTTTGGGGCGAGAGTGGTCAGTTGTAGGGCCCCCCACCCTATTTTGAGGGTCCTGGACTGAAGAGAAAGTATTTTGCAAGGTTTTGGAGCAAGTTATCGATTGTTTTGAAGCCGCAATCCACAAAAAACCGCATTTTTTTGCCCCAAAATGGCCAAAAAAATGCCATTTTTTTGCCCAAAACAGTGTTTTTGGGGACTGAGTGGGCAGTTGTAGGGCCCCCCAGCCTATTTTGAGGGGGCTGGAGTCACAAAAACGTGTTTTGCAAGGTTTTGGAGCAAGTTATTGAGTGTTTCGGAGCCGCCATCACCAAAAAAACCGCATTTTTTGCCCAAAAATGGCCAAAAAATGCCATTTTGTAGCCTAAAACAGCGTTTTTGGGGCCTGAGTGGTCAGTTGTAGGGCCCCATACCCTATTTTCAGGGAGCTGGGCTCAAATGAAGGTGTTTTGCAAGGTTTTGGAGCAGATAATCGAGGGTCTCAGGGCCTCCATCACCAAAAAAACGCATTTTTTGGCCAAAAATGGCCAAAAAAAGACATTTTTTGCCCTAAAACAGTGTTTTTGGGGCGAGAGTGGTCAGTTGTAGGGCCCCCCACCCTATTTTGAGGGTGCTGGACTGAAGAGAAAGTGTTTTGCAAGGTTTTGGAGCAAGTTATCGATTGTTTTGAAGCCGCAATCCACAAAAAACCGCATTTTTTTGCCCCAAAATGGCCAAAAAATGCAATTTTTTTGCCCAAAACAGTGTTTTTGGGGACTGAGTGGGCAGTTGTAGGGCCCCCCACCTTATTTTGAGGGAGCTGGAGTCACAAAAACGTGTTTTGCAAGGTTTTGGAGCAAGTTATTGAGTGTTTCGGAGCCGCCATCACCAAAAAAACCGCATTTTTCGCCCAAAAATGGCCAAAAAATGCCATTTTGTAGCCTAAAACAGCGTTTTTGGGGCCTGAGTGGTCAGTTGTAGGGCCCCATACCCTATTTTCAGGGAGCTGGGCTCAAATGAAGGTGTTTTGCAAGGTTTTGGAGCAGATAATCGAGGGTCTCAGGGCCTCCATCACCAAAAAAACGCATTTTTTGGCCAAAAATGGCCAAAAAAAGCCATTTTGTAGCCTAAAACAGCGTTTTTGGGGCCTGAGTGGTCAGTTGTAGGGCCCCATACCCTATTTTCAGGGTGCTGGGCTCAAAAGTAAGTGTTTTGCAAGGTTTTGGATCAGATAATCAAGGGTCTCAGGGCCTCCATCACCAAAAAAACGCATTTTTTGGCCAAAAATGGCGAAAAAAAGCCATTTTTTGGCCTAAAACAGTGTTTTTGGGGCCTCAGTGGTCACAGGTAGGGCCCCATACCCTATTTTGAGGATGCTGGACTGAGAAAAGCGCGGTTTGCAGTGTTTTGGAGCAAATGACCAAGGGTTCCGGAGCCACCAAAAACCGCTTTTTTGCCCAAAAAAATGCCAATTTTTTGGCCTAAAACAGCATTTTTGTGGTTATTGAGTGTTTCGGAGCCGCCATCACCAAAAAAACCGCATTTTTTGCCCAAAAATGGCCAAAAAATGCCATTTTGTAGCCTAAAACAGCGTTTTTGGGGCCTGAGTGGTCAGTTGTAGGGCCCCATACCCTGTTTTGAGTGTGGTGAACGCAGAACAACGTGTTTTGCAGGGTTTTGGAGCACTGTATTGAGTGTTTGGAGCCGCCATCACCAAAGAACCGTATTTCTTGCCAAAAACAAACATGTATGGTTTGGGCTATACAAAAGCTGCTATTCGCAACTAGGTGGTGAATGTCATATTTCTCGGATACGGCCGATTTTAGATGGAATCAAGCCTGCATTGTCGATCTAGGGGCTGGAAAATTTCCAATTTGGAGGGTGGGGGGGGGGGGCTAACTCCGGAAAATATGCTCTTTATGGTATAATTTGACAAAAAAAGTAGTATTTCTGACTTTAGCTGGTTTTGGGATTTTTGGACCCCATAAAATCCTAGGTGTGGCGCCGCCCCCTGACGGCCGAGGGGGGGCGGCATGGCGGTCCTGGCCCCGGGCGCCAGCCGTCGGCCGGGGGGTCGCACTCTTCCCCCGATCCCCTCTACCTAGAGTCCGACCCTCGTCCAGGCCCTCGCTGGGGCCCCTCGTCCCCCCCGCCGTCGTCCCGCGGCGCTGGCCGGCTGGGGGCGGCCGTGAGGGTTAGCGGTCAGCGGTTAGCGGGCTGCGGGGCAGTAGGTTCCCCCCCGCTCTCGTTGTCTCCGCCCTCCCTCCCGCGGGAGGTGGCGCGCGCTCCTTCGTCACGCCGTACCGTCGGGGGGGCGTGGGTCGGGGGGCCCAGCTCCCCCCCCCACTTTCTCGTGTCCGCCGTCTGGGCCGTCACCTGCGCCGCCGCTTGTGTGGGGGCTGGGGCTGTGGCGGCGGCAGGTTGCGCCGGCGGTAGCGCCAGTGGGCGAGGGTGCTGCGCAAGGCCCGGGGGAGCCAGTTGTTGGCGTCCGCATCCGTGATGCGGAGTACCGCTCCCCCTTCCAGGAAGGCCGGCCACGTCGGCCCCTTGTCGGGCCACGCCGCCCAGATCACTGACCTGAGGACCCCCTCGTGGTCCTCTGGGGCTGCCCACGCCCCCGGGGGTACCTCTCGGTTTCCTCCGTCCCTCCGGAGGAGCACGGCGTCGAAGGGCTGGTTCCTCAACCCCCTGGTGGTCCCCTGGTTGGCCCAGCTCAACCAGCCGTACACCTCCCCCACCAGGCGGAGGGCCTCATCTCCCAGACGGTCCGGGACAGTGCCCCACCCTATTTTGAGGGTGCTGGACTCAAGGAAAATTGTTTTGGAAGGTTTTGGAGCAAGTTATCGATTGTTTTGAAGCCGCAATCACCAAAAAACCGCATTTTTTTGCCCCAAAATGGCCAAAAAATGCCATTTTTTTGCCCAAAACAGTGTTTTTGGGGACTGAGTGGGCAGTTGTAGGGCTCCCCACCTTATTTTGAGGGGGCTGGAGTCACAAAAACGTGTTTCGCAAGGTTTTGGAGCAAGTTATTGAGTGTTTCGGAGCCGCCATCACCAAAAAAAACCGCATTTTTTGCCCAAAAATGGCCAAAAAATGCCATTTTGTAGCCTAAAACAGCGTTTTTGGGGCCTGAGTGGTCAGTTGTAGGGCCCCATACCCTATTTTCAGAGAGCTGGGCTCAAATGAAGGTGTTTTGCAAGGTTTTGGAGCAGATAATCGAGGGTCTCAGGGCCTCCATCACCAAAAAAACGCATTTTTGGCCAAAAATGACAAAAAAAGCCATTTTTTCGCCTAAAACAGTGTTTTTGGGGCCTCAGTGGTCACAGGTAGGGCCCCATACCCTATTTTGAGGATGCTGGACTGAGAAAAGCGCGTTTTGCAGTGTTTTGGAGCAAATGACCAAGGGTTCCGGAGCCACCATCACCAAAAAACCGCTTTTTTGCCCAAAAAATGCCAATTTTTTGGCCTAAAACAGCATTTTTGGGGCATGAGTGGTCGGCAGGGTTGGGATTAACAAACGTTGTTTGTTAATTTTTTTTGGAAAATTAAGGAACAAACGAACGAACGAACGAACGATGAAAATAAACGAACGTCGTTTGTTAATTTTTTTCCTTGTTAATGTCCTTTCGGTTTGCTTCTAATGGTTTGCTTGTTTCTATTCTGCCCCATTGGTCCTTTCCACAATATTTTCCAAAATGTTTGTTCAAAAAAAATTTCCAAAGATTTTTTTTGAAGTTTTTCCAAAATTTTTCATGCCATCACTGATGATGTGACTCATGATGTCAGGGCTGATGATGTCATCAGGTGACATGTCCCCATTGTATGAAACAAAAACAAACAACATCACATCCTTTGAAATGACATTCCTGCTTGAGTGATTTTCTGATCTTCCCATTTTAAATACTGTACTGCAGACGCCATAATGAAAGATCAGACAAAAGAAAAACATTTCCACCGTCGCGACGCTGTCAATCACCCCACTGATTGGACGTGCAACTACTGCGACAAAACACTGAAATGCCTGATTGCCCCTGGTCGTGCACGGGACCATTTATCCGGTGGCAGCAAGAATGTGGCTGCCTGCAAATCCGTCCCTGACGCGGTTTTCAACGAGATGGTGTTGCAGAGAAAAGAAAAAGATGACCAGCAGAAGGCACTGGACAAGCCAAGGCAGCTAAAGCTGAGCTGAAGAAGAGAGTGCTGGAGGGTGCTGAACAAAGCGGAGGCAGCAAAAAACAAACATCCATTGCAGCAATGGAGACGAAACTGCGGTCAGATCTTGATCAACAGTGGAGTCGATTCGTGTTCCATGCAGGAGTCCCCTTTCACCTTACTGAAGATCCAGAGTTAGACGAGTTCTTCATTATGTATGAACGCTTCATCGTTGCTGGGCTTCGAAATTGGGGCACTCCTGATTGCAAGAAAATAGGGAAGGCTCTTGACACTGAATATGAGACACTGAAGATACTTTGCGAACGATGATTACACAACAATGGCCAGTGATGGTTGGTCCAATGTCAGATCCCAACCCGTGCTCAATTACACTATTACTGGCAGGAAGGGCACCGTTTTCATGCATGCGGAGTATCCCAAACTGGTGAAGAAAGATGCTGAATATGTGGCCCAAAAACTGGTGGAGGCAAAGCAGATCTATGAGAGCTTGAACGTTGGCAGCCAACTTACTACAATCGTGCAGGACAATGCCAGTGTCATGAGTGCTGCAAACGTTGTACTGGACGACAAACACAAGGAGGAGATGGGCTACCTCACAAAGATCGGGTGTGTCCTGCATTCCTATTCTTTGTTGTTCAAGGACATGCTGAAGATTGGTCCCACGAAGAATGCTGCTGACACTGCAGTGCTCATTGCGAAGGGCTTCAAGAACAGGACTCGGCCGAGAGATCTGGTGGATGACAAGCAGTTGGCGCTGAACATGAAGGGAACCCCAGCTCCACTCCCTGCAGAAACAAGGATGGGCAGCCGCTTCATCACAGTGCGCTGGGTGTTGAAGAACAAGGCAGCCCTGCAGGCTGCAGTTGTGGACCCTGAATGGCTCGCAGAGGACAGTGATCTCAGGGACACGGTGTTGCATCCAGACACGTGGCTTCAAATGGAGATGTTCACGAGCTTGCTGAGACCACTATGGAAGCTGATGCGTCGCGCAGACACTGATGGGCCAGGTTACGTAATGTGGGTGTACCACGACATGTTGAACTTCCAAGTGCACGTGGAGAACTGGGTACCACCCCAAAAAATGAAGTTCTCAGCCAGCGATCTTAAGTACTTGCGAACCTGTGTGATTGACAGGTGGAAGTTCCTGCACCAGCCTGTGTACTCTGTAGCATACCTTTGCAATCCTCAGTTGCACGCCACAGCAAATTGGCAGTGTTCAGAACTGCTGAAGGATCTCCGCTCTGTTATGCATGCTTTTGCTGGTGATAAGGCCTCTAAGGCCTTGCTACAGCTTCAGGACTATCGGCTTAAGTATGGTGACTTTGCAGATTCTCTTTTGTGGACAGAGGAAGCTACAAAGGGCAGTGCGCTCAGTTGGTGGGACCTCTGGGGTGGTGGCGTGCCTGAGCTCCAAGATGTTCTGAAGCGCGTGTTTTCTATTACCTGTGTCACCTCTGGCGCTGAGCGCAACTGGTCCATCTTTGGGTTTCTACACAGCAAGAATCGCAATAGGCTGTACAATGACAAAGTTACCAAGCTGGTCTTTGTGTACCAGAACCTCCGCGCGCTGCGCAAGCTTCGTCGCACAGGTTATCGCGAGCCTATTGTTGAGTTTTCTGATGAGGAGGGCGAGGAGCAGTAGTCATTCACTGATCTACCATTGCACCTGAGCGCTCCGCTCGGCGCTCAACTCCACACGTTCTGCCAAAACAGTGACAGGCAGTAGGGCATATACCTTCAGGTAAGTCTGCGGCGACGCGCCAGTCACTTCTCAGGTCGAACTTGATCTTCATCATCTGCCATGGGCTGATTCTTGTTCTCACGGCGGCGCTCAACTCGACGCGTTGCGCCACAACAGTGACAGGCAGTAGAGCATATACCTTCAGGTAAGTCTGCGACGACGCGCCAGTCACTTCTCAGGTCGATCCTGATCTTCATGAACTCTCCTTGGCTGATTGTTGTTCTCACGGCGGCACTCAGCCCTTCTTTCGGTGAAATTATCTTGCACGATGCGTTGTTCTGGTCACTGTGCGACCTTCAGGTGTGCCTATCAGCGGCTTATGTTGCCTCTTCATGTTTGCTTGCAGACTCCTGCAGACGCGCTTGTGAAACAATGGACATGTTAGAAAAAACGGTCTGTTAACATTTTCTTGCATCCATCAATTTTCTGTACCTGTGGTTTTTGAAATCCTGTGCATTTTAAAATCCTTCAGTTCATAGGCTCTGACAACGCAAAACATCGGACACAGCACACAGCAAATGCGCGCGCTACGCCGCGGCAGGGGCCTGCGGGCCGTCGTTTGTTAAAATTTCGTTTGTTAATAAATTTCCCTAAGCGTAACAAACAAACGACCGTTCAGTCGCTAAACGCTCGCTTATCCCAACCCTGGTGGTCGGTTGTAGGGCCCCATACCCCGTTTTGAGTGTGGTGAACGCAGAACAACGTGTTTTGGAGGGTTTTGGAGCACTGTATTGAGTGTTTGGAGCCGCCATCACCAAAGAACCGTATTTCTTGCCAAAAACAAACATGTATGGTTTGGGCTATACAAAAGCTGCTATTCGCAACTAGGTGGTGAATGTCATATTTCTCGGATACGGCCGATTTTAGATGGAATCAAGCCTGCATTGTCGATCTAGGGGCTGGAAAATTTCCAATTTGGAGGGTGGGGGGGGGGGCTAACTCCGGAAAATATGCTCTTTATGGTATAATTTGACAAAAAAAGTAGTATTTCTGACTTTAGCTGGTTTTGGGATTTTTGGACCCCATAAAATCCTAGGTGTGGCGCCGCCCCCTGACGGCCGAGGGGGGGCGGCATGGCGGTCCTGGCCCCGGGCGGCAGCCGTCGGCCGGGGGGTCGCACTCTTCCCCCGATCCCCTCTACCTAGAGTCCGACCCTCGTCCAGGCCCTCGCTGGGGCCCCTCGTCCCCCCCGCCGTCGTCGCGCGGCGCTGGCCGGCTGGGGGCGGCCGTGAGGGTTAGCGGTCAGCGGTTAGCGGGCTGCGGGGCAGTAGGTTCCCCCCCGCTCTCGTTGTCTCCGCCCTCCCTCCCGCGGGAGGTGGCGCGCGCTCCTTCGTCACGCCGTACCGTCGGGGGGGCGTGGGTCGGGGGGCCCAGCTCCCCCCCCCACTTTCTCGTGTCCGCCGTCTGGGCCGTCACCTGCGCCGCCGCTTGTGTGGGGGCTGGGGCTGTGGCGGCGGCAGGTTGCGCCGGCGGTAGCGCCAGTGGGCGAGCATGCTGCGCAAGGCCCGGGGGAGCCAGTTGTTGGCGTCCGCATCCGTGATGCGGAGTACCGCTCCCCCTTCCAGGAAGGCCGGCCAAGTCGGCCCCTTGTCGGGCCACGCCGCCCAGATCACTGACCTGAGGACCCTCTCGTGGTCCTCTGGGGCTGCCCACGCCCCCGGGGGTACCTCTCGGTTTCCTCCGTCCCTCCGGAGGAGCACGGCGTCGAAAAGCTGGTTCCCGTACACCTCCCCCACAAGGCGGAGGGCCTCATCTCCCAGACGGTCCGGGACTGTGCCCCAGTCCCGGTCCCCAGGGCCGGGCCCCCTCTGCCCCTCGCGCCGGCTCCCCCTGATGCCCCTGTGCCTGCGGCGCTGATGCCGCGCCCCGCCCCGCCCCCCGCCGAGGCCATCCGCGCCGGCTCCCCTCTCGGCGCGGGGGGGGGGCTGGCTGGTGCCGGGTCGATGTTGTAGAGGTGGTGGTGGTTGTGGTGGTGGTGGTGGGTGTGGTGCGCCGGCATCTGTTGGATGCCGGGGGGGGTGCACCTCACAGGCTGCACGTCCGGCTGCGGGGGCGCCCCCCCCCCCGCCCCCCTCCCTTTGGCCCGCCCTCCACCCCGGGCTTCCATGCCCCGTCCCGCCTGTCCCTTGGGGCCCGTGGCGCCCTTGCCCTTGCCCTTGGGCCCCCTTCTGGCCCCCTGCCCGTGACGTGGGTCCCGCCCCCTGTCACCCACGCCCTGGCCTGCCCGCTCGCCCACCGTCCCTTGCCCCGCTCCCTGCACCTGGGCGCCCTGCCCGCGCCCCTGCGCGCCCTTCCCGTGCCCTGGCCCCTTCCCGGCCCCCTGCCCTGAGTCGCGCCGTCCGCTGCCCGCGCTCTGTCCCCCTCTGCTGCTGCGCCCTTGCTCCCTGCTGCGCGTGCCCTGGCCCGCTCCTTGCGCGTGCTCCTGGGCACTTCCCCTGTCGCCTCCTGTCCCCCGCTCCGCGCCCCCGTGGCTGGCACGCAGCTCTGCCTCCGCGCCGTCCCCCCCTTTCCTGGATCACGCACCGGGCGTCCCGCTACCTTTGCAGCTGCGGCAGCGTGACGCCTGGCGGCGAGCGCTCGGGCGCCGGGGGGCGGACGTGCCGCGTCCGCGCCGGGGGGAAAGGCTTGGGGGGGAACGGCTTGGGGCGGCTGGTGTGGGTGTGGGTGGCATTGGCTCGGGCTCGGTACTTCGCGCTCTCCCTGCCCACTGCTGCTGCTACGGCGGCCGCCGGCGAGGCTCCTGTGGCCCGTGCGGGGTCCTTTCCCTGCTTTTGCGGCGTGCTGGGGGCCGCCGCGCAGCCAGCCGAGGCGGTGGCGCGGCTCGCCAGGGCCGCGGTCGCAACCCTTCGCGCTCCCCGCTCCCCTCTGCGGCTGCGGCAGCCCTCGGTGATGCCCCCGGTTCCTGTGCTGGGGCTACCCCCCTGTGTCGGCGGTGTGCCGGGGGCCGCGGTCGGGGCCGCGGCGTTGCTCGCTGGGGCTGCGGTCTCCGTTTCCCGTGCGTCTGGGGCCCCCTCCCGGGGCGGGGCGGCAGGGCTTGCTGCTTGGGCGGCACGGGCGGTCACGTCGGCTGGCTCAGGCTCCTGAGTCCACGGCCTGGTGTCGGCGGGGGCCACCCGGGCCTGCCCAGCCAGCGGCCCGACCAGCACCGCCACCCCCGCCAGCCTCCCCTCCTCGCGCTCCGCGGGGGTCTCCCCCGTCCACTCCCGGGAGACAGGGGAGCGGGAGCGGGACCGGCGGTGGTGGCGGTCGTCCAGCTGGGGGGAGCCATCGGAGTCTGCCATCACTGTTATCCTGTTAGGCATGCGTGGTGGCAGGTGCGCCCTTCCCACTACCTCCCGTTGCATCAGTGTTTTGGCGTGGGCAGTGCCGTGCGGTGCTCTGCGGGGCGGAGGGGGGGAAGGGGTGGGGGGCCGGCTGTGGCGTCAGCCCCGTACGGGCGGGGGCCGGCGGCCATCCATCGGCATTGGAAGGGGAGGCGGGGGAGCCATGCCGCCCACACTTCGCGCCCCGGGGGTCGTCGGCTGGTGCCGGGGGGAGCCGCACTAGGTGGACCCCCGTAACGGCGGTGACCTCCTGTGTTCGCAGGAAGGTGAGTACCCCGTCCCGCGCCGCGGGCGCCGGGAGGGGGGGGCGGGGTACGGGTGCTGCTCCATAGAGGTGGCTGGGGGTGATCCCCAGGACCCGTTCCAGGTCCCCGCGCGTCGCGACGACGAGGAGGAGCAGGGGAGTGCCAGGGCACTTTTGCCAGAGGACCTGCCGCCTGTGGTGGGCACTGCTGGTTCTGGAGAGGGGGGGGGACAGGTCTGGGTTGGTCCAGCAGTGGGGCGCGTGCGTCGCCGGCGGGGGGGCGGGGCACCAGGTGGACTCCCTGGGGAACGCCTCGCATACGATGGCGTACGGGGGGGTCGGCCTAGTGCCGTCGTACATCGGGTCGGTTGGCCGGGGGCGGGCAGGCGCCTCGTCCACGCCTTCCACGAACACTGTGATTTCGCCCACCTCCAGGTCCTCGTCCGGTGGGTGTAGAAGGTGGAGCGCCGCATCCAGCTCGGACACTCCCCCCGGGTATGTTGCCCGCGCCTGGTTCAGGTACGGGGCCGTGTCCCCGGGGTAGCGCGTCCTGAGGGCATGCAGCAGGGCTGGGGCGCTGCTGCGGAGGGACATGGCGGAGCCCGCTGCCGTCAGCCGCAGGGTGTCCCCCATGGACAGGGGCCGGCCCGACTGGTTGGACTGGTGCTATCCACCCAGTGCCCACAGAGGGCCGCCTCCGGGCTGATGAGCCCTGGCTGGATGGCGTTCACGATCCGGTGCATCGCTGGGAGCAGCGTAGGAGCCCCTGCTCCGTTCAGGGCTTGGACAGCCGGGAGGGCGGTCTCGTTGAGGAAAGCCCTCGCACTGCCCGTCAGGTCACGCCGTGCGGCAGCATGCGCCTCGTGCGCCTCCGCCACCGCGTCCGCCACTAGGCCCCTGGACGGTCGCCTCCTGCGCTTTGCGGCGGGCCCTGGTGTGTCCCGGCCGATCCCCCCGTTGGCGTGGCATGGTACTGCGGGCTCTGCAGAGGGCTGCGGCGGGTGGGGGTCAGGGCGCGAACACGTTTGACAGGTGCGCAACGGATGTGGGGTCCCGCAGGTGCACGTGGATCCACAGAAGGGCAGCGCCCGCGGGGCCCGCGCGTTCCTTTGAGGGGGCGTGTGCCCCCTCGATGCGCCAGTGCAGGGCCTCCTCCTCTGTGCCCCTGCGCGGGCCTGCGGGAGGCTCGGGCCAGGGGCACGCGGCCACCTGGGCGCACCGCGCGCACCTGTTGGCGCCTGTCGACGCTGGGGAAGACACCGTGTCACATTCCCCGCAGAGCCGGCAGGTGTGCGAGAGGTGGGAGGGCGGCGACCAAGGGTCGAGATGGCAGAGCCAGAGGTCGTCCCACCTCTGTCGGAGGGGGTCCCGTATCTCCAGCAGGCGGGCGCGGACGCGGCGCCGGTAGTTCTGCTGGACCTCCCACCACGTGTCGTCGGGGAGAATCCTGTGGTCGTGGAAGGCGGCGATGAGGTCGTCCCACGCCGGGCGGAAATGCCCCTGGGGGGGGGGTTGCCATGTACACATGGCGCCTGGTGAGTTGGGGCGCCAGCGCATCCCATTGGCACCCGTTTGCGGCGTCCCAGTGGAGGAGGGCCAGCAGGGTGCCGTCGGCGACTGCCTCCCATCCCACTCGCAGCCCGTCGCAGCTGTCCAGCTCCTGGCGCAGCGCGGCTGCAATGTCGGTGGGGAGCATGAGGAGCAAGGGCCCCTGGGTGTCGGTCAGCCGGGACAGGGCGTCGTCGTATACCGGCCCCCCAGCTTTGAAGTGCGCCACGGCGAGCTGGGCGGCCCCGTCCTCTGGCGGGTGCCATCGGACGGTGGCCGCGGCGTGTCCCCATTTGCGTATCTCCGTAGCCCGGAGTATGTTGGCGGCGTGAAAGACGATGCGGGGGGGGACGGGTGTCCTGACGAGTGAGGACACGTCCCCAGTCCATCCTGTTTGCGGCCCCGGGGCCGCTTGCAGCCATTCCCCCGTCGCCGCGTCCGACGGGTGGTCAGGTCCCGCCCCGCGGATCACGGTGGGTCTCGGCCGGGTGTCAGGCCCCCAGAACTTGTGCGGGATGGCGGCGTATCGTTGCGCAGGGGTCTCCGTGGCGCGCGTGGCGGCGCACCCCCACCTCCACTCGCGCGCCCACTTTTCACCCACTATGCGTGCCTCCGACGTGGTCATCAAGCCGCGCCCGATGATCCACGGTGGGAAGAGGGCGTGTTGTAGGTGCTTCGAGAACCCCCCCGGCAGGTCCTGGTACGGGTGGGGGTTCTCTTGTGGCGGGCACTCCAGAGTGCCATTCACGACACCGAGGGAGGCTACGAAGTCCTTGTCAGGGCGCGGGGGAGGGGGAGGGTGGTCGCCCTCCGCCGCGGTGAGCCGTCGGTGCGCCCGGGCCGCCGCGCTTAGGGGCGCGCGGAGGAGTTGCTCCAGCCGGTGGTTGCAAAGCTCCCATGCGAAATCCCCCAGTCGGAGCATTAGGTGGAGGAAATCATCCACAGAGCCCCCTACTGGCTGGTCATAGCGGGCTATTGCGCGGAGCTGCACCTCCGCGTCCTCGAGCACCAGTCCGGAGCAGAAGACTTCCGTCCATGTGGCGCCTGCCAAGCGCCACGAGGCTACCCACAGGGCTTTGTCCCCGGGTGGGAGGTGGCGGGCCGCCCCCTGTACCGCCTGGCAGTAGTGGGGCCAGAGGAGCCGTGATATGGCGCACTACACGTGCATGTGCACCGGGGTCTCCTCCGGGCCGCTGCATAGGAGGCACGGTTGTGGGAGGACGGCGACGCCGGAGAGCCGCTCCTTCCCGACGCGCAGCCTGCGCTGCACCCGCAGCGCCCGGCGGTTGGTGGCCGTCGCGGTCAGGTCCCGGGCGTGGACATAGGCTGTGGCGTGGGCCGCGCCCAAGGGTGTGTGTCCTCGGTGCGTCAGCGCATGGTCTGTCTGCGCCCGCTGCGCGACCTCGCCGAGCGCCCGCATCGTGGGGGGCCGCAGATCGAGGTGGCTGTCACGGCCGGCGACAATGAGTTGGGCGTGGCCAGGGTCCGGGGGCGTGTTCTGCAGGACGGTGTCCTGGGACGCCGCCCAGTCCGCCTTGTGCAGTAGGGCGTCACTGTGGTGCGAGGTGGCACGGACGTACCAGAACGGGTGCCCGGCGTGTCACCCTCGCGCGCACAGGCCGTCCCGGAGCCACCGTAGGAGCATCTGGTTGACCACCTTCACCGTGTCCGCGGGGACCCCCGTGGTCCGCTGGCGATCTGCGTGTTGCAGGAGGTGGAGGATGACTTCGGCGTCTACCGTGTGGACCCATGGTCGGTGGGCACCGTATTGTAGGGGGAGGGAGGCGGTCACGCCCTACCCGACGGGCACCGTGCCCGGGATGGCCAGCGCCCACGTGCGGGTGAGGTCGGCGGCGAGAGCGACGCTGGTGGCGTGTTTGCGGGGTCCGCTTTCTGACGCGTCGGAAGAGGTGTGGCCCCAGGCCTCCGGGATCCAGTAGTACCCGGTGGGGCTGAGCCACCCCGCGTTGAGGTCCTGGAGTGCCACCGGACGTCAGGGTGGCTGGGGGTCAGTTGGTCAACGCTCAGCGCCCTGGTGTCGCCGGGGCTGATCGCCAGGTGGTCGTGCAGCCGGATTTCTGCTCTGGCAATCGTGCTTGCCCAGGACCGAAGTGCCGTCACATGTTCCTTGAGCCACGCCGGGCCTCTGCGCTGGTGCACCACCAGGTGTCCCGTGTCCTCCGGCTGGTCCTCCCGCGCGTGCACTGCGATGTGTGGGTCGTGCGGCACCCCCGTAGCTACCAGCAGGGCGGTGCCACGGGGGCGTCCACGGGGTTAGAGCTGGCCTGCCTCCACCTGCAATGTTACCCACTCGGCCTGGAGCTGCGCTTGCCCCGCCGTTCGGGTGCATTGGTCGTCCGTGGTCACCAACCACAGCGGCTTCGGCGCGTGGGGCCGGAGGCGCAGGGGCTCGGGCCATGCCACATCCGCGTTAGGCTCTCGGTGCTCGCTTTCCGCAAGTACGTCGTGGAGGACGTATATGAGGGCTGCCGGCGGGTGGTACGCCGCCCCCCGCGTGGGGGGGGATAGGCCGCCCCGGCGCCGGTAGCCCCCGACGTGGAGGTGCAGGCTGTCCGGGGTCACCCTTGGGGCGGTGTGGGCGTCCTGCTTAGCCCTCGTGGGGTGGACGAGTCTCAGGCGGGGGTCCTGTGTGCCGGTGGTGTGGAGGAGGTGGACCAAGGCGTCGCGCCACCCAGGGTGGTTGGTGGGCTCCTGCTCGCGGCGGCAATAGTGGAGGTGTTCATCGGCGCATTGGTTGAGGCATTCCCGCACTGCCGTCGGCGACGGGTCGTCGATGTGGGGGAAGGGGTGGCGTGGCCCCTGGTGTCCATGCCACGGCGTTGTGTGCGGCACCGTCAGGCGGCACGTGTCACCGTGTCGCAGCTTGGCGGTGCGCAGCGTGAAGATGTTGCCCGGTGGGGACTGTAGTTGGATATGGACCACCCTGGGGCACGCGATGGGGTTGTACAGCACCACTGCCAGGGCGGCCAGGGCCCGGGGTATGCGGTGGACCCAGTCACCCCCCGCTAGAGTTGCGAACTCCGGGACGGGGTAGTGCAGCTGGGGACATATTCCGTGCGCGCGGGCTTTTTCCCAGAACATCTTGGTGACCTCTGCGCGCACGGAGGTTGAGCGGTGGTGGACGAGTGTACCCACGACGGCCACCGCTGCCTGCTGGCACCGCGTTGGCACCCGTGTGAGCCCCAGGGTCCGGTCATCCTGCAGGCTGTCTGGCGAGGTGTCGAAGGCGTACTGCGCCCTGTCCTTCGCGACCTGGACCGTGATGTGGTCCAGGTGGCGCGCAGTGTCGGAGTCGTCGGCGATGAAAGGGGCGATGTACTGTGTCACCCCCCCGAGGATCGGCAGGATGACGTCATGCACCACTTTCGGTGGCGCGAGGGTGTTGAGGCACCAGTGGTGCACCGCCGCCAGGCGTAGCTGGTGCTTGGCTGCAGGGAGAACTCCCCTTCCGGCTGCAGCTGGAGTCCCAGGTAGGGGACGGAGTCCGCCGCTGGTACCCAGTGCCATGAGTTTTCCAGGTGGGGACAGAGGCGCAGCTGCAGGCCCGGAATCCCCTCCGTGGTGGCCATGGCGCACTTGCGGGGGTTGAGCTCCATGCCCATCATCCCCAGGTACGCGGCCACCGCCTCCACGCCCTCGACGAAGTGCTGCAGCGTGTGGGCCACTACCAGCAGGTCGTCGATGTAGGCCTGGATGAGGCCTTGCTCGGCCCCTCCCGGCGGGCGCAGGCAGTGCCCCTGCGCTCTGAGCAGGGGCTCCAGGAGGAGCGCGTACAGCAGGGGGCTCTCGGGCTTGCCCTGCCGGACGCTGCGCAGCATGTGGACGGGCTGCGTTAGCCCGTGTGCGGTGACGATGCGCAGCCTGGCGCACGTGTGGAGGAAGAGCAGGAGGTCGATGACCTCTGGCGGCACGGAGAGGTGGCGCAGGATGAGGTGGAGGGCGCCGTGCAGGGCGGTGTTGAAGGCCTTGTAGGCGTCGAAGGAGAAAACGTAGTTGGGCCTTCCCCGCTCGAGCTGCCGCTGCGCCATGAACAGTGGGGGGCCTGTGTTGGAGCCACGGAGGGCCCCTTGCTGCCAGTCGCTGACCACTCCGTGCTGTGTGAGGACTTCCGTGATGCGCTGGGTGAGGGGGCCCGTGAGCAGCTTCATGTCCAGCTGGCCCAGGGCTATGGGCCTGTAGTCGTCCAGTCTGGCACAGCCTGGTACCTTCGGGCTGAGCCAGATGTGTGCGCGCCACAGGGTAGCTGGCGACCTGGTGGGGTATAAACACGGGATGATGGGACAAGGGGACGGGGCGGGGAAGGGCGTGTGGCTAGGGCCGCACAACTGCCCGACGGGGTAGGGAGTCCATGGGACGCTAGGAACGGGCCGGTTCCGGGATGAGGCAAAGGGGAATGGGACAAGGGATGGGCAGGGAGACCGAAAGCGCCAAGCAACAGCCCCGTGGGATTGGGAAACCAGTCGCCCCAGAGTGGTGGACCATGGGCCAACCATGGGGAACCTGACCACGGGAAGTCGGAAAAATGCCCTGAACTCCGGGACGGCTGTGAGGTGTCCGCAGGGGTGAGGGTTGACCTTGAGATCCCCTGGGTCAATGGCCTGAGTACACGTAGGTTCACGCGTGAGCAGGACCAGGGGGAACGTGGAAAGGGTCGCCCCCTGGCCTCCAGCCGTGGATGGACGACACCCAAGTGCATCCGGGAGCCGAGTGGGTACTCCAACCCGTGAGGGATGGGGAGTGGTGGAATGTGGTTGACAGAGAGAAATGCTCCGCTGTCGGCGAGGGCTATCCACCGGAAACCTGCCTGCAGGCGCCCAATAGGCTGTGCTAGGGGGGGAAGGCCGGGGGGTCTTTCAAAGGGTGACCGGAATGAGCTGAAACCGTGAGGGCAGCGACTGAAGGGAGCCTACCGCCGGTCATGCCCCAAGGGAACCTGGTTGAAGTTCTCGGCCGTGAGGTGAGACAGAGGTCGCCAGGGGAACCCATGGTTGAAAGCTCTCCTTCCCGCCAGAGGCGGCCACCATGTAAAACAAACAAGGAGATGTCAGATGAGGCTGCGGACGCGGCCGCCCTTACTTACTACTTACTTATTTACTTCTCTTTTGAAGCCAAAAGTACACTTTCTCAAAGTAATCAGGGTTGTAACCCTAGCCCCCCATGACGTTCACCCCTACCACTCAACTGAGCAGAGGTATCTTCCTTCATGGAGGATATACCGAAATAAAATAGGCATTCCATGCTTTAGGCCTTTGAGGTTAAGCCTAGTGGTCTCCCACCCCAAGACCCCTATACTCAATTGTTTCTACCACTTATTGTGGTTCTACTTTTTAACTGTTTCTGAATTCAGTTGCTTGGCGGAGTCATTTTCTGTGTTGGCCTGACACCTATGCCCCACATTCCTAACCAGCACCATCCCACCCAAAAGAGTGCACATGAAGTGCTTGATGCTATCTTGGAGGCTAGAGTGAGTCCAGTTTTCATATAAAATCTTTTGTATTCTCCATTTGTGATTGAATCTTTGTGTTTATACCTGCTTTGTCTATCTGCAGCCCTTGTGTGTTACACTGGATTTCAAAACTATACATTGATTCGATCCACATCCTGTTCTTGCTCTACTTGCTGCTTTGGTTTGGGTTTTCAACTTCAAACCCTGCAGGATTTCATCAAAATATTCAGGGCACTAATCAAGGACATCTTTCCGGTAGCAGGGGCAACCCTTGAGAACCTTTCGAACCGACTCTGAGAAGTACACAAGCCAAAACCAGAAACAAAATGTCCACACCATCAGTACAGATGTCTGCCAGGACCTGGCGAATTCGGAGTGTACAAGTTCAACTTGGCAACAGTGGGCCCACCTCAATGAGTGAGCCCAAGCTCAGAGCCACATCTGGGTCTCAAGAAGATCCAGTACACAGAAGGGCGGAACAAGAAGCGCCCAGATTAACCACAGAGGCCTTAGCGGCCCGTGCTGACAGCCTTCAGCATCTCCGCAGAAGAGTTGCTGCGTCAATCTCCAGATCTGTATGCCCTGCTTCTTCTTCAACAGCTACCCCAGCTGGAGGACCTGAGGAAGAAGGCGAATTCAGAAGGAGAATCAATGAATATATTCTCCACGAAGAGTACTGCAAGTCCGTCACAGGCGAAGATGGAGAGGAACCACTAGACGCCTTGGGATCCCCACCCTACACGGACATGGGTTCCTACCTACCCTTACTCCGGCCCACTTACGGACCTGGCCGACACAGTGTCTCTACCCAGGCGACCTCGAGGGCCACTATGGCGTCTGGAGCTGCCAAACACTAGCAGCAGCCCTGAAGTGTGCCCCGCATATGTGAAAGCTCCCCATCTACCAGAGCCAACTCATGGGGCCCTGGACCGTACGGCCGAATTACTGGCCAAATTACTGTCTGGGTCCGAAGGCCCTGATGTGACAGCCCTTTCTGAGGCTGTCAAAGCTAAATTGGGTATCACTGAACCTTTACCCAAGCCAGCGCTACTCTCACCTTCACCAGGATTGAGCACGTTGGCTGATGATCTCAAAAGATCAAGGGTGTCCAGGTTGCTACCCAAAGTCACCTTGCCCCAGCCCTTTTCTTCCTCGCGCCAGGACAGTCCCTATTGCCGAACTACAGGACGTGCCGGTGACGGAGACTGAGAAAAGAGGGCTGTCAGCAATGGCACCTCTTGCCTGCGTATCACCTTCTGGCATAACTCCGCGGGGTGGGAAGACGGGCAGACCTATTGCCCAGGCGATCATCCGACTGGAACTGCCGGAGTTCGACCCCAAAAATCTGCCCGAATGGGCAGAAGAATTTGCTCAGTTTCTTTTGCTGACTTGCCAATCCCATGTGGATGTGGCGACCAAATGCTCACTGCTGAAACGCTCATGCAAAAAGAAATTTTTGCAAAAACAGGTGAAACAGATTGTGAAAACCTGTTCCGCCTGGGCAGGGGTAGTCCAGATGTTGGAGAAAGAATTCCCAGTCTATGAGACTGACCTCAGTGTGCGCACACAGATCGAGGAGCTACCTATGCTCCCTGAGTCTCCTTCCGCTGCGCGAATCTCTGAATACGTGTGCGACCTGGAGTATCTGTTCTCACGGATGAAGGTGGGCTCATACGAAGCCACTGAGCCCCACCTGTGGCTCATGAGTAGGATCCCCAAACGTACGTGGGATGATTGCCGCTCTACCTCTGAGAGGAAGAGTCGGACCCACTCGTACGATGAACTGGTGGACCTCTTGATTGAGCTAGCTCTTGAGAGGGGGAATGACTCCCACATGGAGAAATTCCTCAAGAAGCACTTGGGTTGAGGGGGTAACCCTACCCCCGAAGGTGGCGAAGGGAAAGGGCCTAAAAATCCCACTAACGCCAACCAGGGAGGTGGTAAAGGAAGGAGTAACCTACGTGCCATGAATGAGGTTAAACCTGATGCAGGTAAACCCCCTCTGTTCTACTGCAAACCTGTCAATGACAAGGGGGGGCCTTGTCATGCCCCTGACTGCGATCAACGCAGTAGCTGTATGCTGCAGATGAAACGACAGCAGCATACCAAGGATGGGAAACCTGTGACCCATCAGGATCATTTCAGGTGTACCATCACCTGTGGCTACTGTGGCAAACATCATCACTACGAAGATGAATGTCACATAAAGAAACACGAGAGTGATAAACTCAAGCGTCAGGAGGCTGAACGCCAGAAGACCCAAACACTCACCAAAAACCCTCAGAATGGGGATAAAGGTGGTAAAGGAGGTGGCAAGGGGGGTGGCAAAAATGGACCCCCTAACCCCCAGAGGGGGTCATCAGCGCCCGTTGCCCCACCCCCTCCTGCTGCTACACCCACTCCTGCCGCAGGGGTTCCCAAGAAGCGCCCACAGGGGGATAACGCTACCCCTGAGGGGAATAACTCCAAGAAGAGGCGATTGGCCTGGATGGCCAGGTCCCTCATAGCTGCAGGGGTGGATGTCAAGTTCCCTGATGAGGAGTAGGGCGGCTCCGAAGAGGAGGACTTGGTTATCTGGATCCTCGTGAAAATCGGGGATCAAGTTTTTCGAGCGGTGCTTGACACCGGTGCAACACATTCCATAGTGGCCCGGCGCCTGCCAACAACTTTCAAGAAAACTAAGACCGTGGCCATAAGAGTAGGGGATGGGCGTACCATCCATTCCTTGGGGAGGGTCGATGTGACTATATGCCTGGGCGACAAAACCGTGACCCAACACTGCAGAGTGCTGGACACCGACGCCTTTGACATCGTCATTGGTACAGACTTCCTACGAAAAAAACCCCAGGTAAAAATGCTGTCTCTCGGGCGCCCCTATTCTTTGCACTGCGACTTTGGCAGTGGGCTGTTCTCCGTACCTTTGGAGCTGTCAGGACGAAAAGGGTCTGGGCTGCGCTACGTATCCAAGACTAAGTATCGTACTGAAAACTACCCATTGGCCCGGCACGGTCTTGAAAATGGACTGGCGGCCCTTCAGGTAAACCTGGATGAGATCCAGGTGGAATTGTTTGCGAGCCAACAACAGCGTATGCTAACCCTCCCTTCTCCGTGCTCGCGAAGGTTCTAACCAAAATCGCTTATGAGGGAGGAAGGGTTGTCATGTGCACCCCTGACTAGGGCTGCTCTGGTGGACATGCTTACTGGCGCCGTTTGCTAGATCGAATGACCGTGGGAAGACTGCAACTCCCCGACGGCCCCATCTTTGTGCCTGAGGACTCAGACACAGCTATGCAGGCCCCTGACTGGGCCAGTTTCCTGTCCGTCGTTGATGGATCTCTCAATCCTGTACCCCTGTGTGACCTAGACCAGGTGCCACTGAGAGAGGTCATGGCCGAAAATCGTGGCCTGACCCTTTCTGATCTCAAAAATCGATCTCCTGAGCCCCTATCTGCCACAGTTACAGGGTGTGTGTCTCCCGATGGCTATCTGGAACCTGCAGCTGTAAAGGAGGATGCTGACGACCAACTGTCTGAGATCGCCAGCACTATTCCTCCTGTTGATCCCAGCTGTGTTGACCTAAAACACAGCGCCTTCCTAGCCCAGTTGTTGCTGGAGGAGGTAGATCTAGAGTCAACCTCTGAACCCGCTTCCACTGTTGGGAAGCCAGTGCTACACATGCAGCCTATGCACACAGGTGAACCCGTGGCCCGGATTGCTGATGCCCTGGCGCGGCCTGCTTCTAATAACATGCCATTGTCTGAGCATGACACTCAGGAACTCCGGCGGCTGTTGAACCTGAAAGCCGAAGGTATTGAGCGCCAAGAGCCGCTGCAATATCTCAGACAGACCTGGAAATCCTCCATCTGGTCTGAGGAGGACGATGATTCCTATACGCTGCCTGATCCTGACATACCGCTAGTTTATTCTCTGCACTATGGGCAGCAATGTCCCCCTGAGTGGGACGATGGTTCTCTGCCTGCCGAAACTGCTGATCGGCAGAAAAAGACAGAAAATGGAAAGAGCAACCTCCATGCTGAGGAGGATTTCCTGCAGAAACTTGACAGTCTTAACCTTGTCCCCTGACTGAAGAAACTGCTGATAACCTATGAGGAGGTATTCGGCGCCTTGCCGCCCCCCCTCTCTTGTAAAAACTTGGTCCAGATGGACCTGAAACTGAAACCTGAATTTGAAAGGACGCGAGTGAGGTGTCGTCCCTATCCCGCTCCACAGGAACAGGTTGAAGAAATGGAGCGCCAGATCCAGGAATGTATTGATGCTGGCCTCGTTGAAGAATATAAGAAGGGGGACTACCCCCATCACTGCAGTCTCTGTTTCCTGGTTGCCAAACCAGGGTCGACTGCCCTACGATTGGTTGTTGACTATGGTGAGGTCAACAAGAAAACCCAGAACCACTCAGGGAGTATTCCTAACATGGAAAATACCCTGGAGCCTTTTGCCAAATGCAGGTACAAGACCAAAATGGACAAACGCTCTGGTTCATGGCAGGTGGACCTAACCGCCGCAGCTCAGGAGCTGCTGGCTTTTATAACCCCTAAGGGCCGTGTCTTTAAGTAAAAGGTTATGCCTTTCGGGGTGGCTAATGCCCCAGCGCTTTCTCAAGAGCTAATGAACCAATTTTTGTACATACTGAGGCGCAGGCCTCTAGTACAGGAGCTGATTTCTCGGGGTGTGGAAATGGAGGCCCACATCGACGACGTGAGTTTGGGTACTAATACCCAAGAGGACCATGTCCTTCTCCTCCGTGAATTTTTCATTGTTTGTCAAGAAAACCATCTCCGAATCAAACTCGAAAAATGTGAGTTTATGAAAGAGGAGATGGAACATTTGGGTTTCGACGTGGGGTATGGTTGGTGGAAACCAGCCGCGTCTAAGATGCAGCCCCTACAGGACATGCAGATTCGCAATGACCCTAAGAATGGTCTACACGACGTGAGGAGTTTTGTCGGCGCCTGTAATTTCTATCGGCGTCACATCCACAACTTTACTTACTCCTCTGCCCCCCTCACTGACCTAATCAAGAAAACAACTCCCTGGGGTGGGACCGCCAGAGAGGAAGAGTGTTTCCAGGAGTTGAAGAAGAAAATTGCCTCCTCCAACTGCCTAGGAGTACCCCGCCCTAAGGGCGAGATAGTCCTGATCACTGATGCCAGTGATGTAGGGGGGGATGGTACGACCTACCAATGGCAGGAGGCTAACCCCGCTGGACTAACCCACTGCCATTATCGTACTAGTGGACTGAACCGTGATGGTTCGTTCAAACATGACTATCCTACCAGTGAGTGGCGGCTGGTGCCACTGGGACACTGGAATTGGAAATTGAACCAAGCGCGTTCCAATTACAGCACCTATGACCAGGAACTCCTGGCCGGTATGTTGGTGCTTTGGTCACAATCCCGACTCCTGGGATCTAACCCTATTGTCTGGCTGTGTGACCAGGAACCTGTGAAGTCTTTTCAGAAGGGCCCACCACCAGAGAAAGCAAAGCTAAAGCACTGATGGACTTACCTGAGTCAGTTCAGGCTGACAGTTCATCATATCCCCGGTATAAAGAATGAACTGTCTGACTATATATCGCGCAACAACTTCGATGCGCTTATAGGTGAGAGCTCTGAGGCGCTCGCCAAAGAGGCTTTCCAGCGTATGGATGTCCAGCTTGACCTGTCCATGCGCACTGCTGGAATCCTGGAGGGTTGGAGTCTAAGTTAATATCAGTCAGAGTATGAAGAAATTCTCCAAACCCTCAGCACTGGTCTCGAACCCCGTGTCATTGACGGGCACCAGTGGTATAAAAACAATCAGTACCTCTTCTACGAGGACCGGATTGTTGTGCCTGAAGCGCAACTGGATGGGTGCCTACAGTGGTCCCATCTCAGTTCTGGTCACACTGGCGCTAATCGCTCAGTGGACTTCTTCCGTGAGTGTTTCTACTCTAGTCTAACCCTGACTGAACTAAGGTCGCATATGCAGACCATTGTGGATGCTTGTGGCTGTCATGCCAGCAAGCAGAGGGACAGTAGGGATAGGGGCCTGATTTCCAGCTTACCCATACCCTATTGTGCTAACTCTCTTCTCTACGTGGATTTCATCCATGGCCTACCAAGCTTCGGCGGCTATGATAGTTGCCTAGTGGTCACCTGTGGCCTATCACGCTTCACCCGTGTGTTCCCTTGCAATAAGAAAATCACAGGTGAGCAGACTGTGAAACTGTTGGTCGAACAATGGTTCGAACCCTATGGAGCACCTAAGCAGGTGCACTCTGATGAGGATGTACGCATCCGCAGTGACACTGGGTGGTACAAACGAGTGCTAAATGCCCTCAACGTGGTCTAATCCTCTCTGTGAGAGACAGAATGGTGTGGTGGAGCAAAACCTAAGAATCCTGATGAAACAGGAGCGTACCAAGGACAGGGTACGCCTAGTGCCCTGGGCAGTGCTGACCATGAACTCACAGCGGAGCTCCTCCAACTGTTCCATGGAGGACGACCTGCATGGTTCTTCAAAGCCCCCTTTCCTCAGGACTTCAAGAGCCCTGTGGGAGATTGGCTGGAACACAAGCAGTCTCTGGCTAACCAGGCTGGACCTAACCTGAGACACATTCGTGACCGTGAACTCAGCCGACGGAAACGCCTACGGCGACCTGCCAGTTTCAAGGTTGGTGACCTTGTTCTGGTTCACCATTCACGCCTACCCTCCTGGCCACGTAACTGCCTACAGGACCATTATTTTGGACCCTATCGTATCATCAGGATAGATGGATCCAGGATCCATGTCAGGTGCAGTCCACGTCTAGGTGGTGAACTGCTGTGTGCACCTAAACAGTTGAGGCACTATCACTCCCCTGACGATTTGTCTTGGGATGAGTGGCGCCGCAGCGACAGTGAAGCCAAACATATAGACCCAGTGAACGCTGCCAGTCCAGAGGAGGCAGACGAACTCGAAGAGATGACTGCCGATGACATGGCAGTCGATGGTTACTACGTGGTTGCAGGTATTGCTCGGCACGAGTATAAACAGGGCTGGAAATTCCCAACCCTTTGGGATGGCTATGGGTTATCTGAGGCGACATTGGAACCTATGTCAGCCTTCATACAACCAGATGGAAGTATCAAGCCCATCTTCGGCTCCTATCTCGTTGAGAACAACGAGGGGCAGCTACTAACCCGTGCTGACACTATGTCCCAGCGCAAAAAGCGAAACTAATTTCCCTGTGTCAGTCTACTGACGGTGTTCTAACCTAACAGGTGCAGTGAGCACTCTTGTGCAGACGTGCCTGTGTATCGGTGTAAGAGCAGTTGTCACAGTTGCCCCGCATTGCATCGCAGGACAGGACCGTTAGCCCCCCGTGACAACCACCCCCTGGCCAAAGGCCATTGGTTTTTCACAGACCGCTGCTTACTGAGCACTGCACTGACCCTGTCTGTGCCCTGCAGACCCATGCCTATGATTTCCAGCGTGGAACAGGTGGCCGCTTATCAGACCCCCTCACCACCCCACAAGCGTCGGCGCACCGACACCGGCGGCACCCAGAGCACCCCAGGAGCCCTGCACGCCACACAATACGACGCGCCTGACCCACCGGCCAGCGGCGCCGCCACCTAACCCCGTTGCCCAGCAAACCACCACCACGGGGCGCCACGCCAGGCCCCGCCCAGAAGTCACCAAACGAACCGGACGCCGAAGGACGCCAACGCACACGACAACGGGCACCACTACGCCCACAGGCACCGAACCCAGGCCCGCTAGCGTCGCAACCCCCTAACCGAGCCAAAACCCAAAGACAAATCAAACCCGAGCCACACCCCGAAACCGCTAACCCTTGACTCCTAACCAGGCCCGCCGAGGGAACAACTTGGCCACAGCCCACACCCACAGCCCCCACAGCCGCCTAACCGGTCAGCTCCAGAAGCAAAGAGACACCTAATCAAACCCACCCTGGCCCATACCCGTGTACATCAGGACGCGCGAGCCGCACCCCTGGGGCGCGACTGCCGCCACAGCACCGACGACACACGCCAGAGGACACAACACTATTGCACCGCCGCACCAGCTGCCCGTGCCTGTGCCTGCAGTGTACGCGCGCCCCTGTTTTTCTTTTCTTTTTTTTTTCAATCAAAAAAAAAACGAAAATTAGGGGGGGAGGAAGAGGGACACAACCACCATTGGCACAGGCACACCGCACACAGCGCACACACCGGTGAACGGGCGCCACGAGGGCCAGGACACCGCACACGCGCGTGCACCGAGGGAACCAAAGGGACGAGACACCACGGCCTGGCACACCGGTGAACAAGAGCCAAGAGGCCCGGCACACCGCACACACAAAGCAACACACCAAGCAAGCGCACCGGTGAAAAGGAGCCAAGTGGCCCAGGACACTGCACACGCAACTCAACACACCGGGCGGGCACACCGGTGAGCAGGGGCCAGGGGGCCCAGGACGCCACCCTTGCAGCACAACACACCGAGCAGGCACACCGGTGAACAGGAGCCAAGTGGCCCAGGACACCGCAGACACAACACAACAAACCGCGCGGGCACACCGGTCAACAGGAGCCAAGTGGCCCAGGACACCGCAGACACAACACAACAAACCGCGCGGGCACACCGGTGAACAGGAGCCAAGTGACCCAGGACACCGCGCACGCAAAGCAACACACCCAGCAGGCGCACAGGTGAACGGGAGCCGAGTGGCCCAAGACACCGCAAACGCAACACAACACACCAAGCGAGCACACCGGTGAACAGGAGCCAAGTGGCCTAGGACACCGCAGACGCAACACAACAAACCGCGCAGGCACACCGGTTAACAGGAGCCAAGCGGCCCAGGACACTGCACACACGTAGGGCGGCCGAGGGACAGGAAAGAACCAACACCCCATGGGTCGGACGCACTGGGGCGACCCAGCCAACCCACCGGGGCAGTGGCAGGAGCGGTACTCCAAGGCCTCTCGTCCGAGCCCGGCCAGGCTGCATCGGGGACCATGGCAAACGTCACCCGGAGCCATGGAAGCAACCGGTGACAGGCGAGCGGCTACACAGTCCAGGAGGGGGTTGTCTGCCAAGCAGAGTGGCCCCGCAACTCAAGCCACAAGGGTGAGGCGGTCATACCGTAGACTAGCGGGAGCAATACCCCTTGTGGTGAGAGATACTCCACACGGCTGGGCAGCCCCCAGAGCTTCCGCCCAAAGGAGGGGGCATGTGGCCAGACCCATGGACACATGTGGGGACACCCTCCCACCTGGGACACATGGACCGGGTGGCCGCGACAATGCCTTCCCAAGCACATGCGGGAGCGGCTCAAGAGGCACCTGACAAAGGGCAGTGGGAGGGACAGGACGTCCCCTTGGTAAGACCTTCTTCCTGCAATGTCAAAGGAGGCATCCCCAGCTCCCGAAGATACCTACCTACCTACCTGCATCGCAGGACAGGACCGTTAGCCCCCCGTGACAACCACTCCCTGGCCGAAGGCCATTGGTTTCTTCACAGACTACTGCTTACTGAGCACTGCACTCACCCTGTCTGTGCCCTGCAGACCCATGCCTATGGTCTCCAGCGTGGACCAGGTGGCCGCTTATCAGGTTTGCAGCCACCCAGGGAGTGCATGCCTTGTTGACCATGTGTTGCGGTTGGGTACTGCCCTGATGTAATGACCTTGGGGAGCCAACGAAGAACGGTGGCTTACTACACCAGGGGGGAATGACAAGCAAGGTGTTATGAGGCAAGGTGTGTCTTCCCTCCTTGGGGACAAGGGAGCCCACAGTTAGGACCCCTGACTGGTCCAGACCCATGTGGTTCTACCCTTCCTTACAGGGTTTACCATACCCCTATGTGTGCTACGTATGTCTGTGTGTGTCTCACTTCTCTCCCCGGCGTGGCTCCCGGAGACCGGGCTTCGCTGACGTCGACTGAAGGTCCTAATCAGGTACTATTACCACTCCTATGGCGCCAATTTCTGTGCTGGCGCCTATCCTTGGGGGAAGACGGCAAAAGCCGTACCTACTAGTGGGGAGGGGTGGCCAAGTGTGTTAAGGGCATACAAAACGCCCATTTTTGCTAAAGGCCAAAAGCTAACGCACTCCCCTGCCCACGTGGAAAAGCACGCGAGACAGGAGACACCACTACTCTACACACCCTACCTACAGTGGCACCATCCTGGTGGGCGAGCACTTCTGCAACTGGCTCAAGACCCCACTCAGGACTACCACTCCTACACGCACGCTCTACTGGGTGGCGTTGATGATGGAGACAAGAGCCCTAGCGGCTCACTTGTGAGAGTGCAAGAAAACACAGAGCTACTAAGCTTCTGTGGCCTAACAGGGACGCCATAACGCGTTTCCCTGCTAGGGCTTGGAGGGAAGGGGTGCCCTTGTTGCGTGCACAGCGTGAATGTTGAAGATGTCAGGCTACGCTTGCCACTCCTGGCTGGGTCGTAGCTTGTTATTTGTGTGATCAGCGCCGTATATTTTAGCACGGCTCAAGGGACTGCACCAATCACCCTACCTGCCCACCTGTAAAGCAAAGGCCAATGAAGGGATGTTTGCGGCTGAGGAACCAAGCCACACTCCACGTATTATACGCTTCTCAGTGTGACCTATAATACGCTGTCGTCAAACACCCCTGTCAAGCCAGCAAGCGTTAAGAGACTCCTCAGGTTCTCTTAAAGAACGTACCGAGGAGCCCCTGGGTAACCTAAACAAGGTTTACCGTGCGCACTTCGCGTGGCCTACCCTTTGATGCGTCATATGCATGCACAGGTATGCAACATCACTCCATTACCTGTTGTTGTTTACCTAATCTAACCCAACATAACCAATCACAGGCGTGACTCAACCAGGAGGTGAGCTCCTCCTGGGCTTACCTACCTTACTCACCACGCATCATGTGAATGCCGAGGAAAATACGAGCGCAAAACAACCCTACGCGCTTAAACAAACCTACGGCGAATCATAAACCACCCTAAGTGATTAATGCACTGTGTGTCATGCACGATTCCCTTGTCTTGTTTCCTGCAGAAAGAGGGAGAAAGTGGCGCACTGCACAGCGCAAAACAAGCCTAAGCGTTTTAAGCAACCCTACTTTAGCGCTACGGCTACACACGAGCAAACAAACACGAGCAAGCACTTTCTTTTCCTACCTGTGAAGAGAGAACAAGGGTGAACTGGAGTACAGGGAAAGCGCCAGAGCGTGTGAATGCCTCAATTAGGCACATGCATCGCAAGCACAGCGCATATTCTAACCCTACGTGCGCGCAGCGCGCTCCATTCGCATCGCATACCTTTCATTCCTGTTTTGACCTGTGCAGAGCAAGAGAGAGGAGCACCCGAACCCCCAACGAACACAGCGTTGACAACCCTAACGTTTTAACTAAGCAACCAACACGAACGCAATGCATGCGTGTGAGATGACACTGGCATACCTGAGAGGTTGGTTGCCCACCTGCTCTGTGGTGTGGGTTGAGCTTGAATGCTTTTCCCTAAAGTTTATAAAATTTTTGATGCAACTGTGCAAAAATTTCCTTTAGAACTTTAAAAACTACGGCTGTAAGCCGTTTACACTTGCGCAACCTTGTTTTTGAAGTCTGCTTCCGTTGCGCCTGTCTGCGACTTTGAGTTTTGGTGTAAAAATGACGATTTCTTGCGTGCTTTCGTCAATTTTTAGCGATTTGACTTCTTAAATCGCTACACCTTTCGCTAAACCGCAGGAATCACTCCCTGTTGGTTAAATTTTCTATTTTTTTCATCTCCTGGAGATTTGTGTCCTCCATTGGGAGTATTGCTCCGCCCTGGCCCTTGGTCAGGACGTTTACTAAAGCGCTGTTTATGCAGCAATGGCCATCCGCATTAGAGCGTTCCACTGTACCCTAGTGGGCAAGCATATGTCCTCTAGGGAGGGAGTCCTGGGTTCAAATCCCACTACCCCCAAATTTTTACCAAATGTTTTCGTCGCACGCTGGCGACTTTTGAGGAATGCCCCATCAAAGAAAATCATTCACGGTACATTACACTGTTTTTGGAGGGTACCTACAGTGTGATAGGCTTCTATGAACTGATGAGGATGTTTTTGTTGAGTTTAATGCAATTTCTGAGGAAATTTTGGGAATATTTGAGCCTTTTTCCTTGGTCCTACTAGCTTAGCTAACTAGTATTCCAGGGGGGGGTAAGAAAAAGTCACTGCCTTGTCTTTCTTGGAGGGGTTGATCCAGGCCAAGCCCCCCTTAAAACCCTTTTGTTGATGCTAAGACTAACTGAAGTATTTTTATCTGTCTTTTGAAGCCAAAAGTACACTTTTTCAAAGTAACTAGGGTTGTAACCGTAGCTGCCCATGAAGTTCACCCCTACCACTCAACTGAGCGGAGGTATCTTCCTTCATGGAGGATATACCGAAATAAGATAGGCATTTCATGCTTTAGGCCTTGGAGGTCAAGCCTAGTGGTCTCCCACCCCAAGACCCCTATACTCAATTGTTTCTACCACTTATTGTGGTTCTACTTTTTAACTGTTTCTGAATTCAGTTGCTTGGCCAAGTCAGTTTCTGTGTTGGCCTGACACCTATGCCCCACATTCCTAACCAGCACCATTTCACCCAAAAGAGTGCACACGATGTGCTTGATGCTATCTTGGAGGCTAGAGTCAGTCCAGTTTTCATAGAAAATCTTTTGTATTATCCATGTCTGATTGAATCTTTCTGTTTATACCTGCTTTGTCTATCTGCAGCCCTCCTGTGTTACACTGGATTTCAAAACTATTCATTGATTCGATCCACATCCTGTTCTTGCTCTACTTGCTGCTTTGGTTTACGGATTTCACCATCAAAAGCCTGCAGGATTTCATCAAAACCTATAGGGCACTAATCAAGGACATATTTCTGATTACACTGCTTTTCAAGGGTACCTACAGTGTGATAGGCTTCTATGAACTGATGAGATGTTCTTGGTAAGTTAAATGCATTTTCTGGGGTAATTTTGGGAACTTTTCAGCCTTTTTCCTTGGTCCTACTAGCTTAGCTAACTAGTACTCCGGGAGGGAGTAAGAAAAAGTCACTGCTTTGTCCTTCTTAAAGGGCTTGATCCAGGCCAAGCCCCCTTTAAAACCCTTTTGTTGATGCTAAGACTAACTTAAGTATTTTCATCTCCCTTTTGATGCTTAAAGTACACTTTCGCAAAGTAACTAGGGTTGTAACCCTAGCCCCCCATGAAGTTCACCCCTACCACCCAACTGAGCGGAGGTATCTTCCTTCATGGGGGATAAACCGAAATAAAAAAGGCTTTTCACGCTTAAGGCCTTGGAGGTTAGGCCTACTGGTCTCCCACCCCAAGGACCTCTATACTCAATTGTTCCTACCACTTAATGTGGTTCTACGTTTTAACTGTTTCTGAGTTCAGTTGCTTGGCCAAGTCATATTCTGTGTCTGGCCTGACACCTATGCCCCCCATTCCTAACCAGCACCATTTCACCCAAAAGAGTGCAATTGAAGTGCTTAATGCTATCTTGAAGGCTAGAGTCAGTCCAGGTTTCATATTGCATCTTTTGCATTATCCATTTGTGATTGAATCTTTGTGTTTATACCTGCTTTGTCTATCTGCAGCCCTTCTGTCTTACACTGGATTTCAAACTATTCATTGATTTGATCCACATCCTGTTCTTGCTCTACTTGCTCCTTTGGCTTTGGGATTTCACCATCAGAAACCTGCAGGATTTCATCAAAATCTATAGGGCACTAATCAAGGACATCTTTCCCATATCTGACTCCTTACGTTTCGCTGCCTCCTCACGGTCCTTGGCTTCCTGGCTGTGACGGGTTATGCCCAGAGTAAGAAAAAGTCATTACCATCTCTTTCTTGCAGTACTTGATCCAGGCTACAGCCCCCTTTTTTGCCTAAAGAAGTACTGGGACTAACACTCAAACATTTTGGGTTCTCTTTTGAAGCTTTAAGTACACTTTCTCAGCAACGAGGGTTATAACACTAGCACCCCAATGAAGTTCACCCCTACCACTCAAGGGAGCGGAGGTATCATCCCTCATGGAGGTTATACCGAAATAAAGTAGGCACTTCATGCCTTGGGCCTTGTAGGTTAAGCCTAGTGGTCTCCCACCTCAGGACCTCTATACTCAAAAGTTTCTACTACTCATTGTGGTTCTACTTTGTAACTGTTTCTGAATTCAGTTACTTGGCCAAGCCATATCCTTTGTCTGGCCTGACACCTATGCCCCAGATTCCTAACCAAATCCATTTCATCTAAAAGAGGGCACATGAAGTGCATGGTGCTATCTTGGAGGCCTGAGTCATGCCAGGTTTCACATAAAATCATTTGTTTTGTTTATGAAACCATTTGAGTTGCATACTGGATTCCTGACTTGTCTATATGCAGCCCCTCTTTGCTTACAATGCTTTGATTTGGAAGAATACTATCACAATTCTGACTTTGATCCTGTTTGTGGTGTTCCTTGTTCGTGGACTTTACCTTTTTGCAGTTTTGGGGAAAGATCTTTTGAAAAGCAATCAAGGTTTTCAATATCAACATCAAGCAAGGGATACCAGAAGCTCTCTCTGGGAGCAGAGGCTTACACCCTCGCAAAGCTAAAGCACAAGAAATCCACAGCCGTATTGAGCAATGTCACGTCCATCAGTTAAACTGAGCACCAAGACCCTGCCAATCAGGTCCCAGCCAACGGCGAGGCCTGTAGCAGGACCTTCCAGGGCTATGTCCCTGAGCGGAAGAGCTGACACAGTCTTTGTGGACAATACTGGCTGGCGCGGAGAGCACTAAGCAAGAGGGGCAGATAGAAAAATATATGAGAGAAGCCCCTGAGGCGCCTGTGTTAACCCAGGAACGCCTCAGAAGCCTCGAAGGGAGGGATCCGATTTTCTTTGGCACTGAACGGCGCCTTTTGTGGCTGGCCAGGCCTAAAGGAGGGATCCGATGGCGGCTGCCCTCCTGTCTGTCGTATCTTCCTTACCTCCTTCTGAGGATGCCCCTGATCCTGATTCTTTAGCCGCTAAGGAAGCCCAGGCCGCGATGGAGAGGGTCACCACCGCCAAAGTGGAAGCCTGGAGAAAAGCGGGAAGGAAGGAGAAGGAGAAAGAACCGATACAGGCGTATCCCATCTTCGGCACCACGTGGGGCGAGGGCTTTGAAGCACCTTATGGGGAAATATCCGCCACGACGTCCAATGACTCCTCGGAATGGGAGGAGGACTGGATATCTAGAGAGCCTACCCCGTCGTTACCTTCGAGGCCAAGACCACCTTCGCCTCCTGGGGTGTGCCCCGAGCCCGTGCGCGTGGAAAGAGGTTTACCTTCACGTATGGCTGCCCCTAAACTCGGTCTGGATGAGACCATGGAACTCCTCTCCCGGGTTCTGGGGGCTGGGGATGAAGATCCTGATTTGAGTGCACTGTCTGCAGCACTCAAGGCTAAACTGGGGCTGTCTGAACTGGAGAAGCCCCCCTCGACCATGTCCCCGGGTGTTGAACTCCTGATCCGGGGCGTGAAACGCTGTAGAGGGATCCGCAGCACCCCCTTGGACACTTGTCCAAGCCCTTTCCATCCTCGTGTGAGGACTGTACCTGTATGCACCATTGGGGATTCTACTGAGGCTGAGATGGAGGGCTATGGGCTGGCTGCACTGGCGTCACTTGCCACTGTCTACCCCTCACCCCCCTCAGGTGGAAAAGGTGACACTGGTGTACCAGGTCGGGGAACGAAGGGCATGTAACGGCAGCAGTGACAGCACTCAGATTATACATCAATGTGATCAGAATTTCAATGATTCTCAGATGTACATTAGTGCAGTAAATTTTCCGCTTGTTTTCATGTTTTCTGTTCGCCGTCGGATGTCGCCTGTGAGCGCGCGTCGAGTCGCATTTGTCCTTCGTGATTTCCCAATCGGTTTATTTAAATTTTTTCGAATGATTTCACGTTGTGTCATTATGTGCGATGGATGCACAATGAGATTCTATGTCTGCTCCATTTTTGTAGACCGGGTTTTCTGACTATTCATATTCCGCCATGGAGTTCAATGGACTTACAAGTGCTTCGCATATGTCGCTCCCAGAGGCTGGATATGGATCTGAAGAGGGTCAGTTGGGTTCGGAGATATCAGGGGCAGTGTCGGGCGTTACGACCCCTGGGGCATCGAGGCTACAGGCTTCGCAATCATAAGAAAGATCCGCCACTATGCAACGGTTACATGGTAGCAGAGGAAATCATGACTCTGCTCCTGGAATCTCCACGGACACCCTGAGATCATCGGACTTTAGCGGGGCTGTCACTCGTTCTGAGTCACTGCGGGTTCCCCTTGAGATTACATTCTCCCCAGCGAACCGAAGATCACCCTCCTGAGTGTCCTTACTGTGGCCATAGACATTGGCCTGGAGTTCATACTTGTGCTGATTGTTGTGTGAACGCCCCACCCAACCTTAAACCCGGTCGAGAATCTCCTTCCTCGAGTGAATCTGGTTCCAGCTCTCACGCTTTGCCTGATCTTGAAGACAGCAGCAGCGAAGGAGAGCCGTCTGATACTGGAATTAGTGGTGATTACTGGGAAAACCACATCCAGGAAATCTGGAATCAGGAGTTCCTGAACCGCCAGAATTGGCTACTGGCGGAGGCGAGCTATCGAGGCCGCCTGAGGGACTGGTTCAGGGCGTTGTGCCAGTTCATCAGGGACAGTGGCCGCATGCGATTCGACGCCACATTGCAGGAATAAGAGGATTGGGAAGAGCTGATGGACCAGTTGGACCACCAGGCTGCCGTGATGGTGCAGATGGCCATCATCGCCGAGGAAAGACGCCAGAATGTGCATCCGCACGCTGGTCCGTCGGGCGCCTGGGGTCCGAACGACGGAGAGGTCGACGAGATGAGGTGTGATTCGACACATTCTCACCTCTCCAGGGAGCAATTGTCCAAACTCCCCAGCTCTACCTCCAGTGTTGACACTTGGGTCGACCAGGTAAGAAGCAAAGGAAAAGGGACACGATGCCCGTCCTGTGGTGAGTGTGCCAAGGACTGCTCCTGTCGACGACAGATTTCGTCGCTGGAAGACAGGGTGAAGGAGCTGAAGAAGGCCGCCAAGGAGAAAAAGGGGGATGACGACAGCAAGTGGAAGGAGATGGAGCAGAAGCTGGAGAAGTTGACCAATCTGGTACAAAATCTGAGCACTACTGGGCTCACTGGACCAGCGCCTAGAATGGCAAGTCACCCAGCACCTACCTCCTCAGCTGCACCTGCATCCACGCCTTACGGCGTTCCACATTCTCCGGCACCCCCAGCTTCTACTGGATCACACCCAGCTTTTACTGGAATTTCTGGTATTCCCCCTGATGGATTTACAAGTCCTATTGGGTTCAATCTGGGTACCGAAGGAGGAGAATCTTCGTCAGGAAGGTCTTTACTGTCAGTAAGTACTGTTGGTGATATTGATTGAAAGGCAAAAACCACCGTGAAGGAGAGATCAATGGCCTTGAAAAAAAGGACAAAGAAAAGAAGGAAAATGATGCCAAATTGAAGGAGAAGCAGAAGAAATTGAAGAAGACGAGACTGCATCAAGCGCAACCAACGCCGTTCGTGCAGCCTACTGTGGACCAGGCGTTGTTGGCCGCCGCAATTGCACAAGCACAGGCAATGGGAGGCGCCGCCGTGAACCCAGTTTTTGTCAATCCGGTTGGCAAATCCACAGGTTTCAACTTGAACCACCTGCTCAACCCCTTGCACATGAGGCTCAGAGGTTCAGTAATGAAGCAGCCCAAGTTCTCAGGGCACCCAAATTACTGGGCGTCCTTCGAGAGGCAGTTCATGGTTTGGCTGCAGACAGAGAAACTGGACAAGGAACTCTGGATTCTCGGGTTGATGGACTGTTTGACTGGCAAACCCAGAGAAAGTACATATAATCTTTATGTGGAAAGGCAGAATCAAGGAGATCCCCTGACTGATGAAGAGTTGTATCGAAGTCTCAAGAAGAAAGGCTCTCGACTTCCTGAAGATCATTACAGGAACCGTCTTGAGAACTTCAGGGCGATCAAGAAATTGTTTCTTGAAGAGATCCAAATAGCAAGGCAAGATTCGGAGTTTTTGGTGCAAGAGGCGGAGAACTTGGGAGAATGACTTTCCGAAGGCGAGATGAAGAAGATCCCCCTGAGCAAGCTCACGCCGGAGACCAAGCAGAGGATCAGAGACTCTCAGGCGGACCAAAAAGTCCTGGGCAACTGGGTTGAAGTCCGAGGATTGCCGGAGACTATGGGAAAAATGGCAGTTCGTGAGTTGCTACACTCTATCAGTGCTACTGGATTGAAAGACATCACTATTCGTGAGGGCAGATGGAGATTTGGTTTCCATGATTCTGAACAGTCGGAGTTTTTCTGTAGCATGGTGGATGGAAACGTGAAGTATAAGGGGACAGTTTTGAAGGTGCGGCCGTGGATCTTCTCGTACGGAGTCGAGCAGATCTGGGTCCAACTTGAAAAGTATGCAAACTTAGAACGCCAGAAGTCACAGGATGCACAAGGCTTCGGAGGCAAGGTCAGTGCCGTTAGTGAGAAGGGATGCTCCGTGTGCATTGCCCTTGGAAAGGAAGGTCGAGCGGCGACTCACACGACCGCAGATCACAGGTGGACGCCCTCAGATCTCAAGACAATTGAGTCCAAAATCCATGGAAAGGGAAATTCTCCCACAAATCCCCAGCAGGATGGAGCACGAGATGCTGACCAGCATGGAAGGGGAAAGGGTAAAGGGCAGTCCAAAGGAAAGAACAGAGACTGGACACCAAAAGATTACTCGCAGCAAGCCGGAGATCCAAGTGGCTCAAGATGGACCGATGCTGGTGGAAAATCTGGTGGAAAATCTGGCGAAAAGGGTGGAAAGGGACAAGGAAAGTCCGGGAATCAAGATGATTCCAAGGTGAATGGCAACCCTCTGTATACAGAGACGCCAGCAAACAAGACCTTCGGCAACAACAAGGATACTGGAGGTTGAGGCAAGGGCAGATCCAACGAATCCAACCCCCATTCTAACACCTCCAACAACAAAGGCCAAGGAGGTAAGAAAGGTGGTGGTGGAAAGTCATTTGGTGGTCGTGGACGTGGAAAAGGAGTCAATGCCGTTAGAGCAGGAGAAGAATGGGTTGACGAAGGACAGGTACAGGACTTGCAGCCGAACGTCGAAGAAGAATGGCAATAGGGAAGCCAACTTGACCCAATTCCCAACACTGGGGTTGAGTGGCAGGAAACAAAGCCCATCAGGGTAGTTGGGGCGGTGGATGGACGCGGCTGGGATCGGCAGGCGCGCTTCTCCGGCCTCCATTACCCTGCCTGGGTCCTCAGCGCTGTCCGGCGAGGCAAGCAGCGCCAGTTTGTCTGCTGGATCAAGGTCAGAACGACGGATGGTAAGGTTAAACTTGCCAGATGTCTGATTGACAACGGTTCAGAGGTCAATCTGGTGAGGAAAGGCTTTCTGCAGGAGGACGAGGCGAAGATGTCCTCGACACCTGTCCAGCTGGAGAGAGTCAGCAGACATCGCCTTGATGGTGGCGACAGAGAGGCAGAATTGGCGGTCAGATTGGCGAAACAATCTGTGTGGAGCGTGGAGGAGACGGTCACGGAGGAGTGGTTTGCTGGAAAATTCTATGAAGCCAGCATAAAGTATGATTTATTCTTGGGTCAACCATGGCTTCACGCTCACCGTGTGTCGCCCATGGGACACAGGACATGCTTCCTCCAGGATCCGTCGACCAGCGACCCGTCCGACTTGTATTATCTGCACCCATATACCAAGAGTATCCACCAATTCAGGGAGCGAAATAAGCTGCATATTCAGCAAGATGGGCAGGAATGGACAGGGAATCAAGAAGAATTCGACGAAGGAAAGGTGGAATCATTGAACTGCAAGAAGTGGAAGTCAGTTTGCTATCGTGTAGTCGACAAATGGCGGGACATTCTGGTGGAATATTTCGAAAGGAACCACAATTTTCGTCCGCAAGTTGATGCTTTTGCAAACAAAAAGAATAAAAGATTTTCGAAGTTCTACGACGATGCCTGGAGTGAGGACTGGTCTGAACCTTTTTGGATCAATCCGGCCTTCGACGTTTTTCCTCGTGTGGTGCAGAAGCTGAAGCAATCCGGCGCAAAGGCGATTTTAATTGTCCCCAATTGGCCAAAACACTCTTGGTTCAAGGACATTATGGACATTTCAATCCACATTGTCGAGCTACCTCACAAGGGAGTGAAGCTGTATTGCGAAGACAATGGCAAGCCTTTGCCACAGCGTTCGTGGAGCACGTTGGCGTGCTTAGTTGACAGGAATCTGGGAGATTATTGGCAAGATGACAGTGAAATCGGAACAGAAGAGGTCATCTCAAATTCCTCAAGAATCGACGAAATTGAAGTGGATCGAAACAATCGAGAGCGGAATCCCGACGTATCGTCGCGGAAGGAGGGAAGGAAAATCGGCGTCCCTCAAGAGAACGCCTCCATCCATTCCAATTCGTCCCCATCAGACAAGAATCAAGCCAAAAATGTCAAGATTTCAGACAAGAATGAAGACAAATTTCCAAGATTTTCACCTGAATTGACAGGAATGCAGCTGAATTTGTCCGACCATCCCTTCAAGACATTCGTGGACCCCCTTCATTAGTGGGATCCCACGGAGGAGGGAGCTCAGGTGAGCTTCATCCGCCAACAATGCGACGAAGAAGTTTGCTATGAAGTGGCCAAGAATATGAGACCACGACCAACAATTCGCAAATTGGTGGACATAATGTCGGTGATTAAATGTGGGAATCAGGTCGACGGAGACAAGATATCTGCAAGAAGGGACGCAGTGTTCGAAGATTATAAAGATGACGTGCTGAGCGGGAAGTTGTGGAAAAACCCCCCAATTTGATGTGAAAATGGGGAAGCCAAGATTGAGATAATCCAAGGCTCAGAGGTGCACAAACAACGTCCATTCTACCTTCACGGCACCAAAGCAGATGCCCTGCGAAAGATTATTGAGCGCAATCTCTATGAATTCGGTTCGTTGGGGGGCTGCATGAGTTCTGGGTGGTGTTCAGCACCATTTACTGTGCCAAAGCCCCCACCTGCTGACCAATCCAGCATAGATGCTTGGCGTCTAGTGGTGGATTACAGAGCTCTGAATGCCGCCACGGTACCTGACGCGCATCCCCTTCCTTTAATCGAGAAGGAGATCGCCGCGAGAGCCAAAGGTAAGCTCTTTACTGTGTTGGATTTGCGCCATGGCTTTCACCAAATGCCACTTCGAAAGGAGGATAGGCATTTGACGGCAATGTGCACGCCCTGTGGCACTGTCCAGTGGACTGTACTGCCGATGGGTCTGAAGAATGCGCCGTCGATGTTCCAGAAGATGATGGAGACTTTTTTATTTCAGAAGCACAAGTCTCTGGATTTACAAGAATTCTGCAGCATCTATATTGACGACCTTCGGATTGCCACGCCGTTGGGAAAACACTTTGATGAGTGCCTGAAGTTCCACGAAGAACAAGTCCGAAAAGTTCTCAAAGTCCTTCGACAAGAGAAGCTCGTGTGTGGACCCAAGAAGGGTAAAATGTTCCTTCAGAGTGTGGAATTTTGTGGCTCTGTCTTGGACGATGGGACAAGAAGACCGGCCCCAGGGTAAATGGCTGCCCTGCAGCTATGGGAAAGGCCTAAAACCATCACGCAGCTTCGTGCCTTTTTAGGCTGCTGCAATTATTACCACGAGTTCCTTCCTCTCTACGCCAAGTTCTCTGGTCCATTAACAGAGATACTCACGGTTGGCAAAATGGAAGGAAAGAAGGGATCTCAAGTCAAGCTCAAGTGGACGCCAGAATGTGAAGAGGCCTTTACTGGTCTCAAGGAAGCACTGGCAAATGTGGTTACATTAAAGACTCTGTGGTTGGATGGAAGACCTTTTTATATTCGTACAGACGCCAGTCGTTACGCCATTGGTGCTACGATCGAACAAGTCGATGACGAAGGTCACCATCATCCTCTGGCTTTCTGGCCTCGCAAGCTTACAACAAGACAGCAAAATTGGAGTCCAAGGGAACAAGAAGCCTACGAAATCCTTTGTGCCTTACGGCGTTATGAAGGTTGGATCTTGGGCCATCGCTTTGAGGTACTGACTGACCACAAGTCACTGGAGAGCTGGGGGACAGAACATGTGGATACCCCTGGTGGACCAGCTGGGAGGAGAGGCCGTTGGCATGAAACTCTCACCAGATTTGACATCCATGTGACTTACAGTCCAGGGCGCTACAATACAGTGGCGGACGCCCTGAGTCGCTGGGCCTACCCAGCCTCAGAGGCTTACTCTGAAGTGAGTTTTCATGGGACAGCTACGGATAAAGCTGAAGTGATCGAGTTGGATAAGGAGGAACAAGCACTGATCAGAAAACATTGTCTTCAATGTTCGATTAAGAATCGGATGAAGGTTGATTTGGTCAGATGCAAGGAGATTACCAAGGCAGATCAGACTGAAAGGGTTAACTCTGACTCTGAGTCGTCGCTGCCACTCCTTAATGTGTTTCCAGTGACAAGATCCAAAGCGAAATCCACGCTCCCTCCACAACAAAAGGACAAGGAAACTTCCTTCCTCTATGTGGATTGGACGAAGATGTACAAGGATGACAGGTTCTTTGGGTCTGTATACCACAAGTTGAAAGGGGACAAGCCTTACGACTCTGGAGAGACGTCTGACTTCAAAATCCAAGGCGACAAGTTATTTTGGCAAGGACGGATTTGTGTTCCTGATTGTCTAATTGACCAATATGTCAAACATTTGCATCGGAATGAGACAGCCCACACACATTCTCGTGTTCTGGAGCACGAGCTACGACACAGAGTGTACACACGGGACCTCAAGAGTGCCTGTGAACGAGTTGCCAAAGGATGCAAGCAATGTCAGGCGACCATCCCCAAGAATCAAAAGGCAGAAGGACTACTGAAGGGATTACCAATTCCTGAGAGGTTGTTCGACAAGGTGACGGCGGATGTCTTCGAGTTGGGACAAATCCAAGAGGAATGTCTCTACACGAGGAAGCCAATTGAAGGGGTTTTGTTAATTCAAGACCGCCACAGTGGCTACATCCAGGTCCTCCCTTGCAACACGAAGCATCTCACCTCTGAAATGGCTGCCAAGTGGACTGCCAGTCAGTGGATGAGTAACTGGGATGTTCCCAGTGAAATTCTCACGGACAGTGGGAAGGAGTTTATTGGGACTTGGTGGGAGAACATGTGTGCTCTATTGGGAGTTCATCATCTTCGTGCCCGAGTCTACGACCATCGAGCCCTCCCTGCTGAACGCGCTGGAAGAATTCTTATCAACATTCTGAGAAAATTCCTGGCGACTGAAAAGGACTACAATTGGTTGGAGACAATTTACTGTGTCTTGAGGAGATACCATCGGACCATGAATTACACTGGATTAAGTTCGAATGAGCTTGTTTTTGGTCGTGAGAAGATGGGTCCAGGACCAGTGATGTATCATCCAAGGCAGTGCTACGACGCCTCGAAATGGTTTGAGAGGATCGAGGATTTAGAGTGCAAGTGGATCCAAGCCAAAGTGGAGAGTCAGGCAGATTGGTTGAATTTCAAAAATAAGTCGAGAACGCAAGGAAAACCCTTCGAGAAAGGCCAGCAAGTTTGGCTTCGTAAGTCAGACGAGACCCTGAAGGACGACAACAAATTGTTACCTTTGTGGGATGGCCCATTCCAAGTCAGTGGTCAACTAAGTGAGACTACATTCAACATTCAGGTTAAACCGGGCAGACATCAAGAAGTACATCGTGACCGTTTGAAGGCCGAAGTACCCTGCCCCAAAGGAAGGTTCAAGCCTCTCTATTGGACTTCAAAGTACCTGAGCGACAGGAAGATGGTCACCAGCAGTTTCGAGTTGGAGAAGATCCTTGATTACAAGAAAAATGCTCGAAACAAGTGGTACTTTCTGTGCAGATGGAAAGGATTCGGTCCAGAAGAGGACAAATGGGAGCCAGCTTCGTGCTTTATCCATGGGTATACGGACACTTTCATCAAGTTCCTGAAGAAGCACCCTGAGATTGACCGTGAGCTCTCGCTGATCAAAGATTGTGTCACCAAGGAAGACTTACAACCACAAGAAGAAGCTCCAATCGTGGCAGAATCCATTCCAGACAAGATCTGATCAGAATTTAACTCGCCGAAACTTTCGAAAAGGTTTACGGTCTACATATACCCTTCGCATTGGGACAAAACAGTTCCGGCGCATCGTCTATGTGGTTCGATGAACAGATGATGGGACATTCTGGGATCATCCTGGTCATCATGTCCATCATTCACATCATGGTCATCATGTGAATCATGTGCTTCATTGTAGATGATTTCCATCGGAAGTTCCGAAAGGCCTTTATCCTCAACCACGACGACACTCTCGTGTTTTGCTGTCGACTGGACCCCTCTACTCGCCTTGGGAAGGACTCGTTCGAGTTTGTGCTCATTTCAGAGATTCTGGCACATGACTGAGTCTGATGCATTTCATGTGTTTGACGGATCTGCTGAGAATGTCATTTCAATCAGCTCTTACATTGAGACTGTTGGTTCGTTTTTCAATCGACCGCTGTCAAGGGGCTTATATAGACCAAGTGACAACGATGGTGTTCTTACTTGTGTCAACTTGCTGTTCATCTGTGGATTGTGTTGGAATCCCCCTCAGAATCAGCTCAATTTTGGCAAATTCCTGGTACCAAGCACTGGATGCTTATACATGCTGGGACTTTAATGAGTCAATTACCCCTTCTGGCTCGTACTGGATTAGACATGAAGCCCTGGAAACAATACTGACAGTGTGTGGCACGCACTGGGTTTTCTTGGCTATCATTACTTACATCGTTGAATTTCCAATATCATGGGGATCATCATGATCATGAGGATTTGACCTGGATTGGCTATGAATGAGAACGGGGTTTCCGTCCCGCACGACACACGGCATCTATCGACAATGAATTGGACCTATATTGGCTTGCTGTGAACTTCGCTGTTCTCAATCTGTGTGTGATTCACTGACTTTGGTCTCAATTCAGTCACATTTTGTACCATAATCTGGCATCTGGTCTCATGATTGCAAATGACACCGACCAGTTTCACATATCTTGGACTCCATGAAGGGGTGCCCTGTTTTTTGGACGCTCGACGACATGGCGACACTCGTTTTCTGTTTTCTGACAGTGGGATGTCAGATCCTGATTTCATCATGGATCATGGATCTTGATCATGCATGTACATTCTTCACTCAGCCTTTCAATTTTTGATTTTTCGAGCTTGAACGAAGCTATTTCTGTGTGCCCTAAGGTACCTATGTGTTTCTTTCAAGTCGATGGCCATCGCGAAGCACAGATCTCAGCACAATTTTGCTCAATTCAGCTCATTTTCTCACATTTTGCCTTAGATTAGTCGGTTTTTGGTCACTTTCGCCGTTTCTTTCACTTCACTTGACCCAGCCTGACATACTGGCGTATGTTTTCAGAGGAAGAGTGTAACGGCAGCAGTGACAGCAGTCAGATTATACATCAATGTGATCAGAATTTCAATGATTCTCAGATGTACATTAGTGCAGTAACTTTTCCGCTTGTTTTCATGTTTTCCGTTCGCCGCCAGATGTCGCCTGTGAGCGCGCGTCGAGTCGCATTTGTCTTTCGTGATTTCCCAATCGGATTTATTTGAATTATTTCTAATGATATCACGTTGTGTCATTATGTGCGATGGATGCACAATGAGATTCTATGTCTGCTCCATTTTTGTAGACCGGGTTTTCAGACTATTCATATTCCACCATGGAGTTCAATGGACTTACAAGTTCTTCGCATATGTCGCTTCTAGAGGCTGGATATGGATCTGAAGAGGGTCAGTTGGGTTCGAAGATATCAGGGGCAGTGTCGGGCGTTACGACCCCTGGGGCATCAAGGCTACAGGCTTCGCAATCACAAGAAAGATCCGCCACTATGCAGCGGTTACAGGGCATCGCCACAGCAAACCTTCAGATCGAGCTCCCTGAGTCCGATCCTAAAAACTTGCCCGAATGGGGCGAAGAGTTTTTGGAGTTTCTACTCCTCACCGGACAGCGACATGCTGATGTCCTGACCAAGTGCACGCTCATCAAGAAGTCGTGCAAGAAACAGTTCCTTCAGCGGCACGTGAAAACTGCCATCAGGAAGAGCTCCAGTTGGGGGGACTCCCTTAAAGGACTGGAACAAATGTACCCAGTCTGGGAAACGGACCTCAGTGTCCGTACGGAGATAGAGGAACTATTCCCACTTCTTAAGTTCCCCACAGCTGCCCGTCTTTCTGAGTTCGTGGCGCAGCTGGAGGAGCTAATGGGGAGGATGAACCCCTCCTCATACGGGCCTACAGAGCCTCATATGTGGCTCGTGGGTAAGATTCCTCCCAGGACTTGGGAGAATTGTAAGGAGACGTCCGAGAGGAAATCCCGTACTCATTCCTACGATGAGTTGGTCGATCTTCTGATCGAAATCGCCATGGGGAGGGAAAACGACTCTCACATGGATAAATACCTGCGCAAACATCTGCGGATGGAGGCCCCTGCTGAATAGCCTGAGGGAGGGAGGTCCCCACAACCCCACCCTAAACCTGGGAAGGGTAAGGGAGGGCAACTGAAGCATATGAAGGAGATCCCCCCCGCTAAAGGCAAGGGAGCCCCCAATCTTTTTTATTGCCAGCCTATGGACGACAAGGGGGGACCATGTCACGCCCCTGACCGCGATAGACGCAGCTCTTGTATGCTCCAGTTGCAGCAGAAGCAGAAGACCAAGGATGGTCAGGAGGTCAAAAACCAGGACCATTTCCGCTGCACGATCACATGTGGCTACTGCGGCAAGAGGAGGCACTGCGAGGATGAGTGCGACATAAAACGCCGCGAGTCCAAGAAGCTAAAGAAGGCCGAGGAAGAACGCCGTAAGAACGCCGGTAAAGGGGGGGGAGGTTGTACCCCTGGGGGAACTCCCGGTGGAGGTAACCCTGGAGGAGGGTGAAGGAACTCCGCACCCCCCACAGGTGGAAAACCAGGGAGAAGCGAACCGTACCCTCTACCCCCAGCGCCGATGGCGCTGACAAGGGAAACGAGAATGCCAAGAAGCGCCGCCTCAACTGGCACTCTAAGTGCCTGCAGGCGGCGGGCTTTGAAGTGAAAATGCCTGAAGGGGGATAAGGGGGCGGCTCCCAGGAAGAAGATTTGGTTATCTGGATCACCGTCAAAATAGGCCATCAGGTTTACAAAGCGGTCTTGGACACGGGCGCCAAGCTCTCAATCGTGGCCCGCAGATTGCTAAAACAAGCCAAGATCCGGAAAACCAAAACAGTGGCCATAAGGGTAGGGGATGGTCGGACCATCCATTCCCTGGGGGGGGTTGATGTGACTGTATGTCTAGGCGGTGAGGAGGTGACGTAGCACTGCAAAGTTCTTGACACCGACCCCTTTGACATTGTCATTGGCACTGATTTTCTGCGCTTCAACCCCCAGGTGAAGCTGCTGTCCTTGCAACGTCCCTACGCCCTTCACTGCGATTTTGGCAGTGGCCTATACTCTGTCCCTTACGAGCTGTCAGGTCTGAAAGAATCCGGTCTACGTTACGTGAACCGGTCTTACAGAACTGAGAAACATCAGTTGGTGCGCCAGTGGGGAAGAAGGACTGGCCGCACTGCAGCTGGACCTGAATGAAATTCAGGTAGAATTGTTCGCAAGTAAAGAGCAGCATCTGATGCAGCTCTACTGTTCGCAGAACCTAAACAATGCGTACCGCTTTTACTCGAAATCAATGGGGTTGTGCTACGCAACCCCCCCTTTCTCCCAGCTCGCCAAGGTGATTACCAAAATCGCCCTCGAAGGAGCGAGAGTGGTCCTGTGCACCCCCAACTGGGGTACCACAGGTGAACACGCCTTTTGGAGGCGCCTCTTGGACCGTATGACCGTGGGAAGGACTGAACTGCCCAACAGTCCCATCTACGTCCCTGAGAACTCTCAGGGGACCATGCCCAACCCTGAATGGGGCGGTTTCCTATCCATCGTAGATGGTGCTCTAAACCCCGTGCCCGTGAGTGACCTTGATCGGGTTGTACTCAAGGAGTTGATGGTCGAAAACAAGGGCCTTACCCTGCTTGATCTCAAGAAGAGATCTGAGTACTCTTCGGTTACCACTACGAGTGGTGAGTGCCCTGATGAGCCGGAGACACCAGCAGTCTCTACTCCCCTGGCTGATGCTGACGACCGCCTGAGCGATATCGCCAGTGTAATACCCCCGGTTGACCCGGAGGTTGTGACACTGAAGCCTGGCGCTTTCCTAGCGCAGTTGCTCATGGAAGAGGTGGATCTCGGCGATTCCGCCCCTGGTGGGTCTAATGATCACGCCGTGTTCTCTATGAGGGCCACTGGTGGCCCCTCAGGTCAGGTACCTGGCGCTAAACCCTCACTCAATAACATGCCCGTCTCTTGGTATGACGTGCGGGAACTCCAGCAGGTCCTGTGCTCTAAGGCTGAGGGTATCAAGCGACGGACCCGCCTGGACCTCCTCAAGAGGACCTGGAAAACCTCTATTTGGTCCGAGGAGGATGATAAAGAGATGACTCCCCCGGATTCTGAGACCCCTCTGGTATACTCCCTCCACTATGCCCTGGAACACCAGGACTGGGAGGATGAGTTGCCCCCCGAAACAGTGGGGCGTATAAAAAAGCAGGATAGAGGGAAGAGTAACCTCCGCGCTGAGGAGGATTTTTCCGAGAAAGTGGAGAGCATGAATCTTGACCCCCGTCTCACTAAGCTCATCCACAAGTATCAGGGGGTTTTTGGAGCGTTGCCCCCACCCCTGTCTTGTAAGAAACTGGTCCAGATGGACCTCAAACTCAAACCAGAGTTTGAAGGGTCGGTAGTGAGGCGGCGTCCTTACCCCGCCCCACAAGACCAAATCCATTAGATCGAACGCCAGATCCAAGAGTGTATAGATGCTGGCCTCGTCGAGGAGTATAAGCATGGGGACTACCCCCGCTGTTGTAGCCCTTTTTTTCCCGTTGCTAAACCTGGGTCCACTGCTATGCGCTTCGTCGTTGACTATGGGGAGGTCAATAAAAAGACCCAGAGCCACTCAGGGAGTATCCCCATTATGGAGAACACCCTGGAAAGAATTGCTAAGTGTCGATTCAAGACCAAGATGGATAAGCGCAGTGGCTTCTGGTAAGTAGACCTAACCCGAGCAGCCCAGGAACTGCTTGCCTTTGTAACCCTTAAGGGCGGTGTCTTCCGCTGGAAGGTCATGCCCTTTGGTGTCGCAAATGCCCCTGCTCTCTTTCAGGAGCTGATGAACAAAATCCTATATATCCTGAGACGCAGACCCCTTGTGCAGGAACTGGTTTCCCGCGGGGCTGAGATGGAGGCCCACATCGACGACGTGGGCCTGGGTACTAATACCCAAGAGGATCATATCCTCCTCCTGCAAGAGCGTTTCACCGTCTGTCAGGAAAACCATCTCCGCATCAAACTCGAGAAGTGTGAGTTTATGCGAGAGGAGATGGAGTACCTAGGGTTTGAAGTGGGGTATGGCTGGTGGAAACCAGCCGCGTCCAAGATGCAGCCCCTACAGGACATGCAGATACGTGACGACCCTCAGAAGGGTCTAAACGATGTGCGGAGTTTCATTGGCGCCTGCAATTACCGACGCCATATCCACAATTTTACGTATTCATCAGCCCCCCTGACTGACCTTCTAAAGAAGACCAACCCTTGGCGGCGGACCGACAAGGAGGAGGCCTGTTTCCAGGAGTTGAGGAGGAAAATATCCTCCACCAACTGCCTGGGGGTGCCCCGCCCTAAGGGCGCGATAATACTCGTCACGGATGCGTGTGACGTAGGGTGCAGGAGCTTAACCCCAATGAGTTGTCGCACTGCCAGTTTCACACTTCAGGTCTGAACCGCGATGGAACCCTGAAGCATGACTATCCCGCCAATGAATGGCGTCTGGTGCCTCTGGGGCACTGGAACACAGTACATACGACCAGGAACTCCTGGCTCGGATGCTCCTGCTCTCCTCCCAATCCCCTCTTCTAGGTACTAACCCTGTTGTATGGCTCTGTGACCAAGAGCCCGTGAAGACATTTCAGAAGGGCCCGCTCCCTGAAAAAGCGAAACTAAAACGATGGTGGACATACCTGAGTCAGTTCAGGTGAACCGTCCATCATATACCAGGTATAAAGAACGAGATGGCTGACTACATCTCGCGTAATAACTTCCAACGTATGGATGTCCAGCTGCACCTATCCATGTGTACAGCAGGTGTACTGGAGGGCTGGAGCCTGAGAGACTACCAGGCTGAGTACCAATGTGTACTCAGTACCCTCAGTGATGGCTTAGAGGCACGTCTAATAGATGGGCACCGCTGGTATAAAGATAACCAGTACCTATACTATGAGGACCGCATAGTTGTGCCTGAGACACGACTGGACGGCTGTCTGCAGTGGGCACACCACAGCTCCGGGCACACAGGGTGCAACCGGTCTGCTGCTTTCTTCAGTGAGCGTTTCTACTGCCGACTAACCCAGTCTGAACTACGTGCCCGTATGCAGTCCATAGTGGACTCCTGTGACTGTCACGCCAGCAAACAGAGCGACTCACGTGACAGAGGACTGGTCTCCAGTCTCCCCATACCCTACTGTGCTAACTCACTGTTGTACGCGGATTTCATCCACGGTCTACCTAAGTTTGGTGGCTATGATAGTTGTTTGGTGGTCACCTGTGGTATAACTCGCTTCACACGTGCTTTCCCCTGCAACAAGAAGATCACAGGAGAGCAGACTGTGAAGATCCTGGTGGAGGAGTGGTTTGAGCCCTACGGGGCGCCTAAAGAGATCCACTTCGATGAGGATGTACGCATCTGGAGTGATACCGGTTGGTACAAGGGAGTGCTGGACGCCCTGAACGTCTGGGTAATCACAGGTGTACCTTACACGCAGACGTCTAACCCTCTTTGTGAGAGACAGAATCGTGTGGTGGAGCAGAATCTGAGGATTCTGATGAAACAGGAGCGCACCAAAGATTGGGTACGCCTGTTGCCCTGGGGCGTTCTGGCCATGAACTCTCAAGAGACTTCTTCAACCGGCTATACCCCCCACAAACTGTTCCATGGGGAGTGTCCTACGTGGTTTTTCAAAACCCCTTTCCCCGAGGACTATAAGAGCTCAGTTGGGGACTGGCTGGAGCACCGGCAGGACCTGGCTAACAGGGCCAGAGCTAACCTGAAACGCGTTCGAGAACGCGAACTAGCCAGGCGTAACCGCACGAGACGTCCTGCCAGCTTCAAGGTAGGAGACCTGCTGCTTGTACACCACTCACAATTGCGCACATGGCCCCGCAACTGTTTGCAGGACCCCTACTTTGGGCCCTATCGTATTATCAGGATAGATGGATCCAGGATCCATGTGAGGTGTAGCCCCCGTCTAGGTGGGGAGCTGCTGTGTGCTCCTAAGCAACTCAGACACTACCACTCCCCTGAGTAACGATCGTCGGATGAGAGGCGCTTGCCTGACTGTGAGGTCGAGCGTATCGGCCTAGAGAACGCTGCCACCCCTGACGAGGCAGACGAACTCCAGGAGATGGCTGCAAAGGAAATGGCAGTCGATGGCTACTACGTGGTTGCAGGTATTGCACGCCACGAGTATAAACAGGGCTGGAAATTCCTGACCCTGTGGGATGGCTATGGGCTATCAGAAGCTACCTGGGAGCCTATGTCAGCCTTCCTACAGCCAGATGGGAGTATCAAACCCATCTTTCGTTCCTACCTCGTTGGGAACAACGAGGGGCAGTTGCTAACCTGTGCTGAGACCCTGTCCCAGCGTAAGAAGAGGAACTAACCTCCAAGGGTCGGTGAGCACTCTGGTGCAGACGGATCTGTATGTGTGTAAGAGCAGTTGTCACAGTTGCCCCGCATTGCATCGCAGGACAGGACCGGTAGCCCCCCGTGACAACCACCCCCTGGCCGAAGGCCATTGGGTTAGCCCAGACCGCCGCTCTCTGAGCACTGCACCAACCGTGGCTGTGCCCTGCAGTCCCATGCCTATGGTTACCAGCGTGAGCCAGATGGCCGCTTATCAGGTTTGCAGCCAACCAGGGAGTGTTTGCCTTGTTGACCATGTGTGCCATCGGACCTGCCCTGATGTTATGACCTTGGGGAGCCAACGATGAACGGTGGCTAACTATTCTAATGACCAGGGGGGAATGACAAGCAAGGTGTGGTCACCCTCCTTGGGGACAAGCGTGCCCACAGTTAGGACCGCTAACTGGTCCAGACCGATGGGGTCCTACCCTTCCTAACCTGGTCGCTATACATGTCTGCCTAAGTATGTGTGAGTGTGCTATACCTGAGATCCTAAGAGCAAGTTGCAGAAGTGGTGTCCTAATTATACCAAAGTCTGCACGCTTGCTAAACCAGGAGGGTTGTCTTATTGATGCCACGGGGTACGCCCCGGGTCTTCCCTCTCCTATGCGCCCAATTTCTGTGCTGGCGCAAAACCTTGGGGGAATACCCAGCGTACTAATCCAGGTATTGTTTTTCCTACCTACCTGACTACTAAAGGGAGGGGTGGCAAAAAGCTATGAAGGCATGAAAACGCCATTTTCCTAAGTGGCCAAAACGCTGACCTAACCACTGCCACAGCCCACCAACCCTGCTAAAATTGCAGGAAACAGGTGGGACAGTGACACACGCACTACAGGTCCTACAGACCCTACAGTGGAACCATTCTGGTGGGCGAGCGCTACTGCAACTGGCTCAAGCCCCCACGCAGGACTACCACTCCTACACCCACACTCTACTGGGCGTTGCGATGGCAAAGGTCTCATAAGCCCTAATGGCCCCCCCTGTGAAATGACAAGCGAAGACAGTGCCACTAGGCGACTGTGGCTTGACAGAGACGCCCTCCCGCGTTTCTCTGCCAGGGCTTAGAGGGAAGGAGTGCCGTGTGCAAGGCGTGTAGTAAGTGTTGATCTCGGCCATGACGTTCAATATTCCCATTTGTTTGTTTGTGATCAGCGCCCCTGTTTAGCTGGGGCAGAAAAATGGGATGGCCGCCGAAGGCAGCTGCTGCGTGCACCAATCACCCTGTACCTCTCCCACCTGTACAACAGAGGCCAATGGACTGGGTTCAAGACGGAGGAACCAAGACACACTCCACGTATTATACGCTTCTTATTGTGCCCTACAATACACTGTTTCTGAACCCAGTTGCAAGCAAGCAAGCTTAAGGACTTCGCCCGTTCCCTTATGGAACGTAGGGTGAAGCCCTGGGTAACCTGGCAAGGGTTCATACCGCGTGCACAGCGCGTGGCCTACTGTCAAATCCCTTTAATGCATCGTGTGCACGCATGCAGGGAAGGGAGGCGAGACCATAACCACTGTAACCACACTGACTCAACCAGAAGGTGAGCTCCTCCTGGGCTTACCTATCTTACTCACCATGCATCGTGTGAATGCCGAAGTGAAGCGAACGCAAAACAAACCTAAGCGTTTAAACAACCCTATTGCGAGTTATAAACAACCCTAAGTGTTTAATTGCATCGTGTGGCATGCACGATTCTTCCTGTTGTGCCTGTTTTGTCATCTGCGAAAAGAAGAACAGGGAATGGCGAATGAGAGACGACGGCACAACGGAAAACAAGCCTAAGCGTCTTAGACAACCCTAACTTAACGCACAAACGATGCAAACACGGGCACACACTTCTCCTCTGAACCTGTGAAGAGAAGGGAAGGTGGGTGCATGCACAAGGAAGCGTGGCAACGTGTGTATGTCGAAATCCGGCACATGCATCGCGAGCACTTCATCTTCTCCAACCCTACGTGTGCACTACGTGCACCATTCGTGGAGCATACCTTTCAACCTTCTTTTTACCTGTGCAGGGGGAATGCAGGAGTCGCCCAACCCCCCGGAGACACGACGGAGACAACCCTAATGTTTTAACGAAACAACCACGACGAACACAATGCATATGTGTGTCATGACACTGGCATACCTGAGAGGCGAATTTTTCGCCTGCTCTTCCTTTTGTTTGTGTTTTTGAGGTTTGTCCCTATGTTTTATAAAAATTTTGATGCAACCATGCAAAAATCTTTGGTTTCTCTCTGTCAAGGCGCGGCGCACACACCTCTCTACTCGAGGGCCCCATAGTGCCGTTAACCCCTTTTCTCGGCGCGGCTCTGTTGCCCTTGGCTGCGACTTCAAGTTTGCGCCTATAAATGACGATTTCTAACGTCTTATCGTCACGTTTTAGCGATTTGACTTGTTAGTTCGCTCAACCTTTCGCTACACCACAGGATTCACTCCCTGTTGGTCCTCATTTCTATTTTTTTCAGCTCCTGGAGTTTTGTGGGCTCCATCAGGAGTATTGCTCGGCTCTGGCCGTTGGTCAGAACGATTACTGAAATACGTTTTTTATACAGCGATGACCGTCCGCCTTAGAGCGTTCGATCATACCCTAGTGGGTAGCAATGCAGACTCTAGGTTGGAGGTCATGGGTTCAAACCCCACTGCCCCATAACTTTTTATCCAAAGGTTTACGCTCACGCCAGCTACTTCTGAGGACTGCCCCTTCGAAGGGACATCATTCACGGTCATCACGCTATTTCTAAAGGGGACCAGCAGTGTGAACAGCTTCTATGGACTGATGAGGAAGTTTTGTGAAGGTTTACACAATTTTCTGAGGTAATTGCAGGGTAATTTGAGCCTTTTTTCTTGGTCCTACTAGCTTAGCTAACTAGTACTCCAGGAGGGAGTAAGAAAAAGTCGCTACCATGTCTTTCTCCGGGTACTTGATCTAGGCTACAGCCCCCCTTTTTTGCCTAAGGAAATACTGGGACTAACACTTAAACATTTTTGTTTCTCTTTTGAAGCTTTAAGTACACTTTCTCAGCAACTAGGGTTATAACCCTAGCTCCCCCATGAAGTTCAACCCTACCACTCAAGGGAGCGGAGGTGTCATCCCTCATGGAGGTTACACCGAAATAGAGTAGGCACTTCATGCCTTGGGCCTTGTAGGTTAAGCCTAGTGGTCTCCCACCTCAGGACCCCTATACTGAAAGGTTTCTACTACTCATTCTGGTTCTACTTTGTAACTGTTTCTGAATTCAGTTACTTGGCCAAGCCATATCCTGTGTCTGGCCTAACTCCTATGCCCCAGGTTCCTAACCAACTCCATTTCATCCAAAAGAGGGCACATGAAGTGCATGGTGCTATCTTGGAGTCCTGAGTCATGCCAGTTTTCACATAAAATCATTTGTTTTGTTTATAAAACAATTGGAGTTGCATACTGGATTCCTCACTTGTCTATATGCAGCCCCTCTTTGCTTACAATGCTTTGATTTGGAAGAATACTATCACAATTCTGACTTTGATCCTGTTTGCGGTGTTGCTTGTTCGTGGACTTTACCTTTTTGCAGTTTTGGGGAAACATCTTTTGAAAAGCAATCAAGGTTTTCAATATCAACAACAAGCAAGAAAAATCAGTAAACTCTTTCTCCCAGCAGGGGGCTGCCCGTGGCCAGATCGCGAGTTCCGTAGCTTAGGATGCGTCGTGTGCGTGCAGAAAAAAAAGGTTTTTCCGTACATGAAAAGTTCTGTGTATTATTGCAGGGTATTGCAAAATGACAGGCGGATGAACAATTTCAAAGCTCTGTTAGTCTGTGGATTACTCAGGTCCTGATTGTGGTGCTGTTAGTGCCTGGTGCAGAATTAGTTGATCTGGAATCGAGAACTCAAAGGTGGTTCTGAATACAAGATTTTTGGTGTTCATCTAGGACAGTACCAATGGAAGAGGAGGTCCTCGAGTGCTGTGACAGTGAGAATCCGGCAGAGATGCCTGCTACAGTGTATGCTCCTGGTCTCGCTACGGAGTTGGTGAAGTGTGAAGTTCGACGAATCGTGAACCATGAAGAGAGAAAACAAGCTCGCCAAAAACTTCGCAACGAGAGGTACGCAAGTGCGTGTGCAAATCTCCTGCCGCCACATTACAAAAGTGTTCACGTTCATCGTCTGATTGTGGAAGAACAATGGGAATGGGGTTACGGAGGTGTTCAACAGGCGCAGGCCATTCAGGCTGATGAAGAGAGCGAGGAGGCTGCCATTCGTGCGGCCAACAGTGAAAAGCAGTCTGCTTGCTCTGCAGCAGCAGGGCACGACGCCCAACTGAAGAAGAAGATCCGTCGCGGCGGCTACGGAGCCCGGGGGTGTCAGAGAACAGAAAATCACCCAAGCAAAAATTCTGACCTGAACTTCTTCCCAGAACAGAGTCTCGGAGTGCACCCTGAGAGTGCCCCGGCGTGCACCTCGTGAGTGCCCGGGCGTGCACCTCAGGAGTGCCCAAGAGGATCAGTTCACTCAAGCGCGCTGGCGAAGGCGCTAAAGGTGTGCACAAAGGCGAGAAAGGCAGCGCGGCATTGCTGATTGCTGGCGCCGCTGTAGGAGAGCGCTGACAGTGAGCGCTGATGCGCAGTGCAGCGCTGCAGGCAAGCGCTTTTGGACAGCGCTGCGTGCAAGCGCTGAATGACAGCGCACACAACGAGCGCTGCAGGAGAGCGCTGCTGAAGTCAAAGCGGTGAAGGAGAAAGGGGTCGGGTTGTGGCAAGGAAGATAAACATAAAGGTTGTGTAGTGTCTTGCGTGTGTTCGTGCACGCTTGCACAGTGGAAAGCCACAGAGATGGCAGTTTTCACTGCATAACTGGTTTGAGGTTTGAGGTTTGATTTAGCGGGTACTAGACGCCTTTCGGCCCCGGGGGGGCACCTGGTCGGGCCAGGTGATATCCTCCCCACCGGGTCCTAGTGGGGGGCCCTCCAAGACGCACCTCCTGCCTGGTGGCGGAGTCCACCGGGTTCACAGGGCTCAGAGCCCCGTCCCTCCCCGGCTTCCCCGTTTCGCCACTCCCCGGTCAGTGCATCAATTTGCAGCCGTGGCTGCAGGCGCTTACCCACTGCGTCGCCCCCCTAATGCGTGGTCGCCCGGGGCGCTGGCGCCGCTGGGCCCGTGCTACTGGCTTGTCGCCAGTGGGACCCCCTTGGGCTGGCGAGGAGGCTGCCTAGCCTAGGGGTTGGGGCGTGGCGCAGTGCGCCACTACCGCCTTGGCGGGTGCAGTGCCCCGTCCGTGTGTTCGCGGCGCTCGCGGCTGGTTTGGGGGGCTTGGGCCGGTACCTGGTGTTGTGTCTCTCCCGTTTCCCCCTTCCCGCCCCGCGTGTTCCGCGCTGCGTGTGGCGGGTTGTCCCGTCCGGGTGTCCCTTACCCTCGCTCGCTGGTACGCCATTCCACGCGGTCTGTGTGTTCCGCGAGCTCGGTCCGGTTGCCCTTCTGGTAGTCCCCGCTTGCCCTTTGCGTGTGTGTGCCCTCGCGCTCCCGCGGCGTCCGCTCCCCCCCCCCCTGGGTGGTGTGGCGTGCGCACCTCGCGCGGTCCCGGCGAAGGGCGCTGGTAGGGCCGTTCCACGTGGTCCGTGCCCCTCCGCGTGTCCTGCCCCGGTCCCTTGCTCCGTCTGGCGTGCTTGGGGGGTGGCGGTCCGGTCCCGGTTCCCCCCTACCTAGCTTGGGGCTGTGCGCCTCCCGTTGGGCCGGTCCGTGGCGTTCGTGTGCTGGGGGGCGGGTTGGGGGGGGGGGGGCGTGCGCTGTTCCCCCCGTTTGTGCGGCCGGGGGGGCCAGTAGGGCGGGGGGTCGCTCTGCCTCGTTCCGTCCCTCTGCCTTCCCTGGGCAGGCAACAAAGCGGGTGTCACTGCCGTCGTTCTGGTCATGGGGGGCGTGGCCCCCATACCGCTCCAGTTCGTGCTCGCCCGCCTTCTCTGGGCGCGATCTGTGCGGCGTCCTGGCGCGTTGGCGCGGGCTCGCTTGTTCCCCGCGGTTCCTGTGGGGGCTGGCGGCTGAGGGGGGGGGCGGGCCGTGCTGCGGCTCTTCGCTGGGGCGGGGGGAGGGGGGACCATCCCCTCTGCCTCGGGGGGCTGAGGGCTGGTGCCCCCGCGGCTTGCGTGCCGGTCGGGGGGTTGGGGGGGCGGGGGGTCGCGCCGCGGCCTCCCTGCTCCCCCTCTGGTCGGCGGCCCGCGGTTCCCTACCCTGGTTCCCCTCTTGTCGTCGGCGCACTCCCCCCCGGCGTTCGCGTTTGGTCGGGGTCGCGGGGCCGCCCCAGGGGGGGGGGGGGTGAGGGGCGGCCCGTGGATCGCTCCCCCGGGGGCCCCCTCAGACCTGAACCCTCTCTCTGCCCTCCCCGACGGGGCAATGGTCATGGGGGGGGTCATGGGGGGCGCGGCCCCCATACTGCTCTGGTGCGCCGCCATGTGCCGCCCCCAGGCCTGGTCCGGGCGCCGCTCCGGCGCGCTGGTGTGGGCTCGCCCGTCGGCCGCGACCCCCGCGGGAGCAGGCGGCTGGCGGCGCTGGGGCGCGCGGTGTGCAGGTCCAGCCGCATCACCCCCCCCCCCCCGCGTCGCGGTCCCTTCTGGGGGAGGGGGGGCGTCCCCTCGGCTCCGGGGGGGCGGAGGGTTGCTCCTGTGGCCCTCAAGCTGGGGGGGGGAGCGGGGCGGGGGGGGGGTGGGGGGGCCGCTCCGCCGCCCCCCGCCCCCCCGCCCCGTCTGGCGTCGGCCTGCCATCCGTTGTCTCCGGCGCGCCCCCCCGGGGTATACTCGTGCCTTCGGGGTTGCCGGGCAGCCGTGGGCGTCAGGCGCGCCCCGGTCGGCCGCCAATGGGTCAGTGCGGCGGAGGGGGGAGGGAGGGGGGGGGAACCCCCCCGCCCTGGTTCGCGCCCCCGTCTTCCCCAAGCCGGCCTCTGAAGGGGCCGCTCTGTTTGCACCGTCCTGGGCGCCGCAGGTCCGCCGTCGGTCGGCAGCGGGCAGGGTGGGAGCGTGCGGGCGGTTCACCGGGGGCACTGGCCGCGGCCGCGGTGCCCCCTCACATCGTTTGCAGCGGCCTCCTCGGGGGGGGTGCGGGGCTGCTATCTCTTTGGTCTGCCTCCGTCCACTCTTGGGCCTGAGGGGGAGGGGGGGGGGGATTGGGGTGGGCCCTCTGGTCCCCTGGCGCTCCCCCCTCGCGGCCGAGCGTGGGTGGCCTGGCGGTCCCGGCCCCGGGGGCCAGCCGTGGGCTGGGGGGTCGCACCCTTCCCCCGCCTCCCTCTATCTAGAGCCGGACCCTCTTGCAGGCCCTCGCTGGGGTCCCTTGTCCTCCCCGCCGTCGCCGCGCGGCGCTGGCCGGCTGGGGGCGGCCGTGAGGGGTAGCGGTCAGCGGTTAGCGGGCTGCGGGGCAGTAGGTTCCCCCCCGCGCTCGTTGTCTCCGCCCTCCCTCCCGCGGGAGATGGCGGGTGCTCTTTCGTCACGCCGTATCGTGGAGGGGGGCGTGGGTCGGGGGGCCGAGCTCCCCCCCCCGCTCTCTCGCGTCTGCCGTCTGGGCCGTCACCTGCGCCGCCGCTTGTGTGGGGGCTGTGGCTGTGGCGGGGGCGGGTTGCGCCGGCGGTAGCGCCAGTGGATCAGAGCGCTGCGCAAAACCCGGGGGAGCCAGTTGTTGGCGTCCGCATCCGTGATGCGGAGCACCGCCCCCCCTTCCAGGAAGGCCGGCCACGTCGGCCCCCTGTCGGGCCACGCCGCCCGTATCACTGACCTGAGGACCCTCTCGTGGTCCTCTGGGGCTGCCCACCCCCCCCGTGGGTACCCCCTGGTTTACCCGTCCCTCCGGAGGAGCACGGCATCGAAAGGCCGTTTCCTCATCCCCCTGGTGGTTCCCTGGTTGGCCCAGCTCAACCACCTGTACACCTCCACGACCAGGGGGAGGGCCTCATCCCGCAGAGGGTCCGGGACCGTCCCCCAGTCCCGGTCCCAGGGCCGGGCCCCTCCTGCCCCTCGCGCCGGCTCCCCCTGCGGCCTCTGTGCCTGCGGCGCCGGCGCCCCGCCCCGCCCCCCCCCCGCCGAGGCCATCCGCGCTGGCTCCGCTCTCGGTGCGGGGGGGGCTGGCTGGTGCTGGGGTCGCGGGGGTTGGGGGGGGATGAGTTCTCCGGCGTCGGGGTCGATGTTGTAGAGGTGGGCGTCGTGGGGTGGTCGTGGTGGGTGTGGTGCGCCGGCATCTGTTGGATGCCGGGGGGGATGCACCTCACCGGCTGCACGTCCGGCTGCGGGGGCGCCCCCCCACCCGCCCCCCCCCCCTTTCGACCAGCCCTCCCCTCCGGCCTCCCATGCCCCGCCCTGCCTCTCCCTGGGGGCCCGTGGCGCCCTTGCTCTTGCCCTTGGGGCCCCTTCCGGCCCCCACGCCTCTGTCCCCCTGGCTGTGCCGTGGGTCCCTATCCCTGTCACCCACGCCCTGGCCTGCACTGCCGGCGCCCGTGCCCGTCCCGTGCCCGTGCCCTTGCCCTTGGCTGCGCCCGCCTTTGCCCACCGTCCCTCGCTCCGCTCCATGCACCTGGGCGCCCTGCCCCCGCCCCTGTGCGCCCTTCTCGTGCCGTGGTGCCTTCCCTGCTCCCAGCCCTGTGTCGCTCCGTCTGCTGCCCGCACTCTGTCCCCCTCTGCTGCTGCTGGCCTCGGTGCCCCGTCCGTGTTTGAGCCCTTCCTCCTTGCCGCGTGTGCCCTGGCCCGCTCCCTGCGCGTGCCCCTGGGCACTTCCCCTGTCGCCTCCTGTCCCCCGCTCCGCGCTCCCGTGGCTGGCACGCAGCTCTGCCTGCGCGCCGTCCCCTCCTTCCTGGATCACGCGCCGGGCGTCCCGCTGCCTTTGCAGCTGCGGCAGCGTGACGCCCGGCGGCGAGCGCTCGGGCGCCGGGGGGCGGACGTGCCGCGTCCGCCCCGGGGGAAAGGGCTAGGGGGGGAACGGCTTGGGGGGGCTGGTGTGGGTGTGGCTGGGGTTGGCGTGGGCGCGGTACTTCCCGCCCTCCCTGCCCACTGCTGCTGCTGCGGTGGCCGCCAGCGAGGCGCTTGTGGCCCCTGCAGGGTCCGTCCCCCGCTTTCGTGGCGTGCTGGGGGGCGCGGCGTGGCCAGCCGAGGCGGTGGCGCGGCTGGCCGGGGCCGCGGTCGCAACCCCTCGCGCACCCTCCCCGCTCCCCTCTGCGGCTGCAGCAGCCCTCGGCGATGCGCCCGGTTCCTGCGCCGGGGCTACCCCCCGTGTCGTCGGCGTGCCGGGGGCCGCGGTCGGGGCCGCGGCGTGGCTCGCTGGGGCTGCGGTCTCCGCTCCCCGCGCGTCCGGGGCCCCCTCCCCGGGCGGGGCGGCAGGGCTTGCTGTTTGGGCGGCGGGGGCGGTCACCTCGGCCGGCTCAGGCTCCTGGGTCGACAGCCCGGTGTCAGCGGAGGCCGCCCCGGGCTGTCCAGCCGGCAGCCTGACCGGCACCGCCGCCTCCGCCAGCCTCCGCTCCTCGCGCTCCGCGGGGGTCTCCCCTGCCCATTCCGGGGAGACGGGGGAGCGGGAGCGGGACCGGCGGTGGTGGCGGTCATCCCGCTGGGGGAAGCCATCGGAGTCTGACATCATTGTTATCCTGGTAGGCATGCGTGGTGGCAGTTGCGCCCTTCCCACTACCTCCCGGTGCATCAGTGTCGTGCCGTGGGCAGTGCTGTGCAGTGCTCTGCGGGGGGGAGGGGGGGAGGGGATGGGGGGCCGGCTGTGGCGTCAGCCCCATACGGGAGATGCCTGCTACAGTGTATGCTCGTGGTCTCGCTACGAAGTTGGAGAAGTGTGAAGTTCGACGAATCGTGAACCATGAAGAGAGAAAACAAGCTCGCCAAAAACTTCGCAACGAGAGGTACGCAAGGGCGTGTGCAAATCTCCTGCCGCCACATTACAAAAGTGACCATGTTCATGGTCTGAGTGTGGAAGAACAATGGGAATGGGGTTACGGAGGTGTTCAACAGGCGCAGGCCATTCAGGCTGATGAAGTGAGCAAGGAGGCCGCCATTCGTGCGGCCAACAGTGAAAAGCAGTCTGCTTGCTCTGCAGCAGCAGGGCACGAAGCCAAACTGAAGAAGAAGATCCGTCGCGGCGGCTACGGAGCCCGGGGGTGTCAGAGAACAGAAAATCACCCAAGAAAAATATGGACCTGAACTCTTTCAGAGAACAGAGTTTCAGACTGCACCCTGAGAGTGCCCAGGCGTGCACCTCGTGAGTGCCCGGGCGTGCACCTCAGGAGTGCCCAAGAGGATCAGTTCACTCAAGCGCGCTGGCGAAGGCGCTAAAGGTGCGCATGAAGGTGAGAAAGGCAGCGCGGCATTGCTGATTGCTGGCGCCGCTGCAGGAGAGCGCTGACAGTGAGCGCTGATGCGCAGTGCAGCGCTGCAGGCAAGCGCTTTTGGACAGCGCTGCATGCAAGCGCTGAATGACAGCGCACACAACGAGCGCTGCAGGAGAGCGCTGCTGAAGTGAAAGCGGTGAAGGAGAGAGGGTCCGGGTTGTGGCAAGGAAGATAAACATAAAGGTTGTGTAGTGTCTTGCGTGTGTTCGTGCACGCTTGCGCAGTGGAAAGCCACAGAGGTGGCAGTTTTCACTGCATAACCGAGTTTCAGGCTCAGCTCATTCTCAGTTTGTGTCAGATTCATTACCACAATCACTGCTAGGACCATCGTAGCACTGGACAGCTCTCTGGGTTGACGCGCGCCTCCCCTCAGCCTCGTGCTTGGGCTGGAAGGCTGTCAGCGCGTTTGCCTTTGTGTGTTTTTTTTTAGTGTTCGTCAAGGTTTATTTTTTGTGGCTGAATCTAGCTCAATTGAGCTTGATGGGGAAAACGAGTTTCACACCAAGCGCCTTAGGCGCTCAAAAAGCACTGTTTTTGTGCTCAGTGGCTCACACTGATGTGCAGCCTTGCTTCATTTTTTTGAATCTGAGGCCTCAGGCCCAGTTTTACACTGGCCTGATTTTGAGCATTTTGCTCAGGAGATGTCAACCCAATTTTGGCTTGATTTGTTGACAAGAGGATTTTTTTTCAAAAGACTTCTGAATTTTTTTTCGGAGTCACAGTGTGGATCTTGCTTGTTTTGTAACTCTTTGCTCCTGTTTGGGAGCTGGGGCACGTCTGTGCATCTGCCGGTGCTCCATTGCCTCATTCAAACTATGGGTAAACTTATCATATTTTTTTTGTACCCTCACCACCCACTGTCCCAGTTTGGGACTCATATACTCTGCCACTGCAGAGTTTTGTTGCAGAGCCACTGCTCCTGCAGTGACTCCAGTCCCCTTCACTGAAGGCATGCGTGCCTCAGTGGGCACCTACACTCTGGGCCAGGGTGTGTGGGAAAATTCTGCTTTGTTTTTATTTTACAAGAGAATTTTGTGTTGCAGTTTTGCCTGAGGGCAGCACCCCACAGTGGGAGGGGGGAGTGGCCACAGCACACTATGTGCAGCGGGCCCGTGTACTGTCTGCTTGCAATTTTTTCTGGGGACGCTCAGGAATTTGTTTACTAATGTTGACGCGTTCCCGTGGGGGGCCGGCCACGGGACGCTGCGGTGACACGCACAGGTGAGCAGGGAGGCAAAGCACTACGCTCACAAGGGCATCAATATGCTCGTGTCATGTGACAAAGCGTTTCAGAATCCTTGCCACTCTGAAATGAAGGAACGAAAGTATGTACAACAACACATCAGGATATGTACACATGGGGTTAAGACTGGACTGGGGTAAGGGCATCACAGGACAATAGACACTCTATCCCAACTGGTATCCCAATCCCAGGTCGGACCCTCTCAGTGGCTGGTGGGGGCGGGGGCTCAAACACAACCCATGCCCTGCTCAGTCCGGACCCTGAAACCCTGCCAAAAGGGGAGGTGTTCCGCCCAGCCACAGGCGAGTTCCTGCGAACCAAGGAGCTCCAAGGCCAACTCACAGTCGCCCCCCATGCTTCCCTAACGGCAGGTCCCAACTCACCTCTGAGCCAGAGATATGGCCCCGCAATTATCCCCTAGGAGTTGGTAGCTGAAAATGGGCTGTTTCAGCCCAAACTGATGATAGCTCCGAAAACTCCAAAATTGACCCCTCGTCCGGACCCGCCAGAGGTAGGGACGAGGCAACTGACCCTATGCCCTTTGCATACGAACATTCTGGAGCCCTCACCCAACCTGGTTCCCTCTGAGGTCCCAGCATAAGGGCACCACGGGTTCGTCAAGTGGGGTCATAATTGCCAGAATGGCAAAATTGGCCGTCTCGGGCGACCGTCCAGGGTAGGAAATCTTGGCGATATTGACGCGCCAAGCCTTGACTCACAACCCTTGATATCCCCTTTGGTCCCATGCCCTGGGTTATCGCTTGCTGTCACGCTGGCTGCTTACTGTTCACCGAGGGGATGACCACACGGACGGGGCAGAAGGCAACATGCGGTGCAAGGGGGGGGATCGTGGATCGCACCAAACGTTGAATAACTTCGGATGAGCCGGAGGAGCAAATACGAAACTCAATGGCGTTCAACCCTTGCTCATATGCTACAATATTCGCTATTTCCTCATGGCTAGATCTCGTGCCCAATGGAGATATGGTAATTCCAATATGGCATACAATGGCAAAAACAGCGAAATCTGGCCAAAATGGCCCGCACTCATGATTCCATATCTCCATGGCCACGTCGAGGATCCTTTCAACCAAAGATGCTATGGACACATGGGACTTAGGTCCCAATATATGCCACTTGCCAACCCTCATGTTCGCCTCTAGCCATTTTTCCCATTGGGGGGAAAGTGATACGCAAATGGGGCAGAATGGCAACATACCCCAAATTGGGTGACTCACAACTCTCCCATCGAGAAGAGAGGCCACATGGGGAAACATCCCATTCGATGCGGGTTTATGAGCCCTCTCGGAATTGCCCTTACCATTGGTCAAGTGGCGCACGCAACCTCGGGGGTGAAATCAGGGGGAGAAGGTGTGGCCATTTTGGGCAAAACAGCCAAAATTCACCCCAAAAGTGGTCCCTCCAAATATCGTATCTCCGTATCGCAAGAGAAAGGAGCCTCGGGCTTTTGCATGGATGCAAACCGAAGCTTTGCTTCCCTTTTGCAACAGGGGGTGAGATTCAAAGCATAATGAAAGCATTTTTAACACCTCAATCCTTGAAGCACACTATTTATGGGAAAAAGTGCATATATCGACGATATTGGCATGAACATATCTTTGGGACCTTGAGGAACAAAAATGTGAGTAAACACTTTTGGAGTAGGCCCATAGTCGGTGCCCTCCAATGTGCACACTATGGTTAGATTGTCTCCGCCCACTCGTGTCATTAGTGCTTGCATATGAGCGCGTGTGCAAAGAGGCAATGTGGCACGCGTGCTCACAAGGCGAAATTATATAAAATGGAAGACAAGGTTGTAAAAATGAACCAAGCCATCCACGATGTCCTTCGTGGTCTTTAGTTTACATATTGCTTTGGTTCCAGGCTCAACTCTCCAAAGGCTTCGAGTACGAGCCTCGGGGGTTTGGCCATTTTGGCCTAATTTTCGACCAAAACTTGCCCTCTTTTGAAAACAGAGTTTTGGTAGGCATTGAATTGCGTGGAGCCATCGTTGAGTTGGCTCGAAAAACGAAAATGGCCTCGGGCTTTTGGTCTTGTGAGCATTGTGTTCGGTCATTAACGTTCATGCTCACAAGGCCACAAAGTGAGCGTTTGTGCACGCAAACGACTTGGGTTTGCGAGACCCATATGCTGCCTAAATCACCGCCATTGCCCGCTTCCCTAAGCAAGATGATATGCCCGTGTGAAAGGGGCATGGATGACGGACATAGGGGGGAGATGTAGGGTTCCGTGCGAACTCATGGTCCTTGAGAAGCATGAGTTCGCACGATCGACGGAAAGCCTTGCGCGCTGACTTTCTCGAAAACGCAACGGCGAAAAATTCTGGTGAACACACCAGATGAAAGTACATTGAATACCCTCTCGATTCAGCCCTCAAGTTCTCTTAGAACCTCAAACGTACTCGAGAAAAGTCCAGAACAAAACTCGCCACGGAGAAGCAACGAAGGTGCGCGAACAGGCGACATCAGGCGGCGATTTCACGACAATTAGAAATCGCGGTAGAAATCGGGTATTTCACCGATTTCCGACTGAAAATCGCCTAAGACAATAAAATTATGGTAATTCTACATTGATTTAATGGTTAGAAATCGGATTCCAGATCTCGTGGGTTAGAGAACAGGGATGCCCCGCTGACAGCCGGTGTCAACGGCTTCCGCACGGGAGTGACGGCTCAAAGCCCCCGGGTCATGGGCCATAACGGGTGTGACGGCTCACAGGCCTCCGGGCCATGGGCCATAGGTTCTGGGTACCGCTTCACCCCCCTCCTTAGAGCAAACCCTGGGGGGGGCTCGATAACACCCAAGCATGGCAGCGGGTACCCAGGACCATCCCCTGAAGGGGGGGGAGGGGGTGTCACATCCTCACTTCAGGCTGATTCACGGGTTAGGTTGCCCATCGCGATCCCACGGTAAAACAGGTATGATGCTGTAACTGTTAGTAACTGCAAGTATAGTATCAAGTATCAAGCCCCGGGTCCTGGCGGCGATTGTTCGGCATCCAAAGGACCCGTTAACCCATACCAGGCGCACCGGGTGCCGGCTGCAACGGTCACCACCACAGTGGCAGTGGCATACACGGCCAACATAGGCGTCACACGACGAACGAGCTGGTCCCACAGGTCAAAAGCGACCACAAAGATCCATCAGGCTACCCCAAGCTTCCCAAGGCCTGCCGGCTGGGGAAGAGTCCCCACGGGTCCTTCCTCGGGCGCACCATGTCCATATCCATATGACGCGAGTCCAGAGTGGTACAGCCGAACGAGCTCCTCCTTAAGGGATCGGGCATCAAGGCCGTCTTTTCCCTCGCCCTATTACCACGAGGGCCATACATGAGGGAGTCCTCATGCAGTGTGGGCGGAGGCGTCGACTCGTCAAACCACCAGTTTCCCAGGCAGACTGACCGAGGTCAGGAGCACCGGAGGCCGCCATCCGACTGCAAGTGCGTCTGCGAGTCGGTAGGCTCACACTGGGACTGACAGTGGCGGACCACTGGGAGTGTAGTCAGGCAACTGGGCTTCCCGCCTGGCGCCATCAGGATCTCCACATCACAGCGAATAGGGCACACGGTATCACGGGCACTCAAACAGAAGAATATGTACTTAGATACTGGTCCAGGCTGGACCTTAAGTAAAAGCATGGGAACGGCGATTCAAGGCGCCTTTGTAATCCGATTCGCATCCCCTCGGGGGGAATAAAGACAGTCCATCCCTCAGTGATGAGCTGACAAACTGAACATACAGATGCACAAATCCTGGGGGACAGAAAGATAAGCAAAAAACAAGCCGGGTAAATAGGCGTGTAAACACACTCTGGACAGAGCGCCAAACCACGCCACGGTCAGGATAAGGCAAATGCAGGAGGGTGGAAAGGAAACCGCCTGAGTTCAGGCCATATATAGTCTCGAGACACACGTCGACTGGTCTGGATTCCGCAAGTGCCATGGAACCAGACCACACACCATAAATTCGCAATGCCGATGACAGCGGCATCCGTTGCGCAACGACGTATGGGCTTCAAGGCCCTAAGAGCTCAGAAAATATGAAGGTCAGTCGCCCTACCTGGTTTCCCAAGGATTCAGCAGGGGGAAGAGTGACGAATAGAAGAAGAGAGGGGCCATCCTCCTCTGGATTCAGCAGGGGGGATACATGGCCACTCTGATGGCAGGTCACCGAAAGATGGAGAAGAGCAAGCAAGTAAGGGACGATCCGTCGACCTCACAAGCGCTGAAAACACATCAGGGGAGAGCTCAGGGCGCTGATCAGGCACCCCTGGCTGCAATCGCCCGGGTGAGTGCTGCCAAGTCCGAGACATGGATCTTGGTCTTGTGCTTGCGGATGTACTCCATGAAGGGAGTATTAACCCGTGGCACGAACGAGGAGACGGGTTCCCAGGTGTCGTGGGACGGCCCATAGCCTCGCCAACGAACCTTGAACTCCAGACCTCCAGGTGCCGAGGCTTTCGGACGCTGAGCCAGGATCTTCTCGACGGTGTAGTTGTCCTGTTCAGCATAATCGTCGTCCGAATCACCCTCATGTGCGGCATAGTTCAGGGACACATGTTGGCCACGGAGGTCGGGTTCCCGCACACGGAGTTGACTGTCGTGGCGTTCCTGGAACTGTCCGTGACCCACCTTGATGCGGTAGGTGTCCTCACCAATCCTGCGGACCACCTCGCCGGGTCTGAACCAGGTCTTGGTGCGGTGGGTGCCCATAGGGCGGGCTCTGATCACCCACACCGGGTCTCCCACCCTGAACTTCTGCGCTGTCGAGCTCGGGGCGGACTTCTGACGCTCAGCATGCTCCTTCTCAAGCTGCTGGCGGATGTCCCGCGCCGTTTGCTCTTGCCGCGCGAAGAATTCCTTGGCATCCATAGCCATGCCATCACCAGACAAGGGAAGGCCCCTACCCAGGGGGTCCCTGCCGAACAGAATCTGGTGAGGGGACAAACCGCCCGGTGTGGGGGTGTCATGATGGGCCTTCAGAGCAGGCCACATCTCCTCAAACCAGTTCCGACGTGGATTGGTGATGTGGATCTTGCGCAGCTTCTCGAACAGCTGCCGTCCAGCCACTTCAGCACGGCCGTTAGACCGGCTGAGATAGGCGACGCTCTTGGCGTGACGTATTCCCATGAGGGAACACATAGCCTTGAACCAGCCACCAGTAAACTGGGGCCCTCGGTCACTGCAAATGGTGCGGGGGATGTGGAAGGAGGTCAGCCAATGACGAATCATCATGACTGCCACTTCCTTGGCAAGCAACCACTTTTTGCGTGCTGGAACGGCTACTACGTAGCCACTGTGGCGATCCACGCAAAGAACCACACAGTCAAAGGTCTCCTTGCCAATGTGCACTTCGGGCGTGGAGAAGACGTCCATGGCCACGCTCTCCATGGGCTGGTCAGGAACCGGGGTCCATTGGGCTTCCCCCTTGACGTTCCGGTCATCGGGATTGCAGGCCTGACAGACCGAGCAACCCTTCCTGACCTTCTTGATGGCGGTGTAGAAAACGATATGGTCGATCTCGAACCGACGCTGCATGTCAAGGGCTTGCTTCTTGACCCCTGGGTGCAGCATGTGGGGGTGCCAAGCTTCGCAAAGCTCGAGCACCCGGGACTCCGGTACTAGCAGCTTACCATTCCGGTAGAGCTTGCCATCTTCCTCAGTCAGCCCCTTTGGCCACTTCTGCCCGTCGTCAGGGTCGGTCACAGCCCTATACTCGGCCGCAAAGGCCTCAGACTTGGCGTAATCGTCGGTCCAGTCGTCCTGGAGGCAAGACTCCAGGAAGAGATGCTTGTCGGACTCAGCTCCCTCAGGGGCGAGTACTCTGACCGCTCTGCTCACCCTCTTTCCGAGGGGGGCATCCGCAGCCATGACGACGAAGCATTTGTTACCCTCCTCCTCCATCAGGCGCTCCATCTCATTGATCTTCTTGGCTTCAGCGGTCTCAGCCTCATCGCCATGGGCAGAGATATCCGTCATGCCCTTGCTGTCGGGATAGGCCCACCTACTGAGACAGTCCGCCACGGTGTTATCCTTTCCAGGAATATACACAACCGTGAGGTCGAACTTGGCCAAGGTCTCATGCCATCTTGCCCGTCGGGAGGCGGGACCAGAGGGAGTATCCACGTGCTCCTTGTGCCACGACTGCAGACTCTGATGGTCGGTGCAGACGGTGACGGGATGGAGGGCTATGTACCCAGCCCATTTCCTGAGAGCCATGACGATGGCATATGCCTCCTTTTCTCGGGGCGTCCACGTCCGTCTCTGGCCTTCCGCCAGGACTCGGCGCCAAAAAAGCCACGGGCAGGTGCCTCCCATCGTCAAGCACTTGCTCCAACACAGCGCCTACGGCGTAGTGGGAAGCGTCGGTGCGCAGGACGAACCCTCGGTCGGGATCCACGAGGTGCAGACCCACTGCGGATAGCAGCGCCTGCTTCGTCCCCTCAAAGGCACGGTCGGAATCAGCATCCCACACCAGAGCCTTCTTGGACCCCTTCTTGGTCTCCTCTCGGTTGCCCTTGAGCATGGTCGTCATGGGGGCTGCATACTCGGCATACTTCTTGATATACCCCGAGTAGTAATTGCAGAACCCCAGATACGCCCGTAGCTCAGAGACCGTTTTGGGCTTTTCCCAGTGCTCAGTGGCAGCCACCTTGCCAGGTATGGGCTTTCGCTGCCCGTTCCCGACTACGTGGCCAGCGAAGACCACCTCGCTTACCGCAATGGTGGCCTTGTCACTGCTGCCCGTGAGTTTGTGCCGAACCAGAAGGTCCAGCACTCGAGTGACGTCCCTTTCATGTGCCTCCAGGAGCTCCTCGTAGCTCATACTGGGGTCCCCGGACGCGATGATCACGTCGTCCACGAAGGGGTCCGCACAGTCGCGCACCGGCTCAAGCAGGTTCTCCAGCATCCGCTGAAAAGCCGCATTGCCGTTGGTAACGCCCATGGGCATCACCTTCCACTGGAGAGGTTCAAGTGGGGTGCTCATGGCTGTGCAGGCACGGGACTCCTCGGCGAGAGGCATCTGATGATAACCATGTTTTAGGTCAATCACCGTGAAGATCCTCCGCCGGTGTTGTTTTTGCAGCATATCCTCAATGAGGGGCAGCGTATAGCTGTCGTGCTGCGTTTGGGCGTTTAGGCCGCGGTAGTCGACCACGAGCCGCCATTCACCGGCCACTTTCTTGGGGACGACGAAGCACAGAGAGGCCCATTCGGAGTGGCACGGCTCGAGCCAGCCCCTCTCGATGAAGTCCCGGAGGATCTTCTCCATGGCCTCCTTCCTCTCGCCCCGCAGGGCGAACTCCCGGTGTCTATACACACGGGGGTCCTGCTTCAGTCGTATCTTGGCCTCGCCATACGGTCCATGCACCGGTGGGAGAAACACAGGCTTTCCGCTGAAGAAGGTGTCACCATACTTCTGCTTCAGCCTGGCCCTCAACGCCTGGATCTTGGGGCAATCATCGGACTCCGCCTTGGCTTTTCCGGGCACTTGAACCACGGAGCTTACTTCAGGGGTTGCGACCCCGCTCGTCTTCAGCTCAGGCGCTCTTCCCAGGGGGCCCAAAGGGCCATCTCTGGTCTTGCCTCGGAATAGATCGCCGTAGGTGGGTGGGTTACCGCCAGGCGGCTTGTCTTGGCTGGACATGTGATCCAGCACCCCCTGTACGAAGGTATTCCCATCATAGGAACCGGAGACGATTGAGTCCACTTCCCACCAGGCTTTGTCCTGGCCTTTGCCCTCACGCTGGTTTCCCCAGTCGTGAAAGGGCTGATCCATATACCCCTGAACCAGATCCAACTCCTCTTCAGTGAGGGGGTCTTCTGATTCTCCGATGTCAACAGGGGGAACCGCAAAGCATTGCCGCCAGGGCTCTGCTATGATACGGTTGACACACACGAAGTCCGTGGCGTCGGCCTGATCAAGGCCCCCATCAACATAGTGGAATTCTCTTGGCCATCTCTGGGGTGACATGGGCTGTCCCTTAGCGTCCTGATAGACACTCTCTCCAGCTGGTAGGACGACCTTGTTTAAGGTCATGTTGGTCAATGAGGCTACCCAATGTCGGGTACTTTCCTCCTCGGTGCATCCCATAGGAACAACCAGCACTGCCTTGGAGCGGTCCTTGCGTATCTTCGGTACCGCCATCGGAATGTCCCATCGAGGGCAATGGATCCACATCAAGCCCTGATGCGGACCCCAGTGCTTCTTCCACGCGGAGTCCTGGGCGCTCTAGTACTTCTCACAAACCCGAAGATGGGCGGAGGTTCCTGAAGAGAACGCATCCAGGGCCAGATCCAAAGCTCCCAGGTCCGCAACCACTCGGCTCGCCACTTCCGGCCTTACGCCGTACTCCTGGTTCGCTGGCCCAGTTGGCTCAGTGCCCAGTGCGGCTACTTCGAGCTGTTCGCGTTCGGGGTGGATCCATTGGCATTCCACATGGTGCTCAGGTGACGAAAGCCACGAGAGCTGGTCGTCCTGGTACAGGGTCATCGAGGCCTGGGCCGGGAGAACGCCGGAGTCCGTCTCCATCATGAAGTCGTACCCAACGATCATGTCCCAGTCCATCTCGGCCTCGTAGAAGCAACCATGCAGGAGGATTTCCTTGCCAAGGTCTGGGCGGCTCAGCTCACGATGGTTCACGAACTGCAGCCCAATGGCTGCTTCCTTCGTGCCTCCCACCATGTACTGGCCGTTCGCCACCTTCAGCCTGACAGGTTTCCGACTGTCGGTCAAACACTCTGGCGGAAGTAGGCCAGCCTTGACTAAGCTGACCTGGGCGCCCGTGTCGACCAACACGTCGAATACCTTTATCACTTCCCCGCATAGGGCACGGACCTTAAGATTCAACTGCCGCTCGCGACCGACACGGCGCACGGCGTGCAAACTCAGGATCTTCGGCCGTTCCAGAAGCTCAACAAGCGACTGGTGCAGGTCGTGGACAATGGGCTCAGGCTGCCCATCTGCAGCATCCAGCTGCGGTCCGGGTGATCCTCCGATACTCTCGGATAGATCCTGAAGTACATCAAACACATTCTTGGTCACGAAGGACGGACGGCTGCAAGGGTTCGTGCCTTCACTTGCCCTCACCCCGCCTCCGCAACTGGGTGCCAGACCGGGCCTTCCGCCCGCGGCAGTCCCTTTGTGCTTATCGACTCCCGACTGGGATGGTTCGGCGCTTCCCAGGTCACCATCCTGCGACCGCCCTAGCTGGGGCCCTTGGCTGCAGGGGCTCCGCTAGGGGGCGTCGGTTGTGGATAAAGGGGTGTTCTCCTCCGCATCAACCTCGTTGACGCCCTTCTTCTTTCCCCCTTTCTTACCCTTCTTGTCCTTGTCCTTGTTCTGGTCATTCTGGTTGTTCTCCTTGTTCTTGTTGTCCGACCTGGGGACCCAGTTCCGCTTGATCTCCTGGATCTCCTTGGCCAACTTGGTCCCCTGCGACACCAGCTTGGGGAGCTCGTCCTTGGTGACCTCCACCTTGGTCTCCCGGATACCCGCGGGCGCACGCTTCTTCGACCCGTGTGCCTTCTTGTAAGCCTCCGGGTCGGCCTTTTGGGTGGGGCTTGTTCGGTGGTCATGGTTGAAGCCCTTCTTCCTCCCATAACACACGAAACAGCCCTGCGGGTGAGCTCGTATGAACTGCCCAAAGGACAGCGGAGGGTCGCCAATGCGGCGAGGGTCCCTCTTCTCCTTCTTCTTCCAACCCGGCTGCAGGGGCTTCCAGCTTCCCGGGTTGTTCCTTGCGCTCAGGTTGTTGGCCACGAAGGCGCAAACGGCCATCTCGGCGGGCTCATTGTCGTCGTCATCGTCGACGAGAGTTTCATCGCCGTCGGCTCCCGCTGGGTCCATGGCAGCTTCCCCGCCAGGTCCCTCGCCAACGTAGTTGACGTCGCGGTCGCCGGGCCTCAACCCGCGGGTGTGGTGGAGGTTCCGGTTCTCCTTGAGCACCTCCTCTCCAACCCACTCTAGGATCTCGTCGCAGCTCATCCGCGCCGGGATGGCCTGCAGACGGATGGTCTGGCTGCTCAACTCACACTCGTCAAGGCGCCACATCGCGGTCTTCTCGCGATCGCCCGAGATGGTGATGAGGAGCGTTCCGCAGGGAGTGCCGTTTGACATCCCGGGCCACGTTCTTCCTCGTCCAAGCCACCACGTTCGTATGATACTCTTTGGGGAGCATCATCTTGACCGTGTGGTTGGACTTGGCCTGCTTGGATTCCCCCATGGTGACCCTCTTGATCCATGCCTCCGGCAGCATGGAGAGCAGGCGAGCCTGCTTGTCACCCTCGTTCCAATCCTCCACGTTGCGGCGGAAGAGGGTGTAATGCCCTCGGAAGTCTCGCCAGTCCCGTAGGCGAATCTCCCGTCCATCATGCTGAAGCTTGATGGACTTCCACCGCTTGGCAGCCACCTGCGGAGCGTCCACCCGCTCCTGCTCGTTGAGCCACTTCTTGGCTTCCTTGAGGGTCTTGATTCTCTCCTCCTTGGTCGCCACGAAGTATAGCTCTCCGAGCACTTCCGGCAGGCGGTACCTGAACCGTCTGAAGACATATTTCTCCGCATCCGCGGGAGGCATGTCTTCAGTGACGGTCAGCCCCCAATCGTCCAGCTTCTCCAAGAAGCGGTCGAGGTTGAGGGGGTTGCCATCGTACATGGGGGGCTTGATGTCCTTCAAGTCTTCCCACAGGGCGGCATCCGCGGCCTTAGAGACCATGAACGCCGGCCGCGAGGTCGACCGAGGTTCCCATCGGCCTCGCCCACGGACTCCCTCGGCCGCCACATCCATCTCCTCCATGGAATCCCTGTGGCTACGCCGCGGTTCCTCCATGTAGCCTGAACCTAGATGTTCACGCCGTACTCCTTCCATGTACGCATCCTCATCACGGCGCCGGCGGCTGCGTTCAGCGGCCTCCTGTCGTACACCACGCGGCGGGCTGATGTCGAACTCCTTCAGGTCCAGGTCCAGGTCCTCACCTTTGCCGACATCCCACTCTACGTCTCCTCTGGGGACCTCATCCCTGAGTCCACCATAACGTCCACCAGCCATTGGGATTGGCTCCAGGGCTGGTGCCGGGCGTCGGGGGCGTACAGGCGTCCGCGGTGGAGCACAGCGGTTGTGGTAGTCCGAACTGAGCCACTCATCACGCCAATCCTCACTGCCACTGCCGGGCGGCACGCGCTCGTTGCAGCGGCCCGCGCTGTGGTGAGAGGGGGCGGTAAGAGAGGGGGCACTGGCGCTGGGGCGACTCCTCAGGGCTCCGCTGGGGGCGTGGGGTCTGCCTGGACCTGGTACGGGTCCCCAGCCGTCGTCCGACGAGCCAGACTCCAGGGGTGGGTGGTCGCTGCTGACGCTCCCACGGGCTTCCAGCGCCTCCAGCCTCTGCTGCAGGCCGCTGATGACCTTGTTCAGCGACTTGGTCTCGCCCCTGGCGATGTCCAGCTCTTTCTGCGCGCGCGCGGCGACCCTGGCGATGCGAGTCATCTCGCCGTTGCCCGTGTCTACCTCGCTCTCGAGGAACTGGACCCTCCTGCGGAGGTAGACAATCCACCGCCCGGTGGTATCCGCGTCGCCGTTCCCTGGTGGGTCGTCGGGGTCCCCAGGGGGTTCTCCAGGAGGGCCTCCGCCGGGTCCGCCCGGTCCAGGGGGTCCTCCCCCGCCCGGTGGTCCGCCTCCAGGGGGTCCACTTGGTGGGCGTCCTGCAGGGGGTCCTGATGGTCCTCCGCCAGGGGGTCCCAGTGGGTCTCCGCCGGGTCGCCTCGGTGGGTCCGAGGATGGGCGCTTCTTCGTGATGCCGAAGTCCATGTCGTCATCCTCATCCATGTTGCCCCACCTGGGCGTCTCGGTCTCGGAAGGCTCCGAGCACCGGTAGGGAGGAGGGAGATCCTCATCCTCACCTTCCGGGTCCATGGGGATGTCTCCGCCTCCTCCGCCCGTCCAAGCCACCACTTGGCGATGTCGGCGGCCTCTTTCGTCCCCGTCGCTGGCGGTGAAGAAGGGGTCACTGTCGTGGGGGTGTCCGCCCGCTGGCCTCCGTGGTTTCTCGTGGGTCTTCCCCTTACCCTTCCTCCGTCGGTGGGCGGTGGGGCCACTGCTCCCACTGCTGCCCGTGTCGGCCTCGTCCAGCGTCATCTTGGAGGAGGCGTCCCCTTCGAAAAGCTTTCGAAGGGTCTCCACTCGCGATCCTCCCGGGGGAGTCTCGCGGCGGAGTTTGGCCTCTGCCTCCTCCATTGCGGCGGCTGTGGCTGCGGCAGCTCGCGCTTCGGCTTCCTCCCGGGCACGAGCCGCTTTGGCTTCCCGGACCTGCTGCAGCCGAGCCTTGTCCGCTTCCAACGCCGCCAGCTCCGCCTCCGTCTTGGCCCTCTCCTCAGCGACCTTCCGTCGCGCTGCCTCGATGGCGTCCTTCTTGGCGGCGTCCACCTGGGCCTTAGCCGTCGCATCAGCGTGGGCCCTTTCCTCCGCCTCCTTCTTTGCACTCTCTTGAGCAAGCGCCTCTTTCAGCGCACTCACCTCGGCCTCCCTGCAGGCAATGGCCTCCTGCGTCAGGCGGGCTTCCTCGTCGGCTGCTCTGATCCGGGCAGCCACTGCCTCATGGGCGGCCGCAGCCGTGAGACCGGCCGCAATGGCTGCAACGGTCGAGGCGTGGTAGCCCATGCCTCTGCCCCACTCGGCGGCCTCCTCATGGGCGATGCCGACGGCGCCCTCCACGGCAGCGTTCTGCTGCGTGGCCCGTTGCCGGGCAACCCGAAGGTTGCAGGGCACCCCACGTCCCTTTGGGTGGGAGCGGCGCTGCTGCTGGAGCTGGCCTGACGTCGCGCGATCGCAGCAGAAAAATAATACAAAACTAAGAAAACGACGCACCGCCAGCAAAAATAAAGCGCAAAATCGTTTTTTCCGACCTCAGAAACCCCCCAAAAAATTTTACGCCGCTGTTTGGCGAGGTCGCAAAATTTAGGACACTCACAAAACAAAGACGAACAATAGAGTCGCGACGGCGAAGAACCTGAGCGTTGCATGCTCCAAAACACCTAGCAAAGTGTGTGTCCTAGACGCTAGGGACTTGTGCGCGCTCCACAAACAAAGAAGAAGAAAAGAGGCGAACACCAAAAACCAGCAAGCCACGACGACGAAGACAAGAACAAAGCGACCGCCGAGCCACCTAGCAAAGTGCGTGCCATAGGAGCTAGGCGGCATGTGCGCGTCAAAAAAAAAAAAAAAGAGAGAAGGAGACGCAACAAAAAGAGAAACACCAAACCACAAACAAAAAAGACGCGACCACGGACCACGGGAAAGCGAGGTATGGCAACCAAGTATGTTACGGCCCCATGCGTCATACATATCGTATCCACCGCTACATATACATGGATGAGAAAACCAAGTATGTTGCGAAGGAGGGCGCCCAAGGGACAACACCGCACGCAAAAAAAAAAAAAAAGAACGACGAACCGCCACGCACGTCAAAAGGCACGCCCGCAAACACAAACCACAACCATATATCCCCCATATTTATTCCTCCATAGGCCCCGACCGCCGCGAGAAAAAAAAAAAAATTCCACAAAAGCGCAAAAGGTATGGGGCGGCCACGGACAAAGGGGAAACAATGAAAAGGCGAACAAGCGAACGTTCACCAACCACGAGGAAACAACGGTACGGCGAGCAAGTATGTTAACGATACGAGGGAGGGCGCCAAAGGGACGGACCACGCACACACGCACACACATAAACAAGACCGCAAGGAGCGAGAAGACGGAGACAAGAGCAAGGAAAAACAAGGTATGAACCCCACACCGCCCCGCCCGCAAACACACACACGCCCTCGCTATAGGGAATGACCACGTACCACGGGGAAACAATGGTATGGAGGTATGACGAACAAGTATGTTAAAAATGCGAGGGAAGGCGCCAAGGGGACGAAAACACAAACGCACACAAAGCCGCAAGATGCACGAAGACGGAGACGAGACAAAAGAAAGTCATGGTATGCAACCCCATCCCCGCCCCACCCACAAACAAACACACGTTTTCTCTATAGGGGACGGCAACAAGAAGCGGCACAAGGTACAACAAGTATGTTGAAAAAAAAAAAAAAACACGAAACCGCCATCCACGCCCTCTCTCTAGGGGAAACGAAATGCGGAGAGGTATGTTATCGAAGACGCAGCGAGAAAAAAAAAAAAAACACGAGGGAGAAGACATAAACCACAACACGCAAAAAAAAAAAAAAAAAAAAAACAAAAAGGACCTGCGCACGCTCTTTCTCAACAGGGGAAGAAAACATGATGGGACGAAAGGACAGGTACGTACTACGCATCACACATGCCACGCATCTCTGCTACGCATCTACAGGACCTCTTCTTCTGCCTTTTGAAACATGCCGACGACCGACGACGAGAACCAGCCAAGGTATGACACACCCCACCCCACCAACCACACACCGCGAGCACACGCACGCGCACGCACGACAGCCACACCGAGCGCGACCCCCCCCCCCCCCCAGGCCACCCACACCAACACGAAGGGCCACACAGCGCACACACACACACCAGGGCCAAGGGGAAGGGCACCCGGAAGACACACCCACCGCAACACCACACCACACCACCACCGGCAGCGAAACCCAGCCAGGAGTGGCGGGGAGTAGCACACAGGAACCTCCGCCAGGAGAGGCGAGGGACCAACCACACCAGCCACAAACCCACCACACACGCCACCGCCGCACGCCACACGCCGCACACCACACACCGCACACCACGCACCACCGCCGACAGCGAAACCCAGCCAGGAGTGGCGAGGGACCAACAACCAACACACCACCGCCACACACCACACACCACCGCCGCCAGCGGACCCCAGCCAGGAGTGGCGGGGACCGCCCACCACCACCGGCAGCGAAACCCAGCCAGGAGTGGCGGGGAGTAGCACACAGGAACCTCCGCCAGGAGTGGCGAGGGACCAACAACCAACACACCACCGCCACACACCACACACCACCGCCGCCAGCGGACCCCAGCCAGGAGTGGCGGGGACCGCCCACCACCACCGGCAGCGAAACCCAGCCAGGAGTGGCGGGGAGTAGCACACAGGAACCTCCGCCAGGAGTGGCGAGGGACCAACCACACCAGCCACAAACCCACCACACACGCCACCGCCGCACACCACACGCCGCACACCACACACCGCACACCACGCACCACCGCCGGCAGCGAAACCCAGCCAGGAGTGGCGGGGAGTAGCACACAGGAACCTCCGCCAGGACTGGCGAGGGACCAACAACCAACACACCACCGCCACACACCACACACCACCGCCGCCAGCGGACCCCAGCCAGGAGTGGCGGGGACCGCCCACCACCACCGGCAGCGAAACCCAGCCAGGAGTGGCGGGGAGTAGCACACAGGAACCTCCGCCAGGAGTGGCGAGGGACCAACCACACCAGCCACAAACCCACCACACACGCCACCGCCGCACGCCGCACGCCACACGCCGCACACCACACACCGCACACCACGCACCACCGCCGGCAGCGAAACCCAGCCAGGAGTGGCGGGGAGTAGCACACAGGAACCTCCGCCAGGAGTGGCGAGGGACCAACAACCAACACACCACCGCCACACACCACACACCACCGCCGCCAGCGGACCCCAGCCAGGAGTGGCGGGGACCGCCCACCACCACCGGCAGCGAAACCCAGCCAGGAGTGGCGGGGAGTAGCACACAGGAACCTCCGCCAGGAGTGGCGAGGGACCAACAACCAACACACCACCGCCACACACCACACACCACCGCCGCCAGCGGACCCCAGCCAGGAGTGGCGGGGACCGCCCACCACCACCGGCAGCGAAACCCAGCCAGGAGTGGCGGGGAGTAGCACACAGGAACATCCGCCAGGAGTGGCGAGGGACCAACCACACCAGCCACAAACCCACCACACACGCCACCGCCGCACGCCACACGCCGCACACCACACACCGCACACCACGCACCACCGCCGGCAGCGAAACCCAGCCAGGAGTGGCGGGGAGTAGCACACAGGAACCTCCGCCAGGAGTGGCGAGGGACCAACAACCAACACACCACCGCCACACACCACACACCACCGCCGCCAGCGGACCCCAGCCAGGAGTGGCGGGGACCGCCCACCACCACCGGCAGCGAAACCCAGCCAGGAGTGGCGGGGAGTAGCACACAGGAACCTCCGCCAGGAGTGGCGAGGGACCAACCACACCAGCCGCAAACCCACCACACACGCCACCGCCGCACGCCACACGCCGCACACCACACACCGCACACCACGCACCACCGCCGGCAGCGAAACCCAGCCAGGAGTGGCGGGGAGTAGCACACAGGAACCTCCGCCAGGAGTGGCGAGGGACCAACAACCAACACACCACCGCCACACGCCACACACCACCGCCGCCAGCGGACCCCAGCCAGGAGTGGCGGGGACCGCCCACCACCACCGGCAGCGAAACCCAGCCAGGAGTGGCGGGGAGTAGCACACAGGAACCTCCGCCAGGAGTGGCGAGGGACCAACAACCAACACACCACCGCCACACACCACACACCACCGCCGCCAGCGGACCCCAGCCAGGAGTGGCGGGGACCGCCCACCACCACCGGCAGCGAAACCCAGCCAGGAGTGGCGGGGAGTAGCACACAGGAACCTCCGCCAGGAGTGGCGAGGGACCAACCACACCACACACCACCCACAACCCCGCCAACACACCACCACCGCACACCACACACCACACACCACGCACCACCACCGCAGGACCAGAGGAGGGGGCGACACGCCCGCAAGGAACACAGCCAGGAACAGCGAACACCCCCCCCCCACCACCACCACCCCACCCCGGAGAGACGGGACACCAACCACCGCAAACCGCACAGCGAAAAGGGGGGCGGGACGAAAAGGGCCCACGGCAGGCGCCGGCGAGGGACCCAACCTCAGGGGTTTGGGGGCCCCCCCGGTGACCGTATCGGCCCCACCTGAGCACACGCAATAAGGTGGGATACGCCCGGGACCGTTGGTCAGCGGCCCGCGGTGGCACCGGCCTGGGGGGGTGACCAATGGGCCTGACCAAGAGCACTCCCCACGGCACGTACTGCGGTTCGGGCCCAGCGAGGGGCTGCGGGTAGGGCACACCGTCCATCGGGGCAGGCAAGAGACGCGCCTGCCCCGCGAGGACTCCCCAGCGACCCACAGTGTACCCGACCCCGGTGTGGGGAACGGCTGGAGTACCTGGCTACGGAACAGGTCCATGGACGGCATCCGTACAACAGAGTTACACCCTGACGGGGAGTGCAAGCACCGGCTCCCCCACGGGGAAACACCAGGGGAAGGGACCCGAGCCGGCGACAAGGACCCCCCCCCACACACCACAGCCGGGAAGGCCCGGGCACGACACCGCCCCAAGCGACACGGAAAAGAGACAGAAGGAGGAGGGCACACGCAAAGGGGACAGCAAGGGGACGCACCACCAACAGACCCCAGCCAAGGGGGGCGGGGAACCACACAGCCGAGACAGGGAGGGGGGGCACGACACACAGCCCCCACACCAAACAGGGCCGCCAAACCACGCCCGCAAAGGCGAGGGCAGGCGCCCCAACGCACCACCAACACACCGCACACACGCCCGAGCGTGCACACAACACACACCCCCACAACCGCCACCGACACGAGCCCCACAAGCGCACACCACACACCAAAGCACAGGCGCCGCCCGCACCACACACGCAACACACACAAACCCAAACAACAGGAACCCAGCAACCCGCCAGGGGGACTGCAGGGCCGCCAGAAGCCGCTAGGACGCAAAGGAGGACCCACCAAGCCCGCAGCCAGGAGTGGCGAACGGCCACACCCAGTAACACCCGAACGGCCACGCCCAACACCAGGACCGGGCACTACGACACCCACACCAGCACCGCCACCAATGCCCAAACCGGACGCCACGACACCCTCACCAGCGGACACACCCGAAACCAGCGGAAGCACCATCGGCAACACCAGCGACCCCAGCACCCACCAACAACAAACCAACACAAAAAGCCACCCAACACTGCCCAACGACCGCACCCAACCGATCCGGTCCCCCACCGGCTCGCACCCAGAACCACCGCCACCGACATCCACGCCATCGGAAACACCAACACCGCCAAAAATCAAGCCAGCACAACACCCTCACCAACACCGTCACCACCGGCACCAACGCCTACGACACCTACGCATGCCACCGCCGGTTCCAGCACCTACATCACCCAAGCAAACGGCATCAAGCACACCATCGCCGGCAACACCCCACCATCAGCGTCGCCACCAGCAACCTCTGCCACCGGAGGACACCGGAACCGCCACAGCCACCGCCACCGCCACAGGTGAGCCAACAAACCACCAAGCCCCGGCCAGGGGAAGCGAGGGCACGCGCCCGGAACCACCATGCAATCCCCGGCGACACCCACACCACCGGCGCCGCCAACACCACCCTCACCCACGACACCACCCGGAGCAACACCTACGCCACCTACACCAACAGCAGCACCAGCAGACCACACCACCTACTGCACACCCCCCCAGACAGAGCCACAGAAACCGACCACCGCCCTGAACGCAAGCCGCGGACGACCCACACACAGACCCACGCCAACCACCACCAGCATCGGCAGCGTCCGAGACGCCGAGAACCATAGCGACACCCACAACGACCTCACCACCGGCATCACCGACACCGACACCGGCAATACGGCCTCAGCACCGACAAACCAGAGCGTCAACGGCAATCGCCACGGCAACACCGCCCGGTACGACACCATCGGCATCAACAACACCAAGGGAGCCAACACACAGGCCAGCGACACCCATGGGTACCTCCACCAGGAGTGGCGAGGTCCCACCCCCGCCGTCAGAACACCACCATCCACCAGGGCAACACCTGCAGCGCCCACATCGGCCGCAGCTCCACCGGCGGCGCCCTCGCCAACACCGTCACCAACACCGCGACGGCCAGCCACGAGTGGCACGCCCGGAACCGCCGACCACCCAAACACAGGCCGCGCCCAGCACCAACACCAACAACGCCCACGCCAACAGACCACCACAACACACGCCAACCACCAAGTAACACATAAGGCACCCTCGCCTTCGGCAACACCAACGCCACCAACACCCACGGCACTATCCACACCACCACCAACCCCGCCAACGACGGGCCGAGGTGCCGTCACCTACAACGCCCACAACACCACCACCACGGCCCCGCCACCTAGGGCAACTCCACCAACGGCGTCACCAAGGACGCCAGCACGGCTAGCGAACGAACGCCACCGAGCCCTCAGCCAGGAGAGGCGAACGCCCGCACCCAGCAACACCCGAACGGCCACGCCCAGACCCAGGGCCAGGAACTGCGACACCCGCACCGCCGCCGGCACCCAAACCGAACACCACAGCACCCTCACCAACGGGGACGCCCGGAACCAACAACGGACCAACAGCGGCCAAGTTACACCGAAGGCGTTCCAACCGCGCCAGCCACCGGCCCGCACCCAGAACCACCACCACCACCAGCAACAGCCACTGACAACCCACACACAGACCCACACCAACCACCAGCAGCATCAACAACATCAGCGACACCGTGAACCATAGCAGCGCCCGCAACGACCTCACCACCGGCACCACCGACGGCGCCACCGGCAGTGCGACCTCACCGACAGCAACCCGGAGCATCCCCCATCCCGCGTCCCGGTGAGACACCATCGGCAGCAAGGACACCGAGGGGGCCAAGGCCAACCCACCAGCCAACGACGCACGTGGGAACCTCCGCCAGGAATGGCGAGGTCCCCCCTCCGCCGTCAGAACACCGCCAGGGCAGCACTTACAACACCCTACAACGCCAACACACACAGCTCCCCCGGCAGCACCCCCACCAACGCCAACACCGGCACCACCGACAGCGGCAACACGGCGACACCACCACCCAACCGCAGCAAGGTCACCCTAAACCGCAACCGCAGCAACACCTGTTACTACGGACCCACGGACAGCCGACACCACCAGGACCACAGACCGGCCAAACACCAGCCACGAATGGCACGCCCGGAACCACCGAACACCAGCACACAGGCCACCGGACCACCGCGAGACACACCACCGCCCCTAACACCCCTAACACCACCACCACGACCCCGGCACAGAGTAACACCTAGGGCGCCCCCATCGACGACACCACCCAGGACACCACCACGGCTGGCGAACAAACGCCACCAGCGCAGCCCACCAGGCCCCCAACCAAGGGTAGAAACAACAACGCCACACGCCATCGCACCCACCGCATCGAAATCACCCGAAGCAACGTCAACATCAACCAGGGGTCCCCACCACCCACCCAAGCAGCACAAAACACCACAGCAACACCACCACACCCTCACCACCAGCGACACCACCGCCAGCACCCTCCGCCAGGAATGGCGAGGAGAAGGCCCAACAGCGCGGACCCACCCAACGTCCCCGGCACCCTCACCAACGGACCGTCACCACCGGCGCCGACCCCCAACACACCACCGTCACCAACGCCACCGACCCCGGACGCAAAAATCACACAGCCCGCACACACGGCACCAGCCAGAGCAACGCCGACACCACTCCCGGCCAACTCACACGAACACCACCGGAAGCACCACCGTCGACCGAACACCACGGCGACCCCAGGGTACGAGTCCCCCCCACCATCTGCACGGCCAGCGACGCCGTCACCGGCACCAACCGGAACACCGACAACGACAGCCTCACCAACAACCGACACCCCCCTACCGCTGCCACCCACCAGTCACGCCACCCGCCGTCAAAGCCACCCACCAATGCCGCACCCCGAACCACACTTACACCCGAAACCGGCACCAGCACGCCCAGCCGAACCGTCAATGGCACCACCGCCATGGCACCGCCTACGCTCACCACCGCCACCACCACCCCACGCGAGACCAGGAACCCCCGCCGTCGCCAACGGCCTCAACGAGCACCGACACCACCAACACCACCACCGCCGGACAGGGACTACCCACAAACCAGGAACATCTCCACCACCAACAACCAATACACCACCCGCGGCACCCCACCATCGCCGACACCACCACGGCACCCATCACACCTCCACCACCGGAGGCGACGTGGGCCACACCACCCGTCAACTACAGCACCCTCGCCACCACCGCCACATCCGGCCCACGAACGTTACCGCCGACAACACCACATACGCCCATACGTCACCCACGCCATGCTCACCGACCATCACCTCGTCATCAGAGACACCAACACCACCGGCGACGACGACAGCGACAACAGCTGACCCACCAGCTAACCACCATCAATCATAGCCCAGCACCAGCTTCATCTACTCTAACGCCCATACCACCCTCGCCAACAGCGCCGCCACCGACACAATCATCCACTCCGGCGCCCACACCACCCTCACCACCAACATCACCAACACCACCACCCCCAGGGTCAGGGCCCGCGGGAAAAAGAACGGCAGAGCGAGCACGCCACCACCCGCACGCGTCGCCCACCCTATCGTACACCGCTCCGCAACACGCCCCCCCCCGCTTCCCCTGACAGGGCGTGCGCTCCAGCCCACTGCTGGGAAGACGACTTCGACATCCTCCCGGCCATCCGACACCTACTGGCAGCCACGGCCCCGCGCCCACAAGCCCACCAGCAACCCACGGAACCGCAAGAGCCGGACCACCCCATGCCACCACGCTCCATATCCCCCGCGTCCACCGCAGACCGGAACGCGGAACACCAGCGAGAGGAGCCCGACCCCGGCCGCGCCGCCACGCCCCCACCGCCCCCCCCCCCAAAGGACATCTACGCCACGCTGGCCAGCACCCTAGCCCCCATGGACGCCGAGCAGTACTACCAGTCCGTCCAACGAGACCTCCCTGAGGACCACGCGACCCTCCAGGGGTGGAAGCAGGAGAAAAGGTACGACAACGAGTGGGACACAGAGGAAGACCTTCTCTGGGACGACACCTGGAAAGGCACCGCGGACACCTTCCTGGAGGCAGCAGCCGAAACCTACCCCCGCCCGCCCGGGGACACCAGACACGGCCTCCACGCCCTCCTAGCGTTCCACAGCTGGAAACACCGCCACACCGTCACCCTCCACCCCCTCGACCACAATCCGCACCGATGGACACCTGAAGACGACGCCACAGCCACCATCACCGTACAGCAAAGCCCCGAGAACCCGGAGGAATACCACATCACCTGGGACGATCCGGCACCCCACCCCCCCACCTCCCCCACCCTCCCAGATGTCTTCGCCGCCATCAGTGCAGAGCTCCAGGAGGCCAAAGCCCCCCACCAACTGGACGAAGACATGCCCCAGGCACCATCACCATCAACCACACAAGACCAACCCCGCACAGAGCCCCTCACCCACCCGTTCACCACAATGGAGCTCCCCCCACAACACCGCACCACCCCAGACCGAAACGGGTTTCGAGACCTGCCGCGGGAATGGGCGGTCCACAACGGCACACTCCGATGGGACGAAATCACACCGGGCCTCCAGGCCATCCGCCTCCACTCAATCGCAGAGCCCACCACCACCTGGGCACTACCGACGGACCGCCACCACCTCCTCCTCACCGTCCAAGGCGATGCCACGATCACACCCACGGAAGGAGACCCCGTAACAGCAGCCGCCGCCCACGCCGTCCACATACCCCCGCAAGCATCGTCGGCACCTATGACGGTGCATCCAGGCCCCACCCCTTGGCAGGCCATCGTCGTCACCTACCCCGCCCCCAATGACCACACACATACCTCGCAGCAACGATGGGAGGACATCCGAGGGGACCTCCTCCAAGAACACCTAGGGCTCACACGCACCCACCACACCCTACAACCGATACGAGGAGTAGGCCAAGCGTCACACGGCATACACGCCCCGGGAGTATGGGCCTACGCCACACCCATAAACCCACAAGCAGCGGAGGACATCAAGACCGCCCTATCCATCCAGCAAGCCCAGACCCAAACCCCGCACCGCAACACCCAACGAGGCTACACAATTTGGTGGGCGTACCAAGACCATGACACCCTCACCCCCCAACCGGGGGCCCCCCCTCTAGACACCAACACCACCGCCCTCCTCCAAGCCGCAACAGCGGCAGCCACACAGGTAGGGGCCCCGGAAACCTGGGGCCCACAATACCTGGTCGAAACCAAAGTGGCGCCCCACGCGAAGGGCCAAGACAAGCCCCCAACACCGAAGCCGCTCCACCCCCCGCTCAAGCTAGACCCGACGGAGCACACCCCCCAGGATGAATGGGCGACCCACTACATCATCCCCCACACCACCACCCGCAAGAACGACGCCGCCAAGATCACCGTCACCCGCCACCTCCCCCACACCACACAGGTGTATGAGCTGACGGCCCCCAACGTCCTCGTCACCCGTCGCCGACACGACGAGCGATACACCATACAGGCGGAAGGGGCCGCCGCGACCACCCTGTACACATGGGCAACAGGGGGGACCTCCCACACCCCACCCTCCACCACGCCCCCTCCTGGCCCACCCCCTTCCACACAGCGGACCGCCCCAACAAGAAGCCCAAACACACGGGTGTGCACACCCACGCCCAGGAGGCCCAGCACCGACACGAAGCGAGGCGCAAGGCCCGCACCCTCCACGACGACCACACCATCCCCCGCATCGGCGCCCCCCCCGCCAGGGTATCAGATACCACCCACAACCGCACGATCACAGGCATCACCACGGACTGCCTGAACCCAGCGGCGTCGCGGGCAGACGCCGTATGGATCAGCGAAGGGCGCTCCCACACACGGGCGGTGGCGCGCCTCCACAACATCCAACCCCACAAACTCCAGCGCGCCGTTGGACCCTTCGCCGTACACGTCACCCCGTACGGCATCGACCACCCCCGGTGTGAGCACCATGACCCGCCCTGCTCCACCCCATGCACCTCGCCCCTCCGCCAACCGCTGCCGGCCCCCACCATCACGGGCAACATGTACCTGGGCACCGTACCGGGAGACCCGGGCATATACATCCTGCCCAACAGGTCCAGGGAACACGCCATCCCCCTCCACTGTGTGGAGTCCCTCGCCCTGGGACCACCCCCACCAAAACACCAACACCAACACATCCCGGGGGACAAACGGACACAGGCCCCAGACGGGGGAAAAAAGGCCCACCAACGCGCCCTGGCCCACATCACCCTCCACCCCGCAGCCCACCTACCAAAGGACTTCGGCACGGAGCGCCACATCGTCCTGGGGGGCCAAGCCCACCACATCATCACCGCCGCCCTGTACACCCTCGCCGCCCACGAACGCCACTGGGACCCCACAACCATCCCAGCAATGCCCCCACCGCCCCAAGGCCCCAACGATCCCGTCACCCCCTTCCACATCGATCAACTCCTAAGCCGCAAGGCCCCCCCACACCTCCACCCCTCCAGGATACCACTAGCCATTGCATCGTGGGACACCCTGGACACCCCCCCCCAACAACCCGCCATCCACATCCTCAAAGCGGACACCCAATGGTGGGTCCTCCACTGGGCACACGGAGTCCTCATGGCGGCCCAGGCCTATACCCCGGAAATGGACCCGGAAGACCCCCCACGGGGCCAGCAGCGACTCCTCCAAGCCACCACCCTCACAGGCCGCGAAGGCGCCCCCTGGGAAGCCCTCCACACAGCACTCTACTGGGCTCAAGGCTCCCCCAACGGCCCGGACACACCGGAACCCACAGAGGCCTGGGTCAGGCAGGCCAAGGCCATGAGGAACTACCACCTACACCACCCCTTCGACGACAGCCCCGCCGCACTGCCATGGCCAACAGATCCCCCGGAGACCGTACGCAAGCTCGCCGACATCGTACGCAGCCACGCGAAAGCGAAAATGCAAACACCGGCAGAACCCCCACTGAGGGATCCAGACCAGCAAGCAACGCACCCCTTCTTCCAACCCCATGCCCCCCCAGCCCCGCCACCTCCAGTCCCACCCAAGCGAACGAGACGACAAAAGGGTGCACCCGCCCCCAGCCAAGCCGGAAAAGCAGCAACCTCCCGACCCCCCACATCCCACCCGACCCACCCGACGAACCCAGACCAAGCATCCTCGTCATCCTCCCTCCCACCACTACCACCGCCCCAACCGGACCAGGCATCCTCATCATCCTCCCTCCCGCCACCAGCACAGGCCCCGCCCAAAGCGTACCCAGGGTTCGAAAAAGGTGCGAAGGTCCAACAGCCCTTCCGCAACGACCACACAGGCGACTGGATCTGGTGTGAGGGCACGATCCAGTACCGCCTCAAGGGACAAGGGGACAACGGGGGGCCGCAGATCCGGGTAATCTGGCACCGCCAAAAGGAGCTAGACCAGGGCAACAGCGCCCCGGACAAACCACTCGGCGACACCCTGGAACTCACCAGCGCCCACCCCATCCGGCTCCGCACCGAAGAGAACAAGGCCCACACAGGCACCAAATACACTGGGGAGCTCCCCCCGGAGTGGAGCCAAGGCCTCCCCCCGCCGCGCCTACCCAAACGCCCACAAACCAGCAAAAAGTCCCCAACCCCCAGTCCCCCTCCCTGACGGGGCAAGGGCCGAGGGCACAAGCCTCCACAGCCCCGGCCCGCCCCCACCGAGGCCACCATCAACCTCCTCGACCTCAACCACCCGGCCGTCACATACTCCAAGGACGCCACAACCGCCCTCCAAGAGCTCCCGATGGCACAGGGGCCGGGGTGGGTCCCCCACCTCCTCACCTTCCAGGAACAAGGCCTACAGCGCGACAACCCCCCGGAAACCACCCCCATGTATACCCCGGACCAGAAAGCGTACAAATGCTACTGGCACAAGGGGACCCCCCTATACGCCCAAACCGGCATCCACGTCCACCTCGTCCACCACCTCAGCGTCCCAGGGAGGCTAGGTGTCTATGAGGTCGTCGGGGACGGATGGCAACTCAACGTCATCAACACCCACGTCCCCTTCGGCGAAGCCACGGAACCCTTCCTCCAGGCCCTGGCCGAGGCGTACCGCCAAATGGCCATGCTCGCCCCCACAGTCATCATCGGCGACATGAACGCCGCCCCCACCCCAGCGGACCGAGGAGGACAGGCCACACCCCAGGACCAAGCAGTCCGCGACACCATCGAAATGCTGGGGCTCGTGGACCTAACAGCCAGCCTCGAAGGCCAACCATCCCACTTCCCCCACCAAACGGATGCCGCCCCATCCCGCATCGACGTATGCTATGGCGACCCCACCACCATCATCCGAGCGGAGGCCCGATATGGACCCCTCCCGCTGGGACCCACAGGCCATAGCCCCCTGCACATCCGCCTCACCATCCCCAACCTTCCCCCCAGCCCCCCAGAAGATGCGGACCAAGGCCTACCACCCCCCCTGAAGATGCCCCCGCTGCATGACAAGCATGCCTGGTCCCAATATCACAGGGCCATAGACCGCGGCCGGCGCATCCAACCAGACCCCACCGACCTACTCACAGCCATGCGCACGGCCGCCGTCGCCTGCGGCTTCCAGCAACACCCCCACACAGACGACGACCAACCACCCACGGCCCTGGGGAACATGCTCCATGACCTCTGGGATGCGAAACAACAACTGGCGACCCTCCTCCACACCGACACCCCCCAAACCCGCCGCCAGATACACCACTGCAGGACACACATAGCCCAAATCAGGGCGGACCTGCAGCGGTGGCACATCCACAGGCAACAGCGCATCGCCCAGGAACACGAACGGTATGCGCAACACGAACTCCCCTACAAGGCCATCCGCCACCTCAACGACGCCATGACCGATACCGGCCACCGCACCATCACCACGATCCGGCAGGAGGACGGCTCCCTCACCAACGACCCAGCCACAGTGCTCCAAGCCACCCAAGACAGCTTCCTCCGGCAACACACCCCCACCCAAGACACACTGGACCCGGACACCCAGGCCAAAATCGACCGCCTCCCTCGGGTCTTCAACCACGCCCAGAGGAGGCACCTGGAAAAACGCCCCTTCACCATCCACGAAGTCCGGAAGGCCATCCACAGTCTCCGGCAACACAAAACCCCAGGCTACGACGGCCTCCCTGCAGAGGCATACTACCACCTCCCCGCCCACCTCCTCCGCGTCCTCGCCCACCGCCTCCCGGACATCGTCACGGGGCGGACCCCCCTGCCACCAGACTGGGCAAACGTTGTCCGCCCCCTCTACAAAAAAGGGGACTGGGCGAACCCGGACAACTGGCGCCCCATAGTCTGTGCGGTCACGGAGGTCAAAATCGTCTGGACCATCCTCCTGCGCCGCATCCGCCCCCACCTGGACCCCCACATACCAGCGAGCCTCTGGGGGGCCATCCCAGGCCGCTCCCCACACGAGGCCATCTTCCTCCAGGACACCATCGCGGACATGGACCCGGTGGACCTCAACATCGCCTCCCTCGACGTCAAGGGAGCCTTCCCGAACACCCCCTGGCTCCTTCTAGAAGCGGTGTGGAAACGCCTAGGCCTCCCCTTCTACAACTTCACCTCCGACTACATCCGCACCCGCAAATACACGGTCCGCACAGGAGCAGGCCTCACCCCCTTCCTGGAGCCAGGCAGCGGGGTCCCCCAAGGGGGAGCAGAGGGCCCCTTCCTGTACCTTCTAGTGACGCTCCCCCTGGCCCTCGCAATCGAGCAGGATTACCCGGCCTACGCACCCTACCCCCTCCTCTCCCCCCTGGTCGGCTTCGCGGGCGACACCAACCTCACCGTCGCGCACACCCCACACGACCCCCATGCCCCGGACCCCGGACCAACGGTCACCCAACAGGCCAACGACTTACTGGACGTGACCGTCTCCTACCTCTCCCACAACAACCTCATCGTCCACCCCACAAAGTCAGTGGCCATGATCAAGGGGTCTGCCACACCTCCCACCCTGGGGCCACAAGGGCCCCCCATGCAAGTCGTGACGACCACCACCCACCTGGGGGTAGTCCAGGCCGCCAACCCTGAGGACGCCACCCTCCCTCCCAAGTTGCAGTCACACCTCGCCCATCTCCCCAGATATGCGTCCCCGACCACCAAGGCCCTCTCCCTGTCCCACCAGAGCCTGGCGTACTACCTCACCGGGGTCTTGAACGCCTCCATAGGCTTCCAAGCACTCCACCTAACACACCCCACCACCGCCCTCCAGCCGGCCACACGCGCCGTGACCAAGGCATGGGCAGCACACGGGGGCTGGCCCACCTCCATACCCACCCGCGCCATCCGAGCGGCATGGCCCCACTATGGAGACGCCATAGGGGACGAGGTGAAAGCGGCCTATACCAGACACACCGCCCTCCTCCTTCACCGCATGACCCACAACCACTCACCGGAGGTCCGCGAGGTCACCGCCATCCGCCTCCAAGCCGCACAACGGGCCCGCAACACATGCCCGCGCTGGGTACTCCACCAGACGGGCATGCCCACCAACATGAACACCCGCCTGTGGAACCACCTGCAGCTTCTGCTCCCATCCCCACACCACGCCATACTCACCAACCACACGTGCCCAGAGAAAGGGCCACTGGCGGTCCTCTGCGGAGACCTCCACCACCACCCCAAGGGCACCATCCACACCATAGACCTTGTCGGGGCCTCCATCACCGTAGTATACGTCACCCTCGCCCAAATGCGGGTCCTGCACCACAGCGGGGCACACCACAGCCCCTTTCTACAGCTACCCGAATGGCCACAATACCGCCTCTTCCACCACTACCTCACACAGACGGCACGAACAGCGGGACACACTCTACCGGGCAGCAAAGACATGCGCAAAGCCTACCGAGAATTCACAAGACAACACCCGCGACCCATCCCAGAGACACCGCCCTACGCACCCACCGGATCGAAACACGAACCCGTCCCCCCAGTAACGGGCCCAGTCCCACCACTAACCCTACTACTGGCCCCGAATGAAGCCAAACCCACGCAGACCACCGTCATCCACCACGGGGCAAAATGGCGCATACCGAAACACCACATGACCGCCCGAGACCTACCAAAGGTCCCCCAAGATTCCCAGAGCATGCCACGCACATGTTGGGCCTGTGACCCCGAGGCACCAACCGCACCATGGCCCGTGCTACACCTCATAGCACGCCACCACACCCACCCCACGACCCACCTACCACCACAGGCCTACGCATGGATAGCCCCATGGTTCCACCGCACCGACACTAACCCCACGGTAGCATGGAACCCCGACCACGCGCCCAAATGGCTCTTCACCACTACACCCACATGGCCCCGCCCCGACCCGGCAGGGGTCGCCATCCGTTACAGCATGTACGAACCAGGCAGAACGGGCAAACACGAGCACCCCTACTATCCACTCCACCACTCCTGCCACACACCGGAGCACCGAACACAAACCCTCACATGCCACGACCTAAACCCCGACACAGCCTACATCCTCCACTACATCTACTCCTACCTCACACAAGGACAGCCGGAGCAGGGACTCATAGCCCTGTCCCCCCAAGCAAAGCACATCATCTCCAAAGGAATAGGGGTGTACGCCACCCCCATCCTACAGCCCACAACCCCAGTAGCCCACCTCGCCACGGGCCTTGCCATATACGCCTACCTGCCCATGAACCCATGCCGCCTCCCACAACCATCACCGGCGGACCGGCTCTTCTTCACCGACGCCTCAGGCGAATCCGCCCTCACGCCCATCACCGGGGGGGCCACCCTGCAACTAACCTACACCGGGGAACACTACCACATGGACCACCACACGGGCCACACCACCTATGGGGCCTCTTCCCACGGGGAGCTAGGGGCCATGGCCGACGCCATCACCGAGGTCGCGGCCCACCTACCCGCCCACTCCCCGCACATCGTCCGGGTCTGGTTCGTGGTAGACGCCACTGTCGACACGCACCTGCTCCTCCGCATAGCAAGGCAACCACTTCACAAAGCAACCGCGACGAGCCTCGGCACCCAGGCACTGCTACTCTGGAAAGCCCTACGCAGCCTTCCCCCCTACGTCCAACTCCACATCGTGAAACAAGAGTCCCACAGGCACCAATACGGAAATGGTAAGGTCGACAACCAGGCAGTACACCAGCGCACAACACACCTACCAGCCCTCCAGATCCCTGACCTCGGCCGCAACCACACACACCTCCAACACGTGCCCCCTGTACCCGAGCCCCATCAGACCCCGGACTGGGTACCAGAGGACGCCCCCTATTCCTCCCACGACAGAGCGTACCACTACCCCAACCCCGTCCAACATCTAGCCCGCGTCCTCGGCGACGCAGACAGCCGGGCGCACATCCAGGAGCTCCAGGACAGACTGCAAGTCCCCCTCTACCACTCAGCGCTCCACCCAGCAAACGTCCCAGCCCACCTCCAGAAACGACGCATCCAGCTCCTCAGGGAGCAACTGCCTCTCCTCACCAGGGTCGCCAGATGGCTCGCCCGCAAGCACATCCACGTCCCCGACGAACACACCCGTTGCCCATGCGACCACACCACCCCGGAGGACTGGGAACACTTCAAGAAATGCCCCCTCCATACGGACAGGGACACCCTAGTGGGCTGGTCCCCGGCGGAAACCCTGCGGCAACACGAAGGATGGCCAGCCCACAGCCACGCACACCAGGCCACCGAACACCTCTTCCGGGACCCCCTGATCAAAGAAGCCACCATGAGAGGGGCAGTGACACAGGCCCTGCACCGACACCTCACCAAACACACGGAAAGCCCCATGGAAGCAGCAGCACACCTCCAGCTAGAAGCGGTCCGCAGAGCAGCAGCCCAAATGGTACACCGCAAACACCTCCTGCTAACACACGCGGAACAACTCACCGACCCCACCGCCAGGGAACACATGCAGCGTCTCATCCATTACCATGCCGTGCATGACCCAGACGTCCACTAACCCGCTCCGCGCCCCGCACGCGCCCCCCGTCTCCATCCACAGGTCTCCAAGGCACCACCACAGCGCCCCGAGACCCGTCTCGCACCCAAGAAGCCACCCGGCACCGCCCAGTCCGGCCGAACCCAGCCAGGGCCAACCATCCATCGACGTAGACGCGCAAGACCCCGGCAGCCCATCCAGCCCACCCCCCCCGGACCCGGGACACCCTCCCCTCACACCGGCCACCATCCGCGACCCCGACCTCCTCCGAGCGACCCTCCAAGACAGGGCCCCGACCACCCCCCTGGGCTGGTACCGCCTACAAGAGGACTGGACCAAGCTCACCGTCAAAGCCCTCCGGGACCTGACCACCCCAGGCAGCGGCCTCCACGAGACCATAGTAGACCTCGTGCTCTGGCGAGCCCGCAAACACACCCAGGGCCAGCCCATCTGGATCCCCCCCATCGAGTGGGGCCAGGCCCTGGCGCACGACACCGGCAGCAACGTCACGCGTCGAGGGACCGTACGCCTACGGCGGGCCCAAGCGGAGACGGACCACCCAGCGGACCCGAACCACCCGGAGCAGTGGGAACAGGCCACCGCGCCCAACCGCGACACCGCCCTCCGCGCCGCCGGCCTCCGCACCCCGGACGACGACCTCCCCCCCCCACCTACAGACAGTGACCACCCCCCGCCGGAGGTCTGGGTTACAGTCCTCGAGCGCGGCCACTACTACGTGATAGCCGCTATGGCTACGTCCCACGGCCCGCAATGGATCATCCAGGGGACAGACACCATGTTCGCCCCGGAGACCGCCCCACCAGGGGCAGTGGGGGACCCCACCACCCAGCACAGGATCCTCAGGGGTCTCCTCCAGCCAGGGGACACGCCCCCAGCCCGCGCCCTGGCCCAAATCACCTCAGGGAAGGCGGGCTACCACCTGGGATTGTCCATGCTCTGCCTAACCCACTGGATCCAGCGCCACTGGCCACCCACGGGGACCGTGCCCTGGGTTTGGGCCATCCCCACCGCCCACACACAAGTCGAAGCAGGCCCGGACACACGACCAAACCCCCCCCCCAGGCCGCAGCAGTCCCTCACCTGCGGGTACCACGCCATCCACAGGGTCCTCAACCGCGCGGGTCTTAGCCCAAAGCTAGCATGGCCCCTTCCCACCACTGACCAAGAGGTCCACCAGATACGAACGCTCGTCTGCGAAATCCTTGCCGCGGCAGCAGAAGACGGCAAGCTTCTCCTCCAAACCGCCCGGCCTACAACTGCCCACGCAAGCGCGCAGCAAGCGGACACATACACCGGCGCAGCACAACCCCCCGCACAATCCCCGCCCATGCCCCCCCCCTCTCGCTGCTCAACCGGAGACCCACACACGCCCACTATCGCGCGCACCCCCGGGCCCCGCGACACGGGCCTCCCCCACCCGCCCGAACACCAGCACACGCCCGCCACACACCCACCCACCGGCCACCCTTCACCGCCCCCCACACTCGACAACCCACACACACCCGCCAAGGGGAGCCCCACGCCCCGCGGCACGCCCACCCCACCCAGTGGCCCGCCCACGCCCCCCACACACACCCCAGAGGACCCAGGCCCACCCCCCCCGGCCCCTGAATGCAGCCCACGCGAACTGTTCCCCCCCGCTGACACAAACCCACACGACCTCGCACATTGCAGGACCCGGGCCCAGCCGAGCCCAGAAAGAGAAGGCCGCAGCCCCGCGCCTCCCTCCCCCGCCGCAGCCGACCAGATCGGCCCGCCGGGCCGCCAGGTCACGACCAGGCCCCCCCAGCCGCCCGCCCCCAACCTACAACCCGGGGACATGCCCTCCATCCTCCCCGCCGTGGCCGCGGCAGAAGCCGCCGCCCGCAAGCCCGCCCGCATCGCAGCCCAACCCGCGTCCACCACCTCCTCCTCGTCCTCAGCCTCGTCCACCTCCTCCACCTCATCCTCCGACCCCCCCCTCCCCGCCAAACTCATCCTCAAGGCCACGGCGAAAGCCAAAGCCGCGGCCGCACGCACCAACCCCCCAACCCCCACACAGGCGACTCAGGCACCCCGGCAACCCACCGGGACGACCCCCGACCCGGCATCGACGCCCTCACACCTCCGGACAGAGGTACTCCTCAACCTGGAACCGGACCCCAACCCCAAACCCGACCCCAAACCCAAACCGGACCCCAACCCCAAACCCAACCCCAAACCCAAGCCGGCGCCCACGCGACCACACACAACACCGCATACGCAACGACACAAAACCACCCGATACCACCCCCGCCCAGGCCCTCGCCCAAGCCAGGACCCCCCACCCACCACGACCCGCGCCCCCCTCCCGCCGGCACCCACCACCACCGCGGAGACGGCCACCCAGCACGACCCCCTCCAAACCCTCGTCAAAATCCCCGTCATCAAACGCCCCGTCATCCATCCCCCACAAACCACCACCACCGCCGGCCAAACCGACCCAGGGACGTGGGACCCCTCAACCATCGTCACCGTCAAGCCCGCCCCCCGACCCTTCCTCCATGCCCACCACATAGTGCAGCCCCGGGGACTGCCCACGATGCCCAACCCCCCACCCCCACAAGGGGGACCGGAAAACCCACAAGGACTCCATGGGCCATACCCGCAACACCAACCCCACCACTACACACACCACCACCACCAGCGGCCCCACCACCACCACTACCAACACCACCCCCACCACTACCACTGCCCACCGCCCTACCCCACCGGGCCGCAACCCCCCGTACACCAACAGCACCAACGGACGGGATGGCAGCCGCCGAACGCCCCGCTCGCATACCCACCCCCCCCGTACCAGCCACCACCCCCGTACCAGCCGTACCCCCGCGGCCACCATCCGATGGCCGAGGGGGCCCCATGGACGACGGAGGATCTCCCCCCCCAACCAGCACCGCGTGACGCCCCGTACCCCCCCGGCCACCATCCGATGGCCGAAGGGGCCCCAAGGACGACGGGGGACCTCCCCCCCCAAGCGGCGCCGCGCGAGCCCCCCCAGAGGCCGCCGACGCTTCCGGACTGGCCCGACTCGAGCGACGAGGGCCGGTCCCGCAAGCGGCGGCGCTCCCGCTCCCCCCCCGCACGGCACACTCACCCACGGCGCCCACACTCCCACCGCGCCTCAACCACCCACTCGCGCCGCTCCCGCTCCCCAAGGTACCACCACGACCCCCAGGGACCCCGCTCCCGTCGCTCCCGCTCCCCCGGGCTCCACCACGAGCGCCACCGCCGCCCCATGTCCCCCTCCCCCTCCCCCCACCGGCCACCCAGCCCCCGCCACCACCACTCCCGCTCCCCCCGACGCAGCCAGGCACGCCGCCACCGCCCCACGTCCACCTCCCCCTCCCCCCACACGCCCCGCCGGGCTCCCCGTTCCCCCCGCCACCCGTACCCATCCACCACCCCCAGCCCCCGCCACCACCAGTCCCGCTCCCCCGGACGCCACCGAGCGCGCCACCGCCGCCCCATGTCCACCTCCCCCTCCCGCTCCCCCCTCCGCCCGTACCCGTCCTCCACCCCCAGCCCCCGCCGCCGCCGCTCCTGCTCCCCCGGGCACCGCCACCCCCGCCACCACCGCAGGTCCACATCTTCCCCCCGCCGCTCCAGGACCCCAGGCACGGACCCCTCCCCCCCCCGGGCCCCCGCCTACCTCGCCTGGTGGTCTCCCTCCGCTCTGCAGGAGCTCCGCCGCTGGGTGAAATGGGCCGGGGGAGCGGGAAGACACAGAGGGGTACACACGGTGCATACCTTCGAGGAGGTGCGCACCCGCACCCCCGCAAACCCCAATGAGGCCGCCCCGGAGGCCATCATGCCGCAAGCGGCATGGGAGGCCCTCCTCCGCGATGCGGTCCAGGGCCTCCGCCCCCCCTACGGCCCCCAAGCCCTCCGCCGGTGGCTCCAGGCCACCCACCCCCAAGCCTGGGCCACCGGCGCCCCCTCCCCACCCCGCCCCTCCCACCACCACCACACCAGGAAGGGGCAGGACAAGGGCAAGGGAAGGGCAAGGGACACCAAGGACCACACAGGCAAGAGGGCACGGAAGGACCCCAAGTGAGGGCAGGCACACGCAGGGACAGGGCGCCGGAAGCGGCACCACATGGGGTCAGGACACCACCCAAGAACCAGGAAGGAACGGGAACGGGGACCAAGACACGGAGGAAAAGGGCACCACGACAGCCCCAGAGGACACGAGACCAAGGCACAGGCCCCCAGGGAGGGCAACCCCACGGACCGTCACGCGACCACACCATGGGCTATAAGGGCCGGGCTGCGCTACCGTCGCGGTTTGACGCAGAGTATTGCTACGGGGGCTTGATCTCGGCTGGTCTCACGTCCGTGAGGGCGTCCGTCACCAACCTGTTGCGTCCAGTGGAGGAATGGCACTGCGGCGGCGCACCGATCCCGTCCATGATGAATATCGAGCATCGCAAGGGGAAGCGAAACGCTGTGATCGATCGCGAAGGCTTTGGTGCTGCTGGACGGTGCCCCCCTTCAACGCCATCTCCGAGCGCCGTGAAGACTGGAAGTACCAAGGATACTACCGATGCCCCGGACCCCAGCAGTCCAGCACCGGAGATATGGACATCCCCCTGACCCTACAGTGTGAGCTCATCCCTACCGGCGGCACCGACCTGGACCCTGCCAGCGCAGCCGAGCTGCAGTGAAAGCCATTCGCCACTCAAACAGCGTTCGGAAGCCACCTCCACCGTCCGACTCCTGATGTCTGTTTGTCTGCCTTGGAGAAGGAACGCTTCTCCTACACCCCGAGTACACCTGCCTGTCTGCGAGGCCCGGTGAAGATTGAGTCCATGGGTGAGAGTCAGTGTGCACGCCCCAAGGACACCGTGATCATTCAGCAGAATTTCCCGAAGACCTAACCGACCCACAAAGGCCAGGCTGACCTCCACTGACCCACCGCGGCACCACGCGAGACCACGGCACACCACACCACAGCGCGCCACAGAGCAACGCACCACAGCACGACGCGACGCGACGCGGCACAGAGCGGCACAACACGACACAACTGACCCTAACCTGAGGGACTAACCGAAGCCAGCCACCGCACACCCGGGAAGGCGCCGCGCAACCACGCCACACACCGGCACCACAGGCCACACACGGGACCACAGAGCGCCAGGCGACAACGGTGACGGACCACCCAGAAGATTACAGCCGGCACCGCGGAGGGGTAAGGACACGAGCAACCCCAGCCCCCTAACCCAAAACCACAAGCAGCCGCCTGGCGCAGCCGCCCAGCCGGCAGAGCCAGGACCTAACCCAGCAAGAAGGGGCGCCGAGCCCACAGTGTACAGAGCCCACCCGACCCATGGGGCCGGAACATGGCCACACAGAACGCAACTGAAAACACCAGCCCGGAAGACAACACTGAATACAGGCCAGTGCGTGCGCCAGCCCAGGGAAGGCAGAGGGAGGAACAGGCAAGCCCCCCCCGAAAAAAAAAAAAAAAAAAAAGGAGGGGGGGAGGGGAAAAGGCACGAAAACAGCCCACAGCCGCCCAACCACCCGCCAACACCACCACAGGCGGCCAGGCCCCCCCCCCAGAAAAAAAAAAAAAAAAAAAAAAAAGGGGGGGACCCCCGCAGAGGCACAGGCGAACCACCCACCCAAAACCGGCAACACCAAGCCAGTAACAGCGGACCACGGGGAAAAGGGACAGAAAAAAAAAAAAAAAAGAGAGCCACCAGCCCAGCCCGAAAGAAAGGGGATGGAGGGACAGCGACCACAAGGCCCAGAAAAAAAAAAAAAAAGAAAAGAAAAAACCAAAGCAAAAAAAAAAAAAAAAAAAAACACACCCCGACAACCCAGCCAAGACGGACTGGGCACAGGCGAGACCCGGGCCCGGCACACACGCCCACACCGCGCGCCGGAACCGGAAACGGCGGGGGGCAAGCAGGGCGCCCACGAAACCACACACGTCCCAAAAGCAGACCGAAACCGAAGCCCAACCACGAACACCACAAATAGCCGACACTAGGGGGACAACACCACAAATGGAGCCCAAAAACACCCACCCTAAACCCCAGCCAGGACAGACGGGGTTAACAAAACCCGCACCCAACCGCCAACCGGACCCAAACACAAACACCACACAACAGTAGGAAACCCAGTGCCCACAGCCCGGGCACTGAGGCAGCCCGTGCCATGCAGGTGACCCGGCCAAACGAGATCCGGAGCCCGGGGGTAAGGCTGCATCCTAAGGCCTGCGCTGCTTTGGGACTCGAGGCGGAGCGTGCGACACCCAAGCGCCTCGGAACCCTAGTACCAGGAACGTGCATGCACGCCTTGGGAACGGGATACGCCAGGAAGTCCGGTGAACCCCTAGGGTTCCGCCCAAAGGAGGGGACGTGCGCAAGCACGGGGGCACACCCTCCCGGCGAGACAAGTATGTCACGCTGGCGGCGATCAGCCCTCCCGGCGTAGCCCGGGGCCGCTTTGTTGGGGGCCAACAGTCAGGTCTAGCAGGAAGTAAGCCGCCTCCCCTCTTCACGCGCGAAGCCTCTTCCTGTTCGTCACAGGGGCGACGCCAGGGGGAACCATGGGGCGCCTCTCCACGACCGAGTGCACCTACCTACCTACCTACCTACCTGGAGCTGGCCTGGTCGGCCGGCATCCTCCCGCGGTGGGCCGACTCCACGTCGCTGCTGGGGCCTGCTGGGGCCTGCTGGGGCCTCAGGAGCAGCGGACGGGGCTTGGCCTTGGTCTGCTTGGCGACTTCCATGAAGTCATCAAGGGTGCCGTGGCCGGGCTGGTGACCACCATTGGCCCGTTGGGGGCTGTGGGCTGGGGTTCCGCGCTTGGCGCCTTGGGCGGCTTCGGCGGCCAGGGACTCCTGGTACTCCCGCCACTTCCGGTCCTGCTTCCTGTCCCCAGCGGACCGCTTCTCCTTCCCCGGAGACGCGCTGCTGCTGCCCTGCAGCCTGCGCTCGCTCCCTGGTTCCGGGAAGTTCCTCTCGATCATGTCCCACATGGAGACATTGACCGAGGCGCCCGACGGGTACTCGTTGGGCATCTCGTCCTCCTCAATCCCGTCGGGACGCAGCCCTTCGCCGGGCCTGTCCGGCCGGGTCCAGGTCCTCCAGCGCCTCTGCTGGAAGCGGAAGGCAAACCCTTCCGCCCGCAGCCAGTCCTCCACGGCCTGCAGGCGGTCAGGGGCCATGTCCGTGCGGAGCTCGAAGCTCCCGGGCATGCCGCCTTCGCACTGGGGGTGGCTGTGGCGGTAGTGCTGGTCCCAAACGTACCCACACAGTAGGTACGCTGCATGGGGGTGGGGCCGCGGCCACGTCTTACCCGCTTCTTGCCAGTTTACCATGGCAGCGGGGGGCGTACTTGGTCTTGAGGTCCTTGGTGTGCACTCGGTCAACTCAACGAACTGGTCCTGGTGGTGTTTGTTGAGGCGGGTGCTGCAGCACTGGACTGGGTGTGCGGCTTGTGCTGGTCAGCCGGTGGTTGTGGAGGTGGTTGACGCGGCCTTGCTGGTCGGCCGATGGGACTCGCTGATGCAGGAGTCCTGGTCTGTGCACCTCCTTCACCGTCGCGACGCGGTCAGGGCGATGCTCTGGACAGCGCTGCGGGCTCCGTGACGAACTCGGCGCTGTCGCTGCGCTGCGCTGCGAGTTGCTGCGCTGCGCTGCGAGCTGCGCGCTGCGAGCTGCTGCGCCGCGCTGCTCGGGGTTGGTGGCCCCGAGTGGCACGCGAGGGATGGGTAGCCCCGCGGCGGTGAAACGCTTTTGACGCGTTCCCGTGGGGGGCCGGCCACGGGACGCTGCGGTGACACGCACAGGTGAGCAGGCAGGCAAAGCACTACGCTCACAAGGGCATCAATACGCTCGTGTCATGTGACAAAGCGTTTCAGAATCCTTGCCCCTCTGAAATGAAGGAACGAAAGTATGTACAACAACACATCAGGATATGTACACATGGGGTCAAGACTGGACTGGGATAAGGGCATCACAGGACAATAGACACTCTATTCCAACTCGTATCCCAATCCCAGGTCGGACCCTCTCAGTGGCTGGTGGGGGCGGGGGCTCAAACACAACCCATGCCCTGCTCAGTCCGGACCCTGAAACCCTGCCAATAAGGGAGGTGTCGCGCCCAGCCACAGGCGAGTTCCTGCTAACCAAGGAGCTCCAAGGCCAACCGACAGTGGCCCCCCATGCTTCTCTAACGGCAGGTCCCAACTCCACTCTGAGCCAGAGATATGGCCCCGCCATTATCCCCTAGGAGTTGGTAGCTGAAAATGGGCTGTTTCTGCCCAAACTGATGATAGCTCCGAAAACTCCAAAATTGACCCCTCGTCCGGACCCGCCAGAGGTAGGGACGAGGCAACTGACCCTCTGCCCTTTGCATACGAACTCCCTGAAGCCTTCACCCAACCTGGTTCCCTTTGAGGTCCCAGCATCAGGGCACCACGGGTTCGTCAAGTGGGGTCATAATTGCCAAAATGGCAAAATCGGCCTTCTCGGGCGACCGTCCAGGGTAGGAAATCTTGGCGATATTGACGCGCCAAGCCTTGACTCACACCCCTCGATATCCCCTCTGGTCCCATGCCCTGGGTTATCGCTTGCTGTCACGCTGGCTGCTTACTGTTCACCGAAGGGATGACCACACGGACGGGGCAGAAAGCAGCATGCGGTGCAAGGGGGGGGATCGTGGATCGCACCAAACGTTGAATAACTCCGGATGAGCCAGAGGAGCAAATACGAAACTCAATGGCGTTCAACCCTTGGTCATATGCTACAATATTCGCCATTTCTTCCTGGCTAGATTCCGTGCCCCATGGAGATATGGTAATTCCAATATGGCATACAATGGCAAAAACAGCGAAATTTGGCCAAAATGGCAATCCTTGAAGCACACTATTTATGGGAAAAAGTGCATATATCGACGATATTGGCATGAACATATCTTTGGGACCTTGAGGGACAAAAATATGAGTAAACACTTTTGGAGTAGGCCCATAGTCGGTGCTTTCAAATATGCACACTATGGTTAGATCGTCTCCGCCCACTCGTGTCATTAGTGCTTGCATATGAGCGCGTGTGCAAAGAGGCAATGTGCAACGTGCTCACAAGGCGAAATTATATAAAATAGAAGACAAGGTTGTAAAAATCAAGCAAGCCATCCACGATGTCCTTCGTGGTCTCTAGTTTACATATTGCTTTGATTCGAGGCTCAACTCCCCATAGGTATTGAGTACGAACCTCAGGGGTTTGGCCATTTTGGCCTAATTTTCGACCAAAACTTGCCCTCTTTTGAAAATAGAGTTTTGGTACGCATTGAACTGCGCGGAGCCATCGTTGAGTTGGCTCGAAAAACGAAAATGGCCTCGGGCTTTTGGTCTTGTGAGCATTGTGTTCGGTCATTAACGTTCTTGCTCACAAGGCCACAAAGTTAGCGTTTGCGCACGCAAACGACTTGGGTTTGCGAGACCCATAGGCTGCCTAAAACACCGTCATTGCCCGCTTCCCTAAGCAAGATGATATGCCCGTGTGAGAGGGGCATGGATGAAGGACATAGGGGGGAGATGTAGGGTTCCGTGCGAACTCATGGTCCTTGAGAAGCATGAGTTCGCACGATCGACGGAAAGCCTTGCGCGCTGATTTTCTCGAAAACGCAACTGCGAAGAATTCTGGTGAACACACCAGATGAAAGTACATTGAATACCCTCTCGATTCAGCCCTTAAGTTCTCTTAGAACCTCAAAGGTACTCGAGAAAAGTCCAGAACAAAACTCGCCACGGAGAAGCGACGAAGGCGCGCGAACAGGCGACAACAGGCGGCGATTTCACGACAATTAGAAATCGCGGTAGAAATCGGGTATTTCACCGATTTCCGACTGAAAATCGCCTAAGACAATAAAATTATGGTAATTCTACATTGATTTAATGGTTAGAAATCGGATTCCAGATCTCGCGGGTTAGAGAACAGGGATGTCCCGCTGACAGCCGGTGTCAACGGCTTCCGCACAGGTGTGACGGCTCAAAGCCCCCGGGCCATGGGCCATAACAGGTGTGACGGCTCACCGGCCTCCGGGCCATGGGCCATAGGTTCTGGGTACCGCTTCAATGTATGCACGTGTGCACACTTGCGCGTGTGTTTGTTGCATTGTACGCATGCAGGTTTGTTTGCCCTAACCTTCTGATTTTCTTACCCTTTCTCCTTTGCTTCCCTGTTTCCAGGTCAGTGAGATACGATGGGGGTCAATTTTCAGATGTCGACATATCAAAAATACTTTTGGATGAGTCCAGCCAGTTCTGGTCTGTGTTCTTGTTTCTGCACCAGCCCCACCCATATGTCAGCTCTCCTACTTTGTTTCTCTGTCCTCTGCCTCCGAGTGATGGAGAGAGTGCTGCTCAAGATGCTCAGAAGTAAATTAATTTATTTATTCACAAGGCCGCAGCAGAAGCTTTTTGTATATTAGCAATAAGGGTCTCTATGCCCTCTGGGGCAGCACAGTGTGTATTCACTGTCTTTTTTTGTGCCCTGTTGTTGCTGCTTTTGTGCCCATTTGTCAATTTGCTTTCACACTTCTGAGCAGGTTTTTTTTGGTGCAGGTAAGTATTTTTGGTGCAGATAGATGGCATGGGAAATAAGAGTAAGAAAAAGTCACTACCATGTCTTTCTTGGCGTACTTGATCCAGGCTACAACCCCCCTTTTTGGCCAAGGAAGTGCTGAGACTAACACTTAAACATTTTTGTTTCTTATCTGAAGCTTTAAGTACACGTTCTCAGCAACTAGGGTTAAAACCCTAGCTCCCCCATGAATTTCACCCCTACCACTCAAAGAAGCGGAGGTATCATCTCTCAGGGAGGTTATACCGAAATAAAGTAGACACTCCATGCCTTGGGCCTTGTAGGTTAAGCCTAGTGGTCTCCGTCCTCAGGACCCCTATACTCAAATGTTACTACTACTTATTGTGGTTCTGCTTTGTAACTGTTTCTGAATTCAGTTGCTTGGCCAAGTCATTTCCTGTGTGTGGCCTAACTCCTATGCCCCAGATTCCTAACCAACTCCATTTCATCCAAAAGAGTGCACATGAAGTGCATGGTGCTATCTTGGAGGCCTGAGTCATGCCGGGTTTCACGTAAAATCATTTGTTTTGTTTATAAACCCATTTGAGTTGCATATTTGATTCCTCATTTGTCTATATGCAGCCCCTCTTTGCTTACATTGCTTTGATCTGGAAGAATACTATCACAATTCTGACTTTGATCCTGTTTGTGGTGTTCCTTGTTCGTGGATTTTACCTTTTTGCAGTTTTGGGGAAACATCTTTTGAAAAGCAATCAAGGTTTTCAATATCAACAACAAGCAAGGGACATCAGAAATCCTTTCTGGTAGCAGAGGCTTACACCCTCGCCAAGCTAAAGCACAAGAAATCCACAGCATATTGAGCAATGTCACGTCCATCAGTTACATTGAGCGCCAAGACCCTGCCAATCAGGTCCCAGCCAACGGCAGGGCCTGTAGCAGGACCTTCCAGGGCTATGTCCCTGAGCGGAAGAGATGTTACAGTCGTTGTGGAGACTACTGGCTGGCGCGGAGAGCACCAAGCAAGAGGGGCGGATAGAAAAATATATGAGAGAAGCCCCTGAGGCGCCTGTGTTAACCCAGGAACGCCTCAGAAGCCTCGAAGGGAGGGATCCGATGGCGGCTGCCCTCCTGTTTGTCGTATCTTCCTTGCCTCCTTCTAAGGATGCCCCTGATCCTGATTCCTTGGCCGCTAAGAAAGCCCAGGCCGCGATGGAGAAGGTCGCCATCGCCAAAGTGAAAGCCTGGAGGAGAGCGGGAAAGAAAGAGAAGGGGAAAGAACTGATGAAGGCGTATCCCATGTTCGGCACCACGTGGGGTGAGGGGTTCGAAGCACCTTATGGAGAAATATCCGCCACAACGTCCAATGACTCCTCGGAATGGGAGGAGGACTGGATATCTAGAGAGCCTACCCCATCGTTACCTTCGAGGCCAAGACCACCTTCGCCTCGTGGGGTGTGCCCCGAGCCCGTGCGCGTGGAAAGAGGTTTAGCTTCACGTACGGCTGCCCCTAGACTCGGTCTGGATGAGACCATGGAAATCCTTTCCCGGGTTCTGGGGGCTGGGGATGAAGATCCTCACTTGAGTGCACTGTCTGTAGCACTCAAGGCTAAACTGGGGCTGTCTGAACTGAAGAAGCCCCCCTCGACCATGTCCCCGGGTACTGAACTCCTGACCCGGGGCGTGAAAAGCTGCAGAGGGATCCGCAGCACCCCCTTGGACACTTGTCCAAGCCCTTTCCATCCTCGTGTGAGGACTGTTCCTGTATGCACTATTTGGGATTCTACTGAGGCTGAGATGGAGGACTATGGGCTGGCTGCACTGGCGCCACTTGCCACTGTCTACCCCTCACCCCCCTCAGGTGGAAAAGGTGACACTGGTGTACCAGGTCGGGGAACGAAGGGCATTGCCACAGCGAACCTTCAGATCGAGCTCCCTGAGTTCGATCCTAAAAACTTGCCCGAATGGACCGAAGAGTTTTCGGAGTTTCTACTCCTCACTGGACAGCAACATGCTGATGTCCGGACCAAGTGCACGCTCATCAAGAAGTTGTGCAAGAAAAAGTTCCTTCAGCGGCAGGTGAAAACTGCCATCAGGAAGAGCTCCAGTTGGGGAGACTTCCTTAGAAGATTGGAACAAATGTACCCAGTGTACGAAACGGACCTGAGTGTCCGTACGGAGATAGGGGAACTACCCCAACTTCCTGAGTTCCCCACAGCTGCCCGTATTTCTGAGTTCGTGGCGCAGCTGGACGAGCTAATGGGGAGGATGAAACCCTCCTCATACTGGCCTACAGAGCCTCATCTGTGGCTTCTGGGTAAAATTCCTCCCAGGACTTGGGAGAATTGTAAGGAGACGTCCGAGAGGAAATCCCGGACTCATTCCTACGATGAATTGCTCGATCTTCTGATCGAACTCGCCATGGGGAGAGAAAACGACTCTCACATGGATAAATACCTGCGCAAACATCTGCGGAGGGAGGCCCCTGCTGAAAAGCCTCAGGGAGGGGGGTCCCCACAACCCCACCCTAAACCTGGGAAGGGTAAGGGAGGGCAACTGAAGCATATGAAGGAGACCCCCCATGCTAAAGGCAAGGGAGCCCCCAGTCGTTTTTATTGCCAGCCTACGGACGACAAGGGAGGACCATGTCACACCCCTGACTGCGATGGATGCAGCTCGTGTATGCTCCGGTTGCAGCGGAAGCAGAAGACCAAGGATGGTCAGGAGGTCAAACACCAGGACCACTTCCGCTGCACTATCACGTGTGGCTACTGCGGCAAGAGGAGGCACTACGAGGATGAGTGCCACATAAAACGCCGCGAGTCCGAGAAGCTAAAGAAGGCCGAGGAAGAACGGCGTAAGAACGCCGGTAAGGGGGGGGGAGGCAGTACCCCTGGGGGAACTCCCGGTGGAGGTAGCCCTGGAGCAGGGCAGGGGAACTCCGCATCCCCCACAGGTGGAAAACCAGGCCCCACCCCCAAGGGTGAGCAGCCTGGGGAGAAGCGAACCGTACCCTCTACCCCCAGCGCCGGTGGCGCTGACAAGGGAAACGAGAACGCCAAGAAGCGCCGCCTCAACTGGCACTCTAAGTGCCTGCAGGCGGCGGGCTTTGAAGTGAAATTCCCTGAAAGGGAATAGGGGGGCGGCTCCGAGGAAGAAGATTTTGTTTTCTGGATCACCATCAAAATAGGTGATCAGGTTTACAAAGCGGTCTTGGACACGGGCGCCACGCTCTCAATCGTGGCCCGCCGATTGCTAAAACAAGCCAAGATCCGGAAAACCAAAACAGTGGCCATAAGGGTAGGGGATGGTCGGACCATCCACTCCCTGGGGGGGGTTGATGTGACTGTATGGCTAGGCGATGAGGAGGTGACGCAGCACTGCAAAGTGCTTGACACCGACGCCTTTGACATTGTCATTGGCACTGATTTTCTGCGCTTCAACCCCCAGGGGAAAGTGCTGTCCTTGCAATGTCCCTACGCCCTTCACTGCGATTTTGGCAGTGGCCTATACTCTGTCCCTCTGGAGCTGTCAGGTCTAAAAGAATCCGGTCTACGTTACGTGAACCGGTCTTACAGAACTGAGAACTATCAGCTGGTGCGGACAGTGTTGGAAAATGGACTGGCCGCCCTGCAGCTGGACCTGAATGAAGTTCAGGTAGAACTGTTCGCGAGTAAAGAGCAGCATCTGATGCAGCTCTACTGTTCGCGGAACCTAAACAATGCATACCGCCTTTACTGGAAGACAATGGGGTTGTGCTACGCAAACCCCCCTTTCTCCCAGCTCGCCAAGGTGATTACCAAAATCGCCCTCCAAGGAGCGAGAGTGGTCCTGTGCACCCCCGACTGGGGTACCACAGGTGAACACGCCTTTTGGAGGCGCCTCTTGGACCGTATGACCGTGGGAAGGACTGAACTGCCCAACGGTCCCACCTACGTCCCTGAGGACTCTCAGGAGACCATGCCCAACCCTGAATGGGGCAGTTTCCTATCCATCGTAGATGGTGCTCTAAACCCCGTGCCCGTGAGTGACCTTGATCAGGTTGTACTCAAGGAGTTGATGGCTGAAAACAAGGGCCTTACCCTCCATGATCTCAAGAAGAGATCTGAGTACTCTTCCGTTACCACTACGAGTGGTGAGTGCCCCGATGAGCCGGAGACACCAGCAGTCTCTACTCTGCTGGCTGATGCTGACGACCGCCTGAGCGATATCGCCAGTGTAATACCCCTTGTTAACCCGGAGGTTGTGACACGGAAGCATAGCGCTTTCCTAGCGCAGTTGCTCATCGAAGAGGTGGATCTCGGCGAGTCCGCCCCTGGTGGGTCTAATGATCACGCCGCGTTCTCTATGAGGGCCACTGATGGCCCCTCAGGTCAGGTACCTGGCGCTAAACCCTCACCCAATAACATGCCCGTCTCTTGGTATGACGTGCGGGAACTACAGCAGGTCCTGTGGGCTAAGGCTGAGGGTATCGAGCGACGGACCCGCCTCGACCTCCTCGAGGGGACCTCGAAAACCTCTATTTGGTCCGAGGAGGATGATGAAGAGATGACTCTCCCCGATCCTGAGACCCCTCTGGTATACTCCCTCCACTATGCCCAGGAGCGCCAGGACTGGGAGGATGAGTTGCCCCCCGAAACGGTGGGGCGTATAAAAAAGCAGGATAAAGGGAAGAGTAACCTCCGCGCTGAGGAGAATTTTTCCGAGAAAGTGGAGAGCATGAATCTCGACCCCTGTCTCACTAAGCTCATCCACAAGTATCAGGAGGTTTTTGGAGCGTTGCCCCCACCCCTGTCTTGTAAGAAACTGGTCCAGATGGACCTCAAACTCAAACCAGAGTTTGAAGGGTCGGTAGTGAGGCGGCGTCCTTACCCCGCCCCACAAGACCAAATTGACGAGATCGAATGCCAGATCCAAGAGTGTATAGATGCTGGCCTCGTCGAGCAGTATAAGCACGGGGACTACCCCCGCCATTGTAGCCCTTCTTTTCTGGTTGCTAAACCTGGGTCCACTGCTATGCGCTTGGTCGTTGACTATGGGGAGGTCAATAAAAAGACCCAGAACCACTCAGGGAGTATCCCCAACATGGAGAACACCCTGGAGAGAATTGCTAAGTGTCCATTCAAGACCAAGATGGATAAGCGCAGTGGCTTCTGGCAAGTAGACCTAACCCGAGCAGCCCAGGAACTGCTCGCCTTTGTAACCCCTAAGGGCCGTGTCTTCCGCTGGAAGGTCATGCCCTTTGGTGTCGTGAATGCCCCTGCTCTCTTTCAGGAGCTGATGAACAAAATCCTATATATCCTGAGACGCAGACCCCTTGTGCAGGAACTGGTTTCCCGCGGGGCTGAGATGGAGGCCCACATCGACGACGTGAGCCTGGGTACTAATACCCAAGAGGATCATATCCTCCTCCTGCAAGAGTCTTTCACCGTCTGTCAGGAAAACCATCTCCGCATTAAACTCGAGAAGTGTGAGATTATGCGAGAGGAGATGGACTACCTAGGGTTTGACGTGGGGTATGGCTGGTGGAAACAGGCCGCGTCTAAGATGCAGCCCCTACAGGACATGCAGATACGTGACGACCCTAAGAAGGGTCTACACGATGTGCGGAGTTTTATTGGCGCCTGCAATTTTTACCGACGCCATATCGACAATTTTACGTATTCATCAGCCCCCCTGACTGACCTTCTAAAGAAGACCAACCCTTGGCGGTGGACCGACAAGGAGGAGGCCTGTTTCCAGGAGTTGAAGAGGAAAATATCCTCCACCAACTGCCTGGGGGTGCCCCGCCCTAAGGACGAGATAACACTCGTCACGGATGCGTGTGACGTAGGGGGGGGTGGTACCCTGTACCAGTGGCAGGAGCTTAACCCCAATGAGTTGTCGCACTGCCAGTTTCACACTTCAGGTCTGAACCCCGATGGAACCCTGAGGCATGACTATCCCGCCAATGAATGGCGTTTGGTGCCTCTGGGGCACTGGAACTGGAAGTGGAATCAAGCACGATCAAACTACAGTACCTACCACCAGGAACTCCTGGCTGGGATGCTCGTGCTCTCTTCCCAATCGCGTCTTCTAGGTACTAACCCTGTTGTATGGCTCTGTGACCAAGAGCCCGTGAAGACATTTCAGAAGGGCCCGCTCCCTCAAAAAGCGAAACTAAAACGATGGCGGACATACCTGAGTCAGTTCAGGTTGACCGTCCATCATATACCAGGTATAAAGAACGAGATGGCTGACTACATCTCGCGTAATAACTTCGACGCCCTCCTAGCCGAGAGCTCTGAAGCGTTGGCCAAAGAGGCGTTCCAACGTATGGATGTCCAGCTGGACCTATCGATGCGTACGGCAGGTGTACTGGAGGGCTGGAGCCTGAGAGACTACCAGGCTGAGTACCAATGTGTACTCAGTACCCTCGGTGATGGCCTAGAGGCACGCCTAATAGATGGCGACCGCTGGAATAAAGATAACCAGTACCTATACTATGAGGACCGCATAGTTGTGCCTGAGGCACGACTGGATGGCTGTCTGCAGTGGGCACACCACAGCTCAGGGCAGACAGAGTGCAACCGGTCTGCTGCTTTCTTCAGTGAGCGTTTTTACTGCCGACTAACCCAGTCTGAACTAGGTGCCCGTATGCAGTCCATAGTGGACTCCTGTGACTGTCACGCCAGCAAGCAGAGCGACTCACGTGACAGAGGACTGGTCTCCAGTCTCCCCATACCCTACTGTGCTAACTCCCTGTTGTACGCAGATTTCATCCACGGTCTGCCTAAGTTTGGTGGCTATGATAGTTGTTTGGTGGTCACCTGTGGTCTAACCCGCTTCACACGTGCTTTCCCCTGCAACAAGAAGATCACAGGAGAGCAGACTGTGAAGATCCTAGTGGAGGAGTAATTTGAGCCCTATGGGGCGCCTAAGGAGATCCACTCCGATGAAGATGTACGCATCCGCAGTGATACCGGTTGGTACAAGCGAGTGCTGCAAGCCCTGAACGTCCAGGTAACCACAGGTGTACCTTACACGCACACGCCTAACCCTCTTTGTGAGAGACAGAATCGGTGGTGGAGCAGAATCTGAGGATACTGATGAAACAGGAGCGCACCAAAGATTTGGTACGCCTGTTGCCCTGGGCCGTTCTGGCCATGTACTCTCAAGAGAGTTCTTCAACCGGCTGTACCCCCCACGAACTGTTCCATGGGGGGCGTCCTGCGTGGTTTTTCAAAACTCTTTCCCCGAGGACTATAAGAGCCCAGTTGGGGACTGGCTGGAGCACCGGCAGGACCTGGCTAACAGGGCCAGAGCTAACATGAAACGCGTTCGAGAACGTGAACTAACCCGGCGTAACCGCACGAGACGTCCTGCCAGTTTCAAGGTAGGAGACCTGGTGCTTGTACACCACTCACGATTGCCCACATGGCCTTGCAACTGTTTGCAGGACCCCTACTTTGGGCCCTATCGTATTATCAGGATAGATGGATCCAGGATCCATGTGAGGTGCCGCCCCTGTCTAGGTGGGGAGCTGCTGTGTGCTCCTTAGCAACTCAGACACTACCACTCCCCTGATGAACTATCGTGGGATGAGTGGCGCTTGCCTGACTGTGAGGTCGAGCGTATCGACCTGGAGAACGCTGCCACCCCTGAGGAGGCAGACGAACTCGAGTAGATGACTCCCGAGGAAATGGAAGTCGATGGCTACTACGTGGTTGCAGGTATTGCACGCCACGAGTATAAACAGGGCTGGAAATTCCTGACCCTGTGGGATGGCTATGGGCTATCAGAGGCTCCCTGGGAGCCTATGTCAGCCTTCATACAACCAGATGGGAGTATCAACCCCATCTTTTGTTCCTACCTCGTTGAGAACAACGAGGGGCAGTTGCTAACCCGTGCTGAGACCCTGTCCCAGCGTAAGAAGAGGAACTAAGCTCCCAGGGTCGGTGAGCACTCTGAGCACTGCACCAACCGTGGCTGTGCCCTGCAGTCCCATGCCTATGGTTACCAGCGTGAGACAGATGGCCGCTTATCAGGTTTGCAGCCAACCAGCGAGTGTTTGCCTTGTTGACCATGTGTGCCAAGGGACCTGCCCCTCATGTTATGACCTTGGGGAGCCAACAATGAACGGTGGCTACCTATTCTAATGACCAGGGGGGAATGACAAACAAGGTGTGTTCACCCTCCTTGGGGACAAGCGTGCCCACAGTTGGGACCCCTAACTGGTCCAGACCCATGGGGTTCTACCCTTCCTAACCTGGTCGCTATACATGTCTGTCTAGGTATGTGTGCGTGTGCTATGCCTGAGGTCCTAAGAGCAAGTTGCAGAAGTGGTGTCGTAATTATACCCAAGTCTGCACGCTTGCTAAACCTAGAGGGTTGTCTTATTGATGCCACGGGGTACGCCCCGGGTCTCCCCTCCCCTATGCGCCCAATTTCTGTGCTGGCGCAAAACCTTGGGGGAATACCCAGCGTACGAATCCAGGTATTGTTTTTCCTACCTACCTGACTACTAAAGGGAGGGGTGGCCAAAAGCTATGAAGGCATGAAAACGCCATTTTGCTAAGTGGCCAAAACGCTGACCTAACCACTGCCACAGCCAACCAACCCTGCTAAAATTGCAGGAAACGGGTGGGACAGTGACATACGCACTACAGGTCCTACAAACCCTACAGTCGCACCATCCTGGTGGGCGAGCGCTACTGCAACGGGCTCAAGCCCCCACGCAGGACTACCACTCCTACACCCACACTCTACTGGGCGTTGCGATGGCAAACGTCTCATGAGCCCTAATGGCCTTCCTGTGAAACGACAAGCGAACACAGTGCCACTAGGCGACTCTGACCTGACAGAGACGCCCTCGCGCGTTTCTCTGCCAGGGCTTAGAGGGAAGGAGTGCCGTGTGCAAGGCTTGTAGTAAGTGTTGATCTCCGCCATGACGTTCAATTTTCCCATTTGTTTGTTTGTGATCAGCGCCCCTGTTTAGCTGGGGCAGAAAAATGGGATAGCCGCTGAAGGCAGCTGCTGCGTGCACCAATCACCCTGTACCTCTCCCACCTGTACAACACAGGCCAATGGACTAGGTTCAAGACGGAGGAACCAAGACACACTCCACGTATTATACGCTTCTTAGTGTACCCTATAATACACTGTTCCTGAACCCAGTTGCAAGCAAGCAAGCTTAAGGACTTCGCCCGTTCCCTTATGGAACGTAGGGCGAAGCCCTGGGTAACCTGGCAAGGGTTCATACCACGTGCACAGCTCGTGGCCTACTGTCAAATCCCTTTAGTGCATCGTGTGCACGCATGCAGCGAAGGGAGGCGAGACCAAAACCACTGTAACCACACTTACTCAACCAGAAGGTGAGCTCCTCCTGGGCTTACCTACCTTACTCACCATGCATCGTGTGAATGCCGAAGTGAAGCGATTGCAAAACAAACCTAAGCGTTTAAACAACCCTACTTTAACGCACAAACGACGCAAACACGAGCACACACTTCTCCTTTGGACCTGTGAAGAGCAGGGAAGGTGGGTGCATGCACAAGGAAGCGTGGCAACGTGTGTATGTCGGAATCCGGCACATGCATCGCGAGCACTTCATCTTCTCTAACCCTACGTGCGCACTACGTGCACCATTCGTCGAGCATACCTTTCAACCTTGTTTTTACCTGTGCAGGGGGAATGCAGGAGTCCCCCAACCCCCCCGGAGACACGACAGAGACAACCCTAACGTTTTGACGAAACAACCACGACAAACACAATGCATACGTGTGTCATGACACTGGCATACCTGAGAGGCGAATTTTTCGCCTGCTCTTCCTTTTATTTGTGTTTTTGAGGTTTGTCCCTATGTTTTATAAAAATTTTGATGCAACCGTGCAGAAATTTTTGGTTTCTCTCTGTCAAGGCACGGCACACACCTCTCTACTCGAGTGCCTTGTAGTGCCGTTAACCCCTTTTCTGGGCGTGGCTCTGTTGCGCTTGTCTGCGACCTTGAGTTTGGGCCTATGAATGATGATTTCTAACGTCTTATCGTCACTTTTTAGCGATTTGACTTGTTAGGTCGCTCAACCTTTCGCTACACCACAGGATTCACTCCCTGTTGGTGCTCATTTCTATTTTTTTCAGCTCCTGGAGTTTTGTGGGCTCCATCAGGAGTATTGCTCCGCCCTGGCCGTTGGTCAGGACGATTACTGAAATATGTTGTTTATACAGCGATGACCGTCCGCATTAGAGCGTGCGATCATACCCTAGTGGGTAGCAATGCAGACTCTAGGGAGGAGGTCATGGGTTCAAAACCCACTGCCCCCAAACTGTTTTTCCAAAAGTTTACGCTCACGCCAGCTACTTTTGAGGAATGCCCCTTCGAATGGACATCATTCACGGTACATTACGCTGTTTCTAAAGGGTACCAGCAGTGTGAACAGCTTCTATGAACTGATGAGGAGGTTTTGTGAGGGTTCACACCATTTTCTGAGGTAATTTCAGGGTAATTTGAGCCTTTTTCCTTGGTCCTACTAGCTTAGCTAACTAGCTAACTGTTTCTGAATTCAGTTGCTTGGCCAAGTTATTTCCTGTGTCTGGCCTAACTCTTATGCCCCAGATTCCGAACCAACTCCATTTCATCCAAAAGAGTGCACATGAAGTGCTTGGTGCTATCTTGGAGGCCTGAGTCATGCCAGTTTTCACATAAAATCATTTGTTTTGTTTCTAAAACCATTTGAGTTGCATATTTGATTCCTCATTTGTCTATATGCAGCCCCTCTTTGCTTACAATGCTTTGATTTGGAGGAATACTATCACGATTCTGACTTTGATCCTGTTTGTGGTGTTCCTTATTCGTGGATTTTACCTTTTTGCAGTTTTGGGGAAACATCTTTTGAAAAGCTATCAAGGGTGTAATTTTCCCCACAAGCCAGCAGTTTGTTCTGTCAGGTCTGGTCATAGGGTTGTGGTCTGTGTATGCAATGCTATTATTCTAGTTGATGGTGTGAATCGACGGTTGTGGTACTGATGAGTGTAAGCCGCGCAAATCACGCGCGCGCATTGGCAAGAGCACAGGAGTTCAACATCTCGATCGAGTGCTTGCCAGATGTTGCGATTTTCTGAGATTAAACTCGTACCACTGAAGTGTTAAATCATTGATTTTAAACTGTGCATCATCAGCATCATTTGTGTTGTCTAGGCCGTAATGGGTTACTTCTGAACTCGCTCTGATGGCGAGTTCTTCTGGGACGATTTGGAGCTGTGGATCTGTGCACCTCATGTTTACTGTTTGGCTTCCGTTTGAGAAGGGTCATCGTCGAGAAGTTCAAAGGAGTGAAAATATGAGGATGACGAAAATTTGGATTTAAAAAAATCAAGATGTGTTCTGTGGTTTTGAGGAGTGAGCGGAGTTTCGCAAGGATGGAGGAGTCAAAATATTTACAAGTTTTCAAAACTTTAACAAGTTCAGAAGTCCCACCACGTCGTCGCTTTCGCCGCTGTGGATCTCGCTTGAGCGCAGCTCAGCAGCACAAGGCTGTTGGCCGAGCCCCTTTTGTTCTTTTCCTTTCCAGTTCGCTGCGTATTGCCGTGAACACTGTCAAGGTTGGAAATTCGCCGTGAGTGCTGTTCAGACCTTTCTCATGGACGCCGCCAAGCTAAATTTGTCGCGCCAAGGTTCCTCGTGGACGCCACCAAGCTAAATTCGTCGCGCCAAGGTTCCTCGTGGACGCTGCCAAGCTGAATTCGTCGCGCCAAGGTTCCTCGTGGACGCCGCCAAGCTAAAGTCGTCGCGCCAAGGTTCCTCGTGGACGCCGCCAAGCTAAATTCGTCGCGCGAAAGTTCTTCGTGGACGCCGCCAAGCTAAATTCCTCGCACGAGGTTTCTCGTGGACGCCGCCAAGCTAAATTCGTTGCATCAAACTTCCCCCTGGACGCCGCCAAGCTAAATCCGTCGCGCCAAGATTCTTTTCCAACGCCGCCAAGCTAAATTTGTCGCGCCAAAGTTCCTTTCCAATGCCGCCAAGCCAGCTTTTTTGCTGACACGCGCTAGGTCTCTGGACCAGCGTTGTTTTTCACTTGGTCTCCGTATGTGCTTTTGGGCAGTGCTGCTAAATGCACTGTTGGCCCCGCTGTTGTATGGCTTTTAATTTTTTTGACGCTGTGCTACTCATAGTACTGTCCAAGTTCCCGCCATTGTGTGTGTAGTTCCTGCGTCCCTATTCACAGGAATGTAGGCTAAATTTGATGTGAATGTGAAAATGACTTTGGTACAGTCAGTAGTTTCCGCGATAAAAAGTACATCAGTTGGTCAGTTTTTTAATATTGATATATGGGCTTGCCTTGTTTTTTTGAATCAAGTTTGTTTTTTATGTTTTCTGTGTGGGTAGTCAATTGTGTACAGGTTTGTGGGGAAAAGACAGTTATGGGTGTTTGGGTTATCACAAAAGTGAAAGAGTGACCCACACATTAAAGATAACACTTTAAACCACCTTTGGAGTCCCAAGATGCAGTGAGCTTTTAGTAACATGACAGTTTTTGCATACATTTCCTTGTTTTCTTGGAAGGCCTAGTGTACCCCTGTCCCCCTGTTCTAGTATCCAGGTGGTGTAAAAGGCATTGGCACCTGGGGGTGTTGGGTTATGGTGACAGTGACACCCGGTATATGTGTGAGTGTGTGAGTAGAGTGCCAAATTGGGCCGTGCGTCAATCCCTTCCCGTGGGAGTTTCCATTGCCCACATGTTAACTTCTACCCCCGAAACGAAGTCCAGGGTGTTTGTTTGCCCTTGGGATGTGTGTGTGCCACAGTTTATCAACACACCAACATTGGCGAAGGGGTGAGGTATCTCCTGAGGCCAACCGGAAATGAAGCAACCACAACCAGCACTTTTGGGGTATGCTGAGTGGTTATGGGGGTCGTGTGGAAACCGGTTGGTGGGATAGTGCATGGGCTATAGCCGGATGGCACCCTAGAGCACGCCACACTGTATTTTACGGTTACCCGCCCCATAGCTACAGTTGCAGGGTCCATAGACCAATGGGTGCCCGAGATTGTGGGTTGGTCCCCCAGCCCCAAAAGCCAGGCCAAGGCGAACACCTTGACCTGGACGCTGAGGTAGTTGGTATGTTGAATTATGTATTCATTCTCTATGCAGTCCCTTGTTGTATTGCAGGGACTTGCAGTGCGGCGAGGCCACCATGGTGGGTTGTGTGGGGTGTTTGTGTGTGTATGGCAGCCATGGTGTGCAGTGCATAGTGACTAGATATAGAAGGTCACAAAGATATTCTGAGATACAGGTTGAGGTATGTATATTATCTGTTGTTTATCTATGGGCGCAGTGAGTCTGGATGACTCAAATCTATGGTGCATGACTACCTCTTTCCTTGCTATTGCTATTAATTTCCATCATTCATCATATGGTAATGGGACAACAATGAAATTGTCCCAGATATTTCCATGCCATTTGCGTTGGCAGGGCACTGCAGAGCCCAGACCCGCCACTGGTGTGGGCCTTTTGGGGACAACGGGGCATTTTCCAGATGCCCCTGACCTTCGGGATGAGACATGCAACCCTGAGAGGCTGGCACTGTTGGTGGGGGGGGTACTGAAGTGTCTTGTTTTGTTTCATTTACCACTCTACTGGTTGGATGGTTGGTGAACTGCAGGCCAGTGTGCCAAATTGTCATTATTTTCGCCAAAACACCCACCTGCAGCACTGCAGCCTTTGGCTGGGTGTTTTGGGCTGGGGGTGGGGGTGTAATTTTCCCCACAAGCCAGCAGTTTGTTCTGTCAGGTCTGGTCATAGGGTTGTGGTCTGTGTATGCAATGCTATTATTTTAGTTGATGGTGTGAATCCACGGTTGTGGTACTGATGAGTGTAAGCCGCGCAAATCACGCGCGCGCATTGGCAAGAGCACAGGAGTTGTACATCTCGATCGAGTGCTTGCCAGATGTTGCATTTCTCTGAGATTAAATTCGTACCACTGAAGTGTTAAATCATTGATTTTAAACTGTGCATCATCAGCATCATTTGTGTTGTTTAGGCCGCAATGGGTTACTTCTGAACTCGCTCTGATGGCGAGTTCTTCTGTGACGATTTGGAGCTGTGGATCTGTGCACCTCATGTTTACTGTTGTGCCTCCGTTTGAGAAGGGTCATCGTCGAGAAGTCCAGAGGCGTGAAAATATGAGGATGACGAAAATTTGGATTTAAAAAAATTAAGATGTGTTCTGTGGTTTTGAGGATTGAGCGGAGTTTCGCAAGGATGGAGGAGTCAAAATATTTACAAGTTTTCAAAACTTTAACAACTTGAAGTGCTTGGTGCTATCTTGGAGGCCTGAGTCATGCCAGTTTTCACAAAAAATCATTTGTTTTGTTTATAAAACCATTTGACGTTCATATTTGATTCCTCATTTGTCTATATGCAGCCCCTCTTTGCTTACAATGCTTTGATTTAGAAGAATACTATCACGATTCTGATTTTGATCCTGTTTGTGGTGTTCCTTATTCGTGGATTTTACCTTTTTGCAGTTTTGGGGAAACATCTTTTGAAAAGCAATCAAGGTTTTCAATATCAACAACGAGCAAGGGACATCAGAAACCCTTTCTATAAGTAGAACACAATCAGTGAAACTGTTTTGGATTTCAGTTTTTGGAAAACTGCCCCCCTGAGTTTTAGGCCAGAGTTTAGGACAGAAATTTTGCTTAGGTAGATTTTCTGTTTTGAAAACTTTTAGTGCTTTCTCAGAAGGTTTTTTCCCATAGTCAGCTGGATTTTTAGGTGGCAGTGACCCCCCCTACTCAGGATAGTGTTGGGATACCCGAAAAAAGTAGAGGGACCTTAGTTCAGGATTTCAGGTCTTGGGGTTAGGAATTGTATAATATCTCAGTCCATTTCAGCAAATTTTTTGTACAGTAATGGCTGCGCATACCCCTGGGTGTGTGTCAGCCCTTGCAGGTGGCCTAGTGGCTGCGGCAAGGGCTATGCCCAGCAGGGGGCTGCCCGTGGCCAGATCGCGAGTCCGGTAGCTTAGGATGCGTCGCGTGCGTGCAGAAAAAAGGGATTTTTCCGTACATGAAAAGTTCTGTGTACTATCGCAGGATATTGCAAAATGACAGGCGGATGAACAATTTCAAAACTCTGTTAGTCTGTGGATTATTCAGGTCCTGATTGTGGTGCTGTTCGTGCCTGGTGCAGAAATAGTTGATCTGGAATCGAGAACTCAAAGGTGGTCCTGAATACACCGGCGCTCCTTCGTCTTCCGAATGAGCTCCTCCCCACCCTTTCTCCCTAAACAAACCAACCAACAAATGTACAATGTGCGGGAGAAAAAAGGGGCAAACAAGAAAAAATGCACAATTAACACAAAAAGGACAAGCAAATAAGTGACGCCACCACGGGGATACCTCGTTCGCCTGGCGTCTTGGATGCACCCTCGGCGCGTGGCTCCGGCGAACGGCGTCTCTCCTCCCAGTCCTTCTTCTTCTGCTCCATTCTTGCTGTAAACAAGGGTTGACGGTGAACGAACGGAACCATGTAACACGCTGCCATGGTGCAATGGTGCGTAGCGGTGCATACCACATTCCGCCTCGGATCGTGGTTGTGGGGAGTGCTTTGGCGTGCCCGGTGGAGTTGGACTTGGACTTGGACTTTGAGTGCCAACAATGTCAGCCAATTGCTCAATCTCAATCTCCTTTTGCCATTGCGCGTATGGGTCTTCGGCTTCTTCCATGGGTCTTCCTTCTTGCACTTCTTCTCCTTCTTCTTTTCGTTGCGCTGGGTGTTGAGGTTGGTGGCATTGTTGTTCGCCAAGGCCGTCATACTAATTGATATGCCACGGTTGGGGCCCATCAAAGGCGACCTCATCCTCTTCTGCAACACAAAGAATAGGTAGGATGGAGGTAGGATAGGGAAAGCACGCATTTTGCATGAAAACGACGTGAAATGCGCAACCAAATCGAATTGTTTGCAACCACATACCATCCGGGTGGGCCCACCAATATTCGGTGGGAGTCCCCGCATCCTTCTCGTACGCCTCCTCCGGCAACCCGATTTCCTTCTCCTTCCCAACTTTTCCCTTCCATGGCTTCTTAAATCCTTTGGGGGGCAACATATTACTTTGGCTACCGGGTACGTAGGGTACACCGGTACCCGCATATACCCACGTGGGAACAAAGAAAAACGCTGTGATTTGTTGGGAGCGTCAAATGTTGGGAACGTCGGGTAACAATTTGCGGTATGTACCCGCATATTGTACCCGGTAACAAATAGTGTACCCGGACGTTTAGAACGTCCCTGACGTCTGGGACGTTCTAAACGAAGATATGTGGGAAAGCTATTTGTTACCGGGTACATTATGCGGGTACATGTGTACCCGCATAACGGAACGTTTAAAACATTGTCAGAACATGTGGGGAACAACACCGTGCACCCGGGTACAAAAAGCGGTAACACATGTTCCCATGTACCCATTTGTTGTCGACATACCATGGTGTTGCGGTTCCATCCCCAGCCAGAGCCCTCGAGGGGTGGCAGCAACAGGGGTCGTTAGCTCTTGCAGGGGCCAACGTTAGTGGGAGCTTCCCGACCGGGTACTTCCCCCGACAGCCTATGACCACTAACCTGCATGTCCGCGGCTACACGTTGTGGTACACGGCGAAGCACTTCACGTGGAGAGGGTCGCCGCACCCACTGCACATCCAGTTTGTCTCGCCGTCGCACTGTTTGCATCGCATGCGCACCTTGTCGCACTGCACCGGCACGTGCACCACGCCTCCGATTGGCCGCTCAATGTCCGGAAACATGGCCTTGATGGTGAGCCATTGAAACTCACCAAGTGTCAGGCTGGGTTGGCGCACGCCCAGCACGTTCGAAGCCGTGTAGGCGTTCACCGCGGCATAGCGCATGACCATGGCGCGCACTGCGGCACTCCATGTTCGCATGCGATTGGTCTCCCGCAGCTGTAGTGCCAGCTGGTTGCAAACGTCCACACCATTCGATGCTTGACGGTACACTTGCACTACCGTTGGTAGTTCAGAACCACGCTTATGGGTGGTAAATTGTCCAACCACCTCGCAATTCGTGAGCATTGGCACCACCTTGCCCGCCTTGCTGTTGTCTGGTAGTTGGACAGTTGTTGAAGGCACCCGTGGAAAAAGTGACTGCTGCTGGAAAAGTCGTTGTAGCTGTGCTTCTTGACTCAAAACTTCAAGTACGACCCACTTTGACCAAAGGCTGGTTGATATTGCGTACTGTAAGCTCTGGATCGCAAAGGCGACTTGTGGTGGTACTGTGAGCTGCATTACAAAATCGCTGTAATCGAAAAAAAATAGACACTCAGAAAGTGATTTGATGAGTGCCTTTTCCATCAGGTTGAGAACGGGGTCGGTCATGTATTCCCAGACCTCTAGGGGGCTGCGCGCTCCTTGAAGGACGCATTGGCCACGCCTAGGTTCACCCGCACCGATTTGGGTGGCACACTTCCTTGCACGGAGGGGGCCACGTTTCCATCGCATCCTTTCCTAGTGGCAAAAGAATAGCACTCTTGGTTCGGTGGGGAGCATTGACCTGTGAACCTGCGGACCTGCATAGTTGTTCCAAGCATTGACCTGTGAACCTGCGGACCTGCATAGTTGTTCCAAGCATTGACCTGTGCACCTGCGGACCTGCATAGTTGTTCCAAGCATTGCCGTGTGAACCTGCGGACCTTCATCTTCCGTCTCAGTCCCTACCTGCCCTGGCACGCTTTGCACGAAGTGATCGGTTGGTTCATTTTTTTCCACCAAGCATTGTGCGGTCAGTCCAAAGAAGAGTGAAGAAACTGAGTAAATAATGCCATTCAGGGGTCACGGTTAGGCACCCGGTCCAAACATTGTGCGGTCAGTCCAAAGAAGAGTGAAGAAACTGAGTAAATAATGCCATTCAGGGGTCACGGTTAGGCACCCGGTCCGTGCGCACTGCTTCTTGTGCAAATTGTGCGCACTACTTTTCCAACCTATTCACGCACAGCACAAACGCGCTGTCTACGCGGATCGCGCGCGCACTGCACACACACACACACATGTAAGTCCATTTCCACCCTCACGCCTCATCGGTCTTCTCGTGCTGCATCAGCAGCGGGGGCCCCTTCGCTGGTGGGGGTTCTTGCCGTGACCCTTGAACTGCGGCCAGCAGAGCCGCTTGGCGGGCCAGTAAGGCCGCCTCCCGCTTCTCCTTCTTCTCCTTCTTTGCAGCCTGCAGAAACGTCGGGGAACATCAGATGTTACCGGGTACATCACGTGGGTACACGTGTACCCGAACAGCAACGACGTTTAGAACGTCGGGGAACACTATTTTGTCACCGGGTACATTATCAGGGTACACGCGTACCCGGACGACAGCAACGTCGGGGAACACTATTTGTTACCGGGTACATTATCCGGGTACACGTGTACCCGGACGACAGCGACGTTCAGAACGTCGGGGAACACCGGGTACATTGTACGGGTACACGTGTACCCGGACAACAGCGACGTTCAGAACGTTTAGAACGTTGGGGTACAGCGGGTACAATTCGGGGGTACATGTGTACCCCTGTTCCTGCACACACAAGAAGTTGGACCTACCAGTGCCTTCTCTTTGCTTTCAGGATCCGTTTCTGCTTCCTCCTTGTTTTCTTGCTCTCGGTCTGCCTCTGCGCCTGCCTCGGCTGCAGCTCCGTCTGCCGCGTGCCCCTGAAAACACACACAAACACAATAGTGCAATAGTGCAACAGCCAAAACAACCCACAGTGGTGACCATGTCACCATGACACATACTTTCTGCTCGTCGTCCATTGCAGCACCCTCAGCTTCAGCATCAGCTCCTTCTGGGGCATGGCCCTGGAAACACAAACGCACAGAATTTTGCATCAGAACAACCGGGGCGAACAGCAGAGACCCGGCCACGTACCGTCTGTTCGTCCTGAGCCTCTTTTGCCTCTGTTGCTTCTGCTTCTCCTTCTTGGGCGTGGCCCTGGAAACACAGAGACACGAATTTTGCATCAGAACAACCGGGCAAACAGCAGCGACCCGGCCACACACCGTCTGTTCGTCCTCAGCCTCTTTTGCCTCTGTTGCTTCTGCAGCTGCTTCTGACTCAGCTTTTGCACTGTGCCTCTGGAGACACACATACACACGATTGTGAAAAGGAATAACTAAAGGCAGCGGGAACGGCACCGGGACACATACTTGCCGTGGGCCAAAGCCCGTAACGTTATGGTCAGACCCGGGCAGCCACTCCAGGGTGATGAGCTCAACATTCGGGCACTCGGGGCACAGCTCCGGCGCTGACTCCACATCCCACTCCATCCGACAGTTCGGACACATCCGCACGACTTCATGCTTGTCGGTGTCGTCCTCCATGGCCTGCTAGATGTCCTCTGTCTTGGGCTCGGGGATGGCGTCGGGTGTGGGGTGGGCCGCGGGGTCTACGCTCCAGTCCCCGTCCTCGGGGGGCATACTCGGGTCATACTGGGGGTCCAGGGGGGTGTTCCGCTTCTGCCCTCAGCCTCCCGCGGCGTGCTGCCTCCGCTCTTGCCTCCGCCTCCTCCCTCTCCGCCACCTCCTGCTGCTCCTGCCGCCGCTCCTCGATCTCCAACTCGATGTGCTTCAGCCACCGCCCGCACTTTGTCCGCAATGCCATCAAGTCCTCGATGGCCAGCTCGCACAGGTCTGCCATCTCGTACCCGAACATCGCGCTTTTGTCGCTGCGCCCACTCATGCCACTGGCCACCCTTCCCACTTTCCTGCGGCGTTTGTCGGGTGGGACCACGGGCTGTTGCTGGTGTTGATGCTGGTGATGGTGGTGCTGCAGCGGCTGCTGGTGCTGCTGTTGCTGGCGCTCGTGGCGACGGAGGGTCTGCGCGGTCAAACCCGGGGGGCTGTGGACGGAGGACTCGGGGCTGCCATGCTGCTCGTCCTCATCCACGTTGAGGTCGTCCTCCACGTCCTCGGTCCCTACGCAGCCTGGACACACTGCCACTTGCTTCAGGAACTCCACTGCAAACAGAAAAAAAAAACAAAAACAAGAGGGAACACGTGTACCCGCATGTTGTACCCGCTAACAAAATTGTTACCCGACGTTCTCTGCGCCGGGTACAAGTGTACCCGCGAAATGTACCCGGTAACAAATGTGTACCCACGTATTGTACCCGGTAACAAGTTTGTTCCCCGACGTTCTTAGCGTCGGGTACACGTGTACCCGCGAAATGTACCCGGTAACATATTTGTTCCCGACGTTGTTAGCGTCGGGTACACGTGTACCCGCTAAATGTACCCGGTAACATATTTGTTCCCCGACGTTCCCAGCGTTCCCAACGCACACACCTGCGTACATGAATGCCCCCGACGAAGGTTAGGCTTGCAATTGATTGTAGGGAGTATGGAGAAGGGGCTTGCACAATATGTGGTCCATTGGTGGGTTTGGCTTGGAGCGATGGACCCGCCAAATGGGCACGCAACACGACACAAGGCACATACTCCATATTGCCCAAAAAGGTAGCTCCCCCCACGATATGTCATGCCCCTCCAAGGGCATAACTTTGTGTCAATCGCTCATAGGAACTCAAGGAGAGTTCCTATGCAACACCAACACTTGCGCGCTACACTCGAAAGTTATCTTAACGCACGCAACATCATGGCCAAATAGTTATAACGCAAACTCTAACCTCTTGACCATGATCCACTACACTAGCGCGCACGTGTGGAAACGCAAGGCGTATAATGCTTCCTAAATTAGGTTGGGAGTATTGTGAATACATCCCACGTTTCCTTATTGTCATTCCTCGCAAGCGGCACGAGATATGACCCTCACAAGTGGCCTCACGAATCAACTTTGCTTTGCCCATATCTCTAAGACAAATGGAGGGCAAGATAAAAGGAAAGTTGATCCGTGCATAGGGAAGCACGTAGGTCCACTCGAAAGAGGTCAAATCAAGTGCGGGGATGTCGAAGTCGAAAATCCGATTTCGACATCCTGAAAAATTCGGATTAAGGTTGCGAGTGTAGAATGTGAAAATTGCGGATGCATCAATGCAATTCCTGAAGACTTTAGAGCCTTCGTCACGGATAGCGTTAGAATTTCCATTAATAACAGTTAAACTGGCGGTTACGCTAAAGTCGCGAGCTAACCGCCAGCTGTCAAAACAGTGAATATCAGAACGGAAGCGTAAAAATTGACGGAAACAATATGAAAATAAAACCCTGTTGATTCCTGACATTCTGATATATAATTCTCCGCTGGCGGTGCATCGGTTGCCGATGCGGGGCTTTACGGCACGGAACACGCTCCCGCCGGGCTCGCACCGGGCGCCAACGGGCGTCTTCCCTTCCGTACATGGGGTTAGTGGATCGGAGACCGGTTGTATGCCGTAACCTAGCCATGGGGTTCTGGGTACCGCTTCACCCCCCTCCTTAGAGCAAACCCTGGGGGGGGCTCGATAACACCCAAGCATGGCAGCGGGTACCCAGGACCATCTCCTGAAGGGGGGGTGTCACATCACACCTCAGGCCGATTCCGGGTTAGGCTGCCCAAATCCACAGTAAGACAGGTATAGTGCTGTAGGGTCTTGTAACTTCAAGTATGGTATCAGGTATCAAGTCCCGGGTCCTGGCGGCGATTGTTCGGCATCCAAAGGACCCGTTAACCCATACCAGGCGCACCGGGTGCCGGCTGCTACGGTCACCACCACATTGGCAGTGGCATACACGGCCAACATAGGCGTCACACGACGACCGAGGTGGTCCCACAGGTCGAGAGCGACCACAAAGATCCATCAGGCTACCCCAAGCTTCCCAAGGCCCGCCGACTGGGGAGAGTCCCCACGGGTCCTTCCTCGGGCGCACCATGTCCATATCCATACGACGCGAGTCCAGAGTGGTACGGTCGAACGAGCTCCTCTCTAAGGGATCAGGCATCAAGGCCGTCTTTTCCCTCGCCCTATTACCACGAAGGCCGTACATGAGGGAATCCTCATGCAGTGCGGGCGGAGGCGTCGACTCCTCAAACCACCAGTTTCCCAGGCAGACTGACCGAGGTCAGGAGCACCGGAGGCCGCCATCCGACTGCAAGTGCGTCTGCGAGTCTGTAGGCTAACACTGGGACTGACAGTGGCGGATCGCTGGGAGTGTAGTCAGGCAACTGGGCTTCCCGCCTGGCGCCATCAGGATCTCCACACACAGCGAATAGGGCACACGGTATAACGGGCACTCAAACAGAAGAATATGTACTCAGGTACTGGTCCAGGCCGGACCTTAAGTAAAAGCATGTAAACGGCGACTCAGGGCGCCTCTGTATTTCGATTCGCATCCCCTCGGGGGGGAGAAAACAGTCCATCTGTCGGTGATGGGCTGACAATCGTGACATACAAATGCACATATCCTGGGGGGGCAGAAAAGCAAGCAATGAGCGGGGTAACAGGCGTGTAAACACACTCTGAACAGAGCGCCAAACCACGCCCTGGTTAGGATAAGGCATATGCAGGAGGGTGGACAGGAAAACGCCTGAGTTCAGGCCATATATAGTCTCGAGACACACGTCGACTGGTCTGGATTCCGCAAGTGCCATGGAACCAGACCACACACCAAAAATTCGCAATGCCGATGACAGCGCCATCCGTTGCGCAACGTCGTATGGGCTTCAAGGCCCCAAGAGCTCAGAAATATGAACGTCAGTCGCCCTACCTGGTTTCCCAACGATTCGACAGGGTGGGAGTGACGAGTAGAAGAAGAGAGGGGCCATCCTCCTCTGGATACAGCAGGGGGGGGTATATGGCCACTCCGATGGCAGGTCACCGGAAGATGAGAGAGAGCAAGCAAGTGAGGGACGATCTGTTGGCCTCACAAGCGCCTCAAAACTCATCAGGGGAGAGCTCAGGGCGCTGATCAGGCACCCCTGGCTGCAATCGCCCGGGTGAGTGCTGCCAAGTCCGAGACATGGATCTTGGTCTTGTGCTTGCGGATGTACTCCATGAAGGGAGTATTGACCCGCGGCACGAACGAGGAGACGGGTTCCCAGGTGTCGTGGGACGGCCCATAGCCTCGCCAACGAACCTTGAACTCCAGGCCTCCTGGTGCCGAGGTTTTCGGACGCTGAGCCAGGATCTTCTCGACTGTGTAGTCGTCCTGCTCAGCATAGTCGTCGTCCGAGTCAGCCTCATGTGCGGCGTAGCTCAGGGACACATGTTGGCCACGGAGGTCGGGTTCCCGCACACGGAGTTGACTCTCGTGGCGCTCCCGGAACTGTCCGTGACCTACCTTGATGCGGTAGGTGTCCTCACCAATCCTGCGGACCACCTCTCCGGGTGTGAACCAGGTTTTGGTGCGGTGGGTGCCCATAGGGCGGGGTCTGATCACCCACACCGGGTCTCCCACCCTGAACTTCTGCGCTGTTGAGCTCGGGGCGGACTTCTGACGCTCAGCATGCTCCTTCTCGAGCTGCTGGCGGATGTCCCGCGCCGTTTGCTCTTGCCGCGCGAAGAACTCCTTGGCATCCATAGCCATGCCATCACCAGACAAGGGAAGGCCCCTACCCAGGGGGTCCCTGCCGAACAGAATCTGGTGAGGGGACAAACCGCCCGGAGTGGGGGTGTCATGATGGGCCTTCAGAGCAGGTCACATCTCCTCAAACTAGTTCCGACGTGGATTGGTGATGTTGATCTTGCGCAGCTTCTCGAACAGCTGCCGTCCAGCCACTTCAGCACGGCCGTTAGACCGGCTGAGATAGGCGACGCTCTTGGCATGTCGTATTCCCATGAGGGAACACATAGCCTTGAACCAGCCACCAGTAAACTGGGGCCCTCGGTCACTGCAAATGGTGCGGGGGATGTCAAAGACGGTCAGCCAATGACGAATCATCATGACTGCCACTTCCTTGGCAAGCAACCCCTTTTTGCGAGCCGGAACGGCTACAACGTAGCCGCTGTGGCGGTCCACACAGAGAAACACACAGTCAAAGGTCTCCTTGCCAATGTGCACTTCGGGCATGGAGAAGACGTCCATGGCCACGCTCTCCATGGGCTGGTCAGGAACCGGGGTCCATTGGGCTTCCCCCTTGACGTTCCGGTTATCGGGATTGCAGGCCTGGCAGACCGAGCAACCCTTCCTGACCTTCTTGATGGCGGTGTCGAGAACGATGTGGTCGATCTCGAACCGGCGCTGCATGTCAAGGGCTTGCTTCTTGACCCCTGGGTGCAGCATGTGGTGGTGCCAAGCTTCACAAAGCTCGAGCACCCGGGACTCAGGTACTAGCCGCTTACCATTCCGGTAGAGCTTGCCATCTTCCTCGGTCAGCCCCTTTGGCCACTTCTTCCCCTCGTCAGGGTCGGTCACAGCCCTATACTCGGCCGCAAAGGCCTCAGACTTGGCGTAATCGTCGGTCCAGTCGTCCTGGAGGCAAGACTCTGGGAAGAGGTGCTTGTCGGACTCAGCTCCCTCAGGGGCGAGTACTCTGACCGCTCTGCCCACCCTCGACGCGAGGGGGGCATCCGCAGCCATGACGACGAAGCATTTCACACCCTCCTCCTCCATCAGGCGCTCTATCTCGATGATCCTCTTGGCTTCAGCGGTCTCAGCCTCATCGCCATGGGCAGAGATGTCCGTCATGCCCTTGCTGGCGGGATAGGCCCACCTACTGAGACAGTCCGCCACAGTGTTATCCTTTCCAGGAATATACACAACCGTGAGGTCGAACTTGGCCAAGGTCTCATGCCATCTTGCCCGTCGGGAGGCAGGACCTGAGGGGGTGTCCACGTGCTCCTTGTGCCACGACTGCAGACTCTGATGGTCGGTGCAGACGGTGACGGGATGGAGGGCTATGTACCCAGCCCATTTCCTGAGAGCCATGACGATGGCATACGCCTCCTTTTCACGGGGCGTCCACGTCCGTCTCTGGCCTTCCGCCAGGACTCGGCTCCAGAAGGCCACGGGCACGTGCCTCCCGTCGTCAAGCACTTGCTCCAAGACAGCGCCAACGGCGTAGTCGGAAGCATCGGTGCGCAGGACGAACCCTCGGTCGGGATCCACGAGGTGCAGACCCACTGCGGATAGCAGCGCCTGCTTCATCCCCTCAAAGGCACGGTCGGAATCAGCATCCCGGACCAGAGCCTTCTTGGACCCCTTCTTGATTTCCTCTCGGTTGCCCTTGAGCATGGTCGTCATGGGGGCTGCATACTCGGCATACATTTTGATATACCCCGAGTAGTAGTTGCAGAACCCCAGATATGCCCGTAGCTCAGAGACCGTTTTGGGCTTTTCCCAGTGCTCGATCGCAGCCACCTTGCCAGGTATGGGCTTTCGCTGCCCGTTCCCAACTACGTGGCCAGCGAAGACCACCTCGCTTACCGCAATGGTGGCCTTGTCACTGCTGCCCGTGAGTTTGTGCCGAACCAGAAGGTCCAGCACTCGAGTGACGTCCCTCTCGTGTGCCTCCAGGAGCTCCTTGTAGCTCATACTGGGGTCCCCGGACGCGATGATCACGTCGTCCACGAAGGGGTCCGCACAGTCACGCACCGGCTCAAGCAGGTTCTCCAGCATCCGCTGAAAAGCCGCATTGCCGTTGGTAACGCCCATGGGCATCACCTTCAACTGGAGAGGTCCAAGTGGGGTGCTCATGGCTGTGCAGGCACGGGACTCCTCGGCGAGAGGCATCTGATGATAACCATGTTTCAGGTCAATCACCGTGAAGATCCTCCGCCGGTGTTGTTTTTGCAGCATGTCCTCAATGAGGGGCAGCGTATAGCTGTCGTGCTGCGTTTGGGCGTTTAGGCCGCGGTAGTCGACCACGAGCCGCCATTCACCGGCAACCTTCTTTGGGACGACGAAGCACGGAGAGGCCCATTCGGAGTGGCACGGCTCGAGCCAGCCTCTCCGGATGAAGTCACGGAGGATCTTCTCCATGGCCTCTTTCCTCTCGCCCCTCAGGGCAAACTCCCGGTGCCGATACACACGGGGGTCCTGCTTCAGTCGTATCTTGGCCTCGCCATACGGTCCACGCACCGGTGGGGGAAACACAGGCTTTCCGCTGAAAAAGGTATCCCCATACTTCTACTTCAGCCTGGCCCTCAATGCCTGAATCTTGGGGCAATCGTCGGACTCCGCCTTGGCTTTTCCGGGCACTTGAACCACGGAGCTTACTTCAGGGGTAGCTACTCCGCTCGTCTTCGGCTCAGGCGGTCTTCCCAGGTGGCCCAAAGGGCCATCTCTGGTCTTGCCTCGGAATAGATCGCCGTAGGTGGGTGGGTTACCCCCGATTGGTTCGTCCTGGCTGGATAGGTGATCCACCACCCTCTGCACGAAGGTGTTCCCGTCATAGGAACCAGAGACGATCGAGTCCACTTCCCACCAGGCTTTGTCCTGGCCCTTGCCCTCACGCTGGTTTCCCCAGTCGTGAAAGGGCTGATCCATATACCCCTGAACCAGATCCAGCTCCTCTTCAGTGAGGGGGTCTTCCGATTCTCCGATGTCAACAGGGGGAACCGCAAAGCATTGCCGCCAGGGCTCTGCTATGATGCGGTTGACACACACGAAGTCCGTGGTGTCGGCCTGATCAAGGCCCCCATCCACATAGTGGAATTCCGTTGGCCATCTCTGGGGTGGCATGGGCTGTCCCTTAGCGTCCTGATAGACACTCTCTCCAGCCGGTAGGACGACCTTGTTTAAGGTCATGTTGGTCAATGAGGCTACCCAATGTCGGGTACTTTCCTCCTCGGTGCATCCCATAGGAACAACCAGCACTGCCTTGGAGCGGTCCTTGCGAATCTTCGCTATCGCTCTCGGAATGTCCCAACGGGGGCAATGGATCCACATCAATCCCTGATGCGGACCCCAGTGCTTCTTCCACGCGGAGTCCTGGGCGCTCCAGTACTTCTCACACACCCGAAGATGGGCGGAGGTTCCTGAAGAGAACGCATCCAGGGCCAGATCCGAAGCTCCCAAGTCCGCGACAACTCGGCTCGCCACTTCGGGCCTTACGCCGTACTCCTGGTTTGCAGGACCAGTTGGCTCAGTGTCCAGCGCGGCCACTTCGAGCTGATTGCGTTCCGGGTGGATCCATTGGCATTCCACATGGTGCTCAGGTGACGAAACCCACGAGAGCTGGTTGTCCTGGTACAGGGTCATGGAGGCCTGGGCCGGGAGGACGCCGGAGTCCGTGTCCATCATGAAGTCGTACCCGACGATCATGTCCCAGTCCATCTCGGCCTCGTAGAAGCGACCGTGCAGGAGGATTTCCTTGACGAGGTCTGGGCGGCTCAGCTCACGATGGTTCACGAACTGCAGCCCAATGGCCGCTTCCTTCGTGCCTCCCACCATGTACTGGCCGTTCGCCACCTTCAGCCTGACAGGTTTCCGACTGTCGGTCAGACACTCTGGCGGAAGTAGGCCAGCCTTGACCAAGCTGATTTGAGCGACCGTGTCAACCAACACGTCGAAAACCTTTTCCACTTCCCCGCATAGGGCACGGACCTTCAGATGCAGCTGCCGCTCGCGACCGACACGGCGCACGGCGTGCAAACTCAGGATCTCCGGCCGTTCCAGAAGCTCAACAAGCGACTGGTGCAGGTCGTGGACAATGGGCTCAGGCTGCCCATCTGCAGCATCCAGCTGCGGTCCGGGTGATCCTGCGATACTCTCGGATAGATCCTGAAGTACATCAAACACATTCTTGGTCGCGAAGGACGGACGGGTGCAAGGGTTCGTGCCTTCACTTGCCCTCACCCCGCCTCCGCGACTGGGTGCCAGACCGGGCCTTCCGCCCGCGGCAGTCCCTTTGTGCTTATCGACTCCCGACTGGGATGGTTCGGCGCTTCCCAGGTCACCATCCTGCGACCGCCCTAGCTGGGGCCCTTGGCTGCAGGGGCTCCGCTAGGGGGCGTCGGTTGTGGAAGAAGGGGTGTTCTCCTCCGCATCAACCTCGTTGACGCCCTTCTTCTTTCCCCCTTTCTTACCCTTCTTGTCCTTGTCCTTGTTCTGGTCATTCTGGTTGTTCTCCTTGTTCTTGTTGTCCGACCTGGGGACCCAGTTCCGCTTGATCTCCTGGATCTCCTTGGCGAACTCGGTCCCCACCGACGACATCACCTTGGCCAGCTCGTCCTTGTCGACCTCCACTTTGGCTTCCCGGATACCCGCGGGCGCACGCTTCTTCGACCCGTGCGCCTTCTTGTAAGCCTCCGTGTCTGCCTTGTGGGTGGGGCATGTTCGGTGGTCATGGTTGAAGCCTTTCTTCCTCCCATAACACACGAAACAGCCCTGCGGGTGAGCTCGTATGAACTCCCCAAAGGACAGCGGGGGGTCACCAACGCGGCGAGGGTCCCTCTTCTCTTTCTTCTTCCAACCCTGCTGCAGGGGCTTCCAGCTTCCCTGGTTGTTCCCCGCGCTCAGGTTGTTGGCCACGAAGGCGCAAACGGCCACCTCGGCGGGCTCATCGTCGTCGTCATCGTCGACGAGAGTCTCATCGCCGTCGGCTCCCGCTGGGTCCATGGCAGCTTCCCCGCCAGGTCCCTCGCCAACGTAGTTGACGTCGCGGTCGCCGGGCCTCAACCCGCGGGTGTGGTGGAGGTTCCGGTACTCCTTGAGCACCTCCTCTCCAACCCACTCCAGGATCTCGTCGCAGCTCATCCGCGCCGGGATGGCCTGCAGACGGATGGTCTGGCCGCTCAACTCACACTCGTCAAGGCGCCACATCGCGGTCTTCTCGCGATCGCCCGAGACGGTGATGAGGAGAGCGTTCCGCAGGGAGTGCCGTTTGACATCCCGGGCCACGTTGTTCCTCGTCCAAGCCACCACGTTCGTATGATACTCTTTGGGGAGCATCATCTTGACCGTGTGGTTGGACTTGGCCCGCTTGGATTCCTCCTTAATGACCCTCTTGATCCATGCTTCCGGCAGCATGGAGAGCAGGCGAGCCTGCTCGTCACCCTCGTTCCAGTCCTCCACGTTGCGGCGGAGGAGGGTGTAATGCCCTCGGAAGTCTCGCCAGCCCCGTAGGCGAATCTCCCGTCCATCATGCTGAAGCTTGATGGACTTCCACCGCTTGGCAGCCACCTGCGGAGCGTCCACCCGCTCCTGCTCGTTGAGCCACTTCTTGGCTTCCTTGAGGGTCTTGATTCTCCCCTCCTTGGTCGCCACGAAGTACAGCTCTCCGAGCACTTCCGGCAGGCGGTACCTGAACCGTCTGAAGACATATCTCTCAGCATCCGCGGGAGGCAGGTCTTCAGTGACGGTCAGCCCCCAATCGTCCAGCTTCTCCAAGAAGCGGTCGAGGTTGAGGGGGTTGCCATCGTACATGGGGGGCTTGATGTCCTTCAAGTCTTCCCACACGGCGGCATCCGCGGCCTTAGAGACCATGAATGCCGGCCGCGAGGTCTACCGAGGTTCCCATCGGCCTCGCCCACGGACTCCCAGGGCCGCCACGTCCATCTCCTCCATGGAACTCCTGTGGCTACGCCGTGGTTCCTCCATGTACGCTGAACCTAGATGTTCACGCCGTACTCCTTCCATGTACGCATCCTCATCACGGCACCGGCGGCTGCGTTCAGCGGCCTCCCGTCGTACACCACGCGGCGGGCTGATGTCGAACTCCTCCATATCCAGGTCCAGGTCCTCACCTTCGCCGACATCCCATTCCACGTCTCCTCTGGGGACCTCATCCCTGAGTCCACCATAACGTCCACTAGCCATTGGGATTGGCTCAGGGGCTGGGGCGGGGCGCCGGGGGCGTACCGGTGTCCGCGGTGGAGCACGGCGGTTGCGGTACTCCGCGCTGAGCCACTCATCACGCCAATCCTCACTGCCACTGCCAGGCGGCACGCGCTCGTTGCGGCGGCCCGCGCTGTGGTGAGAGGGGGCGATGAGAGAGGGGGCTCTGGCGCTGGGGCGACTCCTGGGGGCTCCCCCGGGGGCGTGGGGTCTGCCTGGACCTGGTCCGGGTCCCCAGCCGTCGTCCGAGGAGCCAGACTCCAGGGGTGGGTGGTCGCTGCCGACGCTCCCACGGGCTTCCAGCGCGTCCAGCCTCTGCTGCAGGCCGCTGATGACCTTGCTCAGCGACTTGGTCTCGCCCCTGGCGATGTCCAGCTCTTTCTGCGCGCGCGCGGCGACCCTGGCGATGCGCTTCATCTCGCCCTTGCCCGTGTCTACCTCGCACTCGAGGGAAAAGACCCTCCTGCGGAGGTAGACAATCCACCGCCAGGTGGTATCCGGGTCGCCGTTCCCTGGTGGGTCGTCGGGGTCCCCAGGGGGTCCTCCAGGAGGGCCTCTGCCGGGTCCGCCCGGTCCAGGGGGTCCTCCCCCGCCCGGTGGCCCGCCTCCAGGGGGTCCACTTGGTGGGCGTCCTCCAGGGGGTCCTGATGGTCCTCCGCCAGGGGGTCCCGGTGGGTCTCCGCCGGGTCGCCTCGGTGGGTCCCAGGATGGGCGCTTCTTCGTGATGCCGAAGTCCATGTCGTCATCCTCGTCCATGTCGCCCCACCTGGGCGTCTCGGTCTCGGAAGACTCCGAGCTCCGGTAGGGAGGAGGGAGATCCTCATCCTCACCTTCCGGTTCCATGGGGACGTCTCCGCCTCCTCCGCCCGTCCAAGCCACCACTCGGCGATGTCGGCGGCCTCGCTCATCCCCGTCGCTGGCGGTGAAGAAGGGGTCACTGTCGTGGGGGTGTCCGCCCGCTGGCCTCCGCGGCCTCTCGGGGGTCTTCCCCTTGCCCTTCCTCCGTTGATGGGCAGTGGGGCCACTGCTCCCACTGCTGCCCGTGTCGGCCTCGTCCAGCGTCATCTTGGAGGAGGCGTCCCCTTCGAAAAGCTTTCGAAGGGTCTCCACTCGTGATCCTCCCGGGGGAGTCTCGCGGCGGAGTTTGGCCTCTGCCTCCTCCATTGCGGCGGCCGTGGCTGCGGCAGCTCGCGCTTCAGCTTCCTCCCGGGAACGAGCCGCTTCGGCCTCCCGGGCCCGCTGCAGCCGAGCCTTCTCCGCTTCCAACGTCGCCAGCTCCGCCCCCGTCTTGGCCCTCTCCTCAGCGACCTTCCGTCGCGCGGCCTCGATGGCGTCCTTCTTGGCGGCGTCCGCCTGGGCCTTAGCCGTCGCTTCGGCGTGGGCCCTTTCCTCCGCCTCCTTCTTTGCCCTCTCTTGGGCAAGCGCCTCTTCCAGCGCCTTCACCTCGGCCTCCTTGCAGGCAATGGCCTCCTGCGTCTGGCGGGCTTCCTCGTCGGTTGCCCTGATCCGGGCAGCCAATGCCTCACGGGCGGCCGCAGCCGTGAGACCGGCCGCGATGGCCGCCACTTTCGAGGCGTGATAGTCCATGCCTCTTTTTTTTGCACTGAACGGCGCCTTTTGTGGCTGGCCAGGCCAGATAGTCCATGCCTCTGCCCCACTCGGTGGCCTCCTCATGGGCGATGCCGACGGCGCCCTCCACGGCAGCGTTCCGCTGCGTGGCCCGTTGCCGGGCAACCCGAAGGTTGCAGGGCATTCCACAGACGCGCTCACAGGCGCGCGCCACGTCCCTTTGGGCGGGAGCGGCGCTGCTGCTGGAGCTGGCCTGGTCGGCCGGCATCCTCCCGCGGTGGGCCGACTCCACGTCGCTGCTGGGGCCTGCTGGGGCCTGCTGGGGCCTCAGGAGCAGCGGACGTGGCTTGGCCTTGGTCTGCTTGGCGACTCCCATGAAGTCACCAAGGGTGGCGTGGCCGGGGTGGTGACCACCATTGGCCCGTTGGGGACTGGGGGCTGGGGTTCCGCCCTTGGCGCCTTGGGCGGCTTCGGCGGCCAGGGACTCCTGGTACTCCCGCCACTTCCGGTCCCGCTTCCTGTTTCCGGCGGACCGCTTCTCCTTCCCCGGAGAGGCGCTGCTGCTGCCCTGCAGCCTGCGCTCGCTCCCCGGTTCCGGGAAGTTCTTTTCGATCATGTCCCACATGGAGACATTGATCGAGGCGCCCGACGGGTACTCGTTGGAGTCCTCGTCCTCCTCAATCCCGTCGGGGCGCAGCCCTTCGCCGGGCCTGTCCGGCCGGGTCCAGGTCCTCCAGCGCCTCTGCTGGAAGCGGAAGGCAAACCCTTCCGCCCGCAGCCAGTCCTCCACGGTCTGCAGGCGGTCGGGGGCGATGTCCGTGCGGAGCTCGAAGCTCCTGGGCATGCCGCCTTCGCACTGGGGGTGGCTGTGGCGGTAGTGCTGGTCCCAAATCAACCCACGCAGCAGGTGTGCCGCATGGGGGTGGGGCCGCGGCCACGTCTTACCCGCTTCTTGCCAGTTTACCATGGCAGCGGGGGGCGTAGTTGGTCTTGAGGTCCTTGGTGTGCACTCGTTCCACTCAAAGAACTGGTGGTGGTTGTTGAGGCGGGTGCTGCAGCACTGGACTGGGTGTGCGGCTGGTGCTGGTCAGCCGGTGGTTGTGGAGGTGGTTGACACGGCCTTGCTGGTCGGCCGATGGGACTCGCTGATACAGGAGTCCTGGTCTGTGCACCTCCTTTACGGTCGCGGCGCGGTCAGGGGGATGCTCTGGACGGCGCTGCGGGCTCCGTGACGAACTCGGCGCTGTCGCTGGGCGGCGCTGCGATCCGCTGCGCTGCGCTGCGAGCTGCTGCGCTGCGCTGCGAGCTGCGAGCCGCGAGCTGCTGCGCCGCGCTGCTCGGGGTTGGTGGCCCCGAGTGGCACGCGAGGGCTGGGTAACCCCGCGGCGGTGAAACGCTTTTGACGCGTTCCCGTGGGGGGCCGGCCACGGGACGCTGCGGTGACACGCACAGGTGAGCAGGCAGGCAAGGCACTACGCTCACAAGGGCATCAATACGCTCGTGTCATGTGACAAAGCGTTTCAGGATCCTTGCCACTCTGCAACAAGGGAACGAAAGTATGTACAGCAACACATCAGGATATGTACACATGGGGTTAAGACTGGACTGGGGTTAGGGCATCACAGGACAATAGACACTCAGTCCCAACTCATATCCCAATCCCAGGTCCGACCCTCTCAGTGGCTGGTGGGGGCGGGGGCTCAAACACAACCCATGCCCTGCTCAGTCCGGACCCTGAGGCCCTGCCAATAGGGGGGGTGTCCCGCCCAGCCACAGGCGAGTTCCTGGAAATCAAGAGGGCTCTAAGGCCAACCGACAGTGGCTCCCTATGCTCCCTTAATGGCAGGTCTCAACTCCTCTCTCAGCCAGAGATATGGCCCTGCCATTATCACCCAGGAGATGGTAGCTGAAAATGGGCTGTTTCAGCCCAAACTGATATTAGCTCCAAAATCTCCAAAATTAACCCCTCGTCCGGACCCGCCAGAGGTAGGGACGAGGCAACTGACCCTATGCCCTTCGAGTACGAACTCCCTGGAGCCTTCACCCAACCTGGTTCCCTCTGAGGTCTCGGCATCAGGGCAACACGGATTCGTCAAGTGGGGTCATGATGCCAAAATCACCAAAATTGGCGTCATTCCCACGCGTGGCTCGCCCGGCCAGGGCAAGCCCAATGGCTCACAGGTTAGGAGGCAGGACCTAGGACTTATATCTGAGTGTACAACTTGAAATTAGGTCCGAGCTCTCTGTGAGCATAGAGATATGGGGCCACCAATTGACCACACGGGGGGTTGAAATTAGGATCCCAAAAGGGGGTCATTTTGGCTGCCTGAAATGAGCCAAAATTCAGGGTGCTCCCAATAGTATATCTCCACGCCGGCTTGGAGATCGGATCCTCCTCTCCATACGCGATCCACCGGGAGTCCAACGAAGACTCCCATGCCCTTGGCTTTCAAAGATCTCCATGCCACTTGGCGTGGTGACGATCCCAATTGGGTCCACAAATGCCAAAATGGCAAAATTGCCCACACTCACTTTGGGCTAGCGCCTTAACGAAGGTTGCTCCGCTTCGCCCACGTGGTGTATGAACCATGGGGACCAATATGCATAACACCCATGTCATATATGGTCCATTGGTCCATGCGTCCGGCGTGCACGGGTGGGCTGAACATAGTGCACGGCGGGCAGCAAAAGTGGAAAATTGCTCAAAATGGCCAAAAATGCGCACACTCATGGTTGAGGCAAATGAGGCACATGCCCGACTTGGACCGGAGTGTGCCATAGGATTGGTATCGAGTCATGTGTGTCCAACATATTTTTTTGGCGTCGCCCAACTCCTCCGGTTTTGGGAATGGCAGGGTCGCCAAGTGAGCCCATGATTTGGGATAGTCCCAAATAGCCAACATGGCGGCCATGGTATGCCAAACCCAAGAGGAGTTACTCGCCGGGTCCAAGATATGTTGGGCACCGCAGTATGTTCCCCCATATCATACTTGGGTCATGATGTCAATTGAGCGCAATGTTGAGATACACGGTCGCCACTTGACATCATGACGGGCCAAAAACGGCAAAATTGGCACAAAGACACACAAAAGTGCCTTGAAAGGCGCATAATTATATTATAATATCTTCGGCTTGGATCGTGCAATCAACTAATCCTTCTAAACACAATGACTTGACACCAATGACCTTCGATTCCCCATATGTGCTCCACTTGGGGCGCTTTGAAAGGTCACGAGCGCTACTTCCCAGGTGGTCACATGAAATTATGGAAAATTGCAAAACACACACCTTGCTCCCAACGCATCGCTTCGGGATCGCCACACAAGCTTCCCTTCACGAAAGTTAGGCTTGCAATTGATCGTATGGAGTATGGAGAAGGGGCTTGCACAATATGTGGTCCATTGGTGGGTTTGGCTTGGAGCGATGGACCCGCCAAATGGGCACGCAACACGACACAAGGCACATACTCCATATTGCCCAAAAAGGTAGCTCCCCCCACGATATGTCATGCCCCTCCAAGGGCATAACTTTGTGTCAATCGCTCATAGGAACTCAAGGAGAGTTCCTATGCAACACCAACACTCGCGCGCTACACTCGAAAGTTATCTTAACGCACGCAATATCATGGCCAAAGAGTTATAACGCAAACTCTACCCTCTTGACCATGATCCACTACGCTAGCGCGCACGTGTGGAAACGCAAGGCGTATAATGCTTCCTAAATTAGGTTGGGAGTATTGTGAATACATCCCACGTTTCCTTATTGTCATTCCTCGCAAGCGGCACGAGATATGACCCTCACAAGTGGCCTCACGAATCAACTTTGTTTTGCCCATATCTCTAAGACAAATGGAGGGCAAGATAAAAGGAAAGTTGATCCCTGCATAGGGAAGCACGTAGGTCAACTCGAAAGAGGTCAAATCAAGTGCGGGGATGTCGAAGTCGAAAATCCGATTTCGACATCCTGAAAAATTCGGATTAAGGTTGCGAGTGTAGAATGTGAAAATTGCGGATGCATCAATGCAATTCCTGAAGACTTTAGAGCCTTCGTCACGGATAGCGTTAGAATTTCCATTAATAACAGTTAAACTGGCGGTTACGCTAAAGTCGCGAGCTAACCGCCAGCTGTCAAAACAGTGAATATCAGAACGGAAGCGTAAAAATTGACGGAAACAATATGAAAATAAAACCCTGTTGATTCCTGACATTCTGATATATAATTCTCCGCTGGCGGTGCATCGGTTGCCGATGCGGGGCTTTACGGCACGGAACACGCTCCCGCCGGGCTCGCACCGGGCGTCAACGGGCGTCTTCCCTTCCGTACATGGGGTTAGTGGATCGGAGACCGGTTGTATGCCGTAACCTAGCCATGGGGTTCTGGGTACCGCTTCACTCCGACTCAACAATCTCGCTGGCCTTCTTGCGCCCGAACCTGTATTCTCCGCGCACGCCGCAGGCCCTGTCCAGCACATCTGCCTCAGCCTCACAGGCCGTGATGAGACAGGCCGACAGCAGGGAACGCCGGTGTCCCTTGTCCGACCGGCTGCCCGCGTCTAGGCAAACACGATAGTGCTGCTTGACTTGGACTGGTTTGATGCCAATGAGGTCCCCGAGCTTGTTGGTGAACTTCTCGATCCTGTGGGCGTGGCCCGCGCCGGCGACCGTCCTCTCCCGATGGGTGCCCCCTACCGGCACACTCATGGCACCCCCTATCTTAGAGGGTTCGACGTTTGCGAACCGGCATAACTTACCGACGGGAACCGCCTTGGCCTTCTTCTTGGGCTTCTCCTCTCCCTCTTCTTCTCTGCCCTTCTTCTTTTTTGTGGGCTTCTCTTCCTCTTCGTCCTCCTCTTCTGCTTTGTCCTTCCCATGCCTCTTCTTTTTCGTTGCTTCCTTTTCCTCCTTTCCTTTTCCTTTGTCGTAACGTTGTGCGCTCCCCTCTGCCTTGATTTCTGTTTCCTTTTTCGTTGCTTCCTTTTCCTCCTTGGGGGCCACCTTCCCCTTCTTTGCACTCTTTCCCTTTCCCTTTCCCTTGAAGTCCTCCTCTTCCTCGCTCTTGACCTCCTCCACACTGTCTGACGACTCCCCGTCCTCCTTCTCTTCTTCGTGATTCTCATCGCTGAACAACGAAAGGATAGGGGTCGAGGAACAATGTGAAACAAAGTGAGACTATCCATAGGAAGGCGGGCATACCTGGAGGAGGCTGAAGAAGAAGAAGCGGAAGAGGATGATGACGATGAGGAGGACTCATCCTCACTGCTGGAGTCCCCCTTCTTCTTCTTCTTCTTCTTTTGGGGCTTGAGGTCGACAAGGCGCCAAAGCGAGACGACACGCAGAAAGATGTCCTTGCTTTATGCCCTAGATATTTTGATGATGTCCTGCAGCTTTTGTAGTTGAAAACCCAAACCAAAGCAGCAAGTAGAGCAATAAGAGGATGTGGATCGAATCAATGATTGGTTTTGGAATCCAGTGTAACACAGAAGGGCTGCAGATAGACAAAGCAGGTTTATACACAAATGGATAATACAAAAGATTTTATATGAAAATTGGTCTGACTCTTGCCTCAGAGATTGCATTAGGCACTTCAAGTGCACTCTTTTGGGTGAAATGGTGCTGGTTAGGACTGAGGGGCATAGAGGTCAGGACCACACAGAAAATGACTTGGCCAAGCAACTGAATTCAGAAACAGTTACAAAGTAGGACCACAATAAGTGGTAGAAACAATTGAGTATAGGGGTCTTGGGGTGGGAGACCACTTAGGCTTAACCTCCAAGGCCAACAAGCATGATATGCCTGATTTATTTTGGTATGTCCTCCATGAAGCAAGGTACCTCCGCTCAGTTGAGTGGTAGGGGTGAACTTCATGGGGGGGCTAGGGTCACAACCCTAGTTACTTTGAGAAAGTGTACTTTAGGCAACAAAAGAGAGATAAAAACACTTAAGTTTGTCTTAGCATCAACAAAGGGTTTTAAGGGGGGCTTAGCCTGGATCAAGCCCTCCAAGAAAGACATGGCAGTGACTTTTTCTTACTCCCCCCTGGAGTACTAGTTGATCAAGCTAGTAGGACCAAGGAAGAAGGCTCAAATATTCCCAAAATTACCTCAAAAAATGCATTAAACTTACCAAAAACATCCTCATCACTTCATAGAAGCCTATCACACTGTAGGTACCCTTGAAAAACAGTGTAATGTACCGTGAATGATGTCCCTTCGATGGGGCATTCCTCAAAAGTCGCCGGCGTGCGACGAAAACTTTTGGAAAAAGTGTGGGGGTAGTGGGAATTGAACCCAGGACTCCCTCCCTAGAGCACATGTGCTGGCCCACTAGGGTACAGTCGAACGCTCTAATGCGGCCGGCTATCGCTGTATAAACAGCGTTTTAGTATACGTTCTGACCAAGGGCCAGGGCGGAGCAATACTCCCAATGGAGGACACAAACCCCCAGGAGCTGAAAAAAAATGAAAATGTAACCAGCAGGGAGTGATTCCTGCGGTTTAGCGAAAGGGGTTGCGATTTAGCAAGTGAAATCGTTAAAAATCGACGAAACCACGCGGGAAATCGTCATTTTTACACATAACTAAAAGTCGCAGACAAGCGCAAAGGAAGCGGACTCCAAGAAAAGGGTTGCGCAAGCATAAACGGCTTTTGGAAAACAAGGTATGGGCCGTAGTTTTTAAAGTTTTAAAGGAAATTTTTGCACAGTTGCATCAGAATTTTTATAAACTTCAGAGTCAAGCATTCAGATTCAGCCCACACCACAGAGCAGTTCAACAACCCGTCTCTCAGGTATGTCTGTGTCACCTCACACTCACGCATTGCGTTCGTGTTGGTTGTTTCGTCAAAACGTTGGGGTTGTCAACGCTGTGCTCGTTCGGGGGTCGGGTGTTCTTCTCTCGTGCTCTGCACAGGTAATAACAGGAATGAAAGGTATGTGATGCGAATGGAGCGCGCAGCGCGCACGTAGGGTTAGAATATGCGCTGTGCTCGCGATGCATGTGCCTAATCGAGGCATCCACACGCTGTGACGCTTTACCTGTATCCCAAATTCACCCTTGTTTTCTTCTTTACAGGTAAGTACAGAAAGCGTTTGTTCGTGTGCGGCCGTGGCGTTAAAGTAGGGTTGCTTAAAACGCTTAGGCTTGTTTTGTGTTCGTTTCAATTCGGCATTCACACGATGCATGGTGAGTAAGGTAGGTTAGCCCAGGAGGAGCTCACCTCCTGGTTGAGTCAGTGGTTCAGCCTCCCTTCCCTGCGTGCACATGATGCATTAAAGGGTAGGCCACGCGAATTGCGCACGGTAAACCTTGTTTAGGTTACCCAGAGGCTCCTCGGTACGTTCTTTAAGAGAACCCGAGGAGTTTCTTAAAGCTTGCTTGCTTGACAGGGGTAGCTGAATCTTCAGCGTGTTTGCGGACAGTGTATTATAGGTCACACTGAGAACCGTATAATACGGGGAGTGTGGCTTGGTTCCTCCGCCGCAAACGCCCCTTCATTTGCCTCTGTTGTACAGGTGGGAGAGGTTAAGGGTGATTGGTGCACGCAGCAGCTGCCTTCGGCGGCTATCCATTTTTCTGCCCCAGCAAACAGGGGCGCTGATCACAAATCAAATCACTGTGCCTCAGCCAGTACTGGCGAGGGCAGTTCGACCTCAACGACATCTGCGCTGTGCACGCAACGAGTGCACCCCTTCCCTCCAAGCCCTAGCAGGGGAAACGCGTTGTGGCGTCCCCTGTTAGGCCACAGCTGCTTAGGAGCGCTGTGTTCTCTTGTCTTCTTCACAGGAGGGCCATTAGGGCCTGAGTGAACTTGGACAGCAGCACCCAGTAGCGTGTGTAGGGGTTAGGGTCAGCAGGCCTGACAGGAGGTGAGTGCAAGTGATGAGTGCTCACCCTGCCTTCGAAGGCCGGTGCTGGCGTTAGTGAGTGTAGTGTAGTGGTGTCTCCTGAGCCCGCGTGCTTTTCCTCGTGGGCAGGGGAGTGCGTTAGCTTTTGGCCTGTAGTAAAAATGGGCGTTTTGTATGCCCTTAGCACACTTGGCCACCCCTCCCCTCTTAGTAGGTAGGGCTTTTGCCGTCTTACCCCAAGGATAGGCGCCAGCACAGAAATTGGGCGCCATAGGAGTGGTAATAGTACCTGATTAGGACCTTCAGTCGACGTCAGCGAAGCCCGGTCTCCGGGAGCCACGCTGGGGAGAGAAGTGAGACACATACAGACATACGTGGCACACTTAGGGGTATGGTAAACCCTGTAAGGAAGGGTAGAACCCCATGGATCTGGACCAGTCAGGGGTCCTAACTGTGGGCTCGCTTGTCCCCAAGGAGGGAAGACACACCTTGTCTCATAACACCTTGCTTGTCATTCCCCCCTGGTGTAGGAAGCCACCGTTCTTTGTTGGCTCACCAAGGTCATCACATTAGGGCAGTACCCATGCAACACATGGTCAACAAGGCACACACTCGCTGGGTGGCTGCAATCATGATAAGCGGCCACCTGGCTCACGCTGGAAACCATAGGCATGGGTCTGCAGGGCACAGACAGGGTCAGTGCAGTGCTCAGTATGCAGTAGTCTGTGAAAAACCAATGGCCTTCGGCCAGGGAGTGGTTGTCACGGGGGGCTAACGGTCCTGTCCTGCGATGCAATGCGGGGCAACTGTGACAACTGCTCTTACAGCCATACACAGGCACGTCTGCCGAAGAGTGCTCACTGCACCTGTCAGTAGACTGACACAGGGTAATTACTTTCGCTTCGTACGCTGGGACATAGTCTCAGCACGGGTTAGGAGCTGCCCTTCGTTGTTCTCAACGAGGTAAGTGCGGAAGATGGGGTTGATACTCCCATCTGGTCGTATGAAGGCTGACATAGGTTCCCAGGTCGCCTCAGACAACCCATAGCCATCCCACAGGGTAAGGAGGTTCCAGCCCTGTTTATACTCGTGGCGAGCAATACCTGCAACCACGTAGTAACCATCTACTGCCATCTCATCGGCAGTCATCTCTTCGAGTTCGTCTGCCTCCTCTGGACTGGCAGCGTTCTCTAGGTCTATACGTTCAATCTCACTGTCGCTGAGGCGCCACTCATCCCAAGACAAGTCGTCAGGGGAGTGATAGTGCCTCAACTGCTTAGGTGCACACAGCAGTTCACCACCTAGACGTGGACTGCACCTGACATGGATCCTGGATCCATCTATCCTGATGATACGATAGGGTCCAAAGTAAGGGTCCTGTAGGCAGTTACGTGGCCAGGAGGGTAGGCGTGAATGGTGTACCAAAACAAGGTCACCAACCTTGAAGCTGGCAGGTCGCCGTAGGCGGTTCCGTCGGCTCTGTTCACGGTCACGAATGTGCCTCAGGTTAGTACCAGCCTGGTTAGCCAGAGACTGCTTGTGTTCCAGCCAATCTCCCACAGGGCTCTTGAAGTCCTCAGGAAAGGGGGTTTTGAAGAACCAAGCAGGTCGTCCTCCATGGAACAGTTCGTGGGGGGTGAAACCCGTAGAAGAGCTCCGCTGTGAGTTCATGGACAGCACTGCCCAGGGCACTAGGCGTACCCAGTCCTTGCTGCGCTCCTGTTTCATCAGGATCCTTAAGTTTTGCTCCACCACACGGTTCTGTCTCTCACAGAGCTGGTTAGACGCGTGGGTATAGGGCACACCTGTGGCTACCTCCACGTTGAGGGCATTTAGCACTCGTTTGTACCACCCAGTGTCACTGCGGATGCGTACATCCTCATCAGAGTGCACCTGCTTAGGTGCTCCATAGGGTTCGAACCATTGTTCTGCCAACATTTTCACAGTCTGCTCACCTGTGATTTTCTTATTGCAAGGGAACACACAGGTGAAGCGAGATAGACCACAGGTGACCACGAGGCAACTATCATAGCCGCCAAAGCGTGGTAGGCCGTGGATGTAATCCACGTAGAGAAGAGAGTTAGCACAATAGGGTATGGGTAAGCTGGAGATCAGGCCCCTATCCCTACTGTCGCTCTGCTTGCTGGCATGACAGCCACAAGCATCCACAATGGTCTGCATACGCGACCTCAGTTCAGTCAGGATTAGACTAGAGTAGAAACACTCACGGAAGAAGTCCACTGAGCGATTAGCGCCAGTGTGACCAGAACTGAGATGGGACCACTGTAGGCACCCATCCAGTCGTGCCTCAGGCACCACAATTTGGTCCTCGTAGAAGAGGTACTGATTGTTTTTATACCACTGGTGCCCGTCAATGACACGGGGTTCGAGACCAGTGCTGAGGGTTTGGAGAATTTCTTCATACTCTGACTGATAGTCGGTTAGACTCCAACCCTCCAGGATTCCGGCAGTGCGCATGGACAGGTCAAGCTGGACATCCATACGCTGGAAAGCCTCTTTGGCGAGCGCCTCAGAGCTCTCACCAATAAGCGCATCGAAGTTGTTGCGTGATATATAGTCAGACAGTTCGTTCTTAATCCCGGGGATATGATGCACTGTCAGCCTGAACTGGCTCAGGTAAGTCCACCACCGTTTTAGCTTTGCTTTTTCAGGTGGTGGGCCCTTCTGAAAAGACTTCACAGGCTCCTGGTCACACAGCCAGACAATAGGGTTACATCCCAGGAGTCGGGATTGTGACGATAGCACCAACATACCGGCCAGGAGTTCCTGGTCATAGGTGCTGTAGTTGGAACGCGCTTGGTTCCATTTCCAATTCCAGTGTCCCAGTGGCACTAGTCGCCACTCACTGGTAGGATAGTCATGTTTCAACGAACCATCACGGTTCAGTCCAGTAGTACGATAATGGCAGTGGGTTAGTTCAGCGGGGTTAAGCTCCTGCCATTGGTAGATCGTACCTCCCCCCCCTACATCACTGGCATCAGTGATCAGGACTATCTCGCCCTCAGGGCGGGGCACTCCCAGGCAGTTGGTGGAGGCAATCTTCTTCTTCAACTCCTGGAAACACTCTTCCTCTCTGGAGGTCCATCTCCAGGGAGTAGTTTTCTTGATCAGGTCAGTGAGGGGTGCAGAGGAGTAAGTAAAATTGTGGATGTGACGCCGATAGAAATTACAGGCGCCCACAAAACTCCTCACATCGTGTAGACCCTTCTTAGGGTCATCGCGAATCTGCATGTCCTGTAGGGGCTGCATCTTAGACGCGGCTGGTTTCCACCAGCCGTACCCCACGTCGAAACCCAAATACTCCATCTCCTCTTTCATAAACTCACATTTTTCGAGTTTGATTCGGAGTTGGTTTTCTTGACAGACAGTGAAAAATTCACGGAGGAGAAGGACGTGGTCCTCTTTGGTATTAGTACCTAAACTCACGTCGTCGATGTGAGCCTCCATTTCTGCACCCCGAGAAATCAACTCTTGTACTAGAGGCCTGCGCCTCAGTATGTACAAAATTTTGTTCATAAGCTCCTGGAAGAGCGCTGGGGCATTTGCCACCCCGAAAGGCATAACCTTCCACTTGAAGACACGACCCTTAGGGGTTATAAAGGCCAGCAGCTCCTGAGCTGCGGCGGTTAGGTCAACCTGCCAGAAACCAGAGCGTTTGTCCATTTTGGTCTTATACCTGCATTTGGCAATACGCTCCAGGGTGTTTTCCATGTTAGGAATACTCCCTGAGTGGTTCTGGGTTTTCTTGTTGACCTCACCATAGTCTACAACAAGACGTAGGGCAGTCGACCCTGGTTTAGCAACAAGGAAACAGGGACTGCAGTGATGGGGGTAGTCCCCCTTCTTATACTCTTCAACGAGGCCAGCATCAATGCATTCTTGGATCTGGCGCTCGATTTCTTCGACCTGTTCCTGTGGAGCGGGATAGGGACGAAGCCTCACTCGCGTCTTTTCCAATTCTGGTTTCAATTTCAGGTCCATCTGGACCAGTTTTTTACAAGAAAGGGGAGGCGGCAAGGCGCCGAACACCTCCTCATAGGTTATCAGCAGTTTCTTCAGGCGGGGGTCAAGGTTAAGACTCTCGAGTTTCTGAAGGAAATCCTCCTCAGCATGGAGGTTGCTTTTTCCATGTTCTTTCTTTTTATGCCGATCAGCAGTTTCGGCAGGCACAGTACCATCGTCCCACTCAGGGGGACATTGCTGCCCATAGTGTAGAGAATACACTAGAGGTATCTCAGGATCAGGCAGCGTATAGGACTCATCGTCCTCCTCAGACCAGATGGAGTATTTCCAGGTCTGTCTGAGGTATTGCAGCCGCTCTTGGCGCTCAATACCTTCGGCCTTCAGGTACAACAGCCGCCGGAGTTCTTGAGTGTCATGCTCAGACAATGGCATGTTATTAGCAGCAGGCCGCGCCAGAGCATCAGTACTCCGGGCCACGGGTTCATCTGTGTGCACAGGCTGCATGTGTAGCACTGGCTTCCCAACAGGGGAAGCGGGTTCAGAGGTTGACTCTAGATCTACCTCCTCTAGCAACAGCTGGGCTAGGAAAGCACTAGGTTTCAGGGCAACACAGCTGGGATCAACAGGGGGAATAGTGCTGGCGATCTCAGACAGTTGGTCGTCAGCATCCTCTTTTACAGCTGCAGGTTCCAGATAGTCATCAGGAGACTCACACCCTGTAAGTGTGGCAGATAGGTGCTCAGGGGATCGATTTTTGAGATCATAAAGGGTCAGGCCACGATTTTCGGCCATGACTTCTTTTAGTAGCACCTGGTCTAGGTCACACAGGGGTACAGGATTGAGAGATCCATCGACGATGGACAGGAAACTGGCCCACTCAGGGGCCTGCATAGCTGTGTCTGAGTCCTCAGGCACATAGATGGGGCCGTCGGGGAGTTGCACTCTTCCCACGGTCATTCGATCTAGCATACGGCGCCAGTAAGCATGTTCACCGGAGCAACCCCAGTCAGGGGTGCACATAACAACCCTTCCTCCCTCATAAGCGATTTTGGTTAGAACCTTCGCGAGCAGGGAGAAGGGAGGGTTAGCATACGCTAGGCCCATAGCTTTCCAGAAGAAACGGAAGGCATTGTTCATTTGTTTCGAGCAGTACAACTGCATGATGTGCTGTTGTTGGCTCGCAAACAATTCCACCTGGATCTCATCCAGGTTTACCTGTAGGGCCGCCAGTCCATTTTCAAGAACGTGACGGGCCAGTTGGTAATTTTCAGTAAGATAGTTCGTCTTGGCTGCGTAGCGCAGCCCAGACTCTTTTCGCCCTGACAGCTCCAAAGGAACGGAGAATAGCCCACTGCCAAAGTCGCAGTGCAAAGAGTAAGGACGCTGTAGGGACAGCATTTTAACCTGGGGGTTTCTTCTTAGAAAGTCGGTGCCAATGACGATGTCAAAGGCGTCAGTGTCCAACACTCTGCAGTGTTGGGTCACGGTTTCGTCGCCCAGACATATGGTCACATCGACCCCCCCCAAGGAATGGATGGTACGCCCATCCCCTACTCTTATGGCCACGGTCTTAGTTTTCCTGAAAGTTTTGAGCAGGCGCCGGGCCACTATGGAAAGTGTTGCACCGGTATCAAGCACCGCTCGAAAAACCTGATCCCCGATTTTCACGAGGATCCAGAAAACCAAGTCCTCCTCTTCGGAGCCGCCCCCCTATTCCTCATCAGGGAATTTCACATCCACCCCTGCAGCCATGAGGGACTTGGCCATCCAGGCCAAGCGCCTCTTCTTAGAATTATTCCCCTCAGGGGTAGCGTTATCCCCTTGGGGACGTTTCTTGGGGTCACCTGCGGGAGCGGGTGTAGCAGCAGGAGTGGGTGTTGCAACGGGCGCTGATGAGCGCCTCTGGGGGTTGGGGGGTCCAGTTTTGCCACCCCCTTTGCCACCTCCTTTACCACCTTTATCCCCGTTCGGGGGATTTCTAGCGGGCGTCTGGGTCTTCTGGCGCTCCGCCTCCTGACGCTTGAGTTTGTCACTCTCGCGTTTCTTGATGTGGCATTCGTCCTCGTAGTGACGACGTTTGCCACAGTAACCACAGGTAATGGTACACCTGAAATGGTCCTGATGGGTCACCTGTTTCCCATCTTTGGTGTGCTGCTGACGTTTCATCTGCAGCATACAGCCACTGCGGAGATCGCAGTCAGAGGCATGACAAGGTCCCCCCTTGTCATTGACAGGTCGGCAGTAGAACAGGGGGGGGGTGCCTGCATCAGGTTGAACCTCGTTCATGGCACGTAGGTTGCCCCTCCCTTTACCACCTCCCTGATTGGTGTTAGTGGGATTTTTATGCCCCTTCCCTTCGCCACGTTCGGGGGTAGGGGTACCACCTCGTCCCAAATGCTTCTTGAGGAATTTCTCCATGTGGGAGTCATTCTCTCTCTCAAGAGCTAGCTCAATCAAAAGATCCACCAGTTCATCGTACGAGTGGGTCCTGCTCTTCCTCTCAGAGGTGGAGCGGCAATCATCCCACGTACGTTGGGGGATCTTACTCATGAGCCACAGGTGGGGCTCAGTGGCTCCGTAGGAGCCCACGTTCATCCTCGAAAATAAGTACTCCAAGTCGCACACATACCCAGAAATTCGCGCAGCGGATGGAAACTCCGGGAGCATAGGTAGCTCCTCGATCTGTGTGCGTACGCTGAGGTCAGTCTCATAGACTGGGAATGTTTTCTCGAACCTCAGGAGTACCTCTGCCCAGGTAGAACAGGTTTTCACAATCTGTTTGACCTGTTTTTGCAAAAATTTCTTTTTGCATGAGCGTTTTAGCAGTGAACATTTGGTGGCCACATCCACATGGGATTGGCCAGTCAACAAAAGGAACTCTGCAAATTCTTCTGCCCATTCAGGCAGATTTTTGGGGTCGAACTCCGGCAGTTCCAGCTGGATGTTCGCCTGGGCAATTGGTCTGCCCGTCTTCCCACCCCCCGGAGTTAGGCCTGAAGGCGACACGCCGGCAAGAGGGGCCAGGGCTGACAGCCCTCTTCTCTCACTCTCTGTGACAGGCACGTCCTGTAGATCAGCCATAGGCACAGTCCTGGCACGGGGGTGAAAGGGGCTGGGGCAGGTAACCTTAGGCAACAGCCTTGAGACCCTTGATCTCTTGAGATCTTCGGCCAGGGTACTCAGCCCTGGAGAGAGAGAGGGCAACTCAGGCTTGGGTAAGGGTTCTGCAATACCCAGTTTAGCTTTAATGGCCTCCGATAAGGCCGTCACATTTGGATCTTCTGATCCAGACAGGAGTTTGGCCAAAAACTCGGCCGTTTGATCCAGGGCACCGTAGGTTGGCCTTGGATGATGTTGTTCTTCGACTCGAGTCGGCCCCACTTCGGGAGCCCTTGGGGTTGGACAACATGGTCTTGGATACTCAGGTCTTAGTCGTCTTGGCAGGGATGCAGTGGACGGAGGACCCGAGTGCGCGTAGGACCCTAGGTCTGTACGTGGTATGGATCCATGTACAGCCAGTGGCTCCTCTCCATCTTCCCCACGGATGGATTTGTAGTACTCCTGATGTAGGATGTACTCATCCATCTTCTGCTTCAGCTCCTCATACTCCTCAGGTCCTTCAATGGCAGTTGAGGATGAAGCTGGACAATTTGATCTGGATATTGAGGCAGCTACACGTCTGTGGAGGTGACTGTAGCTGTCTCCACCGTGTGCTGCTAAGGCCTCGGTGGTAAGGCCTTTATTCTCTTCCGCCCTTCTGCGTTCTGGATCTCCTTGGGACCCAGATGCGCCACTGAGATGATGTGGAGCTCGGTACGGTGGTTCACCCATTGGGTGGGCCATGCTGCCCATTTGTACTTGGACAGTTCGGATAGGCCAGGTCCTGACGCTTGGCGTGGACATGATGAACTTGTTGTTGAGCTTTTGTTCTGCACTTCTTCTCAGGGTCGGTTCAAAAGGTCACAAGGGACTGTCTCTGCTACCGGAAAGATGTCCTTGCTTTATGCCCTAGATATTTTGATGATGTCCTGCAGGTTTTGTAGTTGAAAACCCAAACCAAAGCAGCAAGTAGAGCAATAAGAGGATGTGGATCGAATCAATGATTGGTTTGGGAATCCAGTGTAACACAGAAGGGCTGCAGATAGACAAAGCAGGTTTATACACAAATGGATAATACAAAAGATTTTATATGAAAATTGGTCTGACTCTTGCCTCAGAGATTGCATTAGGCACTTCAAGTGCACTCTTTTGGGTGAAATGGCGCTGGTTAGGACTGAGGGGCATAGAGGTCAGGACCACACAGAAAATGACTTGGCCAAGCAACTGAATTCAGAAACAGTTACAAAGTAGGACCACAATAAATGGTAGAAACAATTGAGTATAGGGGTCTTGGGGTGGGAGACCACTTAGGCTTAACCTCCAAGGCCAACAAGCATGATATGCCTGATTTATTTTGGTATGTCCTCCATGAAGGAAGGTACCTCCGCTCAGTTGAGTGGTAGGGGTGAACTTCATGGGGGGGCTAGGGTCACAACCCTAGTTACTTTGAGAAAGTGTACTTTAGGCAACAAAAGAGAGATAAAAACACTTAAGTTTGTCTTAGCATCAACAAAGGGTTTTAAGGGGGGCTTAGCCTGGATCAAGCCCTCCAAGAAAGACATGGCAGTGACTTTTTCTTACTCACGCTCTCGGCGGCAGTGGTGGAGCCCAACTCGCCTGCACAAGAAAACGTCCGACGACGAAAGGGGGAAGGCAGCAAAACGGGGTCAACGGGATACAAGTCGGAAACACAAACGTGGGAAAGTAACAAGGAATACGAAAGGACAACCTGACATTTGTTGGTTTAGCTTGCGAGGCATTGTAGCTGACGGCGTCGATGAGGATGATCTCCCTCGTTGTTAACTGCAAAGAGGAGAAGAGGAAAAAGAAATGCGTGGAGGGAAAAATGCAAACCTAACACGAGGAGTGCAATGAACAAAGGTACCTTGCTGATGGTGCCAAAGTGAACGCCCCCGCGGCTCTGCCTCTTCTGCACCAGCAGGGGCTCCCCCACCTTCAACTTCGCCGCCTCCACCACCTCCAAGGCGTGCTCCTTGGGGTTGTAGTCCGGGGGGAGGCATGGCATGGTGCAAGAAACAGGGTGCCTAGGAGAAGGGAGGGCAACCCAGATGCACAAGGCACCTCTGAGTTGCACAAATGCGGGAATGAACAAACAGGACAAGAGGAAAAATGACAAAATGTGTACCGGGGAACACATGTACCCGCATATTGTGCCCGGTAACAAAGTAATGTTCCCCAGCATGCCTGACGACGAGGACGTCGTAGAATGTCGACAGGCATGTTGGGGAACATGTTGGGTAACATTTTACCAAAATGTGGGAACATTTTCAGTTTCACATTCAAAACACAATTTTTGGACCAAACCACCATTCTCAGCAGATCCAGCGCCCTCAAAAACCCCCATACCCAACAAAAGCACAGGAGGTGACCGGTGACGTCGGGGAACATCCCGGGTGGTAGCCAAAGGAGTATGAGGGTCATGGGGCGGCGATGGGGGTACATGGGTGGGTGCACTGATTGGGTGGGGACACGGAGCCTGGTCTGCGGCCTCGGGGTCCTTCCAGTCCCAAGCAGCAGTGGCAGTGGCTTTGGCAGACATAGTTTTGCGAAATGAAGAGCTACAGAGCGCCAGGAAATGCAATCCCTTAACCTGGCACGCGATGCAGCCGACCTGCCTGTCAGAAATGTACTGTGATAAAACAAAAAGGTTTTCAGTTCTGTCGACAATCGAAAATTTGACGGTGGATGCGCGTGCGCAATGTGGGCAGATCCTTTAGTCCTACGCGTAGTCCTAAGCCGTAGTCCTGCATAGCCATTCCCGCCTGGCCCAATCCGTAATCGAAATGAGTCTTCATTGTAGTACTGTTAAAGGACTTCCCAAATCTTGCCATGCGAGACCGCACACTCTCCTGAGCGAAGCACTCCCCACGGTTTTCATTACCATACAAATGGCTCGTGAAATATTGTTTCATTTTTGTGAAATTTTCCAACAATCATCCAAATCCACTTATGTTAGCCCCATCTAGACATACCGGGGTAGTTCGGCCGGTCTAGAGTTGAAATTTCCACATGCACCCCCGTGGTATTGTTGCTAGGTGTGTCAGCCTTTGTCTTGGAAGACGTAGGAGAACCTTGGGAGAGAAGTTGTCATCTTTTAGGATTTACGCTTTTGCACACTCTTCGGTTTCATGCTTTGCGTTGCTCGCCTCAACCGTAGAAGAGTCTTGTCCTACGCGTGCACATTTGCGAAAGCCAACCAAGCCTCAATGATGCCTTGCATTCGACAAGGCGGGCCCTTTGTGTGACGGAGCATAGAAAGCATTGTGTGTCTTGAAACATTATGCATCATGGGTGCCATCAATACTCATGTTATTGTGTTTAGCTCGCATATGTCTTTCTTTGCCTGTTGACGTGCTCCGCCTTCGAATACACTCACCATTGAGAAGTGGTGTTTTCGTATCCATGATGCAAGGATACGCAATTGGACTCCCGAGCGCATGAAAATGCAAATTCAAATTTCGTGTATCCGTTTCCATGTGTGTTGGGGCTGAGTTCTATGGCTAATTGTGTGTCTTGATGTCCGACGCATGCTTGATTTCCCTTGTACCCAATTTTGAAGAGGCGATCATTACCGACTAATGGACTCGACCAACCATGTTGGCGCACTTTGCTCATCCTTGGAGGTCGAAACCACCTTTTGCGAAAGGCGTCGTTTGGGCTTGGACCACTATCCCTTGCGAGGCAAACCGTTTTTGGGGCCAATGGCCAATGAATTGTGATGCGGGAAAGCATCCAATGGCCCATGAGTGTACATTCGTCAATGGTGTGGGTGAATTGTGCTATGGGCCAAGCAATTCGCTTGTGCACCCTTTTCTGCACAAAAAAACAAAGTGTCCGTGTTTCCTTGGTGTTGTTGTCTTGCGGGTTTGGGTTTCGGTGCATTTTTGCATGCATTCCACACTAAAAACGAGGCACTGATCTACGTGTGGGAAAGGCGTACATTGTCGTGTTTGTTTCCGCCCGTTTCCTACAGTGCCTTCGTTGATCATTCAACAAAATGTCAACGGAGGACATGCGAAGCGCAACCCCAAACCCTGCCGGTCGGCATGTGAGTGAGTCAGCCCCTCCACCAATTGTGAAAATCATTTATCAGTCTGAGTCCGATGGGGGCCCCGTCTACAGTGAGCCTTATGCCACAAATTTCAACAAGGTACAACAGCCAACCTCCTCCTCAACCTTTTGTTTGCATCCCATCCACCAAGCACATTCCCGTGTGTCCTAGGGGTATTTTGGCGTTAGAGCGCACAAGATCACCGTCCGCCTCCCAATTGCATGCTACATTTTGTTCAAGTTTGATCAAGTCACGGACGAGGAGACCGATGACATGCTTGGCGCACATCTCAGCTTGGTTATCGACAACCTCTTAGACAATAGTGTCATTGCCGAGAATGCCGAGAGCAATCAAACGGCCATACGGGAAACCAATGTAGCCCCCTCCTCTGAACTATTTTGTCCACACTTTGTTGAAGATTTGTTTCTTCTCGATGAATAGACTTCTTATTATTGTTATTGTCTGAAGAGTTTGTGCTGGTGCTGAGTGTGCTCGTGTAAGTTGGAGTCGTCAAAGCAATTGAGGCAAGTGGCATGCTTTTCCCGGAACCACCATGAGCTAACTCCGATTGTAAAGGTTGTGTCACAAAAAAAAATTTCTCAACAACCGGCCAGCTTCCAACAACGACAAGTACAACAAGAACGCCGTCGCGTTTTAGCCATTTCAACAAACCTTGTTCTATTAATTGCTTGCACACCTCAACTTATCAATAGTTCTCAGTTGGGGCAACAAGCTACCGAGAATTGGGAGGCACAATGGCACACATGTCATGCTGTCACCATCTTCACTCGATCAAAGCTTTCAAAGCCGAAAGCCGATTATGGAGTGGAACCATGGAGAAACCATGAAGAAAACCGTCAATCTTGTGTGTCACACCGACGCCACTATTTGTTTGCAGGTTCCATGAACTTGAGCTGCTAAGCCTTTTCCTCGCTTGCTTTGTATTGTGTTGTATTGATGGACCACAGGTATTGTGGGTCATTATTCAATGTGATGCCAAGATGTCAAGATCGCGTGCAATCAAGCTCTCTCACGAGTAGGAGTTGTTGAGCTCTCAACGACCATGAGTGCGTGTGAAGTTGACCCACGAAGAGAGTCCCTATGGTGTACGGAACATAGATTCCAGTATTTCGAACATCTCCCGAAATTTTTCGAGGCAAAATGTTAAGTTTATATTTCATGAAAAGCACCTTGGACGTCCCATGCCCTGCCCATATTAATTCGCGGCGCATTCGGGATGAGCGCTCGCACGCTGTGGCAAAATCACGCCGCACCCCCAATTACATCCCGTGGGCCCATGAAACAATTAATGGACCGCACAAGTAGACTTGACGAGTACCAAGTGGATCGCACATAACACCCGATTAAAAAACGAATGAATGAATAGGCGTACAAGCCGAGGCAAAGTAGTTGCGGTCTCGTCTGGATTGATCATGATTGCGTCACGCGCACCATTTCATTCCACGAGCCGTGGAATGGCCCACTAAACTTCGCGAGCGCGTACCATGTACTATAGCTCTAGTATGGACCATTGAGAGGGTTGCTGCATCCAACATGTTACTTAGGACCGCTCTACATTTTTTGTCAGGGGCTGGATGCATATTATCAAAAGGACTACCAAACGGCGATGACGTATTTTCACGCCGCTGACACCGCGCAGCCGGGTGTATCCCAATGTGTGGTGATGCTAGCCGTCTGCTATGAGAACCGAGGGCAGCAGGTGTGGTTGCAACCGTCATAGTGTCCCGGGTTCAAGCCCCCCGCCCTTTCGAAGCCTGCAAAAAGGGTACTTGGCGCCCACTTTGGGCCTCCCATGTTGCCCACTTGTTGCCAATTTGACCGGTTGTTTTTCCCCTTCCGGTGGGCTCCGATATGGCAAGGAGACGCAGCAATTTCCGAGCCCCTTTTCAATTGAAAAAAGGAACAGCGCGTGCACGCGCGAACTTTTTTCGGAACTGCCTTTCAACCCACCACAGTGATATGTGTCTATGAGTTGCACCCCGCATAAAAATTTGCCACATTGGCGGTACGCTGCGGTATGGTTGCGTACCCTAGGCCCCGAGGTGGTTGTGGAGACCCTTTCTCTGTTTCTACTCTTTGCCCCCCAGCCCTCTTTCTCCACCACATGATTCCCCCAAAAGTCGCAACATTGGCTCTTTCCCTGAATGGACAGCCTCGGCACCAGGGGCCAGCTTTTCTCAAATGGTTGTGGGCAGTCGTTTCCATTGTTGTTGCGCTCGGGGCGGGGTTCGAGACTTGTCCTCACGTGTGCTGTCCTCGTCATCGGCAAGACTTTGGACTCTCCACCCCAAACCGACATTTGGAGTGGCCAGTTGCGATAGGCCCGGAGTTGTAGACTTCGCAATGTGATACCCCTCCCTCTGCGGTACTGTTGCTCATCAGTGAACATCTACCTGCTGTTTTCGGTGCATATTGGGGCATGGCAATCCCCGGCTGTCATGCCACAGGAGGCCGCACTGAAGATCTACGCCCATGCCCTGCAATTGGACCCGCACTACGCCCTAGCGTGGCACAACAAAGGTGTACTGCACAACGAGCGTGGCGAGCTTACGGACGCCAAGGAGTGCTACCTGAACGCGCTTCGTGACCGCATTATGAGTGGACAGCCCGAGTTCAAGACCGTGGCTTGCAATTTGAGCTCAGTGCTGGTGAAGCTTCAGGAGCACGAAGCCGCCTGCCGTCTCCTGTCAGAGGTCTCTCCCATTGGCCTGCAAGACAGGGGGGCGGGGGCGTGACCAGTGCCAAGGACTATGTGTCCTTTGGGGCAGACGCAGGGCAGTGCCGTTGGGGGCAGTGATCTTGGGTGACATACCATACAGAGTCCCCGTGGATGGCGACTCTGACCCTTCTGTTCTTTCTACTTCAATCCTGATTATTTTCCCCCACCCCCTGTTGCACAGTATAATGCGCAATTCCCAATCACAGTCGATTTCCATTCTGCGTCCTCCATGCGCCCTCCTCCCAACCACCACGGCCACCACCTCTGCCCTCCTCCCAACCACCACGGCCACCACCTCTGATTGATGGATGAAGCGACAGCGCGCGCGACTGGACTGATGGATTGTCGCAGATCTACGACTCATCAGTCCAGTCGTGCGCGCAGAGTTGCGACTACGCGCGCGACTAGACTGATTGTTATCGGAATATTCAGTGTTCTCCTTTTCGTTTTAGGGGAGTTATCTGAACCACGGTGACTTTGGCAGCATATTTAGCAGAGAACTATCCACTTGCTGCTTCAAACGCTTGTTTGGGCATCCCAAGCGGCACGGGAACATCTTTGGAAAAAGTCATTGCCCTCGAGGGTGATGGCTCTATCTGCCATGAGTTGTGTCGACTGGCCTGGCCACCAATTCGCATGCACCACCGCTTTCTTTCTTTCCATTCCGCCCCCACCGCAAACAGCCCAGAGCCACTCACCTGCAACGATTGACTGATGAATTTCCCTCAGTCCCCTTCCCTTCGGTACATAAGATCGCTCAGGACCCCTCCCCATCCCGCGCACACGCCACTGCACCAACGGTTTGTGGACCGCAGGTGATTCGAAGGGACCCGAAGGACTTCTCCACGGCCGCTTGGCTTGCGGATATTTACGTGGAAGCCAAGCAACCGGCGAAGGCCTACGACCTCCTGTCCACACTGCCGAACAATGGTCGCCTTAAAGAGGTCCCACCTGTTCCCATGGGCGTCCTCTGTCCGAGACAGGCCTTTGCTTAGTGGCTGGTTGATACTATACCGGGGGGGGGGGGGGTCAGAGGCCAAAAAGCCGTTTGTGTACCCAAAATCGACCTCCAAGTTCGGGCCCCTTTGATAAATTTCATTTTTTTCCTGAGGAAAAATTTTCTGATGTGGGTGGGTGGGTGGGTCAGCCAAAATCCCGGGGGGCCAAATTGACCCCCCCCCCCCAGTATCACTAAGCAGAGGCCTGGTCCGAGACCCAGTCAAACCTGCCCTTCCCTCAATACAGGTGATATCCCTTTTGTGGGAGTCTCCAGGGCTCTTGCTGGCAGGTTTGATGGCGGGTTGCCGTGTCCGGCCATGGCACAACTTTCGGATTCAGAATTTTTGCACCCTCTCGCACCACCTCAACGGTGCAAGAGTCCCACTCAGTGTAGTCCTGCCGGCTGTGAACCTCCGGCTCAGGCGGGGGATTTGGCTTTTGAATGCAACCGTCGCCATCACTGCGACTCGGGGTCGGCACCTGCAGCACAAAGATGCCCCCTTTCCACGGATTGTGGGGCGCCTGGTCTCAATCTTGCGTGATCGGTGTGCACAGCCACCCCTGCAGCAAGACGCCAACAGGATCGCCTGAGACGTATGGTGTTTGAAGTGTTGTTCCGCACTGTGAACCCTGCCATGCTTCACTGGGGTTGGAATCTCTCTTGAGCTCTCACCGGTCTGCATGTGATAAGAGCACGTTTGTGATAGTAGACAAGCTCTTTTTGGGGGGTCATGGTATCGTTTGGTTCGCCTTCGATGGCTGTCCAGCTGCATTTTATTTGCATCAGGGTGGGGGTCAGGCAGAAGCCGAGACTCTGCAAGAATGGGCTCTGCTAGATGGGTACAATAGAAAGAGTCAGCTCCTGACAGCAGGGCGACTGCACGGCCGTCAATCTGCTCCTCCGCCAGGCGTCCAGCCCCCTTGGTCCTGGAGGTATACAGGTGCAGGGTCCCTGTACCCAGACTGCAGTCCCATTGGATGCAGTGGCGATTGCGGGTGATCTCATGGCGTCTCATAGCCTGGATGACCGAGTACACATCAGTGAAACATTGTTGGGTTTTCTGTGCCAATTTTTGCCAGAGTTTCCACCAGGGGGAGGGTGGAGCAGTGGCCATGGTGACATACCATTGGGGTATTGTGTGTGCTTTGGTGTGTCTTTGCCGGAAAACAATCCAATCTAAGAAAGACACCGGTCCTGGACTGTTGTTCACTTGCAAAGCTCCCAAACACCAGTTTACGCAGTGCTGGTGTACAGCCCAGTCACTGGCGTTGGCACATTTTTGTGCTGACGTGCTGCTCCAGCCAGTAGGCACACAACTCAGTGGCACTGGTGCACAGTGCGATTGTCCAAACAGCAGGCACCTGGGGTCTGCTTTCTTCTTCGTCCTTCGTAGCTCGAAGCTTGAAAAGTTCCAGGTTGGCACCACGTCACCCACATAAAAACTGATATCAAAGTCAAGTGCTAAGCTGAAGGGCATTGAGGTCTTTTTGGGACGCCCCCCCCCCCCGACGGCCCATGTGTGTCTTGAGGTTTAACCAGGTTTGGCATAGAGAATAAAGATGCACTCATGCCTGACTGTGGAGTGCATTACCTCTGGTTTGCATTTGTCTGTTTTTTAATTCGGTCACCCCCCCCCCCCCCGACGGCCCCTGGCTACAACACACAGCCGGATTCTGTGGGGAGGGGAGGGGCACATCAATGATTGATTTGATTGTCATCAAATCGCTGCTGAGACCTGCAGGGCGGGAATGGCTACATTCCAGTCGCCAGTCATTTAGACCGGACACTTCAGATACCTCTGTGGTCTTAGCCCCGCGCTCACACCCGACCCAGGGAAATTATTCCGTTGCCAGAGGGCGTCCCGAGGGCTGCATTGGGGTGCTCGCTGTGTGTTGCACAGGGGTTTTGCTTATGAAGAATCTGAGGGTTGGGCTGTTGTTGCTTCAGCGTGTCCTCTCCAAAGGCCATCATAATTCTTTGCAGGGGATGATGCTCCTGGCCAAAAGCAAAATGGCGGATATCTTGGTCACCATATGTCCACCCCATGCTTTTCGATTGCCAAAAGCGCCACGTCTTGCACACGGCTATGAGGCTGCTGTAGAGCAGGTCTGTGCATGTGTGTCTACCCATATGCTTGTATGTCGGGCAATGCGTCTGGTTGCTGCGTTGTGATACGAGTCTAAAGTGGTGTTTGTATGATGTGCATTTCTGTTAATACATTTGAAGCAAGGATGTGTTTTGCCTTTCATGCTGCTTCCAGGAAAGTGCTGTCATGTGATGCTTGTACCAGGTTCGTCACGGCCACATGAGTGCCAGAAAATGAAACTATTGCCAGTCGTAGGTCGCTCAAGTGAGAGGCTGCTGAAGCAAGCTTGCACCCTGCACTATGTACAGGTTGAGACAGTGTCCCATGGCCTTTCAGATTAGCAGCTGTAGTATCAGGAAGAGATGGGGGGATGGGGAGGCTGGGAGTTGGAGTAGGATTACAAGGAATGTGGACACAAGGCGACGTTGCAGAGGGTCCGCGTGGATCTCTGTTTGCTGATGGGGTCTAGAAAGCTTCCTACGTTACTACACAGACTCGTCCTGCCTGTCGCATGCACCACTCCACCCAAACTGCACATTGGGCTGATCTGTAAAGAATTCTTATGTGATTTGCCTGCATCAGTCTGGATTGATTGATTTCTGTGTGCGACTCTTAGGGGGGCTTTCCGAAGAGCCCCATTCTAGTAGAGTCAGTACCTGCTGGGCACCCGGATGTGGAAGCTGAGGAGGGTTGGGCAGGGGATTGAAAGCGAGAAGTCCCTTGCCCCTTGATCCCTTGCACCGTCTTCACCACTACTCCCCTGCCCCTCCGAGTGGTGGTGGTCCTGGTGGTAAGCACCCTCCGGACCTCACCGTCTTGGGAAAGACGTTGTGTCAGCAATGCCGGCGTCGGCCATGGAAGGGACGCCATGGGACAGAAGCAGAGGGACAGCTGTCCCTCTCTCACGTGCCAAAAACATTTTTCCCGACCGTCTGTAGACAAGCGATGCAGACCCGTTGCACCCAACAACCCAAACGTGCGTACACCCTGAAGTACCAACCGGCAGACGTGCTCAGTTTTTGTGCCCCCCCCCGGCACTTCCAGGGTCCAATGTCGCTACGTCTCTCTACCTTCTTCCTTTCTTTGTCGTTTGGATAATTATGTCGCCTCACTTGCCTCCTCGTTTTCGCCTCTCCCTCGTAACATGTGCTCTCTCGCAGTGTTTTTTGACCCCACCCCCCCTCGTCAACCAAACCCCCCCATCCACGAGTGGTTCAAAAGGCAAGCACGCACCTACACCCGGAAGCTCCAACCGGCACACGTGCTCAGTCTTTGTGCCCCCCCCCGCCCCACCGATTAATTAGCTCACCCCCCCCCCCCCCTCCAAACCGTGCGGGGGTTCGAACCCGGGAGCTGGTGCTCTTGGGTTCCCTGCACGTAGAGCTCTCTAGTCGGCGTCGTGGGAACCACCCCCCCCTACAGCAACCCGCGCCACCACCGGTACCGGTGGATCGGGTGGAGGTCTCGTCCGTTTTGCCCCAACCCCCAAAAAGTGACACGCAGGAACCACACACACCTGCAGCAGTGCGCGCCGCCACCTGTACTCGAACAGGTCGACAGGAGGTCCCGTCCGGTATTCGAAGGGATCGGTGGGAGACCACCGATCCCGGGACTCGAACCACCTCCTTCACGGCAAACGCCGGGTGCGCTGCCACTTGAGCGGCCGCCTTCTGAGAAGTGCTGGAACTTGGCACAGGGAACAACCGCACACGCAAACACACACACCACACATGCAGGCGCCTCGGCGCCGCCCAGCCCTCCCACCCTCTGTATGGCTGTATGTTGACCTCCAAAAAGCCAGTACCCACTGGGGTTTTTAAATCCTAAGGACCTAAATAGCCCAGGGCCGGTGGCAGTGGCCCACAAGGGTGACCTCTGACCGCCCCACCCCCCACGACCAGGTGACCCGGAAACACAGGTGTGTGGCCGAGAGGGGCCAGCGCAAGCGAGCATGCCAGTGCGACGGTGGGAGCCAAAGTGGGACACAGCAAACGCTACGCCCCAAACTCAGTCCGAAGGCGACAATGCCCTGAACCCTGTAGAAGCAGCCCGACTCTTACCCCATCCAGGGACGAGGGACGGGACGAACTGCAAAGCACTGTCTGCGTGACACGGACAATCATGGAACTGAGATGGCGATGAAGGTCGTGAGGCAGGCGCGGCTGGAGCTAAGTGGCGGGTCCACACCTGACCAATTGAGGCCCCCTCCAAACCGACCCAGGCCCGAATTGCAATAGCGCTTTGGCATGGGGTTTTGTATCCCCCCCATCCCCTCGACCTCCCCCGCCGCAAGACCAAATTTTATGGTGGGGGGAAATGAAATTTACCAAAAGAAGACTGTCTGTGGGCTATTTTTTGCTCCACAGATTTTGGTGTCCCAGACCTCCATCCCCTACAACACCCCCATCAAGCACAGCTCCGGTTCGGTCCCAAGTAGTCCCACGGCCGGCATTTCCATTTGTCGGCCTAAAGCAGGGTCGATGAGCCTCCTCCACGGGGCCAATAATGTGGTTTCATGGAGCCAATGCCGGAACCAACCAACCTCTCTACCCCCTCTCACGCCCACGCCCAAGCCCTCGTGGACCAAGAGAGCGAAATCAGGGCCAGTTCGGGTGTCGGTGGTAGTGCTCGGCACTCCATGTGTCCGTGATTTGTGTGGTGGTGCATTCATCCCCCACCTTGAGGTCCTGGCCGACAGGCATTGTCTTCCTGTGCACAGGCTGTCGCCAAGTTGCTCTCGGAGCGTCCCAATGCCGAGCTGCGTGTCACGGATACGGATTCCATGGGTTGGCTGGCCATGAAGGTTGTTTCCCCCTCACGGAATGCCTGTTGTGGATGCGCCCAACCTGTGCAGCAGCTCTAATGCATGGCCTTGATCCTCGACCTCTGCTGCAGATATTAGTGGGCTTGCACTGGTTTTGGTCATCCATTTCGAGTGTATCTTTGAAGTGCAGGATTTTTCATTTGCATTTGATCCCCCCGCCCCCCTTCGCTTCGCTCACCTTAATTAGGTGTAAACCCCCCCCCCCTTTGTTTGTTGCTGAGGTGGTTGCAGTTTTGTCTGTGTTTTTGGAGGGGGGGCTGGGGTGTGGTCCAGGAAAATGCATGGGGTTGTGGGCACTGGATGCAGGGTACGTGTGGACATCCAGTCCATGCTTCTCCTTGGGGCTGTAGGTGTAGGATTGAGGGCTGTGCAGGTCCAGGGTGATGCATGAGTGTGCAAACGAGGGATCCAAGCTTATACCGTCGCTGTGGATCCACACCAAGAAACCATAAATTGCTGAGGACCCACTGCCAATGACCCCCCTCCAGGATGACCAGCATCTCCCCTCTCCCCCCCCCCCCCACCCACCGCCGGCTTGGGATGGCTGCTTGGACGCACCTGGCCAACGGCGAAGGCATCTGCCTTCCTCTGCGTGGACTCGACGCAGAGAAGTGAAACAGGGCAAGTCCGGGGGCTCCGTTGGCACAACCGACCAAGGGAAAGGGAAGGGAAGGAGTGTGGTGAGGCCGATGGGCACTGCGGCCTACAGAGGGAAAGGCCAAGGGAAGGGAAAGGGGAGGGGAGAGGGAAGGTTAGGGCAAGGAGGAAGAGGAAGGTCAAAGGGTGGTGAGAAGCCGATGGGCACCACCGCCTATGGAGGGAAAGGGTCCAAGGGAAGGGCAGCGAATGGCGATCGGCCAGTAGGCGCCGCCAGCTGCAGACGAGATCATCACACCATGGCGTCATGCCAAAACCCCCCCCCCACCCACCGCAGGGCTTTGGTAGGACAAACACCCATTGCGAACAACTGCCCAGGCCCCACCGCAGGGCTGTGGTGGAACACAAACCTGCTGCGCCGCACTGCCTAGACCCCACCACGGGGTCTAGGCAGGCACAGGGTAGGGCAAACAACCACCACAACGCACTGCCTAGGCCACATAGCCGGGCGTTGACAGGACACCCACCCACCGTAACGCACTGCCCCGCCCCCGCAGCAGAGTGTTGGTGGGAGAAACACCCGCTGCACACTACACGGGCGGTGAATCCCTGAAACAACTGGCACTATTCATTGAACCTGCTGCGCACCACTGATGGGTAACACTTGGTGATCCGGAACCCCCTGGGCCTGTTACATTTCCCACATCAGATGTGCTGGTGAGCACCCCCAAATTTCACTGTCTTGGGAAAGGCTTTATGTGGAGCATGCCGGCGCCGGCATGGGAGGGGCGCCAAGGGGCAGGAGCAGCACTAGTGAGCAGCGGGACAAGTGTCCCACTGTCATGCAGTAAAAATCATTTACCCCCGGCTTTTAGGTGGCCCAACAGGCTGCCCACCTCTCGCAGTTTTTTTTTTGGACCCACCCTCTTCACCCCCAACCCAAGGGGTGGGCAACGAACCCCCCCATCCACAAGTGGAGGATTCCCTACTCAAAAAGCGACCACGTATGTTCACCCAGGAATACCAACCGGCATACTCTTTCAGCCCCTGTGGCACACACCTCACCCACCCGTCGGGGCCTCTGGTCCATAGTGACGGGGTCGGAGGCGCAGACTGAGAAGGCGGCCCCCGCATGCTTCTAACCCTTCCATCACCAGATGCATGCCCCTAGACCCAACCCCTCCACAACCCTTCATTGCATATTTGGCAGTGCACCATTTTTTCAAGTCGTGTTCAACACCATTTGAAACTACTAGTCGACAAGGGTTCCATGTAGTTTTGCTTGTTTCTGACATATGACAGCAGTTGAAGTAGCCATGTTGCTCCTCTCCGCTCTGGAGTCCCTGATACCGAGGGGTCAGAAAGCTACACAGATACAGATACAGATGCATATGAGGACAAACAGTGAAATGGTGCTGATGGAGACGATGGTGATGTTTCTGTCCCGTGTTGCAGAAAGCAGCACCCACTCATTGCCCCTCTGTGGTTTGCAGTACTGCCCAGAACGCATTGACAAGCACACATGCAATGACAACACAATGTGCAGCAGTAATGTACAACAGATGTTTGGTTTATGGCCGTCAAGGCACATTGCAATTTCGATGCTGGAGCGCTGGGTCGTTGTGGTTTGATGTTTGTGCCTGCTGGAGGGGCCTGTTTCATAAACGGGGGAAAACGGGGTTGATTCCGGAGGAACTAGTCTACAAGGCAGGTGAGTGCACGCCGGGCCCCTCGATCCTGTTGCTTGCTGCCAAACGGATGAGTGAACCCAGGCCATCTTTCACTGCAATCCTGAGCATGAGCTTTGTCTTATGTTGACATTCTGAACCATTGTGAACAGGCTCGCCCGGAGTGTCGTGCTGCAGTGTAGGGCTTGGGACGTTGAGTTGTGGGAATTGGGGATTCGGTCGTACTCCTTTGGGATCGCAACCGTCGTCTTTACCGTTTGCAGGCTTTGCAAAGTGGATGCAAGAAGGCGACATGCCTCATCAGACCCTGGGACAACTTGAAAAAATCTCTGGCGTCTGTACTGGAGCGCAACGGCTACACAACCGAGCAGGTTTGGCGTTTGTCTGGGGTTAAGCAGTATCCGACGGAATGTGTGTCCTGCCGTGCGTAGATCTGCATCGAATGCACACGCTCACGAGCACGACTTTGGCTCGGGGCTGCAGTGCGGCACGCTGTAGACCCTGCACTCAACGCCGACGGCTTGTGCCACCAAGGGTCGTGCCGCCAACCGGTGGTGCCTGGTCGTTGGGGCTGCGCATCGTGTTGACGGGTGTGCCAACACATGCATATCTCATCATCAGGGAAGGCACATGATGCACCACGTCATCTTCAGCAGAGCTGGATATGGATAGAACAGGGGCAGGACCGAGGCCCTGCTCAGGCCCAACAACATTTGGACAGGTTCGTCCATTGGAACCACAGCGCAGACAAACAAGCCCATTGAAACACCGGATCAATGAAGACAAATGGCGACCATGCCTTCAGTTCTGAGGATGCTTGCGGGTGCGAGGAAACCTGGAAAGTTGCTGTTGTGGTGGGATGAGGCAAAGGTGAGGTGGCAGCAGCACAAGCCCTGTAGCGGTTTGGAGGAAGACGTCCTGTTGTCATTCGTCAAGCGTAGGCAGGCTCAAAAGTGATGTGAATGCCATGGGGTCTTAAAGGGACCCAATTAGCGGCAGCACGAACTCATCCATGGGACCCATGGCCATCCATGGCAGATTTGCAGCTGTCCAGGCAACGAGGGCTGAGTGGGGAGAGCTGAGTTCTACTGAGGCACGCATTCGAGTCCTGCGGCGTGCAGCACATGCCCCGGTCGCGTGTTGTTGAGCGGTGCATGACATGACAAAGGGATGAATCCCAATGCATGCCGTGTCGGGTGCGGACACGACCGGCAAGTCTGATCCATTGGTCCGCTTAGGGGACAACTTCCTTCAGGTGCCTTGGCTGCCAAGAACACTGGATTGCATTTGGCTCACACTTTATCGAATCCAACTCCCCTTCCCCCCCGGTTCTGGAGCGGTTCGGTGCAGCCCCCCACACTCACCCAACCCAACCTAAACACACGATGCACGTGTGCTGCACAATTCCTCACCCCCTCTTCTCCACAACCTCGACCCCAGCCCCTGTGCATTGCCCCGTCTGCTTTTCTGCCCCCGCCCCCCCCTCGCCCACTGACTGCTCCTGCTTCCCCCCCCCCCCCCCCGGCAGGTGGACATCCAGCACTTTATTGCCGAGGAAGTGACTGCCTGGCACGGTGTGTTCGAGAACGCGGACCTCTTCATCAACGCCATCTACACGCCCGCCTCTGTGCCCAGCATCCTGCAGCGCTGCAAGAGCTACCAGCAGAAGGGCCTGACCACGGTGCCGCGGGGCGGCTGCCTGAAGATCATGGGCATTTGCAGTGAACAGATCCGGACCCAGTGCACCGTGGGCAGTGAGGTGTGCGCGGGAAAGTCTGATTCTGATGCCTCGCCGCTCGCCCCCCCGCCCCCCCGCCCCCCGATGTGCAGGAGGGTCTCGCTCTGACAGTGCGTTTTGGACAGCGCGGGTTTCTCAACCAACTTGCATCGTCTCTCCCTCCCACTCCTCTTTAAAGTCATGTGCCGTTTGAGTGGACGCAATCCAGTAGCTCCAGTAGCTGGGGGGGTGGCGGTGTTGGACAGGGTGAGTCTATCAAAGGCCCCACCTGCACCATCGCTTACCTCGCCAATCAGACTGCAACCCCCCCCCCCCCCTCTGTCTGCCTGTCAGCCCTCGTCCATCACCTCCCACCAGCCCTTTCATCCAGCCTGCCAAGAACTGCCGAACATTGCTGCATATGCACACAGGGAAGTGCATGTGTAGAGCGCTTGCAAGACCTTCGTGCGACCATCCAGCCTGCCCCCGGTGGTAGAGCCCCGCGCCCGCGCGCCTGCGCTGGTGGAATGAGAGGGGCCCAGAAGTGAGCCCCCAGCCAAGCGCATGAAGCAAGCTGCTATTGGAACATTTTTCCAGACGAGAGCTTCTGCCAGCTCCAACTCTAGCTCTTCCTCTTGCTCGGGGAGTGTGTGACCTGGTACAGCAGTCCCAATCTGGTGCAGTGCCTCTTTTGTGTGTTCAGTTCGGTGGCAAAAGAGGGCGGGTTATGATGTGGAATTTCTGGCGCCCTGGAGGGGGTTGACCCGGACTTTACTCGCCGGCTGGCGCACTGCGGAGGTCCGAGCGTACCGGAGGCCGTTTTTTTTGGGGGGGGGGGTGGACAGCCCTGACTGTCATTGTGAGGGCACCGCTGCCACTGCCAATGCCAGTGAACACCAGCACCAGCCTAACGAATATCCAAATCCACAAGGCCATAAGAGTGCTGCACTAGGGCAGTATGCTGCGTTGGCAAACATGAACACCGCTACCGTTAGCACAGGGACTGCATGTGAGAAAAAATCCCGTGACCATGCCCCACCCTCCCCACCACCACCACCACACACACACACACACACACACACACACACACACACACACACACACACACACACACACACACACACACACACACACACACACACACACACACACACAGACACACACACACACACACACACACACACACACACACACACAGACACACACACACACACACACACACACACACACACACACACACACACACAGACACACACACACACACACACACACACAGACACACACACACACACACACACACACACAGACACACACACACACACACACACACACACACACACACACACAGACACACACACACACACACACACACACACACACACACACACACACACACACACACACACACACACAACCCCCTCAAGTACAAAATTCAGGCGATTCTTAGGGTCCATGAACATTTCCTGCCGCTCAGATGATGCCCAGGCGGCAGCCTGTCCTTGTTCATCTGTGAACCGGTGGCACAAGAGCACAGTCACGCATCCCAGAGGCACAATTTTGAGCGAAGGGGCAGTGAGTCCTTTGGCAATTCAACAGGTCAGAAAATGCAGAAACTTTTCACGGTCCCCACCCACAAGCAACAGTAGACGGGCATTCTTCAGTGACATTAGTACCGGTGGTGAGGCTGTGATGATTGGTCCTGGTGATGGTAGTATCTGTGCCAGTGTCTGTGTCAGACTCAAACTCATACTCCTCCTTGTTGGTTGTTGCTGGTGATGATAGCACCCATCTGCTCAAATGTGAGTGGTGCCAGGAACAGAGTAACAGTATAGAGTAACAGTGTCGAGTAATGGTGTGGCGTAATGGCATAGAGTACATGTATGGAGTAATGGTATGGAGCGTAAGTCGGGAAAGAGAAAAGAGCAATGGTATGGAGTAACGATATTGAGCAATGACTTTGAGTAAACAACAACATCTTCGCTCGCTGGGGCGGTGGCGGTGTTGGCGGTGATGTTGCTGATGACAGGGCCACTGGTGGCAGCCGCATTCCCTACTGTGCAGGTCAACGGCTTCGACCTGACCAATTTTGGGGATTTTTGTACGGCCATCAGGAAGTACGTGATGCACATGCACATGAGCACCATCAACCATGAGGTCCTGACAGAAGTGGCCGAATTGGAGCTGGAAGCGGACCATCAGGTACTCAACAGCCCCTAGGAAGTGGGCTCCATAGTGGAACGTGCTGTCTGCAAAGCCGCATCCTAGCGACAGAGGGATGACACATGTACCCCCCCCCCCCCCGCATGACTATGGGGGAGCGTTAGCGCGCCGGGCGCGCGCCGGGCATCTTTTTTGACCCGTGCCCCACCGGTGACCTTTTAGGGGCTGCACTAAGCGCAACTATTTGGACGTCTAGCTGGTAGAACCCCATACTTTGTGATACTATGGGCATTCTTGTTGTTTGACAACGGGTATTTTGATGCTTCTTTCATATTCGGGATATGGTATATTTGGATTCTCACCCAGTTTCACCAATTTTCTTCCATTTTTTGCTCGTTTCCACCACATCCACTCCTTACTAGGTTGATTTCTCCCCACCATGGGGACCCCAAGAAAGCAGGGGTAATGTAGCCATATTGATTTCTCCCCACCATGGGGACCCCGAGAAGGCAGGGGTGATGTTGCGAATACTGAGTTTGCGCTTCGTTCTTATGAGGTGAGGCAGAAACGCCGTCCAAACCGCTTGCAGCTTGGGGACTCATTACCATAGCGAAATCTATGGGAAAGGTAAAGGCAAAGTACCGTTTGTTAAGTACAATACAAATGACATTTGGAGTTGTTGAATTCACAGCTATTGTCTAATTATGCAACGTGCTTTGTAGGGAAGGTGTGCAGTCCATAATGCTCTATTTGGGGGGCCTTCTCCATCAGAGGGTAAATCTCGGGCTGAAGTCGGGATAGTTAATAGTTCCCCCTATGACTATGACTATGACTATGACAATGACTATGTTGTGCTGGTCCTCTGGACTCTGCTGTGTCCATGTTGCTTGCTCCTGCTCACACACCCTGGGCTGGGCATGGTTATGCACATTTATTGAGGTGTGTATGCTGGTGTTAGGCCCTGCATGTAGGCTCTGCATGTTTGTGCACGCCCCCCTTTACATCTATGTCTCATATGCGGTTCTGGTCCCCCCGTTTGTGTCTGTGTGTTACATGCAGGTTTGTGCACCATATTCATACTGACCAGCAGAGATTCAGAGGGACTGAGAGCCTGTATGCTGCGACCTGTGTCATCCTCTGCAGGGCTTGTTTGGGAAGACAATCAGACTTCCGGTGCTGAAGGAGGGCATTTTGGATGCAATCGTGTCATGGTATGACTTGGATCTGGCGGATGACATGAGATTGTCCATGGGCCCTGATGCAGATTGCGCCTGGCAACAGAATATTCAGGTCTCTCTTGCTCTCTCTTTCTCTCTCTCTCTCTCTCTCTCTCTCTCTCTCTCTCTCTCTCTCACAGTGTGGGAATGTGTGTCTATGTGTGTGTCTACATGTATATGCCCCAAAACCCCCGCATGTTGGCTCAAAACAGCCTTGGACCCAGATGGGGTGATCCCATGGAAAATGTTCTGCGATTTTCACAACTCAGAATAGCTCAAACAGGTGCTTAGTCCCCAGTGCTGGTGTGCACTTTGCTGCTTTGGCTCATACTCTGTGTTTGGGAAAGGCACATGCCTATGCCAATGACAGGTCGAGAAGAGCACAGCCTTCTCCTCAGCCACCAAGATACAATACGGCACATGGCTTAGCCCTGGTGTCCCCACAAACCTACATAGAGGGTGTGGCTGTGAGGGGATGGTACATGAACTGCTTGGGCTGTTGTCCATCCTCTACGGCTCAAAAAATAGAAATTTTGGAAACCGATTTTTTGATAGTGTGACCACTCACAATCATCAAACATCTTGTGTGAAGCATGTTTTACCCTCTTCATATATTTTTCACATGCCTGGCGATGTGCACAGCGCACAGTAGAATTTTTTTTGTTCGTTCAGCCTGTCTGAAATAGGGGGATGGGGTTTGTGTGAAAGGTATCGATGCTACAAGTTGTGTCTGTGGTCAACAGCATGTGTTTACCATATATCACCCAGCAATTGACACTTCTACTCGACCACGCCCTCACGTGCATTCAGGGAGGGGGCTGATATGAATGCCTGCGTCTCATTCCTTGCTTTCAATGGTTCTGTGTGTCTTCATACGCTGGCAGCCATGCATGCATGCCAATGCCCTGATGCAGGTGGTGCACTTTGATGGCGACAGCAAAGTCCGCGTTGGGGATTGTGTTGTGCTGGACACCACTCTGACCCGATGGACCAGTGAGCGCAGCAACCAGTGGATTATGTTCGAGAACATTGTCCACGAGGTCAATGGGGCTATCACACAGAGACACGACACCCACTTGCTGAGCGAGGACCCCCTGCAGGTGTGGGCTGAGGCAGCCCATTGGTTTGTGCTCTGCTCCGACAGCTTTGCTGTACTGTGCTGGGCTGTACCGTGCTGTGTCTTGCTGTGCTGTGCCTGGCTGTGCTGTACTGTGCTCTGCGGTGCGGTGGGGTACTGTGCTGTGCTGTGCTGTGCGGTGTGGTGCGGTGCGGTGCAGTGCTGTGCAGTGCTGTGGTATGCTGTGCCCTGCGGTGCAGTGCGGCGCGGTGCTTTGCTGCTCGTGCTATGCAATGCTGTGGTGTCAGCACCAACAAGCCGTTAACACGGTCTTTTTGCCCATTACTGATGGCAGTGGCTGAAACACAGACCGAACAGTGCCACCGAGTGAAAGGCCGAGTCAACGGTCAGCGGGACTGGGACCTGATGATCGGCCTCCGACTGCCCGACCACCACCGCCAAGAGGCTCCTGTGCACTCAGTACACTCAGTAGACCATGTCCCTGCACAAGGACTGCACACCAGATGCTGGTGCCTGCCCCCCCGCCCACTGCCACTGCAGCACTTGCAGCCGGTGGAAAAGCCTCAATCCCAAGATGACATCTGCGGGAGCGAGGAACATGATCGCCGACGGTCCCGCGCCTTCTTCTGCTCTGCTTCTGCCAACCCCATCCCCCCCCCCTGCCTCTCAGTGGGTTACGTTTCTCACACCAATTTGCTTTGTGTTTCCTTCCCCATATCTTTTTGACGTCATGTGCCTTTTGGGTGGGTGCAATCCAGTAGGTCTTGGGGGGTGGCGGTGTAAAACGGGCTTAGTCCACCAAAGGCGCCACCTGCACCTTCGCTTGGCACACCTTTCCCTGTCCGCAGTCCACCAATCTCCGCCCCAGGGCTGTCCTAAACAGATCTGGAGGTCATTGGTGGAGGGGGATCCGCTGGTGGTCGGGTTATGCAGCGGTTAGGGGGTACACTGCGAAGCCGGAACCCGTGTCACTGGGTCAACGAGGTGCCAGTGCCCTCTTTCGAACCCCAAACCCAGCCCCCCCCCCCCCCACCCTCCCCCGGGCTGGCGGCTGACCCTCCCCCATCCCAAGCCCCCTCCCGTCGCCAACGGGGCAGAAGCAGCGCCTGTGAGCGGAGGGACAACTGTCCCCCTCGAAGGTACCAGAAATACCTTTGCCCAGTGGCGTGGGAGAGGGAATGTGGACAATTCATTTCAAAAAACTCAACCGGTGCGTGCACCCGGAAGTACCGGGGGTTTGGGTATGGACAGGCTCAGACTGCATTCCCGGGAAGCAACCACTACTCTGTGTGTACACTGGCGCGAACCCATGGCCCTAATTTTGTGCTGAGTTGTATCTTGCTCTCTGCCCAACCACCACCTCCGCAGGGCCGTCTCTGGCATTTCGATATGATGGCAGACCTTGGCCGCAACGATGCCTACGATCGGGCTCTGAAGGCTCTCGTGAAGCCGGAGCATGTCGTCTTGGATATTGGGACTGGGTCGGGGCTGCTGGCGATGATGGCCGCCCGGGCGGGGGCCAAGCACGTGTATGCGATTGAGGCCAACGAGTCCATTGCCGAGAAGGCGCGCAAGGTGTGCCCCCACCGCCGACGCGGCGGAAAGGGCTTTGAGGCGTTGCCCAGCTGCCGACTTCGTCTGGCCCCACGTTCTGTTCCGGAATGCGCGGCCTGCGGGGCACTGCCGCCTGCGGTGTCAGGCAGCAGTTTGCAGAGTCGTGGGGGACAGTGGAGGGGCAGAGGGATCGTGTGGAGGGGCGGGGCGGTTTGGAATGATCCTCGGGGCCGTGTGGCGGCAAGTGGGAGGCTGGGTGTGTGTGGGATGCAGCCCCCACTCGGGGATGGAGCGCAGACGCGGTGCTTAGGTGGCTCTAAATGACGGTCGGCGAAGGCCTCTTGTGATGTATGGACAGCCACACTCCCGGCACTCCGGACCGCGTCCCCGGCACCCCCCCGGACAAGGGCCTCTGTTGATGTGTCGACGCTCCACAAAATGCGTCCACAAAAATGGACAGGGGCCGCTATTGTTTTCAAACACTCAACAGAGGCCTCCGTACGGACGCCCATGGCGGAGGGCTGGGCGTCACGGAGGGCCAGGGCCCAGGGACTTGCTTTAATTTTCATTCTGGCAGGGGGGGGGGGGACCCTCCCCCCTGGAGCCCCTCCTCCCCCCTCAGCTCAAGTGCAGCCACCGTTGCCACGCGCAAAACGCGAAGACATAATTGACGCGCTGCTCTATTTTAGGTTTAAAGATAGGATCACCGGTCATAAAAGACAAAAAGCCGAGGTACCCTCTGATCCGGAGTCAGTGGATGATGAGGCGCTGCCTAATAATTTGTCTGATGTCTCCCATTCAGGCAGTGACTCAGATTCGTCATCATCATCAGGTTCCAGTTCCAGTTCCACTACCGATGGGGGCTCCAGTTCAGATGAGTCTAATTCTGACTGACAAGAAAGATTACTGTCATTTGGCATGAGATGGTGAATGTCCCGCTTTGTCGTAGTTGTTGTGTTTTGGTGAGACGTGGGAACCCTGAATTGACATTCAATGATGAATTTTCTTTGTTTACGGCCGACAACATGACATTTCCATGTGCTGAGTTATTCATTCTCCAATAATTTTTCTGTTCCCCGTGGATTAGGTATGTTCCAGCAGGGGGGGGGGGGGGCTCCCCCCTGGACCCCCTCCCCCCCACCCCTGGACCCCCTCCCCCCCTCCCCCCCCCGCTCAAGCAAGTCCCTGGCCAGGGCCTCTGTTCATGTACGGACCCTCTTGCAACAATGTCGGTCTGGGTGAGGCCCAGGCAGGGGGTTGGGCTCTCACGGGCCACGGGCCGCGCGCCAGCCTGGCCTGGTCGGAGCACGGGGGGGGGGGGGGCAATTTTCCCGCAATTTCCCGCAATTTTTCGCAATTGGATTTGACGCTCCCTGACCACCCCCCCCCCGCCCCCCGGGAGCAGGACCACCCCGAGAGACCGTCGTTTGCCCTGATTAAGGCCGTGCCGGCGCAATTGGGGCGGGGGGTAGTTTGCGTGCCTATGTGGACTGGCGCACTGATTCGAAGTATCAAGTGGGTGATGGTGTGGACCGGGCGGATGTCCAGAGTGAGGGGCTGTGTGCAGTGAGTGCCGCTGTAGAGCGAGGGACTGTGTAGAGGCAGTCTTAGAACGAGCACCCTGTCAGCTGTGTCCGATACTGTGCAGGTGAGTTCCCGACATGTGAACGAGCCCTCCAGCCTGTTTCACAGGGAACTTCATTTGTCACAGCGAAAGGCACACATGACAATGTTACTGAGGAGCTTGTTGTTCTGACCACTGTTGCTTTGCAGCCTGTGCCCAGGACTCCTTTTAGCAACTCGGCACCATTGGGGGGGGGTGCCCCCCCCCCCCCCAATACCGAGGCCTTGTGCCAGCCCCCCCCCCCCCCCGCCCCTTAAAAAGATTGGGCCAAAATTTCCTTTTGTCCCTCAGCCGATCCAAAAATTTCTTTGGCGCCTTCGGCGCCTCTACAAACTCAGCACCACTGGGGGGGGGGGGGCGTGCCCACTGTGCATTGTGTGCTTATGGCACGGGGTGCACTGCGCGCGGCGTGCAGTGGAGGAGGGGTGGGCGGCCTCGGCGGTCCATATGATGCTACACAAGGGGCATTGGGCTCGCTCAGATGGGCCTGGGGTGCGCACTGTGCGCGGTCCGCGCTGTGCAGTGTGGCGTGGCGTGGAGCGGGGCCGCTGACGGGGCATGTGCCATGATGGGGTAGACACCGTCGTGCACAGTGACGGGGCCGGGCCTTTGCGGATAAAGTGTGTCCAGTCCTGAGGCACGGTGTCCGCGGCATTCGGCCAAGTCTCTTTGAGATTCACTCCGCTGACGTATGGCAGGTCATTGCCCACAATGGCTACGCCGACAAGATCACGGTCATCACCGGAATGTCCGACAACATCTCCGTGGGGGAGGGCAGCGCGATGCCCGTGAAGGCGGACGTGGTGGTGACGGAGACCATGGGCGCGGACCTCCTCAGCGAGCTCATGTACAACATCCTGGACGACGCCCGGCGCCGCCTCGCCAAACCGGGGGCTGTGCTGATCCCGTGGGCGGGTCGTGTGATCGGCCAGTTAGTGCAGGTCGGTGCAGAGGCGGTCAGGGGGAGGACGACGTCGGGAGTGTTGGCTCGGAGTTGCCGTCCGTCACGCAGCTTCCGTGTTCGTGTCGACGGATATCACACCGTTCAAGACTTTCGGAGGCAGAGATGTCGCCGATAGTGGCGGGTGAATTGATCTGCAGCATTTGCTTCCTTTCCCGTCGAGATATGCCGCATTTTGGTTTTTTCTCAGGACCCCCCCCCCCACTGCCCCCAATGCGGCGGTTAGCCGGCCAACGGCCGGCTATTGATGGCCAACCGCCGGCAGTTGCCACCGGCTGTTGGCATTTACCGGCGCAGTTTTGTCGGTTGACGTCGGTCCATTGCCCACCACTGTGACTTGAACAACTGTTGTCAGCGTTTGGTCGACTGCACACCAGCATTGTAGAACTGCGTTGCACCTTCAGGGGGCAGTATAGACGGATTCAGGGAACGAGCCACATCCGGAACAGTGACGTTGGCCCCTGGGACCCGCGCACCATGGACCAATGTGGGTCTGGGACCAAGGTCACCCATGGTGGAGAGGGGGGTCAATGCTCGCAGGTCTCAGGGGGGCAGAGAAATGGGATCCCATTCCGCCGAATCCGTGTGACTTTGTTTGGGTTTGTGGGAGTTGGAGTCACGACCGTTGACGAGGGCCTGTCGTGATGTGTCGACACCCAACAAAGTGCGTCGGTAGCTTTGTTTGACGTGCAGACAATGGCCCGCTATTGTTTTCAAACACTCAAGGCGGCCCGAAAATTGCTATGCGCGGGGGGGGATGGCATGGGCGCCCGGCAAAGGAGGGGGGGGGGAGGTTCCAGAAATGGGCTTCCGTGCCGGGCCCTTTGTTTTGTGTAAGGACGGATGTTGCCACCAAAGGTGCCGGAACACAAATTTTGGCCCGGAAAATTTTTTTTCAAGAATTTTTTTTTTCCCCCACATATGTGTAGTCAAAATGATCAGCGCGACGTGGGGATCATTTTGAGCCGTGTATGTTGGGGTCGGACCCCCCCCCCCCCCGGCACGGCAGGTAGGGCAGCCCCAGCCCAAACCCCCCTCCCGGCATGGCGACCAAGGAGGGGGAGGGGGGGGTTGGGCAAATGGGCTTCCGTGCCATCCTTCCCCCGCAAAGCAATTTTCTTCCCGCCCAATCGCGCCTCTATTTGTGTGCGAACACACAGCAGTGTCCTGTTGCAGTGCAGGAACGTTGAATGGAAGTCGGCCCCTCCACTGCTTTGGAAAAAGTGGTCGGCACACTGGGAAGCACCAACGGGCTGCACGCACGACCAGCAGAAGGAGGAGCAGGGTGTTGCGGCCCTTGTTGTACCAGTAGAACAGTGGCGCACCGCCGGGGCTGAGGGCACTCTGTAGGGTGTTGTTGAACAAGCCTCGTTCCCCAGGCACGACACCCTGCCGTATGGTCTCACTGCGGGTATGATTGCATGTGATGGTGCCAGATTACATGTTGACCCCATGATGTGCCTCACGTCCCAACAATTCCATGCATTGCTGTATTGACGGATAGAAATTCAGTGTTCGCAGTGTTTCTGCAATTTCCCCAATGGAACACAATGTCCGTTTGCATGTCTGATCTGTCTTGGATGTTTTTTGAGGTTCACATGATTGTTCTGCTACCCCCCCCCCCCTCCCCCACGCTTCTCCAAACGCTACTCAAACGCTACTGCTGTTCATGCCGCGCAACCCTGGTGAAGTCAAGGCCACACCGCTGTTTGCGCTCCTGTAGAGCCACGGGGCACTCCGCCATGGCAGAGTGTTGGGGTCCTTCATGTGTTTGTGCCACGACATGCCACCGATGTAGCAATTCGTTTACATTGCTTGTTCCAACGGCATTGCTTGTTGCACCAACATCACAGTGCTGTGTCCCCCCGTTTCCCACATTAGTGGTGGTGATGACTCGCCAAACTTCACTGTCTTGGGAAGAAAGACTTGTGTGAAGCATGCCGGCGCCGGCATGGGAGGGACCTGGCGGTTCTCGCCACTCACAAAGATCCACCAAGCTGCCGCGCTGGCCCACCATTTCTGTTTCTGAATTATTTCTGAAAACGCAAATAAGCGCGTACACCGGGAAGTACCAACCGGCATACCCACGCATCCTCGAGGGCAAGCCACCTGCTTCCACCCTAATGGATTTCTGAAAGCAAGGGCTCTGTCTCCATGCGGAATGGAACGGTTGCCCTTGCGTGTTTTCTTGAAACTTATGAACCAAGCGAGATCCGTGCCCTCCTGTTCTGACAACGACGGTGCCCTTGCCCTTAGCCTGCTCCCGGCTCTCTGCATATCAGGTCAACTCGCCCTGGCACGTCGCTGGATTTCCCAAAACTGAGGGGCTGAAGCATGGTGCCCAGCCAGACCTCTCCAGCTTCAACCCGTTGCTCCCTCCAATGCGAATTTGCCTGCAGATCCAGAAAATGCAGTGGACGCCGATTTCTGATGTGTTCACATTGTTCTCGTTCGATTTCAACACCCCGCTTGATAAGGCTGGCAATACTGCAGGTGTCACTGTGGCAGGGGCAGTATGGGATGGGGGGATGGAAGCCCGTGTTCCATGGTGCAGCGCTGCTTTGTGCCATTTCTGACTGGAGTGAATGGGTATTGAATTTGCGTGTTCGGGGCTTCAGCAGTGGATCTGTTGCTGCCATGGCTGATTTGTGCCCCAAATGAGCAAACAAATGTTGTCATGGTGCAAGTGCACAAGGGGAAGACAGCGCAAGAAGTATCCCGAAGGCAAGACGAAGGGAGAAGGCCGAACTACAGCCAAACAACTGTGCTCCTGTGGCAATCCAGTCTGCCACCACCAAAGACCCCCAAAGAGCGGATCCCCTCTCCGCACCGCCACTTGAGGTGAGGAGGGCTGGGACACATGGACGCAATCTGTGGTCTCCATATTTCTGCAAAGCAACATCCAGTGAGGCCGGTAGCTGGGGTTTTCCTATTGCTTGGGGTGCAATGTCAACAGGCTCAGAGCTGTAAACGTGGTACAGGCGGCGCAAAAGTTGGCACCCTGTGATACAGGGATGGATTGTTGGTACCAAACCTGAAAAATCGCACCCCAAGGGGGTAGAAGCCCTAAAAAAGCACTGTGTAATTTTACACCTCTAGCGCCACACAATATTTTATGGCGCCACAGCTGTAAACTGGAAGGGGGGGAAATGGGAAGAGGGGCAATGAAAGCCATCTGTCGCACAGTGTAACAGATGCTACACCACCCCTGTCCTCTGCATCTGGGAAAAACCAGACCCACCACCCCAAACCAAGGAGTGGGATGGCTCCGGTTACCCCCTCTAGGGACACAGACGAACCCCCAGGCTTTGCCTGTGGGTTATTTTTGCACTGAAAGTCCTGTTTGGGGCCAGCAAACAGTATTAAATTCCAGCCCGCAGGCAAGAAGCGACCGGTTCATAGGCCCATTTTTGCCTCCCCCCCCAATTTACCAAATTTCCCCATTCGAGTGCGGAAGGAGTATGCAAGGAGGGCTTGGGCACGTTTTTCTATTGGTGCCAATGCAGGCGGTGCAATAAAACCACATCGTGACTACACACCTACAAAATAGGATGTTGAGGCAAATTGTGCAACAGACCTAGAGCAGGGACCACCCAAGAAGGAACAATTTGATTTCTCACAGCTGAATGAATGTTTTCTAGCCATGCTGCTTGCTATGCATATAGCCTGTAACAACTGTTTTTATGGCGCCTGCACCATAACTACTTGCGTCGCTCGCTGCATACATACAATTGACCACAGGAAAATGCTGTGCAAGTGAGGGATGCAGGAAAGTATCCTGGTTCTTCTTCTGCCTAATAATTCATGACGATAATTATTCGACATCACCTGCAACAGGGGCTGACAAACAAAACAAGGGGGCAGCGGAGGGGTTGTGTGGGGAACTCAAATATGCACCCCAAACCTGCAAACATGCAACCCCAAGATACTGCTTACCACCCGTACATCCTGTGTTTAAATTAACACACCTATCTCACATTTTACGGTGCCAGCAGCGTAACAGCCTACGGGGGTGGCGCTTTAAACATTTAAAATGCAGCAGACGGCATTGTGCTGAATTGACTTTAGCTAGACAATAGCATAACAACGCTGATCAGAACTCCCCTCTCCCAGCTCTCCCTGTGCGCATTTACGGCGGAGGCGCCGTAAACTTTTACATCAAAATCTGAACATTGAGACAAAAACAAACTCCGTTATTGTTCTGATTTCGTGCATTTTTGAGACCAAACTGTTTCTGAACACCGGGTGCGATGGTCAGCAGGGTTCCAGTGTTTCCGGAGAGGGAGGCCCTTTGAATGGGAAACATTGCGAATCTGAAAAAAATCTGGAAAAAGAGTGACAGAGGTGTAGTCTTGTACAGCACAAATAAGACATACCAATGGAAAAGGTTGAGTGGAGGTAAACTCTTGTAGGGGGAAAGACACCGCGGGCTATGCATACATCCATTTCGTGACAGAATAGCCAAATGTTTATAGCGCCAGCGCCGTAAAATACCGGTTTTCGCACAACAGCCCATAATGGGCGGCCTGGGGTCCGTTTTGCGCACGTTGCACACAAATTGTTTTCCCTTTCCGCCGCGCCTCTTTTGGGGGGTTTCTCCCGTGCAAACAGTGCAACCCAAGTTTTGCAAGTCAAGCGCAGGAGTAGTATTTTGCACCGTGTGTTGTGTAACTGATGCGCATTTCACAACGTTGCCCGCTGGGTGTGGTGATGACATAGACCTGCTTGGAAGGCATCATCAATGCTGCGTGTGCAGGGGAATGAGCCTGCAGCAGGATGACTGGTGGGATGTGATCTCTGATCCCACTGAGTTGGCCTCCGATGTACTTCGCCCGTAGAGGTGGTTCTTCGTGCAACCCACCCCAAGGCCCTTGTTCAGCCGCATTTCTTGTGATGCAACAGAATAAGGCTCTTTTAAACTGTCAACATCTGAACTTAATGACAACCCTTCTTTTGAGCCGTTTTTGCTGCTGCCTCTGGATCAATTTCTTTGACATTGTCCCGGCATCCTCATGAAGTAAATGCATCCCTGCCTGGCCGTTTCAACGAATCAGTGGCCTTGGGACATGCACCGCACACTAGCTTGACAACACAGCACCAACATTCACGGTCCACTTACCTGAGGCCATTTGACTTCTCAACAGGGTTGGGCCCTGCCCAGCTCAAGGCTAGTGCCAGGCAAGGCTCACAGCATTGGTGCCAAAAAGAGAAGGAATAGAAGGTTGGGTTTCTAACAGCACCAGGAGCAGGAGGCAGAGGGGGCAAACCATTCGTCACCTTGAGTTCACCCAAAGCCTGTGTCTTGCCCTTCATCTTGGCCCTCGCCTGCTACCTGCCACCTGTCACAGAGATCAAGGTACCCATTACCGCTGCCGGGCAGCTGCATGCCATTGCATATTGGTGGGATGCGGACCTTGGAAGTGATGCTGATGGCAAGATTGAGATTGAAACTGGTCCAACATCCAGGTACCCCCTCCAGCCCTGTGTGCTGACCGACCCGTGACCACCTCTTCACAGCCGACACTCTCTGTCTACCCCATAGTGATTAAAGTGCTGCTGACCGCCAATCCCTGCCGCACCACAGCCGAGCTACCGGCGAGGGCCAAACTTTGTGGGGTAAATTTTCTAAGGGTAACAAATATGCGTGAAGACTTCTTGTGCAATATTTCCCCTCCACTTTTCAGGATTTCTGGGTCTTTGTGTGCCCGGGCACACAGGGTGACGTTGAATTATCCTTCCACTGAACCATATGGATCTTGTGTAATTTCCCCCTCCCCTATTACGAAAATGTTTTTCTGCACATATTTTAGCCTGCACGTATTTTGGCCTTCCCTGGTAGCCTTCCGCCTACTGCCCTCGCACTTTAAGCTGTTTGACAGGTGCAAAAGCAGGTGTGGCGCCAAAGGCAGCGATCCAGATGTGTCTGCAGAGTGGGCCAAATTTTATGGCTCGATTTGCTTTCTGGAATGCAAACACCTTTGGGACCGAGGGTGGTGACAGCACACGTCACATTCTATGCAAATAGTATGGTTCCCTCTGTGAATCTAGTTGGATGATCCGACCCCAGAAGTTGGGGCTGGTGGGACCGCAAACAGACCTGCATGTTCAGGAGGCAAGGAATGCAGGTCAGCATACGTGTCGAGATCGTCCGTTGACCACGTCAGTAGCTGCACAACTCTTCACGTTTCATCTTTGGAGATTGTGAGAAAAAAACCGAAGTCCAGGGGACTGCAAAATGCCTTGTTTCGAATTGTCCTGTGACTGCATAGACCCTGCCTGGCCCAGCGTGGTCAACATCATGTGTTGAGCGTGATATTCTGAAAGGGCAGTGTTCAAATGGCATCATTTTCTGCGTAGCTGAGAATTGCTCTCCTTTGGGAAACAGAGTGCAGAGGTGAATCCCATGCCCAACGCAACCCATAAATGTAGCATGACGCAGTTCAAGAGTTCATCCCTGCGGTGGTACCCTGTGCTCAGCACCAACTGGAGAATGTGCTTGTTGTTGGTGGTGGTGGTGTTGGAGATGTTCCCGCCTGTGCTGCTTGGCATCCCTGGAGCCTGTGCCTTTTGTACCACAGATATGCCTACACTGATCATGCGCATTGGTCGCAGCAGATCCAAGTGCTGGATTTTGATGGTGTTCAAGTTGCATCGGGCCAAGAGGTTCCTCTGCGTATGTATAATGACAACCATCTATCGTATATTGAGCTGATCTAGGATCACACAGACATTCATGTATGCCTATGTTGGTGTGCCAGCCTGCATGCAACATAAAAGGGGTTTCAGGATTTTTGTGGCTGGATCAACAGGAATGGAATCCAGCCACAGGGTATACTTGCCTAGAGCATGCACGTGCATATGTTCCAAGGTGTGCATGCACACGTTTATGTCCATGCACACATTTGTGTGTGCATGTGTGCACGTGCATTCGTACATGCTCAGCAAATGTCTGTGAAAGATAGCCTGACACTGGTAGTCGGTCAGCATGCTGGTGTGACAATGCTGGTTTCTTCTGTGGTTTCTTCTGTGGTTTCTTCTGTGCCCTTTCAAGAATCTTCATTTCCAGTGTGTTCTAGCAGTTCTAACAAATACAAGGTTTTGTGAATCTCCATCCACCATTTTTGTGCTCTTTTCCCTGCGATATGTCAATGTGGGATGGGTTGGGAGCCCCCACCCAGCTAGATGGGAGACGCAAGTGCAATGTGGGATGGGTGGGGGTGATTCTAGAAATTGCCTCTGCTCCAGCTTTATTTGTTGATATCCCACAATGATGCCAGGATTCTAATCCTATGTCAGTACGTGGTTGTTCAGGTGATTGGCAGTTGGTATATGGTCCACACGTCTCAAATTCAAGGATTTGCACACATGCTGTTTCAGCAGTAACTCTCTACAAAACTGGTTGTTTGTACAGAGTGCAAAACAGGAATGTAACACTGGTGCAAGATTCCGATCTTGTTCAATGCGGTGTGTGCTCTTCATTGCTGCCTCTTCTGCTGCCTGTACGGGGAGTAGTGGGTTTCGAACCCCCCCCCGTTTTACCAGAACCCTGTTGTAAACCAACCCCCTGCGTTTTTTGTTTTTCATTTGTACTATTTTGGGTTTGGGGGGGAGGGGGAGAAAAGTTGGGGGGTTCTGGTAAGAATTGGACAGTTTGAATGGAGATAAATTGAGGTTTCTTCGGATTGCGGTGTTATGGTGATTGAGGGTTTTTTTTGAGAAATATTTGGGGTTTTTTGGAGAACTTTGGCAACCGGTGGGATTTTCTTGATAATAATGGATGGTGAGGATTCTTTTTTTGGCAACCCCGCGTTTTTTTTTGGTGCGGAGGTGTACTCCGCACCCACAATTTTTGGCGCAAAAAGGAGGAACAATGTGTTACTGAATACAATCCCAACCAAGAACAATCACTGCGATTAATTGGTTTCCATTCGTTTTGGAAATCATTGGTTGTGCCAATTGTTTTTAAAATATCCTCCGATAATTGCCCATGACCGGTTATTCTGATTAATTGGTAAACCCGGTTCCGAACCCTAATTGTACGTTGCTATCAAAAATAGGTGTCAAAAACAGGGCCAGAAAGAAAGAAGAGCGGCCCGGTGGAGACAAACACAGAAAAAGGGGGGGGGTCGGGTGCGGGAGCGAGCGCGCGTAACCGTGCGGCGGCAACTGGGTGCATTGAACTTCAGAGTGGCTGAGGTTTGCAGAAGCTTTGTGGTTAATTTAATTTTCTCTACATGTATGCCACGCATTACCAAGCATGGTACAAATGGAACATAAAACCAAATGATTTCATTTTGCATCCAAGCTTGCATGTTCTACCATTGTTCAAAAAATGAGAAAAGATGTCAAATGCCCTCTCGTTGTTTTGCATGTAAAACCACTATGTTGTTATTCTTATGTTGTTAATGTTGTTATTTTCTCTCTCTTTACTGGCGTCTTTCTCTCTCTCTTTTTGTGTGTGCTTCTCTTTTTGTTTCTCCGGTTTTTGGTACCTATTTTTGCATGTTCTATTGTTGCTATTATGTTGCTAGCTTAGTCGAAATTGTAGCCTTAGGAATAATCTTCATACCATACATGTCTATGTTGAACCGAAGACAACATATTTCAATTCTTCAGAAAGGTACCATGCCAAGAGACACACAACAGCAATCGATGCGGATTGAAACACAACATGTAGCATGGATGGATTTTCATGAGATATTTTGGCAACACCATTGTGCCGCATAGACGTGTGGTTACCGTGTCGCATTGTCATGTTCATCTCATTTGCCTTTTTCTGGTAAAACATCCAAACATACATAGTCACATGTCGTGGGTGTACACAATTTATGAATTATCCACGTAGAGCATTTGAAAACGGGCAGCACATATCACACAATATACAAGTTCGGTTCCATTCAAAGGAGTGCCGAAAGTCATGGCACTTGAAAGTCAAAAGGTTGTCTAGGAACTATGACTTTGCAATCCAAAGGCAAACAACTTCTTTGAAGTATTTTTTTTTAAGTAAAACATTGAGACAACGGGGCAATTCTTGCATGTCGAATGTGGTTTTCCGCACCCCAAAGTAAAAGGGCGTGTTTCGCGACTTTGGGGTACTTTGACTATCGAGTATATTGCCTTTGGAGACACATCTGCAATAGATGCTCCCGATGTAGCGCCAGTGTGTGCGGAAGCAAAGATTTACACAGGCTACAACAAGCGAATCAAAGAACAAAGATCCAAACCATTTAAAAATGGAGATCACAAAACCATTTCAAATTGCAAAATTGCAAAAATACAAAGTTGCAATATTTGAAAGTTGAAAAGAACCAAAGCCACGAAGGTCTAAAACGACAAAGTTTGACATTGTAAAGCCACGAAAGTGTAAAATTACAAAGCATTGAAAGACAAAACATAGACAAAAGACATAAAGCATTGATATCAACATAAAATATTTCATATATCAAAATTTCCTTAGAAGGCTGCAATAAAAGTGAAGTGAAGTGAAATGCAAGTTAATCCATGCTCTAATCCATGCATTCGTTAAGGTCGTGAAATATCATTGAAATTAACGGCTCAACATGCTCTAAGTCCGAAATGTTGTGTCCCACGTTTGGGCTGTACATGCCAAAAGCAACATGTAAAAGGCAAACCACACAGTCATTTTATCAAACCAAATTTTGGACAAATAAAAAGCAAATGAAATTAGTAGAGTTATTGATGGTCACAGCATCATTGGAAACACATCGAAGTGCGGCATAAAAACAGATCAAGCACAACAGATAATGGACATGCAATTGCCATGATTCTTTGCATGGTTACCACCTATCAAAAAAAATAATCGATGATGTGAACTTCTTCTTTAATTTTCTTTCGTCATTCCACTTGATAGCTCCCATTTTCCTTGTTGGCCCTTTGTACATATTTTCTTTATTAATATCATGCTTGCATGATTGATTACTCATATTTTCTTTGTTGGCACCATGAAATGGCCCATTTGTAACGATAAGACTAGCGCATGTGCACATTGGTAGAGATACAAACACATGACCAAAATGATGTATCAATAGTAAGATTATGTATATAAACACGTCAATGTGCATGATACATTTGTATTTGTAACTGGCATGCTTACTACTTTGTTGCGAAGGCCTTTGGCTCGCAAAGCTGTGGCTACGCATGATTATCAGCCGTCGGGCGTGCCACAAGTGTATGTGATTTGCGTGACTGTTTGCAAATACTTAACTTAAATCTTCATTCAAACTTGACGACATTCAAGGTGGTAGAAACAGAACCCTTTACAACAGGGGTACAAAGTGGTAAAACCGGCATGGGTGCTTTTGCGGTAAAGTGGTCATGGTACAAGCATAGAGGTACCACAGAAATTCAAAACATGGGTTAAACATGCGTATTGAAGTTTTCACAGCCGAATTTGCACAAAGGACTTGAACCCTTAAGAAAGTGTAGACATCATATGGATATGGCTATGGATATGGTCTTTTAAATCTTGCACTTGCACTCAAAAGCTTCAACTCGACAAGTTTGCCTGTCGCATGTGTAGCGAGCACTTTTGGTACAATATCCTGCTTGTACTCCTTTCTGAAATAGTGAGCGAGCCTTCAGTTAGGGGTGGGCCTAGGGGTCACACAAGAAGTGGAAGCCCTGTGTTATTAGGAAGTTACCCACCCAAGTCGCTGCACTTTTCCAAGCAAACTTACAAGTCTCAATTTTCAATGTGCCTAGGCCTTATTTTCCTGAATTTGCCCCTGCCTCTGCCCCTGTTCCTGCCCTAGTATGCCACACAATGTGCACTAATCAGCCAATGTTCAATCGTGGTAGAAAATCCAATCTTCAATGGATCAGCGAGACAACCTTGAAATGCTTTCGGAATGAGGCAAATCAGGGACCAAAAACCATAGACCATAGACAGAAGGCAATTGCAGGAAATTCTCAAATTTGCCAGTCCTCAGGAGCAAATCCGGCCGAGGCACTATATTGCACTGTCACTACCTTGAATCAGACAAACCTTTAAACCATTGCAATCGTACACCTTCAGTCAAGCACTGAGAGAACCATGCAATGCTACTCGATTTCGGCAGATGTGTAACCGAAAATAGCAGGCACATAGAGGCCGAGAGCTTCCTCACATCATTCTGAACCTTGTGAGTCCCGACGAGCAAATCCGGCTTAGGCACTGAACTACAATGGTTCACCACTTTCAATCACACGAACCTTCAAACCACTGCAATCATTCGCCAACAACTATTGCACCACACAACCTGTTCGCCATTACCTTTCTCAATAGGCATGCCGACCACATGGATGATCCACAGCGCCCTTCGGTCCGAGGGCCATGAAGACCTGAAAATGAAACGTGAGAAATGCACATTTCAGCAATGCCCTTCACTCGATGGGACGTAAGGGCGCTCATAGGTTTTGTGCATTGTGTACCATGAAAAATAGGTGATCTGAAATGTGTCGCATAAAATTTTACACTCACTTTCAAAAACATTGGCGCAAAAATGGGCTGCCAACAGCAAGACGTACAAAGTGCAGCTCACAAAAGCCCACTTCTAACTCAGGCCATCCTTCGCGGCTCCTGGAATTTGGTTGCCGCGTGAGCACCGTCCCCTGGCCTTCACCCGGTGACGGTATGCAGACTGCGGCCCTAGCAGACTGCGAAGGACTGCGCAGGAACAGGCGACACGCGTAACTGAAAAAACCACCTCAATTGACAGAAAGGTATGAATTTTATGTTGTTGTTCTAATTACCGCAAGCGGTTGGAATTTCACCTTCTGGTCACTCATGTGGTGGTAATCTGATAGTAGCGTTCAGCTGCTCTTACAATTTCTTCGCTGAAATCGCCTGTTTAAATCCTTACTGACAGATGTGTGATTGGCGAGCATTGCCCTTTGCTTCCCTGTTTTGAACGCGTTTAGCGCTGTGCACAAATCCACTCCCTCCAACTCAATTTCAACTCCCTCCAAGTGAATATCCACTCCCTTCTACTCAATTTCTACTCCCTCCAAGTGAAATATATACATATATATACAAATACATGTATGTACATCTATA